>JAIEZT010000016.1:14868701-15468701 GCA_019594935.1 Periophthalmus modestus
AAAGCAGTTAGATTCAAGTCTAAGAATCGACCCAGCACACCAACACATATTTCATAAGCAGAGGTGTAGACGAGCCTCTTATCAGTAGATGTCACATCTTCAGGTTTCAAGTCTTCCCAATTTCACGCCTCGATTCCAATCTCTGTGCTTCGAGCTCTCGTCAGAATCACAATGGACTTTATCCGATTAGCGTCTAAAAGCCTCCTACGTGACAATATGATCCAGCATAATGCACACAGTAATGCAGACATCGCCTTATGTGAAATTATTTCCCAGGCTGTCAGTCACTTCTCATATATAAAGGTGAGTGAACCAGGTTTCTGTTACTGCCCGAAAACGTGGAAAAACAGAACTCACTCAGCTCGTTTTAAAACAGTTTGTAGTGGTCCAAAGTTATCCCTCATCCCTTACCTTACCTTATGGATTCTGAACATCCTGATTATTCACCATGATGAGTTCTGGAAAAGGAAGAAAACATGTCTGTTTTTCTTAATATGTATGGATGCTCAGTATTTGAACCTCTCATGACCTTTAAAGTTGTTGGTCAAAAAATAGCTCGTAAATGAAAACAAGTTCATGACATTTCAAGTGGTTTGCACAGACGTTTGTAAAAGGGAACTACCGGTTGCACCTAGTTGTACAAAGTTGACAAAAATGCTGAGCAGACAAGCTTGTGAAAAAAAAAGAAAAAGCACACTTATAGGACAAAAAAGGGAAACAGAAAATAGTCAGAACTAGTTTCATACACAAGTTTATACATTAGGCGTAGTCCTGTTTGCAACAGGCAACTACCATATTATGAAATAACTTGGGGTAGTACAAAAGATAAGAGCTAGAAAGAAGAAGAAGGGACACCCCTCCTTGTTAGCAACACATTTGTCTGCCCCAGACCCTTCTTAAGGTGTTCTGGCTCCCCAGGGACTCTTTTAGCCGAACACCGAAGGTGGCAGACAACATGGGTAAGTTATTCAATTACCATCAATTAGATAAAACACACCACACTTTCATCAATAAAACATTTTCAAACTTCTTTGTGTGTCGTCCTTTCTGCTAGCCTCAAATGTAATGACTAGCTACATTACAAAGACAAAGCGTGATTTTGTGAAGAACAACACTTCAAGAAGGACTAGCACGAGAGGAGACTGAGAGTGAGACTGAGAATCTGGACGTAGAGACTGATACCTCTGATTTATAAAGGATCTTGACTTCTTTATTGAATCAATGTAAATCTCATTAAATGTCCGTAATCTTGTATATGTTTAAGGTTAATGTTGTTGAAGTGTCTAATACTCTTCACTACTGAGCATAAGAACTGGATCTAAATCAATTAAATTTTAGTATATCATTGTAAACATTTCTTTGAGGTAATTTGATATTTTTATGAACAGTCTTAACACCTCTCAACCTGGTCTAAACAACAGCACAGAGGACAAGTTATTTAAAAATCTTTTCCAGTTCATAAGCGCATTTCGCAACATCCCGAACCAGAGAGCAGTTTTGCCATCGCACATATGCTAACGACTAGCATACTAACCGTGCACTTCCTGATTCTCAGACAAGGAAATTCTTTGAGATGAAGACAGGTGACTTATTTTGACCTAAAGACCTGCTTATACGAGATATCTGTACTGAACTTAGACTGTATAAAGAAGAGAGGCTAAATGTCTCCAGTCAAATGACGCTCATCGACCGCTAGCAGATATAGCGACGAATTTGGAGCCAAGTTGCATATTAGGAATACCAACCGCGAGTATCAAACAACCAAAGAGCCAGTCCGGAGCGAGTAACGGCTCTTCCTGCCTGGACCGCTGGTTTAAACAGGTAGCAACGCTGTCAATCAAACCTGTTGCTAATGCTAGCGGGAGCGACTTCAGGGGAAAGAAGGTGTCTGATTGTCTTTTATTAATGTTCATATCTTGATTTATGGACAAAAATAGTGAATTCAAAATCATGTAGGATCATGTACAGCGAGTTAATATGAACATTTCAAGACCAAAATGAGCGATGAATGTAAAGTAAATTGGAGCTGATTGAACTGGAACAGTGGCTAGCAGGTTAGCTACGTCCATTTATATATACTGTGGTATACTACGGTACTGAGGCAAGACAAGTTTTGTGCGTTTTTTACATTTTGTGCTACAACTTTTTGTTTTATTTTGTCACACATCTTCCAACACATGGTACTTAATAGATTCTATTTTATGTAAGAAATTGACACTCAAGCCATGATATAATGTTGTTACCTCCTCAAAAACATATCCAGAGTTTGAGCGGAGACAGTTTTTACGTTCAGTTTCAGGGTTGAGTCTCCATTTTCCCTTTTCCCTTTTCTTTTTTCTTTGAATGAATAGTTGGATAACCTTCACCACATTATTTCTGGCCTATACTCAAGCTAATATCATTTGTGTGTGTGTGTGTGTGTGGGGCAAGTGATGTCTAAAGTGCATTAAACTGCGAGTATTTCTACTGTTTCTGCAAGTTAACGGCAACCTTTTACCTTTGTTCAGTAGAGATTCTAGTGAAATGATTCAAGTGAAGATGTATGTGTGCATTAAAAACACAGTGGAGCACTTCCTGTATTAGATGAGAGAAGAGCTTAGTCTAAATCATGCAGGGTTTGCGTGTGTTAAAACATGTGTTAATGAAACAAAGCACAACCCCGGGTGTGTAACATAGATCTGAAAATAGCGTAATATGGGCCTTTTAATCATATCGCTCATATGACCAGCTGTATGAAATAATCCAATCCAACAAATTAAACCTATATTTAGTAAATCCCTTTTGAAAAAATAAACTAAATTCATTCTCTAAGTAGAAATGGAGCCATAGTGGTCTATCACACTTGATACACGTCCACGGGGGACATCTGTGGGAGGATAATTTAAGCACTTCTAATATAACAGTGTGAGTCATGTGGGCAACACTGAGAGAAAACATGCACTGGACCAAATCATGAGGCCTGCTTCAAAATACTGGCAACATGAAGATTACACCAATACTCCAATTTCAAAAGTAATGGTCCAGTTTCATTTCAAGGATCTGAAAACTGGATTGAAAACCTGATTTTATGTTGAGTGAAAACACAGAGTTGTACTACTACTACTACTACTACTACTACTACTACTACTACTGCTGCTAAAACTAACTATTACTTGTACTACAACTGCTACGAGAACTGCTGCTAGAACTACTACTATTATTATACTACTACTACTACTACAACTACTATTGCTATTGCTACTACAACTACTACTCCTATAACTACAATTACTACTACTACTACTACTACTATACTGCTACTACAAACTACTGTTACTCTACTACTGCTGCTGCTAGAACTACTACTATTATTATTACTACTACTACTACTACTACTACTACTACTACTACTATTGCTATTGCTACTACAACTACTACAACTCCTATAACTACAATTACTACTACTACTACTGCTACTACAACTACTGTTACTACTACTACTGCTAGAACTACTACTATTACTACTACTACTACTACTACTATTTGCTATTGCTACTACAACTACTAACTCTATATAACTACAATTACTACTACTACCACTACTGCTAATACAACTACTGTTACTACTACTACTACTACTGCTAGAACTACTACTATTATACTACTACTACTACAACTACTACTACTACTACAACTACTACTCCTATAACTACAATTACTACTACAACTACTACTCCTATAACGACAATTACTACTACTACTACTTACTGCTACTACAACTACTGTTACTACTACTACTACTACTGCTGCTAGAACTACTACTACTATTACTACTACAACTATGACTGCTAGTTGTATTGCTACTATTACTACTACTACTACTGCTACTACAACTACTGTTACTACTACTACTACTACTACTGCTGCTGCTAGAACTACTACTACTATTACTACTACAACTATGACTGCTAGTTGTATTGCTACTATTACTACTACTACTACTACTACTATTACTACGGCTACTTAAGAAAATGAAGAGAATTAAGGTTGAGGAAGTCTGCATGTTCATGGGGGAAAATGTACTTCTCATTCTTCTCATTATAAAAACCAACATAATCCAAGAGTAAATATGAATATGAATAAATATGACTTTTTAATATTTAACTAATACTTTATCTTTTTCCCTTTAAATGTGTATGTTGCTGTTGTCAACCTGCCATTAACAGATAGTTGTAATTAAAGGGCCCGTATTACAAAAAGGTCAAAGGTAGCTGTTAACTTAAACTACGGCTTCATGACATCACAAGGTGGAAACAGAGCATTCTGAGCTTTGGAGGTGTAGACAGACTAATAATGCAGTTACTCAAACGTGTGTGAATGAAACAAAATACAGCTCCAGGTATGTTTTTGATGAGGAAATAACATTATAACTTGGCTAAAAGCTCACAAGAACTAATTCCGGTGCCATATACTTCACATCACAGGAAAGGCATAAGGCAATAGTAACTCATCTGGCGTAGTAGTAATAGTCGTTCTCTGAACCTAAGGTTGGCAGTTCAAACCCTGCTCTCACATACTGTTGAGTGATCTTATCGACACAGGTTGGCGGTGCAAAGTAAAGGTCACACAGAGGAATACTGCCAATGTGTCCCTGGGCAAGACACTTAACCCTAATCGCCCCCAGCGCCTAAGGTTTATGAACGTGTGAGCAGGGGCGGCACCAGACATTTTTGGTCGGAGGAGTGTACCCCCACGCCCCTTAAATTTTATTAAAAGAAATTAATTGATTTAAAAAAAGAACATTGAATATATAAAAAAGACAACATTTAACATTTATAAAAAAAAAAAAAAATATATATATATATATATATATATTATATATATATATTATATATATATAATATATATATAATAATAATAATAATAATAATAATAATAATAATAAAAATAAACAAAAAACATGAATCTTTAAAAATGTAAAAAAAAAATAATAATAATAAAAAAAAAATAATATAGTACCAGAAATAACAAGGAATAAACACATTTCTCAAAATTTTTTTTAGTAGAATTGGATGTGCTTTGAAAGTGAGGAAAAATCTTTGGCAGGGCTAACATAGGCCATTTTTGGGGAGGCTAGGGCCCCCTCAAGCCCCCTTCCTGGTGCCGCCCCTGTAGGTGAGTGATTCCTTAATGTAAAGATGACTTATGTGTTGTATGTTATTTTTGTTTTGTTAAAAAACAAACAAACAAAAAATAAATAAATTAATAAAAAAGACAACATTTAATAAAATAATAAAAATTTAAAAAATACATTCATCTTTAAAAAAAATAAAATAAAATAAAAATAATTCATAGCATGGTACCAGAGATAACAAAGAATAAACGCATTTCTCAAACCCTTTTTTTTCCATATTACTTAGACAATTCTTATCATGTCTTATTTTACAGATCGGGTAGGATTTATTATAGCACCATAAAATAAAGCAGTATGGTCTGTGTCTTGTAATTCCCAAGTAATTAGCATAATTACATTTCTTGACAGCGCTTTTCCCCGACCATCACCATATCCCACTACTGCAGCATTAAGAGTTAGCAATGTATAAAGTAAGTGAATAACTCATTATTAAAAGAGCATCGCCTGACACCGTTACAACTTCCTATTTTTATACTTATATTTTAACACATAGAAATGAGCTAACAAAAGCCTGAGCTAAAGGACACAACATCGCTTTTAGATCATTATCGTTCTCTCTGGCTTGTCTTCACACCTTTATATTTCATGATGACATCTGTACTTTCTTCTTGCCTGCCTGCTTTTCTCAAATGCAAACAACACCTCTGACACGGACTGCAAATTATAGAAAGCCAGCTGCTGAAACTAACAAAGATTTTCAGTAAGCATATGGACTCCCTCTGGGAAATACAGAAATACTTTTATATCTTCTGTAAATGTTGTTAAAGCTACAGGTTGTGGAACATTTCTTTAAAGGGTTAGACTTTGTAGTAAGTAGTTCCAAATACTACAGTCTGGTGCCATGATATTGGAACTAGCATGGAGAAACATGGCAAAGATTAATCAGAAGTAGGGCTACAGCTAATGAGTATTTTAGTAATTGGCTAATTATTTTTATTGTACAATGATTTTTTAAACACTTTTTAAAGCTAGAAAGGTAAAAAGATGTTGATTGCAGGCTCAGAGAAAACAAAAGTGAAAGTCTAAAGTAGAATATTGTTGCAAATCACAAATTTATACTTTTGGCATTTTAATTTAGGGCTACAATTGGTAATTACATTGGCTCATCCGCTTCTCTTGTATTCTCACATATCACCACTAGATGCTGTCTATGTTACTTCTGTCTGATAGCGTGCCAGCTTTGGTCTGACAGAACAAGACCAGAGAGCACGAGTGAACAAACCCGCAAAGAGCAGGTTTCACATCTGAATTAAATTGGTACCTAAAAAAATAAATAAATAATAAAACAAACAAAAAACAGATCCAGATTTTTGTTATCAAATATTTTGGGCTGTACTTGTCACTAAACAAAGTCCAAAGACATTGGAAATGGTGATGCACAAAAATACAATAATATGGGTTTTTCAGACATTGCCATAGCAACACCGTGCAAAATGCAAAGTTGGCCCCTTGGACTGTTTTTAGGATAACGTGGGCTATTTTGCGCATCGCCATGGCAACCCAGTGAAAAATATGAGATGGGTCCAATTGACTGTTTTGATCAGGATGACACGAAGAATCAGTTTGTCAAATTTAACATTACATTCAATGAAACTTTTAATTTTTGTCATGAATGGGAAATTTAGGGATCACTTCTATTAGGATAACGTTGATAGTTTGTCGCATCACCATGGCAACACAGTGCAAGAAACGACATGGGTCTGATTGACTTTATTGATTGGGATGACCAAATGGAATTTTGTGTGAAATTTTGTAACATTTCAGAAAACAAAATTTTTAGCCCTCCATGCTAATTTATTTGTTGTTCTGTAGGGGGCGCTGTCGTGCCAATTTTCACAATGAGTTTGTTTAGGCCAGAAAGTTTGATCAAGTGATTGAAATTTGAGTCAAATCGGAGTTTGTAGGCGCAAATGTGAGCAAATGTTGACATTTGAAAATTGCAAAAATGTATTTGGCCATGTTTGATCAGACTTGAGACGCAACGGAGGACGTGGACCAGACTGATATCAACATATATAAAAAATACAGAGAGATGCCACTTTTGATTTGCCAGGTAATCATATTTTTGCAATCCAGATGAAACCTGCTAATAAGTGCCTGTAATTGTCTGTTTGTCTTTGTTGAGTACAGTTCAAGTATATCTCCAAAGTGAATGGACTTGCAGATTATTACCTTGTACTTTTTTAAGGTTAACTAATTTTCAGACGATATAACCCACTTGGCGGCTGAATACAATTAGGAGAAATAGATCTAACCAATTTACAAACTCTCGAACTGAATACATTTCCAATACTGAGACACCGCACAGAACACTTGAGCAGAAAGATGATTAAAATGCTTTTGTTACTCCTCCATCTTCAGCGTGTCATCCCTCTCTTATTGCACACCTTTTCTCCGGAGCTCATTAAGTGTCTCGAGGTTAGAGTCTGCGATAAGCCCTTCTTCGAGTGTCGGTGAGCGTCTTGCCTGAGGGCCCTTTACCTCCGTGGTACTATCGAGTTCTGTCGGCGCTTTCCTGTCTGCTTCAAGTTTGGCACATTTCATTCAAGAGGTGTTTATGAAGTCAGCCTATGTTCTCGAGTTCATCTCAAATGTAATTATTTCCAATCAAAGGAAGAAGGCGTATGCTTTTATTCTGGTGTTCAGATATAAACTATTAAATGTAGATCGTTATTTTACCAATATATTCATCGGAAACAGGTCCATTGGCTTCTTATTCAAAATGGCAGAACTGATTCTCTGCTGCTGGCTGCGGATTTAGATTTTTTACATTTTTACTTTTGGAAAATGGCTATATAGGGGTTTTTTTTCAACATTTATGTGTATGGCCCACAGTCTGATTTTTAAAATAAGTAGTAAGTGCAAGTAAGTACAAGGCTGCAGGCGGGATTAGGGGGTTGGTGAGCCTCGAGCCTTAAATGCACTGACCATACCGGATTACTCAGACAAGCATCAATCAATCTTTTTTTAACACTACAGGATCCAGTTGGGGGTGGCTTGGACATTGGTTTCGAGTAACTTAACTTCGGCATCTCATGTTTTGGTACGTTTGTTTTTTTGCATGCTCAAAAAACATAATTCTGAATTCCCTGGATTGTTATGTCACAGGTAATGGGATGATAGTGAAATTTGGTGTCACGATTATAATGGACATAATACACTGCCTAGCAAAAAAAAAAGTTGCCACCAAAAAAAAAAAAGGTCACACACTGTAATATTTGGTGGACCGTCTTTAGCTTCGAGTACGGTACATATTCACTGTGGCATTGTCTCGATTTCGCTTCTGCAATGTCACAAGATTTATTTTCATCAAGTGTTGCATTGATTTTTCACCAAGATGTTGCATTGATGATGGTCGAGTCTGACCGCTGCACAAAGACTTCTCCAGCACATCCCAAAGATTCTCAATGGGGTTAAGGTCTGGACTCTGTGGTGCACAATCCTTGTGTGAAAATGATGTCTCATGCTCCCTGAACCACTCTTTCACAATTTGAGCCCGATGAATCCTTAGAATCTTCATATTGGAATATCCATTGATGGAATAACCTGGTCATTCAGTATATTCAGGTGTCAGCTGACCTCATTCTTTGACCACAGACTGTTGCTGAACCTAGACCTGATCAACTGGAGGAGGCTCGTATCTATTTGCTTAGTTAAATCCAGGTGGCGACTTTTTTTTTTGGCCAGCCATTTGTAATTGCAGTTAACTATTACATCATATTAAAGTTGCTGGCAGTTTTAAAATGTGATGGATAAGATTAATTATAATTTTAATAATATTATGAATAAGTTTAAACTATTGTACTTTTTTATAAGTGAAAACAGTGCGACAGTAGCTCAGTTGGTAGAGTGTTTGTCCACGGATTCGAAGGTCGGCGGTTTGAATCCCGCTCTTGACGTGAACATCACTGGTTGAGTGGTTGGACCCACTGACCTACAGGTTGGCGGTGCGATTCCTGCATCCCAAAGATGAATACTGTTGTAGTGTCCTCGGGCAAGACACTTAACCCCCCTCGCCCACCAGTGTCTGCGTACACTGGTGGGCAAATGGGTGAGTGCCTTGAAGATGCAAAAAACTGCCAAAACCCAAAATGCCAAAGCAAAGATACTCGAAACTATGCTTAGCGGCCAATACTAAAACCACAAATATAGCATAATTCTTGTGTTTTAACAGCTCAAAAAAGTCCATTTGTCATAATATAAGTGTGTGTATCTAAAATCCACCCACGTCATTGGTCACCTGCGCATGTACAACCTCGAGGAGCTCATTCAAACGTCCTGAGCGTGTGGAGTTCGCGGCTTGTCCTGAAATGCCTTTGGCCTTGATTTGCACCTCACTACCACGGTCTTCTACCCAGCTCAGACACACAATTACTACCAGGTGAGAATGTGACGCTTTCACAAATCACTCCGCTCGCCGATCGCGTTTCAATATTCACACTGAGATCTGGAGGCAGGAGGAAAAACACAGCTGCAAAACCATGCTATTTGCTTACTGGAGCGGGGACGCACATGGAGACGACGTATTTACCGAAAGAAGTACGCGTGGTCTGTTCATTACATTTTTCATTCATAATTCAAAAGGTTGATATCGTGAATTAGAGTTGGGTTATTTCAACATTTTATATGGAAAGGGACCAGTGCTTCTTTAAAAACAACAGAGAAGGAACATAGCAAAGTAAAAGTACTGTACTTAAGTAAAAATCATAGGTATCTGTACTTTACTTAAGTAGATTTTAAAGCGGATACATTTTACTTTTACTATAATTGAGAGCAGGTATCTGAGCTTTCTATTCCAATACCTTTTTGAACTGGACTGAAAAGTAAAAGTATTTTTCATGAACGCTTAAGACCTGCGGAAAAGTCTGAGGTTTTTATTTTTAACAAAATTTGAGCAAAAAAAAAACAACAGCTAGAAAAAAATGATGGATTCAGTTGTTTCTGCTGAACAAAATTCAGCACAAATTTTCTACATTTGAAGTTTTATTCAATCTCAAAATATGTGTGAAATACTTTTACGTGAGTATTTTTTTTTTTGCTCCAGTATCTGTACTTCTACTTACAGTGCTTGACCCACAGGTAATACTACAGGTAAAGAATACTTCCTGAACAGAATGCTGACTTTAAACATGAAAAGTAGTATTTTTTGTCTTATTTTTCTCAATTTGTTTTGTCGAAAATGCATAATTTGATATATTTCCCAGATAGATGCAACCCACGAGACAAATGACAAGGAAATCATCATCAAATTCCCAGATTTTGCAAAAATTAATTAAACAGAGCTCCAACAGAGTGAAATCTATCCTCTGGAATTCTCAGCCCATGTGGTGCGCTTGTGGCTTTTTCAAATTGTCTTAGATTTCTCATATTAGATAGGAATTTAGTAGAGGACAAGATACAAATTCTTTATTAAAAAAGAAACAAAAGCATTTGACTCAAAAAACAAAAGGAAATGTAGTGAAATGACAAGAGACTCCCAGACTTTCCCTCACCCCAGACACTTCTTCCAGCTCTTCCGATGGGACCCCAAGATGTTCACAGGCCAGTCAAGAGACATAGTCCGTCCCGTGTCCAGAGGGTATCCGGAACATATTCTTGAGCAGTGGCTCTACTCCAAGTTCCTTCCAACATTTACATTTTTCCATCTGTTTACTTTATGTTGATCCAAAGAAAATATGTTAAGATACGTTATGGTTTATGATGTATGTTTTAAGAGTATTGTGTGATCGGTTTTACTGCACACTGTCCTTGCATAACAAATGAATATGATTTTTGCACTTCCCTATAGTTTGTAACCTATAACCTGAAACCTGTCTATCTTTTTCTTTTTTTTTCTTTTTTTTTTTTATCTTATACCCTCTTGAGGGACTAGATCTTTTCCCATTCTAAGCATTTAAGCTCACTTCAAACTGTGGATAGTTTGACAATTCCTCACTTCTCCACATCTATTTTATAAATCGTGACTTTTTTTGTGCTTTTTCCATGACACCTTTCAACCTTCACTTAAGGAGAACTTATTCCACCCAATTCCATCATGGACCTGTCTTTCAAAATGGCATCTTGTGTGGAGATACTGTTTCATTCATCCATCGACATGTTACCAAGCGTTCCCCGGGGGCCTCTCTGTTCAGGCAAGAGACTGAAAGCTGCTTCTATAGGGGACCTCAGCTTTCAATGTTTAATATTTTAATATTTAATCCACAGTGTGGCCCCTCTCCTGTCTCTCTTTCATTACATTCTATCTAGGAGCTCTAGCCTTTCTTGACAGGTGCACAGTATAATGTGAGTGGCAATGATTTTTATGTTTTCTGTATTGTTTGCAAATGTCAATAAGAAATTACCATCACGAGCCTGGCTTTGCACGCTGCAGTTATCCTCAACATCCCAGATGGAATCGGATTAGCCACTGTGCTCAGAGGGACTGAGGCACTTATCGGGGTTTCATATATTTTACTTGTATGTTACAGATAGTACTTTATGATATTATTACAAATATATGGATAACTGCTCAAACTGCTTAAAGTGCTGACACTGAACAGGTTAGTTGATGTTTTTTTTACAGGTAGGGGATGTTGAATTTGATCATATACATGACAGTGTCCCAGGTAAACAAGGTAAACATGATTAAATCATATAAGTTTTACTAATTAATTTTTTTTTTCCCAGTCGAGAACCACCAGAAAGAGGTGGCTTGCCCTCTTCAGGTGGGCGGGAAGTCTCTGCCTCAAGTGGCGGAGTTTAAGTATCTCGGGGTTTGTTCATGAGTGAGGGGCGGATGGAGCGTGAGATTGACAGGTAGATCGTTGCAGTGTCTGCAGTGATGCGGTCGCTGTATCGGTCTGTTGTGGTAAAGAAGGAGCTGAGCCGAAAGGCGAAGTTTTGATTTACTGGTCAGTCTATGTTCCTACCCTCACCTATGGTCATGAGCTCTGGGTAACGGGTGTCTGGGCGCTCCCTTAGAGATAGGATGAGGAGCTCAGTCACACAGGAGGAGCTCGGAGTAGAGCCACTGCTCCTACACGTCGAGAGGAACCAGCTGAGGTGGCTCGAGCAACTGTTCCGGATGCCTCTTGGACGCCTCCCTAGGGTGTTCCAGGCATGTTCCACAGGAAGGAGGCCCCGGGGAAGACGCAGGACACGTTGGAGGGACAATGTCGCTCGGCTGACCTGGGAACACCTTAGGGTCCCACTAGAGAAGCTGGAGGACATGTCTGGGGTGAGGGAAGTCTGGGAGTCTCTGCTTAGTCTGCTGCCCTCGAGACCCGGCGCTGGAGAAGCGGAAGAAAATGGATGGATAATTATAAAGTTGATGAATTCTTAATTACAAAAACACTGGATATGTTGCCCCATTTATTTATGTTATAATGTGGTGTTCAAAATGATTATCTAATCAGAAAGCTCTATGAGCCTCACTTGATTCTCATTTGGGTTGCTAGTTTCAATGCTTAAGTGTAGTTGCTTTAAACCTTTAAAAGGGACTCTCTCTAAATCATACCAAAACTTCAGCACCTGCAGACAATCATTAACCAGTACTAGTGAACCATCTCACAGTCTGAAGACTTCAGGGACAAGACTCCTGCTGGTGTCCAGAGTCAGGACTAAACCAGGACTAAACCAGAACTAAACATGGGGAATCAGCATTTCAGGTTTATGCAGCTAAAACCTGGACCAGTCTTCCTGAAGATGTGAGACAGGCCTCTACTTTGACCTTGTTTAAATCCAGGCTCCAAAAGGTTTATTTATCTGTGCATATGACTGAAAGGTTTTTATTCTGTACTCTTCTGTTTTAATGTAAATTTTATGATGATTATTTATGTTTTTGCTTTGTTTGTATTGTGATATAATTTCTTTCTTATTCTGTAAAGCACTTTGAATTATCATGTTACTAACCTAAAGCCTTAAGACTCCTGGTCCCGGTGCCACCACCCAACACATGTTCTGGACGTGCACCTGGTTGTGGTGTAGAACTAACCTGCAGAGACAGTTTTGAGTGAGTGCAAGTGTAAGCGAAACCTCAAAATGAATCACATAAAGTATGTTTATAAAGTCAATTTGTACAAATTAGAGCAGATACTCTTCACAAGCACTCACAAACTGACCTTCACAAAACAGTTTAATTGAAGGTAATAGCACACACTCATAAGAAATGAAATACCCACTTGCTGTGATCTGACACTTGTTGTAAATTTGTGTCTGAGTCATGGTACAAACGATTCCATCCCTTGACCTTGACTCTAGTCTTTTACAAATGTGTATATTTGTAAAAGGTGTATATTTGTTCCAAGTAATGGCTCTGGTGTTAAATAACATAGTTTAGTTCTGGTGTGGGATTAAACACTTGGTAAATGGTTTTGCTTTCTGAGAGGACAGTTGGAGCTTACAGCACCTACATGGGAAACAACATATTTCTCACCAAGTACCACCGATGAATTACATACCACTTGATCTTTGCAATTTTGTCTCATAGCGCATGTGTTACCTTACCATGTGAACTGTCTCTGCATTTTTGGGTGGAAGCTTGTGTATAATGACATTAGAATGATTCTTTGCTATTGCACACGATCCCAACAAACGTCAACATTAGAAAAAAAGAACAAAATGAAAGCCTCATATGATCTTTAATGCCTGTAATTAGGAATGAGGAAGAGATTGCAGACCAGATAGAGAGTTGAAAGAAGTTTATCTGATCAGATGAATGAAGTTACAGACAGGAGGTACATCCATATGTGTGTATGTGTGAGTGGGAGTGAGTTACGTTACAAAGGAGCCTCCTGTACTTATACCACAGGAGAGGTACTATCTATAGAAGGCTGGTCATATAAGGACTTAACTCATTTTACATACTGTCCATCCAAGTTCATAAATATATATATATATCGTTAGTGTTTACAGGAAGGTAGAATACGTCACCAAAAGATGCTTGGAGTCACTGAAAAGATGTCAACCTGAAAGAGCCATATCATGTAACCAAAGTAGAATAAGTACGTGTCGCAAGTTCACTTCAGTGTTGTAACACACAGTATTCAACACAAGGTTTAAGAGTAAAGTAATAAAAGAAAAACTCATGCTTTCAAATCCACAGGATGTAACTTTTTAACCAAAAAAACATGTTTTTCATTGCACCGAAAAATGCATCCTTACTGAGAGACGGCATGCATCTCCACAGACCTGACTCATACATAGCCTGAAATAGGGCCTCCTGTATTTACATCCATGGAGTATCTTACATGAAGTATTGGTGGCTTTCAGATTGTAAACCGTGATGTCATAATCTCAGAGGACGTCACATTTTCCCATAGATTACATTGTACTTTGCCATGAAATATCCAAAAGGAAAATTCACACATGTTGAACCTGATCATTTCTATTAGTGACTAACCCAAGAACTAACTGTATCACAACAAAAATCAGCATTTTAACAATATTCGTTTTAGCTGCCCCCCATCTACAGTACATATATTAAATAATACTGGCCTACAGAATGTCGTGATGTCATCTGCATCCCAGCACTAGATTTAACTTTCTATTTCCATCTTGCAGTTGATTTTTCACCTCCCTAAAGTTACATATAATGACTTTAAACTCCACTGTAAACCATATCCTCTACTGCCATGGTTCTTGTTTCTTTATGTAAAGCAGGAGCTGTATTTCCTTTAGTGCTGGATGTGAGTGGAGCATTAATAGTGTCCTGTGTGGAGAGGTGAGCCTGTTGGACTGCAGACGGGGGATTACAGTTCATTACCAATACCACCCACTGCTCACCACGCTCACTGCCATTTAATAAAGAGCCGTCCTCAGAGCAGACTTCATAAAAACAGGTATGCCAAATTATGCCAAGAGGTTGAGAGGAGGACTCCAGAAGGCTGCGGCGGTTTGAAGTCGAGAACATAGTGCCCCCCACAGACACTGACACTTCAGAGGAAATACAGTTTGGGTCAAAGGGAATGGAGGCAATCTGTATGTTTTCTCATTAAGGACAAACTGATCTGGAGCTTCCATGAAAAGCTAATTTGATCGAATGATAGATAAGGGAAGAAATATTTAAGATGGCCACAATATGTAACTTTTCAGCCAAGATTTAGACTCATATAAAACCACATTTGATTATTTTAATTGTGTTTATAGCAGAGAAACACGTAGACAGTGACACATACGCATTTTTACTTTTACAGGATTGCGTCTCCACAAACCTGACTCTAATTTGATCTTAAGGAGGGCCTTCGTCTGCTTGTTTCCATGGAGATGTTGTTTTTTTTAAATCTTTAACAGTATAGCACGTATTTATGAGCGACACTAGCTCAGTTGGAGTGTTTAATCCGAAGGTTGAAGGTTTGAATCCCGCTCTCAACATAAACATCATTGGCCCACAGGTTGGCGGTGCAAATCAAGCTCCCACAGATTAATGATGTTGTTGTGTCCTTGGGCAAGACACTTAACCCACCTCACCCCCAGTGTCTGCGTACACTGTTGTGTGAATGTGTGAGTGGTTCCTTGATATAAAGCACTTTGAGTGTCTTGAAGGTGGAAAATGTGACCTTTTACATGGAGAATGTTCAGAAGTATAGTTTTAATAAAAAAACAAAAAAACAATAATAATAAAACATACAAAAAAAAAATACAAATGTAAAATTTGCAAGGTTTTTTTTGTTTTTTTTAACTGAAAAGTAGTGATACATTAATGTTATTAGTTGATGAAATGCTTAGGTCTTGCTCAGATACGTCATAGTCTGTACTCTTGTTGAGTTTGAACCAGCTACCCTTTGGTTTTTGGGCATACACTAAAAATCTTGTGCCACTGTAGGTCCTAATTGGTAAAGCTGGCCATATAAATGAGAGTGTTTCACCCCCAAATCACCCCCGACTCAATAAAGATTCACTAAATCCTAAATATCTTCCTTAAATCTCAAAGTCCCAGCGTCGTTCACCTCTCCTGCTTGTTGTTTAAACTCCCGGTGACTTATTGAGTTGAAGGGCATCGTGCTCTGATGCCCTGTTTGGCTGGGCTCCTGCTGTGTGCTGTGTTTGTCCATTAATCTCCCAGTATGCTGACAGTAAAGCGTCTGCCCCAAATCCAAAGGCTTCATCTGTGAGGGCCCCTGACGCTGCTGATTACAGACGGTGTAATTGGAACAGCACAAAGGGCAGCACTACTTTGATGAATATGCAGTGTTTAGAGCAGTAAAGTAGTGATGTTTGGAGTGGCATGTTTGCCATCAGTCACCTTGCAAAAAGGGCTCACATTTGGCCATTTTCAGTCCAAAAAAGACAAAGTAAATATGTCAGGCTAATAAATTGCCAAAATAAGTGGGGTTAGCTGACCTGGATTTGGATAGGAATATGTTTAAGAAACAAGTCAAGGTTGTAGTAATTTTCAACTATAAATACTACTTTGCAAATATGAGGCTGGTAATGCAGGAAGTTATGTAAAGAGCTAAACATAAATATGATTTGTTGTGAGGCCTCTGATGAGGGCTAAATGAGCTCCACTCTGCTCTGAGAGTATGTGTGCGCTAATGGGCACATGTGTGCTAACGTGCACGTGTGTGCTAACAGACAGTAGACATGCATACACTAATTGTGTATTTGTTGTTTTTTTAGCCGGTAGCATCGTTCTGTGGCTCTGGTCCATGTTGACTTCCCAGACTCATCTATTCTCATTTATGAAATGATGTCAAAACTCCATGGCAACCGCTCCACTGGTCGCCCTGGGCAGACTCACCAGAACCAGCTTCTATGCACAAGTAGCACACGCATATGCAGGCCATTAAAAGTAACACTGATGGTGTATGATCGCTCTGTCCAAGACATTTGAGTGTGTTTCTGTTGAAAAGTGGTGCTGCTGGTATGTGTGAGGCTAAACGACTACTCTCTAATGTGATATTATTATATTTGAAATATGCATGTGCATTTAATGGTCCCATCACATGACTGAGGTTAAGGTTTTTAAGTAAAGTGTGTTAGGGTTTGCTGTACTAACCCCAACCAGTACATACTGCTGTACTTCACCCACATCGCCTGTGTTACACGATTTGTTATAATTAAAGTAAGCTTACAAAAATACTCTATCCACAGAGCAGATTGACTTTCTCCTCATGTGCTTGAGGCAGGTGTTTGCATGTGTGTGAGAGGGAGAGAGCACCGCGCTGCCAGCCATCGGGGGATTAGGCTGTTATTGATCCAAGACGGACACAGTATTTACTGTGATAACGCTCAAAGCTCCGTCATCATAACTGTCTGAGAGTGCCGTCCAACTTAATGAAAGTACTCTCCAAATGTCAAGTGGTAACACCGCGCGCACATCAAAACACACACGCCGCTATTAGAGTAATTGTCAGCTCACAGCACCAATGACAGCAAATGTTTTTATGTGCTCACTTCAACTCAATCAGCACCAAAGTCATTCTGCGTTATCTTGTTGGTTAGCTCATTCAAGTAATTGCTATTTTATTTATATTACTAGTTCAAGTAATTACAATAACTCCAGTTAGCTCTTGTGTGAAAGTGTGAATACCACCATTAATATGCCCGATCTCATCTGATCTCAGAAGTTAAATGCAGTTGGGCCTGTTTAGTACTGTATGGGAGACCACTGCAAATACCAGGTTCCACAGACCATAGACTGTATATATAATCTGACATGGGTAACCTGCTAACCACCACGTTCTAAATAGGAAGTGAACATGGGCGCGCTTCCGGCTTCATCAACTCCGGCTCCAATTCACTTTGTATTAAGAAATTGTCACCCCTCTCTGTGTAACTGCTGCTGTCAGGCTTCTCATATTGATCTTAAAATGTTCGTATTGGCGGTTTTATTTCACAATTGTATCTGTAAATCAAGATATGAACATTAATAACAGATAAATCAGGCATCGTCTTTCCCCGAGGGCTCTCCTACTATCGTTATCGACAGGTTTGATTGCGGCCATGCGGGTGGGAGGGGGTGTTACCTTCAACAGACTCACTCCGAATTCGCTGTTTGGTTGCTAGGATACTGGCGGTCTCCTTTAGTCCACTTCTTTATGGGAAAAACACTTGAGTAGTAATGTGACGTGTGAGTGTCGGTTGCCGCATATTGGCAGCCTTGGATCCATCAGTTTATATCCCACGGCTCTCTCATCTAAATCTGGATTATCGTCATCAGCGGAGAAGACTTTAAGAAATGCACGGCAAAAAAAAAACACAAGTTGGCAAGACAACTTTGCTGGGTTGGCCAAAACTGTTAAACTTTTAAGCACTTTTCATTTGATTAACTGCAAAGAGAATACAAAATGGTCGGTCGTAAGTTTAAAGTTTACTTGTTGACCACATATTCTGTACTACGCCTGGCCTACGCCTCCAACCCTGTCCGCAATGTTCCCTCTGTCTTCTGTTGTTCCCAAAATTCATTATTTCATTCACTTTCAAAGAGAATTGAAAATTAACTTTGGCGCTCCTTTCAGAGAACACTTCAAACACTTAGTCCGCCGCTTGGTTACAAATTAACCGCTTCCAATTCTCGGGAGTTGAACCGTGCAATTGTATTTCTATAACTTTGTCTACATTCTAGACATTTGGTGTCACCTTTAGATGACATACACTTTTATTTTCTTATTTTTTAGATGATAATTTGCATATACACATGGAACAAAACAAAAAAAAAGCCAAAAAAAAAACAAAAAGCCACTGTTTGCTTTGAACCCTGGTTTGCACTTTGGGCATTTTTTGACCCTGACGCAACAAAGCTGTGAAGTGAAAACCATGTCAGGAGACTTCATCAAGAAGGTTATTGAGAGGAGGCCAAGGGTTTGCAACGCTGTCGACAAAGCAAAAAGTGGCTACTTTGAGGACTTGAATTCATTTTTCTTTACTACATAATTCTACTTATCTTGCATTATATATTTGATAAATTTGTATGTAGCGTAATTTCACGACCATAAGGCGCGGGTAAAAGTTGCGAACATCGTGGGAGCGATGGATGACAGACGGCGAACACAGCTTTACAAAGACCGGGAGGCAGCGCCGGGCGAGTTACGCCACGATTTGTGAATGGATTGTGGATGCTTGGGCTAATGTATCGGCTTGCACTGTTCTCTGAGCTTTCGCAAAAGTCGGCATCGTTCATGCGGAGATGTACGGCAACAAAACGGACTCTGATAGTGACGAGAGGGAAGCTGGTGTATTTCATAGAGATCTAGCGCAGCTGACTTTGATGGATTTGTGAATTAATTGAAAAAATGATGTGAGCACTTTGCTAAATACTTGAATAAAGCACAGCCTAACACAGCATGTGCTCTAAAAAAGGCAAAGGAAGCAAAACTAACATGCATGTTTTTTCCGGAGCAGTTTCCGTGCCACATTGCAATTAGGAGGGCCTGGTAAATCGTGCGACGCACTCTAGCAAATACAGTAAAACGCAAAAAGGCAAAATCATTTCAAAGCTTATTAGTATTTCCCATATTGTTTGCTCAGCGTTGGTTCAACTTTTTGTCTTGTTTTGCGTGCCTCTAATTACTTTGGCATCTCTCAAGCAAATCCGAGCCAATAAAACACCTTGAAATTGAATAGAGTTTTGGAAATGAATAGAAGGAGGAGGTTCTCTTGCTTACAGCATTGCTATTTTTCTCTCGCTCTCTATTTCTGCAGTTGGTAGGTAGGATTAGCCTTGGCACCGCAATAAACAAAACCGAATGCTGTTTGCAGTTGTGTGCGAAATTTCGTGCCAATGTTGTCCAGGAGTCAGGGCGGGGATTCATTTAAGGGGCTTCAATTAGTTCAACCCATACACAAATCCGGCATTCCGAGAGATTCCAGGTCTATCCGGGATGTTGGAGCGAAAACAGCGGCGCGGAGGGCTCAAAGTCCCATCCCTGTCCCCCTGATCCTGGTGTATCCGGCCACGCTGGGGGGGCTAAAGGGGAGCCGATCACAGCTGGAAGCTCTCAACCCGATTGCGTACTGGGGTTTCGGATGGTATTCCGGGTTGTTGCGGTTTCATGTGGGTGAAAGGCGATTTGGCTCAATGTTCGGCGCCTTGATGTTTGCTGCCATCGACGCTATTAATAAACTATAGGGAAATGTTGAGATTGCAAAGCGGGTGGAGATAAACTTGCACTATACAGCTTCTTTGGTGGAAGGTCTGCCAGCTGCCAATCGAGGGAGATGTTTGCATTAAAGTTATCTGTCTATATTAAGACGAGCAGGTGACACAAACCCAGTTACCGTCAGTTCTGTGGAGAAGCAAAACCTGCTCACACTAACAATACATGTGTTTCTTTGACCAATATAAACACCTGCAATATAAAGGCCCAACATTACGCTAGTTTCCTCATCAAAAACGTTCATGGAGTTATGCTTTATTTCATTCATACATGTTTAACACACAAAACCTGAAAAAAAAAACCTTTACTTGCATATAATTTCAGTAATTTCAGCCCTGGAATTGCCAGTCTGTCCTGAACTAAAGCTAAAAGGTTGTAGATAACTTGAAAACTGCCACAACATGACATCACAAGGTGGAACAGAGCATTTTGACCTTTGCAGATGTAGACAGCAGCAAACCAGGGTTACTCAAACACGTGTGAATGAAACAAAACCCAACTCCGAGTAGGTTTTTGAGGAGATAACATTTTAACATTAACAATTTTACGTAATATATGACCTTTTAATAAATACAAAACATATTTGTTTAATGGCATACCCACTGTGTAACATTCCAGGCAACGTAATAACATTAATTGTCCTGAATTATCACCCTGTTGTGCCTTGTTTGATGTCTAAGAGGCTCTTTATCTGAGGGGTCTGCATGTTCTCCCTGTGTCTTGGTGAGTTTCGTCCAGCTTCACTAATGAACCAAAAACCTGCCTCAGCAATAAGGGGACAAAAGAGACAAACCACGTTTTTGCCCTTGACTTGGCTGTTAAATTTGATTGTGTGAGCAGAGAAACTAACTAAAACCAAGAGCTCCAAGCATCCAGGGTTTGGTAGTCCACACGGCTTTGAACCCCAGGGTCACTGGTTCAGGTTTTTAATGTGGTACTTAAATTTTCACTGTGTGCTGTCTATATACACGACCCGAAAGTCATTGACACTTTTAAATCTTCAATAGCTCCTATAATTCTTAAGTTATACTCACCAAATTTTAGCAGTAGATAAACTGAACCTTCTGAGATTTTTGGCAATATATACGGTTATAATTGTTCATTTACACTTGAACTTATCACTACTTAAACTAGGGGAAGTTAAAATGACCAAATTTTTATTAATAATGTCTTTAAAGTGTCCACCATTTTGGGTTTCGCACTGAATAGTCCTATCCAACACACTTTGCATAACATTTAAAAACATTTCCAGGCTTATGGCTCTTATTTAATCCTCGATATTACGTTTTAAGTCATTTTTTGTCTGAGATTTATTCATAAACACCTTTTCTTTAAGATAGCCCCACAGGAAGAAATTGGGACTAGTCAGGTCTGTGGAGATCACATACTGCCCCCTGTCTTTAAAAACAACTTATTATTCCTTTAACGGGCATTTACACTTGGGGCATCTCTGGTATTAAAATGCCGACGGTAACACTGCTGGCTTTCTGAATTTGACCCATGTGACTCAAAGTACCACTGTACAATGAGGGTTCGTTCCTCACTGCTGTATTTGCTCATATTAATGTCGGAAGTGTAGTTCTAAATGCTCTGAAAAAATACAAGAAAAATATTTAGAAAAAAAAGAGTTATGCATTTTTTTCAAGTGTCACTGACTTTTGGGCCACCCTGTATATTCATTGTAAAAGCCCATGTTATGTTATGAGTGAATTTGAATGTTGCAAATATCACCACATTTTCTCTTGCCACACTGACTGCATAATGTCCAATGCATTACAAATAATTCTATTCCGTATTTACAGAATATGTTATTTTTCACAACCATCTAACTTGAAATTTATTCAAAATTGTCAATTTTTGTCTCGGAAAAATTATGATGTATGAGACCCTGCTGGCAATAATAAATGCAGCGTCAATACAAATCATTAAGCCGGTATTGCGTCCCGCTGGGAAGTATGCCTCTCTGCAACTGTGGCTCCTACCTGCAGTGATTTCAAGATATGTTTGTCCCAACGCATTATCCATCACTGGGAGCCATTTTGAGCCCATACCGACAGGTCTATGGGGCAGAGGCAGCGGCGAGGAAGGAAAGCGACGTGTCTGACAGATGTACTGGAGGAGAACGGGAAGCGTGATGGAGATCGGCGCTAACTACCCAACCCCGCAACATTAGCCCGGGAGGCGGCTACATTCGGTACACTCTCAGGTGTTACAAAACTAGTGTCAAAACTAGCATGCTGACATTCTGGCACCTCCAGTCAACAACTCCATCAACATGTCGGCGGATTTCATCTCAGAGCAGTGGAGCTTGTCTGCAGCTTGTTTACTAAGGCTCTGTTTCTTTTTCCATTTCGATCATCTATAAAAAGTGCGTCAGCCGTGTAGTTTACAGCGAGGTGGAGTACGTGGGGTAGTTATGTGGTGGAGTGGAGGTGCACATTGATTTGACTTGAAATAATGGATTCATGACTATGTAAAAATGCTTACAATCACTGTTCATAATTCTTCTTAAGGATCGGTGGTTATTAGTCATGTTAGCACTTCGGTCTCAAAGCAACAGAGGTTAGGAGAGAGGTTCATTATGAATTAAAAGCTCGGTGTCCCATTTTTTCCCATGTACTTTAAGCAAAAATTGTGTTGCCCCAGATATATTGTATAAGCAGCTCTTGAGGTCAAAATGAGTCCACTGCATGCTGTCTGAATCTAATTATACAGCATTGTACTGTCCGATAATTAAGAAGTTCGTGTTAGCATGCTAGTTGTTGTTAGGTTTGCCGTCACGGTAAAACTCCGCACTGGTGAGAAGCCCTTATAAGCTAATTGCAATGAATAATTAGGATGATCGGAATGCATATATCACAT
The DNA here is from genome assembly GCA_019594935.1 of Periophthalmus modestus. Lineage (NCBI taxonomy): Eukaryota > Metazoa > Chordata > Actinopteri > Gobiiformes > Gobiidae > Periophthalmus > Periophthalmus modestus. Next base: position 14,891,814 of record JAIEZT010000016.1, read on the forward strand.
GAGATGGTGTAATCGCTCATTCGTCCAAGAGTGGTTCAAAGTAGAGACGGTTTCAACGCTGCAGAAGCCATTTTCACTTGATATAACTGGCCTGAAACACTGATACTTCGTCCTACTCTGAGTTACTAAGTCCAGGCCCAAAGGCAAAAGTTTTGTAGTGAACCTGCCCTGCCCTTGTTACTTTGATTGGCTTGTTGTGGTCTTTGTTCACAGACTGAGAATGCTTCTGTAAACAGTTGGAAGATTATACTGAAGTCCACCATTCCTGTTGAGAGAGGGATTCTGTCTTCACACATATATAGCGTCCCTTACTCTCTTAGCAAACCAATTTTTCTCTCTGCTTAAAATCTATACCTTGCCATTTTCAGATGACTGATTTGTGGTTTTGATTTTAAAACCACAAATGACTCATCGCTGAGAAGTTTCAGCCCAAACGTCTTGATTGCAATAACATTGTCCAGATGACCACCGCTGAAATTGTCTCTGCTTTAAGTTAAGTGAGGAATAACTTTGGACCACTCCAAACCATTTAAATCAGGGGTGTCAAACTCAAATTCAAAGAGGGCCAAAAAAAAACCCTAAATATTTACAAAAAAATGTTCAACAACATCTGTATGTTTTTCAAAAGGGGTGGATTAAATTTGAGTGAGGCGACAGGTAGCAGAGGCTAATGAGTATCAAAAGTGGTGGGGGTCCGTGCCAACACATTTGCAAACCATTCTGGGATTTGTAGTATTAGAGGTGCATGTGCTATGCTGGCACGGCGGACAGCGGGCCAGCTCTAATACATATTTGATGATCTTGCGGGCCAATTATATTTATATTGAGGGGCCAAATTTGGCCCGCGGGCCTGAGATTGACATGTCTGATTTAAATTGAACTTGTTTTGTTTTTCTTGTTTTAAGACAGTAAAAATCAGGTATAGTTTTTTTTTTAAGCCTTTGTTCATGTTTTATTAAAGCTAATAAAGATGTAATTATTGGTAATAGTAGATGGGCTAGTTCAGATTTGTGAAGTTTAAACCATCAGTTATTTTAGGTAAATTTTCTCTTAGATGTTATGTTACATTTGAAAGCTACATAGACTACGTATCAGGCAACAAAATGCTACTATCATTCGCTTTCAAAGTTACCAAGTTTCTTCAAGTAAAGTCAAAGAACACAGTCACTGTACTCCACACAGTGTATGTACCTGACAATACTTTTGAAGTAAGAGAGCAGTAGAATGAAAAGTTTGTATTTGTGAGTCACTGAGTTCTGCTAAGTTTAATACAGTGAACGGCTGTGTGTGTCACATGGCTTCGTCTGGTCTGCTACTCAAGAGCTGAATAGAAAAAAAAGATAGAAAGTGTTAGTCCTGGTTCGCATTCCTACCTTAATCCGTTTCCACAGGTTTTCAAAGCACCTCTCTGAGACCCAAAGAAGCATGGAGGCAATCTTTTGTCAACGCAGATTAACGTTATATAAACAGGGTTCACAGCAGAACAGAGGGGGCAGATTTTACCTATAACTTTGAAAAGTTAAAAAGAAATGAAAGATGGATTGAAGATGGAGAGATTTGAAGCACAGCTTGGATTGGAGGTTTTGAAAAAGGGAGGAGAGGGGAGGAAAGAGGACGGGGCTTTGCGTTGGTTCGGATGGAAGCCAATGGAGCGGCTCAGAGGGGTAAGCTGCTTGTGCATGATTGAAAGGAAGTCAGACACATTCACACAAGCACAGAGGAGAAAAAAGCAGGGGAAACAATGGCAGCCCTGTCTGCGTTACACAAATGAACCACGTGACCTCAAATACTCCAGATGGACCATTCACCTGGACAGCAAGTTTGTTCCCTTGTATTTGAACAAAATTTGTATTGCACCAGTACAGGTATATTTGTTGGTCTTTTGAGATCTGCATCTTCTTCAAAAACATTTCCTTGACTGATATTCAGGAAGTGCATATTAGAATGCTAGCTGTTGTTAGCTTTATTGTCATGGCAAAACTCTGCACTGGTTTCTAAAAGTTGTAATAATCACTCATTGTGGTAGAATAATGAGGCTGCTTGGAATACATTAGGTAAGTGAGGAATAAATTGTTTTTAAGCCAGTAAAAATCAGGCACAGTGGCTTTACTTATGGATGTTTTTATGGACGAAGGACCTGCAACTAGATCTGATCATTCCTAAGATTTCCAGTATGTGAGGAGTTATGACTGATTTTTGCTCTCTACGTTCCAAACACAGACAAATACGCCCAAATACATCTGTTTTTCTTAGACCTTTTGGGCATGTAACAATGGAGCTGAACATGTGCTAACCACTGGGGACAGCACAAAAGTGGAGGCCAAACTGTGACTAGAATTAACTTGAGATAAAAAATGATTCTCTCATCCCATTTTCTTGACTTTTTTCCAACAAATGAAATGAAAAACTGGATGCAAAGATGCCTTGAAAATCATTTTAGTTAACATAAATGGTAAAAATACACCAAAGTTTTGTCAATAAATAATGCATGATTAGGGATTGTATTTCGACCTAGAAAGACTTGGTTCAAAAGAGCACATGAAGCAGCCAAGGACATGACAACTTCGAGGGAAAACCCAGTGGTGCGGGGGAAAAACCACTGATTCTATCCCTTTAGGTCCTTATCTAAGAACCTCACAAGGAGCAGATGTACAGACATTACAGTCTGCATGTGATAGGAGCTGTGGACTGCAGCGTACCATACTTTCCCGGAAAAGGTTACCCGATTGAAGAAAGATCGGAGGAATCTGGTTTTGCACAGAGACAGAGAGAGAGGGAGAGATGGAGCTCTGTCACGCCTCTGTGCAGTGACGTTCTATAATTGATTTAAACACAAGCAATTACTTTAATTCCATTCATCATGTGCAAAGGGAGCCGCTGCAGCCCATTAGTGCTGTCATATATTTACCCTTTAATGGCCTGTTCATAAAAAGCCCAAATCAGTCTAAGGGGACACACCACTTCCCTCTGGTGTTCCTGCAGGCCTCTTTCATCTATATTTATTTGATTTTTACAAAATTATGTCAAAATTTCAATTCATTTTCCCCTCATCTCAGTTCCCAGCTGTCCAAATAGTACTATCATTTTTCACCAAGCTAAATTAGCAACAGAAAGTGAATTTTTTTTTCTGAGTCATCCTGCTCCTTCAAGTAGAAACACTTGAGATTCAGTTGTTTTAAAATTCAATTCAAAATTTTGAAATAGCAAAAATTTGAAGAGTAGATTGCTTTCTATATGCAATACGTGCAATCCAGGCAATGAAATTAGAAAAATAATATATAAATTAATATGCAACATAAATGAAATGTGTTTTTTTTTTTTTGTTTTTTTAATCGAGAGGAAAAAAATGGGCAAAATCCTAAAATTGAATGTACACTGCATCAGAAAAAAAAAAAAAAAAAAAAAAAAAAAAAAAGGTATACTGTTTCTCTTTCAGACACATTTATATACTGTACAAATAAGGAGGATGAAGTGTCTTGCCCAAGGAAACGGCAAAAACAAGAGATAAGGTGAGTGCTTCAGTGGGGCTTTAGTGAGTCAGATAGAAAGATGAAGGACACAGGTGCTCTTCAAGGATAAGGCCACTTATCATGGAGGAACAGACATTTAGCTAAGCACATAACGACGTGAAGATGCGAACGGTAATGAAGCTTAAAAAATCTGAGGCTCTCTTGTTTTGGAAAAAAATTACAAATCCGTTATTAAGACATGGACCAGCCTACATGTTTCGACATCTGATTTGTTTGGGAATAGAACTGCCACACTGGAGGTAAGAGAACTGCAGGTACCAAACACTCCGCTTTCAATTTTGGTATTTTTTTCTATTTAAAAAAAATCACTTAAAAATATCCATGTACCTCTATTTAATTTTTATATTTTTTTTCCCATTCTCCACCCCAAAAAAATCCACAAACCACGCTTTTAATTTTGCGATTTCGCCCTTTTTTTCCCCATGAAAAACAAACAAAAACACAATTCATGTATGTTGCATATTAATTTATATATATATATTTTTTTTCTAATAGCCTGGATTGTGCTTTTCTTTCACCCAGGCTGGACTGCGGAGTGGAGCGCTGATGGAATGACCCTGGGATGAGTGATGTGAGTGGTCTTGTTGAAGTATTCATGAAAAGCTGTGAGTGGAAGTAGAGAGGCCAGCGAGGAGCGGCCATTGTTTTGCCTTTATTGTCCAATGAATAATGTTCATTGACATTCACTGATGAAGCAGCCACCAGAGGAACGTCCCTGCTTCCCTCCAAAATGGGAATGCTGTTCTAATGTCTGGAACTGTAATTTCCAATGGGCTTTCGGAACGGGGGGAACAAAGACGTTTTTGTTCATGGTGTGTTAGCAATTTCCCAATGCAAATGAGCACATGGAGTATAGGCCCGAGCACAACAAAGGTGTGTGTGTGGACCGTTTCTATATGTAAATGTTTTCAAGAGTGTATCCTGTCAAGTCAGAGAGGTTTCTATAGCCTCAAAGGAAACACATGTTAAGTCCAATTGAAAATGTAGAATTGTACTTGTAATTGTACTTGTGCTGTACTTTGAAAGGAAACAAACACAAGAACTGGTGTGTGATCTTGGGCACTTTCTTTCCTCGTGACTCTATCTTTTTTTCCCTACTTGGTTTGTATGTAGTTTTAACAAAGGTTCACCAAATGAATGCCTGGCAAATCCAAAATGATATGTCTATTTTTTTTCCACACAGATTTGTTATTTTCTGTGAAACATGTGAAAAAAGGAGCTCATTGGTCATGTGACAGTGGGCCTTTGTCCCATTAATCTCACCTTAATTTTGTTTAATTTCACACATTTGTTCATGTCCTTTTCTATATTTTTTTTTTCAATATTCAACTAAGCTAACTAATCCTGGGTTTGTTTAGTTTTTGTTTAGTTATAGTCCACCTTTCAGTTAAATACCACACATACACCAGTTACTTCAAAGATACTTTATTCCGTTAATCTTAATCGTTATATAATTCCGTTAAACATATCTATTCATTCTTACCTGAATCCCAGTTTGACGTTTGCACACTTGGTCGGGTGCATTTGAAGGGCACTTACGTAACTTCCTGTCTCATTTCATGCACCCGAAAAACGCGGCCAACAAATGTGCCCTGCATTTCCAGAGTTTCCATGGAGATCGGCTGTGAACGAAGCGTGTATCCGAGCACACTTCGCCCGACTGCTATATTCCATCGTGCACCTTGCGTGACTTCTTCTATGACAGAAACAAGGCGTGTTTGCTTAAAGTTATGTAATACTAGCTAAATTTGGGGGAAAAAAATCACCTTAAACATTATATTTGCCTATTGATATTCAAAGGGAAAGATTAATTCCTTACTTCATTCAATCTAAACAGAAACAAACAGCTGTGACAACGACCCCTTAACTCTTCTTCTATGAAATAATAAAGAATTTAAAATAAAACTGTAATTATTTCAGTGTCCATTTTACAGCTTTAGGTCATGAGTCAATAGCTTGTTAGTCAGCAGTCGTCACAGTTGCTAGACGACGTAACATAATGCTCTGTGATGTAGGCCTGTCCCATTTGGGCATAGCCTTTGTGGCCAACAGAGGCTACACAGAGGAGGCTACACCTTCGTCAGCCGGGTACTTGTGTGCAACCGTCAAATTGGGACACGGCCATAGTCAAGAGGTGTACCCAAGGTCGGCCATTTTTAAAGCCTTGGGAGTGAGGATGTGGGCCAGATCATGTGGAGGGGAGATCTGGTTTAAGTATTTTTGTCATGATCCACGTGGCTTCTGCTCTGTTTTGTCTCTTGCCTGTCTTTTCCCTTCCCCTACCTGTCGGAGCCGGCCCTGGGCGGAGCGTCTTGCTCCTCCCACGAGCACCTGGGTCTCATCAGCGCAGTTATCACCACCTGCGGCTGCATAAGAGGACCAGGAGATAGACACTCGACCGTCCACGTACCAACGTGACTACCTAGCTCCTTACTTGTTGTACTTTTTGCTTGCTACGTTTTTTGCTAACTCCAGTTTTGCTGTTGCCAGACCCTGCTCCCTGGAATTCTCCGGCACCTGCGCTCCTGTCTCCGCTCCGACTCAGCTCCTGCTCTCTCTGGTACAGTGCATCTCGTTACTCTGCTCACCTCGTCTCCGGACTTTACCCTGCACTCGGCTCTTCGTCCTGGCTTTCCTCGTCCTGCTCCTCGCCCTGCTCCTACGCCTGCACTCCTCGTCCCCGGACCTTGGCTTCGCACTCAACTCTCCGCCCCGGCCTGCCCACACCGCGCACCGCACCACCAGCTCCCCGCCACTTCAGCCACTTTGTTGTCTATTATTCACAAACTGTAAATAAACACTGTTAAACCTTCCCCGGGTACCACATCATTTGGTCTACCAGTCTGCTTTACGACAATTTTTTTTATTTCAGTGTTTTTATTTTAACCAGTTAATGGGACTTAAGCACTCAAAATTACATAGTTTAGACTAGAATACGGCTAAACTTAAAATCTAATGACACCTGTGGAATCCGTAGTACTTAGCAGGGGGAGGTCCTTCCTGCTGGGAGCGTATAAAAGCAGTTAGATTCAGCCCATCGGGGGGCATCAGTGTAATCGTGCGCATGTGGTTGTTTTGCAGATTTAATTTAAGTTGCTTATTTTCTTTGTGTTTATTTGAGTGAACAGTTTGTTGTTTCCTTGAGGTATTTTGCAACCAGAGTCATCTTTTAGATAAATTTCTGTCTTTTTATCAAGTCTGCCTCTTACTTTGACCACATTGGACCAGCCTCCCTACATGTCACCTCACTGATTTTACAGAAATCATCGTTTTTCTATTCCATGTGATATTTTTTTTCTTACAGAGAGACCATGTGTGTCCCTGATTGGCTAGTCCACCTGTCAATCATGCTTATCTGAACTGAGATTCACCTGTGACCATTTAAAAGTGTTTACTCCAATACAGTGATCGTGGTTGTTTCTGTGAGGGCAGCTGTGACCATAGAAGGTCGATCCCCCAGTGATGAAGAGTGAATGGACAGCTTTTAAAGAGACATAAGTACTATTAGAAAATGTGTCAATGCATCGGCAGTGGTTTCAGTTGTTTGAGTGATCATCCTCCAACGCAAGCTTGGACCAGTGTCTGCTGTCAATGTGTCCTTGGGCAAGACACTTCACCTACCTTTCATTATTCAATGTGATGGAATAATGCATACAATTGGAAAACAGTTTTGAGCGTTTGGAGAAAAAAAAAAAAAAAAAGGGCTAATGGTCATGAGCTCTAGGTAATGACCGAAAGGAAAAGATTGCAGATACAAGCGGCTGAAATGTGTTTCCTCTGCAGGGTGGCTAGGCGCTCCCTTAGAGATAGGGTGAGGAGCTCGGAGTAGAGCCATTGCTCTTTCACCTTGAGTGGAGACAGCTGAGGTGGCTTGGGCATCCGCTCAGGATGCCTCCTGGACTCCTCCCTAGGGAGGTGTTCCGGGCATGTGCCATCGGGAAGAGGCCCCGAGGAAGACCCAGGACACGCTGGAGGGACTATATCTCTCAGCTGGCCTGGGAATGCCTTGGGGTCCCACCGGAGGAGCTGGAGGACGTGTCTGGGGTGAGGGAAGTCTGGGAGTCCCAGCTTAGACTGCTGCCCCCGCAGCGGATAAGCTGAAGAAAATGGATGGATGGGACTGATTTATTGTATGTAGCCCAACTATAATAGAACAATATTCATTGAGAAGGTGTTGAAATACTGTAATTAAGTCATTTGTACCACTGTATAAAAACTACGCCTTACAGCGGGGGTATTACGCAAAATACCATTTCTACCATGTTATAACATTTGCAGATCAAAAACATGCCTGAAAACTTTTTCCATAAATATACAAAAGCATGATACAAAATAATACACTACAGCTTCACAAACCTGATGCACATTTCAATCTCCGTGCATACTAGCAGTATGCACGGAGATTGACGGTTGAAATGCGCTGAAGAGGGAGTGGAAGTGAATCTTATGAATGTGTTAATTCGTTGTTTTCAGGTAATATAGCACTTTCAAACCAACAAAAGGTAACATGGTCATCTAAATATCTTAAATGAGCTTTAATAAACTACTTGTTCATTATGAAGTAAGTCTTTGTTCATGCCCTATTAAGGGTATTAAAAGTGTAATTATTATAAAGTGTTACCACATAATTTAGCATTCTTGTAGAGTCTCACCATCAGTTGTTCTAATACTTGACTAGTTAAATGTTCTGTACAACAACCACACAACTACAACTACCACAAATATGGATTATGAATAAATACATTTTCTTTTGCATCTGCAGCCAAACCTTTACAACCTCTCACCTGCCTGGCTCATATCAGACTGTAGTTTCCATCTTGTTCGGTGCCCTGAAACATAGAGAGGAGTGTGTAAATGTATCGCATAGGCACACAAGTTTACCGCAGAGAGCCGTGTGCATTGCAGAGTTGTAACCTTTTCTTCTCCTCTCGTTATCTGGGCCTTGTTTTATTCATTCTGCCTCGGGCTGACGATAACGGCAAAAACAACTGGAGCTGCACACATCCCAGCACCTAGAAAGAGACTGTCATGCATATACAGAATGTGCTTAAAATAGTATGAAGGCATGTGTCACTATGTATAAATATATATGCGCCAAAAAGTGCACTATTTTCATAAAGAGTAAAAAAGAGACAGAGCAGTTTGAATTTGGATAACTGGGAAAGTAGATCCCAGTTTACGTTTCTTTTTAAGAGTTAGTATTTAATCATTTTTACTTGACCTTTACACTTATTAATGTGTTTATTTATTTGATAGGCACGGTGCGTATTAATGAAAATCTCTAATTACAGTGTAAAGATCATAGACTGTATAAAAGAGCGGATTAAGTGAGTGTGACGTCACCCGTCGCATTCGGCTCCAGCCAAATGAAGCTCATCGAGGCTAGCGGTTATAGAGGCGAATTTGGAGCCAAGTTCCATATTTGGAGTTCTGACCGCGAGTATCATAGCAACCAAGGAGCCAATCCGGAGTGACTAGCAGGTGCAACCTCGGGGAAAGTAGACGTCTGATTTTTCTGTCATTAGTGTTCAGATCTCCGAACATTTTAGGACCAAAATAAGAACGCTCACTGCAGCAGTTACAGAGAGAGAAGCAACAGTTTTGCAATGTAAAGTGAATTGGAACCAGTAGCAGTGGAGCCGGAAGCACGCCCATGATCATTTTCGATTTGGAACGTGGCAGCTAGCAGGTTAGCTATGTCCATTTATATGCACTGTCTACGGTAAAGATGCTAATTTTCATTTGTTGTCTCTAGGCAGGTGACACACAAAACTAAATTTTACAAAACCAACCACAGACGAGTAACAGGCCAGATTAAAAGTGCACACAGACTTGGGTTTCTTTCATTAATCAGTAGAAGACTGTTTAATAATTAGTACCTTTGACTGACAGTTTGGCAAAATGTGGCGCATGTCTGGTACCTCACAGTCCACTCGAGCCGTGGCCCTGGCTCACAATCTTTGATATGTGTATATATGTATTTTTAATGGTTTATTTGAATAGGAGTGGATACGACAAACACAGATTAACACTTCAGTAATCGGATGCAGGTATCACAGTGTTTATAGTGTGGGCTAATTTGCAACACAAGTCCTCAGACGAGCTTTTAAAACTGTTCAAATTTCACCAAAAAGCAGTGGGGTTATTTTGTTGAAAATCAATAAATACAGTGAGTCTGTCAAGAGAATCAAATATCAAAATATCACACACTTAAACACTCATATACTCTCTCTCCCAAAGTCCTTCAGTGGAGGAGGAGGCGCTTTGAAAATGAACAAAATTGTCAAACTCAGTAACACTAATTTGTTCACTGAGAAGTCCTTAGTATAGAATCATTTTGACAGGGATTCCTTGAAATGTAGTGATACTCCTCTTCTAGTGCTGCTGGTAATGGTTGATACTGATTCATATTGCACTTTTCCACCTCCACCTCATCGCCCTTTCTTTCATGTTTTCATTTAAGTTTCTTTTATTTGTGGGGACATAACATTTGTTACCATTGATTTCCTGGACACTGATCCTAACCTTAAACATAATCACTGTTTAGCTTAACCTAAATACCTTATGGGGCCCCAATTTTGATCTCTAAAAAGTGATTCAACGTGATGAATACCCACCTACACTCACATTTTTGTACCACCGTATGAATACAGAGAAGGGAAGGCACATTAAGTGTCTTATCCAAAAAGCAGGTGGGACTAGGGAGTCTGGAGAGTCAGCAAATGTTCTACCCCCAAGGTTCAAGACGTGGTTTTAATCATTTCTCAGCTACATTCACCCCAAAATTGAACAATAACCTTTCAGAAATGTATGTATAATATGGTAAATGGTCACATCTTTATATAGCGCTTTTCCACCTTTCAAGGCACTCAAAGCGCTTTACAACAAGGAACCAGTCACCCATCCACACACACATTCATACACCAGCTGTACGCAGACACTGGGGGCGAGGTGGGTTAAGTGTCTTGCCCAAGGACACAACGACAGCATTCATCTGTGAGGGCTGGAATTGCACCGCCAACCTTTGAGTCAGTGGATCTAACCACTCAACCAATGATGTTCATGTAGAGAGCGGGATTTGAACCGCCAACCTTCGGATCAGTGGACAAACACTCAACCTACTGAGCTACTGTCGCCCTAATATGTAATCCCTCAGTCGTCCAGGTATGATCCATAGTAAAACAAAAGTTCAGTTCTGTCAACTGGACAAAAAGTTGTTTGAGCGAAAACATTTTGCTGCTCATCCAAGCCGCTTCTTCAGTTCTGGTCAGATTGCTGATGGACACTGCCTTATATCTATCTGAAGGGAGGAGCTAAGTACCCTAAAACTAACACACCTATTTGATTACAGTTTCTGTTTGTTGGCTAGGTCTACTGAGCTACTTTAAGTGTGAACTATGCCTGCATAATCATTCAGGCGCCTAATAGGTGCTCTCACATCTGTTAGCATACTGGCTAATCCCATTGTTTCTGTTGTTTGTTGAGGTCCGAGGATGGAGTTATAAATGGGAGATAGATGACGTCTAAGCCCCCCATTCCTGTTCAAACATGGATTGTCTTTCCTAACAAAAATGGCCTCTTTAACTCCTCTCTCAAACTATTTATTTTCTTTGGCTAAGATCCCTAGAAGCAAAGGTGTAACTATTCCCTACACAGCTGGTGTGTCTGAAAAGCTTGAGATGATTTTCAGGCAGCATGAAATCCTGGTCTATTTCAAACCTGCAAACACTTTAAGACAGAAACTGGTTCAACCAAAGGACAAAACTTAGCCACAAACAGTGTACTGAAGACTGCAGTGAGCGTTATATTGGAGAAACTAAACAGCCACTCTATAAGAGAATAAAACACTATCGCGAGAGCTCCTCGGGACCCCAGTCTGCTGTTCATCTCCATCTCAAAACCACTAACCACTCTTGTGAAGATAGCGAGGTACAGACTTTAGCCAAAGAAAATAAAACATTTAAAAGGGGACTTAAAGAGTACATTTTTGTTGGGAAAGGCAATTCATCTTTGAACAAAAATGGGAGCCTTAGACATAATTTATCTACGATTCATAACTCCATCCTCAGACCTAAATCAATACAAGGAACACAAGAGGGCTAGCCAGTGGACTGAAAGCTGTGAGAGCATCCATTAGGGGTCTGAACTATTATGCAAAATATGACTTAGGCACAGTTCACACTTAAGGTAACTCAACAAACCGAAACTGTAAACAATATCTGTGTTAGTTTTAGTGCAGTTAGCTCCTTCCTTCAGACAGATATAAGGCAGTGTCCACCACAAATCTGATCAGAACTTGGATGAGCAGTGAAACGTCTTCACTCTAAAACTTTGTGTCCAGTTGACTTGATTTTTTCTTTTACTATGTGATAGGATGATACCTAGTCGTCATCACTCATTGTCAATTATCTCATTTATTTGCAAAATGCTTTTTGATGGCCATGCAGGTTTTGATGAACAGCTTCCATCAAATTCAATTTCTAAAACTTAGTGAAAAGTGAAGTTTGCTCGAAACTAGGAACGAAAGTTTACTCTAACTTTTTTTTTTTTTTTCTGATTTGGTGCAAAGTCAATAAAACCTTCCCTGTCAGATAGATGGCCGGTCTTTTAAAACACTTTTCAACACAAAAGTACAAAGCTGAAAGTGATTAAAGTCAAACTTAGTCAAGCATTGAGCAGCTCTGAAAGTTCATGTCACTTACACACTACCACAAACTGTAAACTACTGTAAGTGCCGTAGAACTTTCTTCTTCGGGGAAAAAGAAACATGTTTGATCTTCAACTTCATTCAAAAGTTTGGTCACTTCAGACTGGCCAGCATTGGCAATCCGCAATTCCACACACCCCACATCAAAACTACTCCCCTAGCAAATCCAGACTGATATCACTCTGTGTTTTTTTTTTATAGATTTTGTTTTAAAAAAAATATATAGATTGGTATCAGTCTGGTCCCCACGTCCTCTGTTGTCCAGTCAAACGTGATCGTCCAATTAGATTTGTTTTCTTCAGTGACACATGTGAAATGAAGGAGCTCATTGGTCACCTGCCATTTACAAATAAAATCTAATTTATCTCACGTCAGATTAACAAAGTTAAGTTCTTCGCCCATTGATTGTGCTTAAATGTTTTTCAGCCCCTGTGATATTTTTTTCCTTGATTCTGTTCCGATATGGACGGATCATGCGTGTTCCTGATTGGCTAATCCACCTGTCAATCACGCCCATTTAAAAACGCAGAGATTCACTGAGACCAGACTCTTTGTAAAGTATTGAAGAGTTGTGTATTCTGGATCCCAGGCAACAAAACTAGTACTAAACCTGCGACAAAATCTGGACCAGACCCAGACTAAAACCAAGTCTACAGCTGGGATCAAACCAAAATCTGTAAAGCAATCACTGTCTATCGTTGTGTGGCCAAAGTAAACTCAATCTGCACACGTTTTTCCCTATATATTTTTATTTTGAATGTATTTTCTATGGGTTGTGCTGCTGCTTGATCTGCAAATCTAAACAGACCCACTGCTTACACAATAATTAAATGCAATAATAATGAAATGCACTCACCAGAATACTAGCTGTGAACTGTCATATAACAACAATGTCCCATATCAGCACCTTGGACAGCTCTACAATAAATAAGCATCACCACAACTTGAGGTGCAATATTTCACTTTTCTGGGGAAGGGTCCACCACCCGCTTATCTCTATGGAATTTTCCACTGTATGGCATTACTGGCATTTAAATCTTCTCTACCTCCATGGAAACAGGTGACATCCTACTTTTAGTAATAATAAAACTCATTTGGTGGACCCCTAAAGCTAAATGTTTCATATTTTAGGTTCAGATTCCTCAGAGTATCCACCCTCTGCCTTTGCTTTTTATTTATTTATTTGGATCCCTATTAACTTTTACAAAACTGCCGCTAGTCTTCCTGGGGTCCGTTCAAAAGTATAAAAATACAGTAAAACATTAACATCTTGATGACATAACTATTAAATAACAAATACAATTCATGGGTATTCATAACAACATTAAAATCATTCCAATCATCCTCCACACAGTACATTTATACATTTTTGTTTTCAAGTCTTTTTGAAAGAACATCTACTACTTTTCTGTACTCCCACACAGCTGATTCCACACTGCTGAGGATCTAAATAATATTGTTCTCCTCATAGAGTTAAACTTTGAAAAAGGAACAATGAACTCACCAGAGCTGACCTGCCGTGCAGCATGTTCGTGTCCTGTGTACATCAATGTAAGAATTGTGGGTTATTTTTTAATATGGCAGTATGGTAAAATGGTAAATGGTCACATTTTTATATAGCGCTTTTCCACCTTCAAGGCACTCAAAGTACTTTACATCAAGGAACGATTCACCCATTCATACACCTGTGTACACAGACTCTGGGGGAAAGGTGGGTTAAGTGTCTTGCCCAAGGACACAAGCATTCATCTGGTAGAGCTTGAATCACGCTCTACCAATGATGTCGAGAGCGGGATTTGAACTGTCAACCTTCGAATCAGTGGACAAACACTCTAGCAACTGAGTTACTGTAGCACAGAAGACTTATGTTTAATTTATCCTGTACCTTTAACCAAGATAAAATGGTCCTAAAAGAACAACTAAGAGCTACTCTGGCAGCTTTATTCTGGGCAAGCTGCATTTCTTTTTGAATTGCCTCTTGTGCAGCACTGGAACAAATGCCTGAGCTGTGCTCCAAGTGTGACGAGACCAGAGGCTGGACAACTGTTCTCCTGACTGACGGTGGACAATATGGTGCACGGACTGGGACAAGCTTCTGCACATCCTGGACACTGCATGACTGATCTGACCAGTCCATGAGTCCTGATTGTCTAACCTGACACCCAAGAGTTCACCTGCTCTACCAAAGTTGTATCAATAATCAGATTTATGCCACAAGGTCATTTTAACTAAAGTTTAGTACCAAAAACAATACATTTAGTTTTGGAAATACCAACCCAATTTATTCAACTTGACCCAGTTGGTTTTTGCATTGAGTTGTTTTTGTAGGATCAGGATAAGACTGGTGATTGAAGGAGATGCACAGAACAAAGTCGCATCATCTGCTTACAGTACAGCATGTGCATTAATAATATCATTAGATAAATAATTTACAAAAACTGAAAATAAAAAGGGACCCAAACCACTACCCTGTGGAATACCGCATGATAAAGGTTTACTATCAGAAAGACTAGCATTAAATAATACTTCCTGAGTTCTGCTAGTAAGGTAACTTCTTATCAACGAGAGGGACAGTTGTGAAAGCCCAAACCATTTAAGCTTAGTCGACAGGATGTAAAGTCTAGAAGTAACTTTTCAAAGATTTTGCTCAAAACAGGGAGAATATGAATGGGTCTACAGGTAGAGGCAGTAAATCCTGACTTTTCATCTTTTATTAAAGGTACAATTTGAGACCGTTTCCATATCTCAGGAAAACTTCTAAGCATTGATCTGTTATTTTTCACATGGTCCCAAGGAGAATCTGCATCTTTTTCTGTCATGAAGGATCTCAGAGGCAATATCATATGGTTTACTGATAACGTCCCCATCGGTGTCCACATACGAGTTTGAATACTTTTTTCCTCTAATACTTTCCACAATTGCTTTAGATTTAGAGTTGTAGATTTTTGTGTCCATAATATGATTTATTTTAATACGCTTTTGTCACTTTATTTCTCAAGCCACAATAATGTGCTCTATCTGTACCACATTTGGATTTGATAGCCACTTCATTGGAATTGTCCCTTTGCCTGATGAGGATCTGTTGCTTGTTATAGTCCTTTTTCCTAGTGGGGCATGTCTGTCAACAATTTTTCCTAAAGTGTCCATAAAAATGTTCTTTGAAGTATTTACATTTCCTCCTGCAGACCAATTTGAACTTTTGATATCATTGACTAACAGGCCAGGATTAAACTTTTTCGTAGAATCTGTAGTAAATGATGATGATGCCACCAGATTTAGGATTTTTTGAAGAAGAACCCTTTTCTTCTTTGGAAAATTATGAATGAACATTGCATTAAATTACTGCTATAAGTTCATTGAACACTGAAATATCCACATTTTCAATTTTAACCCTTTATTCCCTAATTTAGGATCAGGGCCAAATTTGACCCATTGTGCTCACTAATTTATTACTATTACTATAAAGATTAACAAAAAAACACAATTTTACCAGCCGCTGCTTTGCTGAGAAGACGATTTTGTTTGGGTAGTTTTCCAGCTCTTGTCACAACCACTCTGACTCATTTTAGTTCAATATTCATTCACTAAGTATCTCTATACAGGGGCCAGAAGTGGCACTCTGGGCTTTTTGAATTTTTTAAATTGAAATTTTACTTTTTTTTTTTCTGTTTTGTTTGTTTGTTTGCTCATTTTGGGTAGTAGCAATTAACTGCGGCCAAATTTGACCCCATAGGTTCTCCGGCGTAAAACAATTTGGGAAAAACCCAGATGATGATGTTATGGAAGCTTCTAGTTTATTTTACATTTGAGTTCATTCGAGTCACACCTGTGGATGTATTTGAAGGCACACCTGAAACACACTGCTTCTTTGTGTAACATAACTTCTGGATTCAGCTGTATATGTTGATTTAGATGCACTGTCCAATGAAATTACTCAAAACAGGGAGAATAATAATTGGTCTACATTTAGAGGCAGTAAGGTACAATTTGAGACTGTTTCCATATCTCAGGAAAACCTCTAAGCATTGATCTGGTATGATATACGTCTGCTCAGAATATGTGCAACAGTTTTGAAGATTTTGCAGAGATTTTTACGAAGAGAGAGTAGCAACTTCTTCATATTGTCCACATACAAATTCCAATTCTTTAGCTTCCTTTTCTCGTATAATTTCAAGGGCCTGTATTAAACTGACTTCTGATCGATGTTATTATGCTGTTTCCTCATCACAAACACCTGGAGTTGCGTTTTGTTTCATTCACACACACATTTAGGCGGAATTATTCTCTCAAACAGAAAACACTTCCACCTTGTGATGTCATGAGGTAATACAGGAAGTGCTCTACTGTAATACTAAGGAGCAAGAGTTGTATTCAAGAAATCAGTCGTGAAAATAAAGTGAAAAAGTGTGTCTAAACTTTTGACGGCTGTACCAACTTCTGTCTATCCATTAGCCTTGTGATAAATTAACATTGCCAAGAGATTTACTTAATGTGTTACGTTCTTTGTTTTGCAATTAAAAGAGCATTTGGCAGTTATCACCGTGGCCCAAAGTTTCGCACAAAGTGATACTTACAGTTCGAGGGATTGGAGCCGAGACGTACTCTTGGCTGTGGTTAAGATAAGCCCCACAGAGCTCCTGGCATGAGCCCGACTGATAAGAAACAACTGCTCTATACATGACCAATGAAAATAGCATTCAGTCCAATGCATTTAAACGGCTCCAAGCCAACAGCAACGCACATGAGAGAGAACGGCTTTGGCGAACCCTGATGACTTTTAATGACAATATATCAACTGTTGGAGGGAGTAGTGGGCTTTTTCCATTCCAAGTTTTTTAAGAAAAATCCATTTAGAGCACATTTTTAAAGGGTTTGTGTGATGTAGCGAGTCTGTTACATAGGGCTAACCTTAAGGCTTACAGGTAAAAAGGACAAGACACGGAGAAGTTTAATATGTTTATCGATTGAGGTGGGTGCAGTTAAAGTCGGCCTGTAACAAAAGACAACTGTGTGCTGAAGAGGAGGGGGTGTCAAAATATTTTAGCTTGTTGTATCTTGTTTTGATTTCCACACTTGATAGAGTAGTGTAACGATCTATTTTAGTAACAGAACCGCTGCCCCTACACTTCGAGAAGAGCCTGCTGAGGATACCTTCTGGATTCCTCTCTAGGGAGGTGTTCTGGGCATGTCCCACCGGGAGGAGGCCCTGAGGAAGACCCAGGACGCGCTGGAGGGACTATGTCTCTCGGCTGGCCTGGGAATACCTTGGGGTCCCACCGGAGGAGCTGCTGGACGTGGTGAGGGAAATCTGGGAGTCCCTGCTTAGACTGCTGCCCCTGCGACCCAGCCCCAGATAAGTGGAAGAAAATGGATGGATTGATGGATGGATGATGGAAGATTTACACTGATTTGTTAGAGATCACTTTTAACAATACTTTTGGATTTGCTGAAACTTACCTGTGCTGCAGTGTGGGAGCAACCAATTAAGGGAGGGGCGCTATAAAAGGAGCCGAGCTCAGTCTGCTCAAA
The DNA here is from genome assembly GCA_019594935.1 of Periophthalmus modestus. NCBI lineage: Eukaryota > Metazoa > Chordata > Actinopteri > Gobiiformes > Gobiidae > Periophthalmus > Periophthalmus modestus. The sequence continues at coordinate 14,909,580 of JAIEZT010000016.1, forward strand.
GGGAGGGTGCTGTGTGTACAGGATGTTACTGCCATGCTGATTTAAAATTTTGCTGTTGGAAATAAATGCATTTGGGCCTGCACTGGACAAATCGTCTTAGCTCTGCTCCATTTCTCGCTAAGGTTACCATCCGGGCTATTACAGTCCATATTACGTTATCTTCTGGTCTATGTTATAATGTTTGCTCGTTACAAATATACTTGGAGTTGTGTTTTGTTTCATTTACATGTTTAACACACAAACCCTGCATATTTAGACTGAGTTCAAACAGAAAACACTCTGTTCCACCTTGTGATGTCATGTGGTAATACAGGAAGTGCTCCAGTGTGTGTGTGTGTTTTTTTTTTAACTCCATACACCTTCACTAAAAAGATTTGGATGATTTAAGCCCTGGAATTGCTTAAAGCTCACAAGAGTCAATTTAGTGTAATATAAGACTTTTAATAAATAATAAAGGGAAGTGTGGCCCAGAATGTGACAAGAGAAGTTACTGCAATATGCTGTGGACATGATCAGCATCTAATGGGGAAAAGTTTGATTCAAAATATGCAAGAATTAAAGATTAAAAAAAATAAAAATTAAATTTTTTGTCTCCTGTAGGGGGTGTGTCTATGGGGATATTTTTCTACAGTATGGTCATTTATTTAATTACAAAACATATGCATTATTTCTGTGAGTGGGGTCACCTCTGCACAGATCTGACCTGTAACATGGACACAATTGGCACCATCTGTGTGTTTCCATGGATATAGATCAGTTTAATGTCATACTGTGGAACATTCAGGACAAAGTAATAACATCAGAATCAGATGGTTAATTCTCCACAAGAAAAATTACGTAGTGAAGAAAATATAATTCTGTACATTTTTTTTTTTTTTTTTGCAGAACAGAAGTCCAGTTGATCTTGCATATACTCATTAAGAAAGTTACTTTTTATTTTTATTTTTTAATTAGAAAAACATTTGTTCTAAGCCAACTGCAGCTGTACTATAGGAGTGCATGGGTCTTGTTGGCTTTTTAGCTAATAGCACCACTGTCTGTTTTCCACTGGGAAGGCCCTATCATACTCCACAGCATTAGCCAAACATCTATATGCTAATTATATCTTCTGTAATATGTTTTATGCTCTCACTGATGAAGCTGTTCCATTGTCCCTGTATTACTGCGAGAAGCATTGTTTATTGCGCTCATATCTTCATAAAGCCACTCCTTTAGCCCGGTTAATGCAGTTAAACCTTATTGCAGTTCACAAAATTACTACCAGTTATGCTTAAAGTCCCAGCAGCCCTCGTCCAATGAGGTTCATCTGGTCTTCTGTTAATCTCGTTTAATTGATCCAAGGTTTAGTTTTTTTTCATACCTGACAGTTCAGACTGTTCATTAGCATTCTTCCTCAGAGTGGTCACGCGATGTTGCTATGAAGCGTCCAGTCAGATGATTTAAACAGGTTTTGGCGCTGTTTTCCTACTAGTGGAAGCAGGACGACAGCGCCATCTGCAGTCCGGCTTCTTCAGGACAGTATCCCAGGTGTGTGAGAGTATAAAGGCTCCCTCGTCCCAGTTTAAAGTCCCGTGCCTCCTTAATCCAGCTGAGGTGTTCTGTATCAGAACAAGTAGACTAGTATACACCCATGGACCACTATGGAACCTACCTGGACGATTGAGGGATTACACAGATATAAGGCCACATGGCAATATAAAAGAAAGTACTACAACTTAATATTGAAAATCACATTGAGTGTTTTTTTTAATTATCATTGTGGTACCAGAATCGGCATTGAACATCAAGTCGACTCCTTAGTATCGAAAACAAGTTTGAAATTTTAGTATCGTGGCAACACTAATCTTATCTCTACCTTTACCATAGCTGAGTTCATATTTTGGTTACTGGTGATTTTCTGTGGCAGTTTGGGAGCAAAGTCCTCCAGCGCCTTATATCGCTCGAGTAGCTTTTGTGTTCTGCATGCTCCCCTCCAAGGCTCCGGCTTTTCACACTCTCCATTGTGCTGATAGAATATAATGATCTTTAATTAGATCTAAACATAACGACTTGCACTTAAAGCCATCTCCCTCTCTCTCTTAAAAGTCTTGACTATCATTCCAGTGGGTTATAAGCAGAGAGGAAAGGAGAAGAAGCAAAGATGGACAAATTTTGGAATTTTATTTTATTTTTTTTGCAAAATCAAAAACATGAAGGACATCAGACTGATTGACTGATTGATTTTTCAAACTCAATCATTAAATTTTTATTTATGCATTTTTAAAATTGGAAAACTGAAGTATTTTAATGTCTTAGAAGGGGTGACAGCTGATCTTAAAAAAAAAAAAATACTTTTCCTTTCTTACAAAATATGGAAATTAAGGGTTTTAAAACTCACTTGTTATTTATAATACTAAAAAAATGGGCATTTACATAACATGCTAACAGTATTTTACTTCTGTGGGGTATTAATTGCTAGCACATAATACATTTAGATAGCTATATCCGCATAAAACAACATATTAACATGTTTTATAAGTTTCACTTTCATTTTTGATGCTCTGAGCCTTCCCTCCCGTTCCTCTCTGCGCTAAGTCACTCCCCCTTCAGAGCGGTGTCATAACACAATCAGCGCGCATCCTGCTAATGAAACTACTGCACATTGCATCCAAATGATTCTAGTGAAGGTGTGTGGAGTTTAAAAACACAATGGAGCTGTCGTAATGAATAGGGTGAGAAGGACCAAAAGATGCAGGACTCGGGGCAAGTTTACAGTGTTTATTGACAGAAAGTGAAATAAACAAGTAAATGACGGTAGACTACACGAGGAGCTGGGTGCAGGTTGGGGTCCAGGGCGAAGATGAGGGAACAATACCGGTACCGGGAAACAGGATCGAAGGCGGGAGTCCAGAGCGGTGCAGGGAGGCAGGGTCAGAGGCGAGGGTGCTAAGCTGGTTCCAGGAGCAGGGTCGGAGTCGGGAAACAGGGTTCGAAGGCGGGAGTCCAGAACTGGTCCAAGGAGCAGGAGGTGAACATGAAAACAAGCAGGAACCACGAAGACAAACAGCTACACGAACAGGTACACGAGCAGGTACACGAGCGTCTGGTCCTGGCTCCTCTTACCCACGGCAGGTGGCGTTGATTGCGCTGATGGATTCCAGGTGCGTGAAGGAGGAGCCAGGACTCCGCCCGGCTCCAGGCTCAGACACGTAAATATACAGTTTTTGTGCGTTAAATATCGTTAAACATGTGTGAATGAAATAAAACACAACTCCAGGTATGTGTGTGATGAGGAAACAACATTGTAACAGATCAGAAAACAATGTAATATGGGCCCCTCACTTTTCATAAGGACAAACTTATAGTTCTGCGTCACCCATTGTACAGTTTCACATTGTTCCCTTTCAAACCATTCACCATTTGCTGATAAACCACAGACAGATCAAATTATACACCATGCCTCGGGGAATCTGCATCTGAAAAGTACATTGAGTCCTATTTGGACCTTATATGGAGCAACTATCTGAGGAAACCTGCACATTCGAACTCAGTGTAATCAAATATTAAAGAGACTTTAGGCTGCCAGTTCATGTGATTGATGTCTTAATATAGTGGAGTGTGTCGTTGGCATGTGGAATCTCGGGCACTGGTCCAGTCAATGAGATTCATCACAATGATTCAGGAAGAAAAAAAAAAAAGATCAGATTTGCAATGCTTTCTGAAAATTCCAGTCATATTGGTGTTTTTTGGCCACCCACTGTTGAGTCAATGGGCCTTGCATAGCCAAAGCTAACAATTAATAAGCGTTTTTTAAGACAACAGATGGATTTTGAGCTTAGACAAAGTTTATGAACTGAAAATAGGTCAAAATGGCCACAAAACTCGACCTTTGTGAAAGCTGTAGGTGCCCTGTCAGCCAAACATGAGCAGTTTGTGTGTAAATTGAGCAATACCCTATCCAGTTATTTTAAAAGATCCATATTTTTTGAGTATTTTCTTTACATACTCACACATTTAAAGGGCCGGAACCTGATTTTTTATTTTTTTTTTTCCTTGTCTTGCCCCAGTGCAGATATATTGTATACACAGCTCTGGAGGTCGAAATGTGGCCGCTGTGCGCTGTCTGCGTCTAAGTATAAAGCGTTACATTGTCCGAGATGGCAAAGAAGGTAAGGAAGTGTGTGGTTATCATGCTAGTGTTATTATTGTTAGCATTATTGTGAAGGAAAAACTCCAATCTGGTCTCTGAAAGTTGTGAAAAGTGCTTATAAACTCATCGTGCTGGATAGTTAAGATGCTCGGAAAGCATAAGGTAAGTGAGGAATAGATTTGGTTCTGTTTTTCACGTTTTTTAGAAGATAACAATCAGGTACAGTGCCTTTGAGTTGTGGAATCTGTTTTTAAAGTGTTTTTTTTTTTAATGAAAATGTACTTAAAATGTACTTGTTCTCTCTCTTTTTCATTTGACGTATTGAGGCTTTACATTTCCGTGAGTTGGTTTAGTCTAAATACTGTATATTTAGTTTTTTAAGTGTGTTATGAATAAATAATATAAATAAATAATAATTAAAAAAAAGACAAAAGTAAGCTTGGGATTCTAGTTTTTCCTCTTTTGTTATAATAATAATAATAACTTTAAATAATACTTTAATAACTTTAAAGATGGTAGTTCCATGTGTAGGGTAGAGTTGTAGACCTTCATTAGTTTGATTATTTTATTGAGATTATAAGTATTTATACGGGACAACAGCAAAAAAGAGAAGTTAGTGAGTGAAAGAGTTAGCTGAAAATTTGGTGTTTTGGATATTTATATGTAAAAAAAAAAAAAAGGCAAATTAAACTCATGATTCTTTATGTATTCTATTTAATTCAATTCAATTTTATTTGTATAATACATTAAAAAAAAAAAAACTGCAGTGGACCAAAGTTTATAACATAACCAAAAAGAAATATACAGATAACAGGAAACAAAGACAAAGACAAATAAAACACCAAGATATTCTGTCTAGCTAGTATTAAATGCCAGGGAAAAGAGGTGGGTTTTTAGTGTCGTCTTAAACTGTGTTAAAGACTGAGGAGATCTGACAGGCAGAGGGCGCTATTCTATAATCTGGGTCTTCTGTCACCTCTGGTCTTGAGCCGAATCAGCCGACATCGGGGCTCTAGGTGGAGTATAGGGCTGCAGTAACTCCCTCATATAAAGACAACCCATAGAGTGCACACATTCAAATGCTTTAACATTTTGAATATAAATACATTGTTTCTTACTTTCATCTGCATAAATATTTGTTTTTGCATGAATTCCCTTGCAGTTGAAGTCCTAATGGTCCTTGGGTCAGTTATGCAATAGTCACACCCACTTTTTAACCCCTTACCATTCCGGGTCATTTTGGTGAAATTGCCTTTGTTCTGACCTCTCCAAATTAAAATGAAAACTGTTATTGAACCATAAGTAGTATTTACACAACTTTGGGCTCTTTGTAAAGGTAACATCCTCTAGTTTTACCCTCAGGTGTCACTGTAAGTTTGTCTGGTAAGTATTTATACACTTTGGAACACACATAAAAAATTATTTTTCTCATCCTCGCCTAAATTTTTTTGTAAAAATTAAGGGGAAGAAAGCTGCAGTAGGTAGCTGGGGACAAAAATACACCATATTTCAATTGAAAATATTGTTGACCTCTCACATTTCAGATTTGAGGTCAATCTATAAAAAAATGAGATTTTTACACTTATTTTATTATGACTAAATCCAGGCGCTTTATGGAGGGACTTTTGATGTATCCAAGTTTATCCAAACCTCTCCAAATGGAGACATTTGGAGAACGTTTGGAAAAACTACAATAACTTTTGAATGCCTCAACCCACAGACATCAATGAGGGCTCTACTGAAAGCTCACACTTCAGGAATCAGTATCTGCACACTGAGCTGCTCTATTACTTATGTAAATGTATATATCATATCAAAACATAATATAAAATACATATTTGTTTATGAAATATCGTCAAAAAAAGTGGTAGGGGTCAAAATAAATATATATTTACAAACTCCACACACTGCAAACAGCAGTGAAAAGCTCACTGTACATGATTATGGCTCGTCCACAAAATGGTGAAAAAATGTCTTTGCCAAAATGCCATTGCTTTGTTTTGTGCAAAACCTGGTAACAGACGATGAGTGAATCTGATGTGCCAAAAGAAAAAAACACAAACACATCAGTAACAAGAAAGTACAAAATTGAGAGGGGTGAATGAATATTACATCATATACATATTCATAATCATCACACAAAAACAGTTAAGGACGCACAATGATGCAGAATGTAGCATGGAGTGGAGCTGTGCCTCTACACTAGACTCTACTGTGTACAGTAAAACTACTGTACTTTACTGTGTACAGTAAAACTACAGTACTCTACTGTGTACAGTAAAACTAAACTACACACCATCTTGTTGAGCTGCTCATTGGCTGTTAGTGTAAATGTTATTCTGTGCACATCTTATGTTTTTACTTGCAATACTGTAAACTGCAGAATAAAACACCTTTCAATCAATAAACAAATGAAGTCTAATTCATACAGATAAACACAAATGTGCCTGAGCCCATGGTTCCAATGCCACTATGCACAGAAGTGATGCTAATGATTACACACAATATATTTTATCTACAATTATGTAAATAGCAGAATGAATCAGGCTTACTGATCCAGAACAGCATCCAGTCCATCAAAAAATAAGCTCCTCCACTTCTGAGTCCACCGTGGAATCTGCCACGGACCGCTCCGGGTCCGAGTTGCCTCTGGTGTAACTTGTACAAACATCCACAGTGTCCTCGGTCGCGTACTGCCTTTGTTTTATCCGTTTCGTCGTGTTTAGAACGCAAAACTGTTGCAAAATCACAGTGCGTCATTTTACGCACGCTTTACGCACGAAATGCCGTGATGCATTCACTTTGGTTACGCACTGGGCCTGCTGCGTCTGTTTACAGAAAACCATGGCATGTCATACATCCTCGTGTTCAGCTGCTCATTGGCTGTAAGGAGAAAACGTCACTAAACGTGTGTGATGTAACTGGTTGATTTTACACGGGGGAGAGTGGGACGTACACTTTCAGTTACCTGTAGCACTGATTCGCTGTCTGGGGCTCCAGTGACCCTCAACCCCCACCTTATTGGCCAAACTTGGTGTCAATCAGAAGCTAACAAGTTTGTTTATCACTGAGAAACAAAGTTGGCGCTGTCTGAAGTTTGTTATGCCTGAAATTGACAAAAGAAATGCAAAAAAATGACGGAGCAGATTTCACTTCCCTGCAGCAGATTGGACATGGAGGATCCAAGTTATTTTGTGGACATAATTTCTTGACAGGATTATATTCTCTGGACCTCTACGGAAAGAATGAGACCAATTTTCTGGAAATATGTTGATGTTTGACAGAACCAGAGCCCTCAAAGGTAAGAGAAATCCGCATTTTTGACTTTTCTGTAAAAACGGCTTTCCTGACAGCACTGTGGTGACTTTAGGTGAAAATGGTTTGCATATTCGGAAAGATGAGATCCGTAGCTTTCATTTGATGTGTAGATTGTTTGTGTGGGTGACGCAGAAGTGAATGTACATTGCTGTAAATTTGTAAAGAAAAGGGCCGGGCCGTCGGCTGAACACATCTTAAATCCACCAAGAATGCATTTAGTGGACTAACGCTTTATGTATGTATGATTCCTATTTCTCTGTGCAGTTAACTGAATGATCAGACTTCTTCAAAATCCAGGTTGTGCAACTCTAATTGATGAAAAAGTGTTATTACATTCTAACCCAGATATAAAATAGAAAATGAACAAAGTGGTTATAAAGCATGGATGAACAAAGGCCCATCGGGAGTTCGAGGACATGACTAATTGTGACACTCTCAGTATGTGCAGCTATGGTTATAAATTATGAGCGGACTTGGCATTGGGTCATTATAGTTAAAGGTATGTGACATGGGGTTTGTCATTCAGATTAAGTGGATAGAGGTGGAAGTATATTTTCGTTCAGTTCACATGTGTTTTTCATGATAAACAGCAACATCGATCTTTAATAACGAAACAAGTCCATTGGCAAAAGTGATTCTCTGCTGCTGGCCCTGCTTCTATAGTGACAGTTCATAAGAGTCGATTCCAATTGACCGTGTTTTTGTGTTTGAAACATGGTGGCACCATAAATTTTGCAGTTATTTTTTTTCAGTCCAGAGCTGTGTCCAAGGATAAGTTGAAAATATATTAAAATGCAAGTACAGGGTTACTCAAACATGCATGAAGCACTCAAAATGCAACTTTGAATGGGTTGATGTGGGAGAACCATTCTAATAAGCAAGGTTAAAGTCTCAAAAGCGTTGAATTTGCTTAATGCCATCTTTAAAGTCCATATCCATTCACTTATGTAGCACAGATTGCCTAGATAAAAGTGACTGTTTTTAGCCTCACTGCTGTCTCTTTATCATCTGATGTATGCAAAATAGTCTACCTTTAAACAACATAAATGCATCTTAAGACCATATCTACCTCATTTTAAACATTTTGCATTGGTCCAAAGTCATTTCTCACTTACCTTATGCATTCAGAACATCCTAATTACTCACCATGATGAGTTTTTTCCGGTAACGTGCTAACAAGCTAATGCGCACTTCCTGGTTATCAGACAATGCATTGCTTTTGCTCAGCCCAGCAGCACACAGCAGACATATTTAGACCTCAAAAGCTGCTTATAAACTGGTTCTGTACTGGGGAAAGATACATTTTGCTCAAATACATGGTGTCGTAATGTGAATAGTTGGATCCGGATCTTATTTTTTGAAAGATTCAAATCTTTTTTCTTTCTGATTTGCATACATTTGAGCCTTGGTTGTTTCCCTCTGTGATTAGTTTTGCAGTTAAACGAGTTCTCACATTGGCTTCTGTCAACGGCTCTTTTGAAATGAATGGATCCAAAAGATTCAGATCCCATAAAAAGAGCTGTAAGTCCCATCACTAGTCCAGGACCTTCTACCAGTGAGCGCATGCAGCACAGTAACGACTAACCCTGCGTGAAATCCCCCATAGAAACAAGCGTGTATGATTTATTCTGTGCTCATCTTGATTTGCCTCTGCGTATCCTGTCCGCCCACTGTACGTCTTCTCCACCTCAGAATCAATATGTCGGCGCATTTTCATTCACTTTTTCTGCCTTCTTTCAATTTCTTTTCACAGACATTTATTCAATTTGTGTCACTTGGTTTGCCTGGTGAGCTGGCAGTGCTGACCCCGTTTACCACAGAGCAGTGTTCGTCCTTAATTTGAACCATATAGGCTCGGCTATAGTGCTCATAAATCTCATTATGTTGGCGTATTGAAGTGATGGTTGATATGGAAACATGGGATCAATGTGTAAGGCTGTATAATGCGGCGCAGTGCCATGAAACTCAAAGTTAGTGTTGATCATTATAATCATTTTGGACAGGAAATAACGAGTTTGGCCAACTTTTCTTCACTTACAGGTCCTATGTTACGCAAAATTGACTCTTCTGAGCTTTTTAGCGTTTAATCATGCCTTAATATTGTCCTATCATCATAAACCCGGAGTTGTATTTAGCTTCGTACATGCATGTTTGATGAATTCCATGTAACCTTCCCGAAGCTGTCACAAAACACTCACAAACAGTTTGAATTTTCCCAGGATTGTGGCGTCAGAGGTAGAAATCCAGTCTCATAAATCATTACCTGACTCATTAAAAGCATTTCTTCTGTCAAATCACGTTCATTGTATTCGCGTACCTACATTAATGTTTGGGGCATGTTCCTTAATTAGATAACGTTAGTTTTTTTCCATGGTAATTCCCTCTGCTGCCACTAGAGGAAGGGCTGACATCAGATCCCAGTATGAGGAGTGCAACTGCTGGAAATTATTACCATAAACCGTTATTTTAAGCTCTAAAACATATAGTGCCAAAGCAAATGTACTCAAGAGCAAGTTTAAAGACATAAAATGCATAATATGTATCATGTATTTCAGTTAAGGTTTGAAAAGTTTAAATATAACTTCTTACTTTACATCAAATCCAAAAAATGTGATTTATGCCTGTGATTTTTGCTATAGTCAGGACAACACTACGCCTATGACAACTCTAGACTTATTTCAAAGCCAGAGTACTCCATCGGTGCAATTTAAGCAGGCCACATTGTGAGGAAATACAAATGAGACTTAATAGCGTCTAGACTTGGCGCAACTTTTTGCATTAGTGCTGAATGGATTGGAGCAGGCAATTGGAACCTAATTTGTGATATAGCATATGATCATAGTTCTGTTTTAATGAAGTCATAACCTCATCAGGGACAGCCAGGCACAGAGGAAATATAAAAGAAAATGAGCCTACATGTGCTCTTTTGGATCGCTATTTTTCCCCCTCTTAATTTTGTCCACAAAGAGAAGATGAATGTGTTTGAAGACCAGCTTTTAAGTCATGCAGATGCTAAAGAACCGCGGTGGAAGCCTTTTATAGAGTTATATGCTGTTATGTATTTCATGTTGCAAGTGGAGAATGAATACATTTCTATAACGTAATTATATTTCCTACTTGTTTAAAAAAAAAACCAAACACCCAAGCTGAAGACGAAAGAAGATAAAATGAATGTTTTTAAATAACATTTCTTGAAGTGAGAAGATCTGGTTGATCCCATGAAGTTGGGGCTTAAACATGAACTATTCATATTTAGTGAATCTAAGTTCAAGTAAGCGATTATACAAATTTAGAATATGTGTTGTAATTTTTCAAGTACAATCCATGAAATTGACCAAATTCTTTTGGTCAGTTTGGTTTCACAGCATGTAAGCTTTCATGTGGAAACAACAAAAGCAAACTCAAACCTGCACTGAAATTTCAAAGGCTGTTTTCTCCACATACATTTCCCCCCATAGGGACATAAAGATCACCCCTAACCCCAGGCTCAGACTTCACACGGTGCAGCTCCAGTCCAGTGGCCACGAGTATTCTGTATAGTTCAAAATATGAGAGGAGCTCCAGTGATGCTGGCAGAGGTGCCACGGAGCTCCATTGGAATGTAGACTCCGGAGAGGACTGCAAGCCTTTTTCCTTAATAAGTAATAGTTACAGCGTGGACATGTGGTCTCGCGTGAGCTCCTTCAATGGCGGTGACTACAACAGCACAGCAGAGCCTCCGGTTCTTATGTGAGTGTCATACCACAACTAAACACTATGATAATACGTTATCCAAAAGTCCCTCTGTAAATTCTTTTAGTATCTAATATGACAACAAAATGAGACAGACATTTAAACATGGCTCTTTCCATGTTTCTGTTTTGAATGCCCCAGATATGGTCAATATGAGCCATTTTTATACAGGACATGGCTTATTTATACATGAAAACATCACAGCATCAAATACTTGTCAAACGACAGAAGAAGTTTCAAACTGATACATATAAATTTTATATTTTTTTCCAATTCACCTGCAGTGTCTGGCCTTAAAACAGGGCAGCACTCCTGCATTACTAGCCAGGTGGACCAGCTCCTCCTCTTTCTGTGTCTGGACCCTGGAACCAGCCTCACTTCAGATCATTTCTGTCAGGTTCTTTGATGATCCAATCACAATCACTTATTTGTCTCAATAGCAAAAGACATTTCTCTAATACAGTGTTTTTCAACATTTTTTTGAATCACAGCACATTTTTTGTAGAAGAGATTCTTACCAAAATATTACCAAATCACACCTTTTAGGTAAAAAGAAAAAAAACAAAACAAAAAAACACAGTGAATATAATGTTTCCCAAGCCGCTGTGTCTGCTTCAATAAATTTGGCAATGGGGATTGTTTTGCTTTATTTTTCTGTTGTTGAATTTTTACCAGAGATGCTTCAAAATTGTAAAATATTCAAATAAATCCAAATTGGAGTTGTTTTTTTTCTCTCAAAGCACATCTGGCAACATCTCAAAGCACACTAGTGTTCCCCGCTACACTGGTTTAAAATCTATGCTCGTATACTTCTGACAGCTTTCCATGATTTTATATTTTTTTATTTGGTTTTGAGTGTCTATGGTCAATATTTACATAGTTTTACATCAGTTAAGTGGCTGTTTGTGGTAAAAAGTTGAGAAGAAAAGCACGAAAATCCAGGAAGTAGCAGTGATCTCTAAAACAGAATGGCAGTTTTAACCTTCTAAATAAAATAGATGACAACACCTGTAATTTGTTATGTTTTAATTAATTATTCATTATTAATTATTTGTTTTAATAATTATTTTTTAAAGTTTAGGCCCAGTTTAGGTCAGTAATATTTAATACAATGAGTTCTTGCGTCTAGTCACTAATAAAAATGATCAGAGCCGAATTTACCTTTTGGATATTTCATGACAAAGAACAATAAAGAAAACTGTCTCTTGTCCCCCATCTGAGAGTATGACATCATCAAATTCTCAGTCATCGAGAGCAGGATTCAAACCGGCAACCTTCGGATCAGTGGACAAACACTCTACCAACTGAGCTACTGTGTTAATTATCGTATCATCATCATTCGCCCCTGTTTTCTCACATTTTCTCTTCTCTACAAAACCACCGTTCCATGCAGTAGTGTGGACACCTACATAGAAGTTACCCAACCCTGCAGCACAGTAAAACGTCTCTACTTGCACTTTCAGTAAACAATAGTTACGGCTAAAAACTTTGAGCAAGTGTTCAGTGTGAGTCAAGATGGGAACACAGTGCCTAATTCCAAGTTAGCGGTGTTTATGTGCGAGCATTTTTATCTGTTTGCAAGCACGAAAGGCCTACCCCGCTGCTGGTAAATTACCCACGGCAACGCGGCGCTGGGAGCAGGAAGAGGAGTGATCGCTCGGAAACCCCAGGTCTTATCAAACATTGTTATTGCAGTGTATTGCCTCCCATTTACCACCTCCCATATAGAGCCACTATAGAGATAACATGGAGATGCTAACTTAACCAAATATGAACAAAAAAATTAATAAAATCTCGAGATATGCAGTAAGTGTGTTTTAATCTCCACTGCACTTTTAATACATACTGTACAAATTGACTATGGTTGTCTCATCAAAACATACTTGGAGTTGTATTTTGCTTCGCTCATGCTTGTTTCTTTTATTCATTAATACAAATTTGTTATCTCTGAGCACTCCAAAATGCTCTGTTTGCATTTTACCCAGATTGTGTCGTCACAGGTAAAAATCCAGACTTCACAGGCCAGAGATTTGGCCTGTACCATGTAGCAAAGTATGAATATGTAAGGCTCATTGTGCAAATAGTTTTCCAAATGCATGAATTAAATTAATATTAATTGATTAAATTTCAGTTAAATAAACACAGCAGAAAAACTTTGAACAAGGTTTACACTTACCTATTTTAATATAATTTGGTCACGTTCGGCGGGCCGGATTAATAAACTCAAAGGGCCGTGTGTCGCCCCCGGGCCGTAGTTTTCCCATGTCTGTCATAAACCATCACTGGGCTCAATCTGGGGCGACTACCTCAGTTGGTAGAGTGTTTGTCCACTGGCCCACAGATCGGCGGCAGGAGTCCAGCTCTCCCCAGATAAACACTGCTGTTGTGTCCTTGGGCAAGACACTTAACACACCTCACCCCCAGTGTCTGCGTACACTAGTGTGAGAATGGGTGAATGTGCTTGATGTAAAGTGCTTTGAGTGCCGTGAATGGGGAAAAGTGCCATATAAAAATGTGACCATTTACCATTCTGTGGTCAAACTTTATTCACAACAAATGCATGGCTCTATTAGCACAGCATTCATGTTACATAATAGATTCATTTGTCTATTTTACTGTATTACTGACAGCACAGGGGGCTCCAATGTCTATACGCCTCATTGGGAACTGGGATGTAGTTTATGTCTTTCTAATGTAGACATTATTTTTAAGTTATAGAAAATGTGAAATACTTATCCCAAGTTGACTAAAAGCATGCCTAAAAGGAAATTAAACCCACAAGAATGCAAAGCGCGTGTGGTTTAAACGATGCTTGAACAATACCCAGGATATTTGGCATAGGCTTTGTTGTCTCACAGCTTTGTATGAGCACAGATGGGTGAAGAATACATAGATTTATATGGTGGAATACGCAAAGGAAACAGACCAAGAAGAACTGTTTACCCATGAAATAACAAGGGAGGTTCCCATAATGCAATGCGCCGCCTCACGTCGCTTTGGTGGTTCCCAAGTGACCCGGTGCTCAACTAGGCTCTAAATCCCCGCAGAGTGCATGGAGCGGGGATAATGACATGATAACGCAGGCTGGGAAATACTGCATGCGAGGTCCAGGCAGGGGAAGGAGGTTCACAGTCACTGCTCCAAAGATGCAATTGAAATGTCTCTGTTCTGTTCTCCACATCTATATCATCGGATCATGCAGATGTAGCTTATTCTTAATGGTTCTCAAACTGTGGTGTTACTGGTGGTGTGCAGGGTCTTCAATAAGATTCAGTCCTGCTTTCAAGATATGTGTTCTGGTTTACTTTTTTTTTTTTTTAATGTCTTAATGTTTTTTAGAAATTTTCAGAATATAAAACACAAATTACATAGAAAGGTGTAGTATCCAGGGCTAATATAAGATATTAACGGCTTACAGTGTACACATCTTAAAACATGCACACACATAGGAAAGATGCAAATTGATCATTTATTCTTTATTTTATTTTTAAATTATTTTTTTTTTATTCATACTTTTTTTTGCATACTCTGTGTGGTTTGTGTTTTGTTACATACATAAAAAAAAATATATATATATATTTTTAAAATGTATGTAATGTTCAAATATATATGAATGCATATATGGGGATGTATGTGTGTATTTTTTTTTTTTTATTTATTTATGGTTTTTTTTCTGTGCTTACCCGGTGCCCAGGGGTGGGAGAGCTGTAAAATGTTAAAATGCAATAAAAAAATATGAAAAAAAAAACATGCGCACTAACAAAAAAAAGGGCCTACACAAGGAGGTCAAAAAGGAGAAAAAAAAAAAAAAAAAAAAAACTTACATAATCTGCTACTATCAACCATTTGATACCCAAAAATATATGCAATAACACAACTAATGCAGTCATCTGTTCTGGATTAGTTTAACCATAAAATTATATTCAGATGTGATTTACTTACACACAATGTTATTTCATTGTTGGTATTTTTTCTGGATTGCTCCACAATCGTGCAGTAAACTCATCTATAATGCATTTGTTCAACCAGGAGTGGTCCAATGAAGTCACATCTGTACACCATTTTGCTCCCATCTAGACGTCGTTTTCTATTATTTCCAAACCAGTACCATCAAACTGAAAATGGATGGCAGATAAAACGTTTTTCATTGCAAAAACAGTGTCCAGATGACTACCGCTGAAACCTTCTCTACATCTCCATGGAGACAAACTGGTGGCGAATCTTCCACAGAAGTTACATTTGCTATTGTCTCAAACAGAAGGTTGTAGGTTTGATAATTAGGTCGATGAAAACTATGCCTTTAATGACTTACTGTAGGTATCTGGAGTTTTTTCAGATTTTTTGCCGCAATCTAGAGTTATTACTTAAATCGACCACCTTGATTTCCAGTCTCCCTCCTCTACTCGATATGCGATTGAAACCACAGAAAACATCAAACCACAGAACAGTTCATAAAAACCCAACTGCAGCTCTCTGTCCCATGGAGTCCTCCCAACGCCACATCCAACCCAAAGACAATCACAGCTAATGGCAATTAATCACCATTATGTGCATTACGTTTGATGAAGACCAAATGACTCCATCACATCATTCTTACGGCTCTGATCAGCTGTAAAATATGACTTTTCTCCTCAAAGCAATTAGCCAAATCCCAGAACAAATCAATCGGCTTGGAAATAGGTCATTTTGTGCGAGCGCCAGAGACGTACTGCATGGCTGCTTTTATTCCGCCATTTTGTTTCAGTTAATGAAGCTCTAGAGGGAGCACTATCCACCTGGCTAACCCCTAACTACCACACGCTCCACCATGATCCGGCCCCTGTAGTGCAAAAAGACAATGTCAGCGGAAATGTCTTACTTAGGTGCGATTTCGCCAAGGTCCACTAGTGAGATAATGTTTTTCAAATGTAACTCTTATTAATTCCATGTAGTGTTTTTATTGAATTTATAGGCAAGGAATAAGAAATACATTAAAATCACAATACAAACAAATTGAAACATAAATAATTATCATAAAATTAGCATCAAAAGAGAAGAAAAGAGTGAAGAATAAAATACCTGATTTCCACATTTGAGCAGTACTGTATATTTTTATATGTTGTACTATATACTATAAATTGTATAAGCAGCTCTTGAGGTCAAAATAAGTCTGCTGTGTACTGTCCGCATCCAATTACAAAGTGTATTATTGTCCGATAATCTGGAAGTGTGCTAACTGCGGCTAACTTCGAACGATCTGGCCCTGAAAGTTGTGAAAAGTTCTTATGAAAAATGAGGATGATCGAAATGCATAAGGTAAGTGAGGAATAGATTTGGACCACACAAAATCGTTTAAACAACTTCTGTTTTGTCTTTAATGATAAAGCAATAATATTCTCTCAGTGAGGAAATGATCTTATACATTTTATCTGCTCATCCAGTGCTACTAGAGGACAACCAGTAAAGGGTAGCACCACAGGCTGTTTAAAGTTGTCCTCCTGTTAGGGCTTTGGTCAGAAAATTGCTGTTTGCACCACCCATGGGTCTGTTCTTCCTCATGATTCAACTCTGAGGTACACACATGGGGTTCAAAAGTGCCGTACAAAGACTGTATAAATAAACGGACATAGCTAAAACGCTAGCCGCCACGTTCCTAATAGGATGTGATCATAGGCGCGCTCCCGGCTCCACTGACTCCAGCTCCAATTCACTTTACATAAGAAAATTTTGTTGCTTCTCTCTCCCTAAATGTTGATGTCAGTCTCATCATTTTGGTCTGAAAATGACCAATAATAAGAGACAAATCAGGTGGCTTCTTTCCCTGAGGTTGCTCCAGGTGGGAAGGGGCGTTACCTTCAACGGGCTCCCTTCATATTGGCTCTTTGGTTGCTATGGTACTCGTGGTTGGATTTCTAAATATGGAACTTAACTCCAAACTCGTCCCTATAACCACTAGTCTCGACAAGCTTCATTTGACTGAAACACTACAGGTGACGTCACGCTCCCTTAGTCCACTTCTTTACACAGTCTATGGGTAGTACACAGGGGTTAATATTCAGATTATGTTCAGGGGTAACATTGTATTGGGTGAAGTGGAGGTGGTTGAACCAGACTACTAATATTTTGAAGGTTTTTACAGAGGATTTCACTGATGTAATAATCCTTAGCCAGAAATTTGAAGTTATTCATAATGATAATAATAATAATATAATAATAATAATAGGTATATAGTGTTTGCTAAATCGACCAATCGTTCCATACATTGCTTTAACCATTATTCAGATTGTGTAACTGAAATATCTGTAACTTTGGGCATTTTACACATCAAATGACATGTTTTTAATGTTAAAATAATCTCATCTTCATGACAGTAACCTAAATAAATGTGATGAAATGTGGTGTGAAATAGGTCAAATATACCCAATGCATTATTACTGATATTTTAATAAAAAAATTAAAACGTGTAAATATATTATATTATTATTATTATTATTATTATTATTATTATTATTATTATTATTATTATTATTATTATTATTATCATTATTATTATCATTATTATCATTAATAATAATAATAATAATAATGATTCTTTTAAATTTTTATTTTTTTATTTTATTTAAACAAGGACAGAAAACATTAATCTCAAAGTGAAAAGATGCTCTACTTTCCATGTGCAGTCCTTGGACAGCAACAGAAAACATTAAAGAGCGTATTTACATTAAAAAAAAAAAAAAACTCTGACAGCAACAAATCAGCAATATCAATGTCTCCTTAAAATAACCACCACCCAGTGCACCATTACACATTTAAAACATTCTACATTTTGTTTTCCTGGCAAATCCAGACTGATATCTCTCAGATACATATTGATTTCAGTCTGTTCCTCAAAACGGGGAGATTCACCAGTGACCAGGCTCATATCTTTGTAAAGTTTTGTAGGAAAGTGTATTCTGCATCCCAGGTAAACGTTTTGTTGGTTTGCTAAAAAAAACAGCATTTTAAAAGTTGAATTAGTCTGCTATAACAGAAAGTTTTACTCTGCATACTGCCCCTTCTTTAAAGTTTCACCTGCAATGTCTCATCTTAATTCAAAACAGCATTGATTTGGCTGCTGCAACAGATGTACGAACCGCCATCTTTGTCCCTGGATCTGTGCCAAGGTTTTGCATAAAGCATTTCTAGCTGTAGCTGTAGACTACCAAGCACGACTAACCAGCCGCTCCGAGACTCCCTCCTCCCCTTGCGTGTGCGCGTGTGTCCTCTCTTATAACGGTGGCCTTCTTCTTCTCATTGACCCAGTGCTGTGAAGAGGGAGCCCGGAGCACAGCGAGAGACCTGGCAACCCGTCCAACGTCTGCATTTAATCCCACGCACCAGTGCACACGAGAAAGAAGCCATCGAGAACCAGAAGTGCGGTCCAGTCAAATCGCACTGTCACCGGGGCTGGACTTACAGTATATGCACTCACACACGAGCACAAGAGCGGGTGAAGAAAACAGAAACGTGCTCGAGAGGATGGTTCAAAATGGCTCCAGGATAAGCCAAACAGAAGCAGTCTATTATATGAAAGTGTTTGTAAGTACTACATTTTGTTACTCAAGTAAAAGTACAGATGCAGACGCAAAAATGTACTCAAATAAAGTAAAAGTATCACGTGAAAAAATCTACTTAAGTAAAAGAATTTAAGCACCTGTTTAAAAATGTACTTTTAGAGTAAAAAGTAAAAAGCGTTTAAGTGTAAAAAAGATGCATGTTTTAACAGTAACAAAACAAATACATTTCTAACAAATTTTGTGTATTTATTTCTGTTTGCTCAAATCCGAAGCTTAAACTCAAAAACTTTAGTCAGGATGTTACCACGAACATGAAAAAAAAAAAACTCAAATCATATGAAAAGTACTTTTTACTTTCATTTCTGTTCAAACATGTAGTGGAGTAGAAAGTACAGATACTGCTCTCAAATGTAGTGAAGTAAAAGTAAAAAGTATCCACTGTAAAATGTACTTAAGTAACCTAAAAGTTTTAATTAAGTACAGTACTTTACTAATTTTACATCATTACCTTCCACCACTGGAACATTTTGATAAAAAAATAAAGACAGACATAACAGGGTTGACATACAGTACATAGAATCAAGTAAAACTGAAGTCAATGTTTATAATGCTAAGATAAAATATCTGATTTAGCACTGAATATTAAATTTGGGTAATTGCTGCTTCTAGGAAAGAAATACAGGGTGTCCATAAAGTCTCTTTACAAATTTAAAATCTAATTACAAAGCCAATTGATAAAATATACTAATTAGATTTGTTCTATTGTACTCAGTGGTTATACAAGTTTTTCAATAGCACTGCATCTGTATTTCAGGCTGTTAATTAAAGAGAAATCATTTTGAATGAACCCTTAAGACGTGACTACTCTACAAGACAAGGCACAATGTGTATCATGGGTTCTTTGGAGATATGTTAAAGATCATGTATCGAACAAATATAGAAGACATTACTGAAATAAAGCAACAGAAAACAGATGTGATTGTAACCTACAGCGAACATGGCAAGAAATCCCGTCTCGATGTTCTTCGTGCGACTAATGGTGCCCATATTAAATGAGGTCAAACACTTTGGAAACCACTGAGTCCAATAGAACAAGTCTGTCTAAGATATCTTATCAATTGCCTTTATAATAAATTTTTTGACTTGTAATGAGCCTTTATGGACACACAGCCCGGCAAAAAAAAAGTCGCTACCTGGATTTAACTAAGCAAATAGATACGAGCCTCCTCCAGTTGGTCAGGTCTAGGTTCAGCAACAGTCTGAGCTCAAAGAATGAGGTCAGCTGACTACCTGAATATACTGACTCACCAGGTTATTCCATCAATGGATTTTTTCTTCCCTGATGTCACGGGCATACTCCAAGATGTCAATGCCAGGATTCATCGGGTTTAAATTGTGAAAGAGTGGTTCAGGGAGCATGAGATATAATTTTCACACATAGATTGGCCACCACAGAGTCCAGACCTTAACCATTATTGAGAATCTTTGGGAGAAGGCTTTGTGCAGAGGTCAGACTCGACCATCATCAATGCAAGATCTTGGTGGAAAAGTAACGCAACAGTGGATGGAAATAAATCTTGTGACATTGCAGAAGCTTAGAAATGATGTGAAGCTAAAGGTGGTCCAATGAAATATTAGAAAAAAATCTCAAAACTATCAAAATTTCATCAAGATGACCCACTTTCTCCTGTTACTTTACCATTATTCTATGTTGCATCTAGCGACTATGAAAACTAGAATGCAAAAATCTTAGATGACTCATGCATTCTCAAGGCTAGAAATAAGGTGTCTTCTTCCCCGCCCGACGAGGAGGCAGTGTGTATGCTTTGTCATAGAATAATGACATAACCACATTATCTTAAAACCATGTCTGCTGTTACCATGGCAACCGTTCCCAGATCTAGGATAGTTCAGGCTTTCCCTTCGTCACTATTATACTGTAAAATACAATCCCGGCTACTTTTTTTTTTCCCCCAGTCCTGTACCCAAACCGCGGTAGCTATTCCCACTAGTTTGTCTATCATTATGTGGACATCCTCTTTATTTATGCATCACTCTGAGCTTTTCAAACCAGACATCAGCGCTGTCACATGGAACCCCCTCACACACACACACACAGCCACACTCACACACACACAGACAGACAGACAGGCACAGTCTGAGAAACTTCTACTCGAGGTGATGTAGTGTCTTGTAGTTTCCATGGTAACGTGAGGAGAGAGAATCGAGTGGGTCGGCCAACAAAAGAGAACACTGCCCCCCCACGACTGACAAAAAACTGTGGGGCAACAAAAAGGTTAAACCAAGTCATGGATTGGTATAAAAAAAAAAAATACAATTATGAAAGCGAAATGTAGAAAGTTTAAAATGGTTCAGAGTGATTTTCTTCCTCTTAGTGCACCTGTATGTAGATGTACCTGTCACCTTTGTCACCTCTCAAACCGTTCATATATATACACACACACTCTTTGGCTTCCTATTGATGCTTCTTCAAACTTTCCTTCCTCTGTCTCATCTCCACCGCAGCAGCTGGACCACAACCCTCTTCAACTTCTCCTCTTCATCACTTCATTCAAGCCCCTGCAAAATCTCGTGCAATCTCTCCCTTGTTTTGTCAACATACAGTATATGCTTGTGTGCAAGACATATTGTGTTTGTTATATACTGTATAAGCTGCTCTGGAGTATAAGTCGCACCAGCCAAAAATGCAAGATAATGACAAAAAAAATATATTTTAATAATTTCAGATATAAGTCGCACCCTGACTTATAGTCCGGAAAATACGGTAGTTAAAAAAATAAATAAATAAGAAAAAAACTTGAATATATTTCAAACACATAGATACTTTGGTGCCACAAATGCAATTTAATAATCTCGTAACATATTTATAATCACACCTGCACCTGTTAATGTTTTAAATGGACTTTTGTAATTATAGTTTTATTTGTTTTTTTGTTTGTATTTTTCTGTATTTGAAACCATAGACTCTATAAAAATGTGAACTAAGTGAGTGTGACGTCACCCATAGCTCTAGTCAAATGAAGCTCATTGAGGATGGCAGTTATGGGGCGAATTTGGAGCCGACTTCCATATTTGGAATTCTGACCGCGAGTATCATAGCAACCAAAGAGCCAATCCAGAGCGAGGCTGTTGAAGGTAATGCCCCCGGTTACTAACACTAGTGGGAGCCACCTTGGAGAAAGAAGGCGTCTGATTTGTCTCTTATTAATGCTAATAAATTTTGATTTATGGACAGAACAGCAAAATAAAAATACCAGGATCATGTAGAGCGGGTTAATACGAACATTTTAAGACCAGAATGACGAGCCCAACAGCAGCAGTTAAGGAGAGAGGGCGACACTTTTTTTCCAGCCAGATTCGATGGAGCCGGAAGTACGCCCATGCTCACTTCCTACTTGGAACGCAGTGGCTAGCAGGTTACCTATGTACATTTATATCTATAGTCTGAGAATCTGAGCGCTCTCATTGGACTGTCCCTGTAGAAATAAAGATAAATGAATGAATACATGAATCCCCCTGTCAATCACACCTCTCTGAACTCAGATCTAGGGAAATCAGTAATGAGATGTAGGGCGTGAGTCCACAGGCACTACAGAGGATGTGAGGGTACAAACCAGCATTGATCACTCCATAGAGACAGACTTTTGTTGCTTAGTAGAAAATCCCTCCTTCACTCCACCTCGGAAACATACTGTACCTGGAGTTGTTTCATTCACACAAGTTTAACACACAAACCCTGCATATTTAGGCTGAGTCTGTCTCTCAAACAGACTAATAATAAAAAGGGTTACTCAAGATATGTGAGCAAAACAAAACTCAACTCCAAGTGTGTTTGAGAGGAGGTAGCAACGACTTAAAACTCACAAGAGTCAATCTCGTGTAATATAGGACTGTTAAACATATTTTTTATTTTATTTTTGAAATTCCATCCATCCATTTTCTTCTACTTATCCGGGGCCGGGTTGCGGGGGCAGCAGTCTCAGCAGGGACTCCCAGAATTCCCTCACCCCAGACACGTCCTCCAGCTCCTCCGGTGGGACCCCAAGGTGTTCCCAGGCCAGCTGAGAGACATAGTCCCTGTAGAAATGCAGTTAAAGTAATTATTATTTACAACAAAGTTCCCTTGGCACCTCTGTAGAAAGCTGTATTTATATTAAACATAGCAGTTCAACTTACATCCTTAAGCACCATGAACATTATTGGTTCTAGTAGAGACGAGACAGTACAAGTGCACTAGAAAATCAGGAAAAACATGAGCAGTCAAGTGTTAACATGTGAAGAACCATATGGCACAGATACCACCCCACCTGTTGCATATATACAGCACTAATCTGTCCATTCTACTTCAAAGAAGACAGATTGTGCAAGCTAAATCATTGTCAGAATTGTATTTTATGTTATTCATGCATGTTTGAGTATGTTCTCGTCTTTAATTGGTCAGAAAATTGTTGTTTGTACTGCCTGTGGATCTGTTCTTACTCATGATTCTTGCAAAACAACCCTGAGGTACACACAAGAGGTTCAAAAGTGTCATGTATAGACTGTATATATAAATGGACATAACTAACTCGCTAGCTGCCGTGTTCCAAATAGGAAGTGCTCATGGCTCCATCGCTCCCTGCCACCTCAGTGGGAAGGGGCGTTACCTTCCACAGCCTCGCTCAGGATTGGCTCTTTTGTTGTCATGATAGTATCAGTCAGAATTCCTCATATGCAACTTGGCTCCAAATTCCCTTGTATCTGCAAGACTCGATGAGCTTCTTTTTTATACAGTCTATGCCAGAGATGGGCAGACTTTTTGACACAGGGGCCACAATGGGTTCTAAAATTTGACAGAGGGGCCGCATCAGGTTATATGTATGTATGTATGTATGTATGTATGTATTGGAGATTTGACCTGTAACATGTAGCAAAGCATGAATATGCAAGGATCATTGTACAAATTGTTTTCCAAATGCATTCATTAAATTAATAATTAATGTATTAAATTTCAGTTAAATAAACAGCAGAAAAACTTTGAACACGGTTTACCCTTATCTATTTTAATAATTTGGTCAGGTTTGGCAAGCCGGATTAATAAGCCCAAAGGCATATGTGTGGCCTTCGGGCCGTAGTTTGCTCATGTCTGGTCTATGCTGTCATATAGCATTTCTTTTCAAATATAAATATGATCATGGAAGTAAAGGGACCTTTTTGTCTTAAGTCATTTAGATCAGTATTTGATCGAGTGTGAGATTATTACTATATACCAAAAACAGCCTAATATGTCTTCTTAAAGGTGCCATACCTGATTTTTACGGGTACTTTTTAACCAGTTTGCAGTGGTCCAAATTTATTCCTCACTGCATTCCGAGCATCCTAATTATTCACCACAATGAGTTTATAAGGGTTTTTCACAACTTTCATAGACCAGAGCGGACTTTTGCTGTGACAGTAAAGCTCACAACAACTTCCAGACTCTCAGACGATAAAACGGTTTATAATTAGATGCAGACAGTACACAGTGGACTTATTTTAACCTCGAGAGCAGTTTATACAATATATCTGTACTGGGGCAAGACACATTTTGCTCAACAGGGCCTTTAATGAGTTGCTATTAAAACTTCAGTACATCCATCCTAACAAGGTTCCTGTTTATTCACTTTTTATTTTTATTTTTTTTTAAATATTACTCATGGTACTACTACAACACAAGTATCACATATGCAGGTACACACACTGCCTTTGAGGTAGGGGCACACGGAGGAGCGTAATTGAAGTGGACATGAGAAAAGCAAAAGCTGTCGGCGTTAATTGAGACAAATGAAGCTGGCTGTGATCAAGGGATAAGGCGCCACTTTCAATGTCACTGACAGAGAGAAAGGGGGAGGGGGAGGAGTCAGAGAACATATTACATGTGACCCACGCAGTCAAGCTCAATGTCACAACACACCCAGACTATTACTGTCTTAGACCATTACCGTCATCTTTAGCCGTCAAGCTGCGGTTATTCTTGACTGGGCTGTACCTTGTTTATTTGCATGTTGTAGCATAAAGTGTATAAAGAAATGGAATAAGTGACTGACTACTGTCACCCATAGTGTTTGGTTCCAGTCAAATGAAGCTCATCGAGGCGAGCAGTTACAGGGGCGAATCATTTGGAGACGAGTTCTGACTGCAAGTATCATAGCAACCAAAGAGCCAATCCGGAGCCAGGCTGAATATAACACTGATATAGCGGTGCAGGCAGTTGCTAATGCTAGTGGGAGCGACCTCGGGGAAAGAAGGCGCCTTATTTGTCTGTTATTAATGTTCATATCTTGATTTACAGGCAAAATAGTGAAATAACAAAAATGGGATTAAATAGAGCAGGGGTGGGCAAACTTTTTGACACACGGGCCACAGAGGGGCCAGGTGAGGATAGGTTCTAAATTTGACAGAGGGGCCATATATATATATATATATGAGGATATATATATATATATATATATATATATATAGATATATATATATCTATATATATATATATGTGTATATTACATTAGAGATTTGGCCTGTAACATGTAGCAAAGCATGAATATGCAAGGCTCATTGCACCAATTGTTTTCCAAATGCATTCTTTTAAAAACTTGCCTTCGGAGAAAGAATTGCTAGCTTTTGCTAATTTGAATGCCATCAAAAAACTCGCCTTGGTACTTTGATCGCACTTTGGTGAAAAAAAATATTTTATTGTCCACTTCGTATTAAACACTCAGTGTCCACTATCCACTTTTCTTTTCTTTGATAAGCTCATTTTTGCAAAAGGGCTAATAAGAGAATAAGAGAGTAATACACACAAACAAGGTTGATGTAGCTGCAGTGAGCCATCTTTTGGGAAACAAATTGAACAAGGTTTACCCTTACCTATTTTAATATAATGTGGTCACGTTTGGCAGGCCAGATTAATAAGGTCAAAGGGCCGTGTGTGGCCCCCGGGCCGTAGTTTGCCCACCCCTGATGTAGAGGGATTATGTAACGAACATTTTAAGACTGAGAGTAAGTGCGCCCAGGCTCACTTCTTATTTGGAACAGGGTGGCTAGGTGCTATGTCCATTTCTAAACACAGATTATGGTTTGTATCTACCTTTTATTTAATCAATTTTAGGTGTTTTTATTGTCAAAAAATACTTGGTTTGGCAGAGTTTACAAAGACACTGCTAAGTTTTAAGCAATTTTGTGGAACATTTCAGTGAACACAAGTTCATGTCCATAAAAAGACAAGTTTGGACCTTCCACCTGAAAACTGAAAGGTCCAAGCATGCAACCTCTTTAATTTGTTTTATTAATTTATTGTTTTTACTACTGAGTATATAGCATGTTTTAAAATCCTCCTTCTGTTCCAGCTTTCATATATTGAACAATAAGTCGATATACAATTATTGTGACAGGCCTGTTCACTACTGGTAGGTAGGGTAACTTATCACACTGTCCCAGGTCACTCATGTCAGGGTCAAAAATACTAACCAGGGAATCTAAATGCCACTTGTATATCTCACACATTTTTTTGGTATTTGGCAACTATTCTCTAAAACGTTATGAGGCAAAAGCACCAGGCAGCTACCACGATGCGTGACATATCCTCAGCTTTTAGCTGTGGAGCGCAACAGTCCCGCCCACTTTGAAGTTCGCTCTGGGTCCAGAAGTAAATTTTCCATTTATTTTTTCCAGTGACTTTTTGAAATACTCTAAAAAAAGGCATCACGAAGGCTAACCAGCTACGTGGTAATTAATAACGCCAAAAACCCATTTAAACACACACTCATTTAAATCGCAAGATTCGGTGAAGGTCTTGTGGTCATTAGTTACCACACAGCTGATTAGCCTTGAGCAAGCTTTTAAACTTTAATATAATTTTTTTCTTGGAATGTCTATCAAAAAAATGAGTGAGAAATGTACTCTCGATTATGCATCTGAACCATAGATCTATTATACAAGGTGTCCATGAAGTCTCTTTACAGTTTCACTATGTACTTACAACTGATAAAATATTATTATGGTCAATTATTGGTCCATTTTTCTTCCACGAGAGATCAGTTACTGCAGATGTCAACCTTGACCTTTTGACTGAAGATGTGCCGCCACCACTGCAGGATCTTCAACCATCATTTTACAGCAAGATGGTGCCCCAAGATGGAGCATGGGGTCTGCATGTTCATAAGTTCCGCAATCAAACAATTCAAGACCTTTGGATAGGAAGTCTGATTACGATACCTTATAAACTCCTTTTTTAAACACCGTGTACAATCTATTTGCGCTACCCGTCAGTCACAGCAACTTCACAACTTCACGAAGATAAAGATACCAAAAAACGTCCAAAAAGAAGAACATCAACAGAATGATTAGTTTGTGTGTGAGTGTTGTAAGATAGTTTGCACTTTAACGTAATTTTGGAACATCTTAAACTAATCAAAATAAAGCCTCGTGGATTAATATACGGCCGCATGGTGGTGCTACGTTGACGCAAAAAAATATGACTTTATTTCTGCTAAATGTTTGTTCTATCAATGAACAGTTTAAAACATTATAAAACAATATTTAAAACAATATTTACAACAGTGTACTTTCACAATTCACAAAATGTTCCCCATATCATATAGAATGGGAGCATAGGGTGATATATATGCCTTCAGGGTTGACAACTAGGATATGCACTTTAGCCCAGTGAATGTAGTGAGATTGCCGGTAAATATGGACGATGTAATTTTGATGATAACATGGTTAAAATAGCTCTAAAATGTCTGTTTCGTAATACATGGCATGAATTGAACCTTTGCCTTCTTCCCACCAACAATCCATATCCTCACTTTATTATAACTGTGGCGCCAGTCGTAATTCACAGGCCACGGTTGGGTAAGCACGGGATCATTAGCTGTAGTGACCGCTGAAAGACTTTAATCTGCCTAATTGCTTTACATTTCGAGCTGGAATACAAATGTGGCCTTCTGCAACAATAACTAATGCCTTTGACCCGCTGGTTGATAGTTCTATGTTACACTGATGTCAGGTGGAGACTCTAATTAGGCCGCACCAGTCAAAAGGATAGGGCCTGAAGTACTCCACTACTTACAGAAGGTAATTCCATGTCAGCAGTTTCAAGATGGCTGTTTAGTACTTACACTTAGATTTACTCGATGAGTGGTTTGTTGACTGTGTGCTGTACAACAGGCTAAGTGTGTTCCCGATTGCCTGTGCATCTGTGCCATTGTGTTTTAAATAAAGTTTTCTAAACCTGGGCACCAGTCCTGCGGTGTGACATCACTCAGGAGAATGGTCTCTGGTAATGTCACCATCGTTATAGTCATTACGCCTCGACGCGCTCACAGACGTGTTGCCCAGGCTGACCCTGCTATGCCCAAACGCCGCCGTAGAAGGAGGCGCAGGGCCCGCAGGGCAGGTCGCCGGGGCAACCG
Organism: Periophthalmus modestus; assembly: GCA_019594935.1. Classification (NCBI taxonomy): domain Eukaryota; kingdom Metazoa; phylum Chordata; class Actinopteri; order Gobiiformes; family Gobiidae; genus Periophthalmus; species Periophthalmus modestus. The sequence continues at coordinate 14,937,743 of JAIEZT010000016.1, forward strand.
TCGCAGGCGCTAAAGCCCCATGACTAGTCTTTTTATCTAATAAATACTTAGCATCCACTTGCCAGTGTTTTAAGTTGTTGTTGTTTTTTTTTGTTATGTCAAATGCAAAAGTATGATTCTGTAGTTATGTACGCCTTATACCTGAATTTGATTTATCAATACATGAGCACAGCACAGAAGGGCATGTGCAAAGACACCAGGGGCGCCAAACACCAGCTCCTGGTGGTCCGAACAGTCGCCTGAGACCGCAGAACCTGTCAGACCAACCCGTGCACTGCCTGGATTGATTACAAAAAAGCCTACGACTCAATGTTTGTGTAAACCCTCAGTCGTCCAGGTCTGATCCATAGGAAAAAACGAAGTTTAAATCTGTCAACTGGACAGACTGTAGGAGTGAAGACGTTTCGCTGCTCATCCAAGCCCTTCTGAAGTTGAACTGAAGAAGTCACTTGGATGAGCAGCAAAACGTCTTCACTCCTACAACAATTTGTCCAGTTGACAGATTTAAACTTCATCTTTTCTTATGACTCAATGCCACACACATGGATCACTGAATGCCTAGAGCTGTACAACATCAGTAGGACTCCATGAGCCTTCATTGCCAACTCGATGAGGTTGTGGAAAACCACCCTTGAGGCCAATGCAAGCCACTTGCTCAAGTGACCATTGAATGTGGCATATACCAAGGAGACACACTGTCCCCACTGCTGTTCTGCATAGGTCTGAACCCCCTCAGCCAAATCATCAACAACACTGGCTATGGATACCGACTCCATCAGTCACCTCCTGTACATGTTTGAAACCAAGCTGTACGCTATAATAAATAAGGTGAGACTTAAAAACCCCACGCTTGTGCTGTCCTGTTTGCTACTCCAGGAGAAATGTGCTCCAATTTAACATGAATTAATCATTCATTCAATTGACATTCCTTCTGAATTCAGAATCAGCTGAGTATCCTTTAATCTCACACATACACCTTGTGTGATATTTCCACTTCTCATCCAAAACCTCGTGTTCCTAGAAGCCTATTTAAACCATATTAAGATGATCAGATCCGATACAGCGCGGTACAAAAGATGAGAGAGACGGAGGCAGGGCACCTGACAAAATGCGTAAAGAGAAACAAATACTGCAGAGGAATAGAGGAAGGTGCTGACGGAAGAACAAAGACGGCACATTACAGAGGAAGAGGAGACGTATTGACACAGATAGGCCTGAGGATATGTGCTAGAAAGTGATCTGCTATCAACATTGGCTCTATAACAGGCTTGTGTGTTTGTGTGTACGTTTGTGTGTATGTTTATGTGTATATTTGTGTGTATGTTTGTGTGTACATTTGTGTGTGTATGTGTTTGTGTGTGTTTGTCTCCTAATGTGCTACAACAGCTGCGCTAACATCTTCCCCTGCATTAGATCAAGAATGATTTAAAGCCTGCTCGTTTCAGGCTGGAACACGCTCTATAGACAGTTTTTAACAGAGTCGAAAAGTTGTTTAGAGAAGAGACGAAGACTATGGTAAGGGGAGGTGATGTACTTTTGGTTTATAGAAGAGATATCCAATCCTTTGACTTCCACACAAAAGGTTAACAGGCCAAATCAATCTCAAAATCCAAGCTGACCAATGCAATATTTTGAACAAATTAATTCAAATAAAAAAAATAAATTAAAAAAAAGTTTCAACTGGACTGGACTGTTTTTTTAAATTTATTTAATGTAATATTTGTTTGTCATTTCTTATATTAATGTGTATGTATACTTCTGTACATTATTGTTGGTTACATTTTATTCTGTATTAAATGGTTAGATCTGGACAATGGTGGGTGAAAATGGGGAGAAAAACCCCAAACATTAGTACTGTGTCGAAATAACTGATTGTATAGATACATGGGCATCGCTAACATGCTAGCTGCTGTGTTCCAAATAGGAAGTGAACATGGGCACACTCAATTGACTCTGGCTCCAATTCACTTTACATTGAAATCATGTTGCCCCTCTCTCTGTGACTGCTGCAGTGAGCCTCAGCATTTTTGGTCTTAAAATGTTCAGATTAACCCGCTCTACGTGATCCTGGTGTTTTTATGTCACTATTTTGTCTGTAAATCAAGATATGAACATTAATAACAGACAAATCAGGTGCAGGTGGCCCCTGCTAGTGTCAGCAACAGGTTTGATTGACAGCGTTGCTGCACTGATCTATAGTGGCATATATAGTGGCATATATAGGAATTGTGCTATGTGTGGAATGTGCAACTATGGGAATTGTGCAGTGTGTGGAATGTGCAATGAGTGGAATGTGGAATGAGCAGAATGTGCAATGTGTGGAATGCGCAACTGTGCAATATGTGTAGTGTGCAATCTTTATGTTGACCCTTTTGTGACCCCAGCCCTTGGGACAGCAGGTGGAAATTATCCTTTCGCTATAATCTGGCGTGGTTACGTTCACCTTGAATCATGTTTGTTCATTAATATGCATTGTCCCAATCAAATAAAAAAAAAAAAAAATAAATAAAGCACGCTTCCTGTTCAACCAGATGGGAAAAGGCATTACCTTCAACAGCTCACTCCTAATTGGCTCTTTGGTTGCTATGATACTCACGGTCCAAATTTCAAATATGGCACCCGGCTTCAAATTCACTTTTTAACCCAGGGGTGTCAAACACATTTTCACTGAGAGCCACATCAGCAAAATGGCTGCCTTCAAAGGGCCAGATGTAAAATAAATCTAACAACTTTTTTTTTACTTGTTAATCAACTGTTTCTGTATTTATTACTTGTTCAAGTTTCAAATATTGCATATACATTTGCCTAGATGTATAAATATGACTGTGTAACTGCATATCACCTGATAAAATGACATTTTAAGACCATCATACCTTTTAATTTACCCTGTCGAGGGCCACATAAAGTGATGTGGTGGGCCACATTTTGCCCGCACGCCTTGAGTTTGACACATGTATTGTAACCGGTAACCTCGAAGAGCTTCATTTGACTGGAGCCGAACGCTATGGGTGATGTCACACTCTTTACTTTACTACTTTACACTTTATACAGTTTAAGGGGATGCTAATGTCACAAAGAAAGATGATTTCCACCAAAAAAGATATTTAAAAGAAAACGATACAAAATCAGTGAACATTACACTGTGGAACATTAATTCAAAACTATAACCTACATCCCCACTTCTGATTGTGAAAAATGTTAATGGTCCCGTTAGCTATACACATATTCTTCCTGCAGAAAAGGCTCCCGATGCCGAAGGTGCTTCTGATAATGTGAGCTGAGTTTGTAGGTGAACACCAGCCTCTGTTTTGTATGTAAATGAATGTTTGCTTGCACTTCTACTGTAGCGGCGTGTACGTGTGTATGTGTGTGCGTGCGTTCATTAACTCGCACGCTCACCCACTCCTTTTTAAAAATAGCTGCCTCTTGGCTCAGGTTGTCAGCGCCAATGAGAAAATAAGGAGTTCCATTCTGGGGGTAGCAGACTGCGCGCTACCATAAGGGGAGCGTTTGGAGCAACATATTAAACGGTTTACTTACTGTACTAAAGCGCGGACTACGCATCACTGCTCTGACACTCTGAAGTAAAATGTAATGTGTAAAGTTCGATTAATCGGTTCAGAATTTTTATTAATCGATGAATAATTTGGTCTAGATTACAGAAAACGACAGAAAAAGGCAAAGTTAGTGAGTCAGTTAGCTTAAAATGTGGCATTTCTGGTAGATTAAACTCATAATTAACAAGTTTAATTACTCTTTAGGAAGGTATCAAAGCATAAGTAGTAAAGTACTGTATTAAGTAGAATTTTTAGGTATCGGTACTTTTCTTAAATTCATTTTACAGTGGGTGCTTTTTCCTTTTTCATATGAGAGGTTAATTTGAACACGTTGGTGAAAACATCCTGACTAAAGATTTTGAGTTCAAGCTTCGGCTTTGAGCAAACAAAAATAAATACACAAATTCATAAGAAAAATGAAATGAAAGAAATGGATTTGTATTGTTACTGTTGAGCAACATAATACTTTACTACTTTAACTTAACCTCCTGAGACCTGGCGTCCTCGTATGTGGACAACACATTTTGGGATGTTTAGGCCACAATGCAAATTTGTAGAAGAAGAAGAACAGCAACAATGCAAAAATGTTACATTTTGAATATTTTTACGAGTTTAGAATATTTATTTATTTTTGTATTATTATTATTTCTATTATTTTTGTTTATATTTTATTTTATTTATTATATTTATTTATTTTTTATTTTTTTTTGTGTAAAGGCATATGTCTTCCTGCACCTCTTACCAGCACTTCAAATGAGCCACGTTGTTCAAAGAGGCAGAATAAATAGTTTAATTTTAATAGAAGAATAAATACTTTTACGAAATCATTATTCAAATGTTCTATCAGAATGATTAAAACTTACCTTATGCCTTCCGAACATCCTGATTATTCACCATGATGAGTTTATAATCGTTTTTGTCAACTTTCAGAGGCCAGATCGGAATTTTGTGGTCACTGTAAAGCTTGCAACTAGCATGCTAACTGGGCATTTTCTGATTTTCTAACAATAAAACACTTTACAATTAGATGCAGAGACTACACAGTGAACGTATGTCATCCTTATACAATATAGATGTACTACGGCAAGACAAATTTTGCTCAAATACATGGAAATAATGGTACTGCCCTTTAAAGGTCCTATATTATGCAAAATTGACTCTTGTGAACTTTAAGCCCTGTTAGAATGTTGTTAGCTGCTCAAAAACAGGGTTGTAGGGAGGGTTGTATTTGGTTTCATTCACACATTTTTGAGTAATTCTTTGTTATTAGTCTGTCTACATCTCCAAAGGTGAAAATGCTCTGTTCCACCTTGTGATGTCATTTAATAGTTGGTTTCGAGTTTCCTTTTGCTCAGTAAAGATGGGCAATTCCAAATACATCTAGAGAAGGTATATGGATCTTAAAAACACAGTGGAGCACAACAAAACCAAAACTACAGGTACGGTTTTGATGAGCAAACAACATTATAACATAGATCAGAAAATAATGTGTGCCCCAAAGGATACAGAGTTTAACTAAAAGTCTTTATGCAGCCTTCCCTTATCTCCTGCACCATTTGATAGAAGTTGGACCAAAATGACATAGCAGAGGGTTTAAAGAATGACTAATCAGAGAGAGCAGTGCTTCCTGGTAGCCGTGCATTTTTCCTATACAACATAACATATAGCTGTTTAAGTAGAAGGCAATTTAAGCAGTGAAGGGCACACAGCCAGCACACTGACACCTGTTGAGTGTGCGGCGAGATACCCTGTCCCGCTACTGGCAATTAGCTAATACGCTAATTAGCACGAGTGCTGCTGCTGCAAATCCATTATATTTAAGAAAAAAAGGGCAAAGTATAACAAAAATTTGCATATTGTTTCTTCACCCCAAGTAAGCAATTTATTAAACAAAAGACCCATACTATAGCTGTACATCACAAAACAATGTAAAAAAAACCAAACAAAACAAAAATATATATTAAAGATCACAATACATTTACATTTACATTACCAGCTGTTATGTAAATGGTTGTTTAGTTCAAACTGGTGCACTGGCACATCGGGACAGCTGTGTCACACTTGGTAATACGTCTTCTGGTGGACTGTCCCATCTGCTCGTCTCTAGGGCTGCACATTCCTTCTAAACTGGCCAAATAATATATGTATACCAGATATTACTGCACATCCTGATACTAGTATGAATGCGCTACTGTATGTGAAAAGTGAAAAATCTGTGTTCTGAGATATAAAGCAAACATGCTCAAATCAAATATATATGCTGATTTATTCTTAAAAATTAGTTTTTTTTTTTTTTTTTTGCTGCTTTTTTTTTTTGACCATTTTTTTTTAAATAGAAGACATACAAACATAGTGACCATACATATACAATAGTGACAAGTTTTGGTAAGACATACAAGACATAACATGGGTTTGTCGACATAACAGTTATTTACAATTGCATGTGACAAGTGTGTGTGTGTGTGTGTGTGTGTGTGTCTGTGTCTGTGTGTGTGACATTTCCATGATTTTGGAGGGGGGCAAGGGTGGAGACGGCAGAGGAGAGTGCTAGTACTAGTCATTTGTAAGTGAGAGAGGAGGGGTATAGAGAATATAGATGGGTAAAAAAAAAAAAAAAAAAAAAAAAAAAAGATAAAAAGAGACGAAGAAAAAAAAAATAAAACAATAATAAATAAAACAATAATAAATAATAATAATGATAATAATAATTATTATTTATTATTATTATTTTATTTTATTTTATTTTTCATTTATTTATTTTTTACTTCTCAAGATGATCATCCAATCAGAAAGCAGAATGAGCCTTACATGGCCTGAGAAAACTTGCGTCATCTATATTCAAGTTTAGACCTTAGCAACCTCGACTTGTGACTGTAATACCTTTTAAAAAACGGTAAGAGCGGCGGATACAAGTTAACCATTTACAAGAGGACAAGCAGGGGACACCACCAGGCCAGTAGTAACCATGTACATCTTTTCTGTAACTGAAAATGCAAAACAGGTAAGATTAATGCCATACAGTGAACCATTCCAGCTAAAGAACACCAGACTCCCATAAAAAAAAGTTGCACACTGCTTCTTCTTTAATATCTCAAGACTAAACTATAACAAAACTATGGTTATATTTTTTATATATTATTACGGTTATACCTTCAAGGCGCGCGAAGTGTTTTATATCATGGAATGGCATTGGTGATGAAGTCAATAGCAGGTTGTGAACCACCAACCTTCGGAACTAAACCCCAACTTTGTTACTTCATCTGTATAGCTGTGTTACCTCAAAAGACACTGTTTCCATTCACTCACTACATCCTACCTTCTTTAAAGTTGCCCTTATTCGGTGACTTTCAGGGCTCAAAGCTACAGCAAGAACACTGCCCGGCGTCAGGTCTCGCAGGGCTGTCCCCACACTGACCCGCTCTGCTCCTCTTTCTCATTCCTTCTGTCCATTCCACTCTGCTTTATTGCCACGGCGTTATTGACTCCGCCACTTCTCTCCTCTACTGTCCCTCTCCCTCTCTCTCTGTCTCTCCCTCTCCCCTGTCCGCTCTTTCGTTCCATCATGGCCGCCTCTCATTCAGAGCGGGAGCAGCACCAGTCAAATTGATTTCGCCGCTGCGCTGAGGAGCCCCATCAGCTCACAGATTGGCTTTCCTACTTACCCCGCTCCCCTGGCCCTCCGGATTCTCCCCTCTCTTTCTCTCTCTCCCAACTGCCTCGCCTTTTATTCCAACCGCCATCCTGACCTCAGGGTCCTGTCGCTTATGTGTTGTTTTGTGTTGCGTGGATAGGTCGATACACAAGCAAACACGGTGCAGCTTTGTAATCCTTATAATAAATTGGTTGGTAGTCTGTGCATGTGGAAAAGGGTTAGGGAGAGATTGAAAAGTGTTTATGCAAAGACACACACTTGATCAAACTCACATTGTGTGGAGAACTGAACAGTGAGAGGAAAGGTAGCATTTTGAAATGAGTTTATGTCGATATTGAAAAAAGGGTCACAGTTTTTAAAGGACAGGGTCATTTTGAATATATGTACTGTATGTATCCAAACGCTTGGTACATGCAGAGTATACGTGATAAAATGTCTTCTGCAGAGGAAGATAAAAGTATAGAAATATAAAAGCATTGCGCCAAATAAGTGCACGGGAGGTTAGACTACTCATTAACTGAAGAGTTCAATCTCAAATACAGAGGTTTATTTCGAAAACTAAACTTTTCAAGACAAGATATAGCTGATTGGCCACTGCTTTGTACTTTAATTTTGTTTTCTTAAGCGTCGATAGGTGCAGGATTGGGCAGCGTTGTGTAGTAATTTTGGTTCAAATTTATTTAAAATATGAATAGAAATGTATAAATAACATAATGATCCACGGGCATCAAAGATTATAAATATACAACAGGTTTAAGCACAATAGGTGTTATTTAAGATTCTACTAAACCCTAAGTTTTCCCTAGTTTACCAGTTTTGATGAGGTTGATTTCATTTATGTCCCACCGGGTTGAGGCATAAAAAAAAAACCCACCCACAATGGAGGTGAAGAAGAAAGTAAACGCCTTGCCCATCGGATACAGGAGGACTTCAGGGTGAGGGAAGTCTGGGAGTCCCTGCTCGGACTTCTGCTCCATTTGGCTCCAAATAAGCGGAATAAAGTGAAAACATTTTGTACTGTACAGACATGACATAGATAAAGAGATTGTTTGCAATTATTATTATATGAGAAGGCTGTGCGCCCCTCCCACACACTTTAACACTTTTTCAGCATTAACATTTTCTCACACAAACACTCTCAAAGTTCAAAGAATAGAATAGAAAGAGAGAAAACTTGTAAACATACAGCACTTCAGAGTCACACTGAGATTGAACATTTGTAAATTTGGGCTGAAAAATTCGAACTGTACAGGAGATACGACACGGAGGAGATTAATTGAGAATGGTGCACAGTCCCTTAACCAATCAGGATGCAGAACACAATGCACAATGTAAAAAAAGCGAAGGTGAACCACATTATAGTGAGGAACAACTGTATTTAAACATAAAAAAGGTGTTCCCTGCACGATATGATATGCATTGATGAGAGCTTCCTATTGTTCACAAACTGCCACTTGATTGTTGTTTGTATCGTCCACGAACCAGGACGAAATGCTGGTGCGCTGTTTGCATGCTAGTTTTTATTAACACTGCGATGGCGCTTATAGCAGCTGACGCCCCGGACACTGTGGCGATCTCCAGCAGGTGGCGCGTGTACCTGGCAGCGTTTGGCCTCTGTGGCTTTAGCATGTGTGAGTGTGCTCTCTCATGCGTGGCTCCGACAGGCAGAGGACCAGATGTTCTTTATAAACAGATGAGAGCAGATGATCGGGAATGATGAATGGCTCTCCAGAACAAACGGGCGCACGGAGGAAGTGAACAGCTTGCTCCCATCTCGTCGTATGACTGTTCATCTACCTCATGTGTCTGTGTATGGGTCAGGTCAGTGTAAATCAAGATAAGAAGCACGTACATAGCGTTTTTATCTTTTGCAAACCAGGAAGTAACAATGTGCAAAACTGCCAAATTGTCCAGATTCTGGCTCATTCATATCTTTGAGGCAAAACACACATGGTCATAATTAGCTGATGCATTTTAAGGCAGTCTGTTCTCAAACTTTGGTAAAAGATGGGGCACCAGATCTTAACTTAGTCTGATACTTTGTAAGGACATATCCATCTTAATGTCGCAGAATTTTCTGAAGAGGTCTTAGATGTCATCCATGTATGTTTCAGTAATTTAGCGATCTCTCGTAGACCCTTTTCGAACCCTCCTTACCGTTAGCTGTAAGATTCTGTCCAACGCTCCGCCCACAAACCTACATCACTCACGCTCTCACGCGACAATTCTCCATAAATATACAAAAACGTGACACAAAACTGTACGCAACAACTTCACAAACCCAATGATGCGATGTGCAGGAGTTTCATTAGCGGGACACATGTCTGACTGTGTTGTGATAGCGCTCTGAAAGGGGAGTGACTTAGCACAGAGAGCAAAGGGAGGCGGGACTCAGGGCATCAAAAACAATAGTGAATTTTTTTCAAAATGGTAAAAATGAGCAAAATGAAGAACTTTGTCAACTCGTGTCTGTTCTTTTTTGCTCTCAATATGACACCAAACCAGAACTACTGAAACCTCCTTGTCCTTGTATAGAAGTACATCCAGACTTGATAGAAACTACTTTTTACTTTAAACTTTTTTTTTATTTTTTTTTAAGGGTAGTACACACTTAAGTTTCTTCTCAATAATTCTTCCAGTTCTACACATCCCACATATATTTCTTTTGTACTTCCACTTCTTTGTTTAAGTGTCAAAATAGTGAATTATGCTAATATGCTATTTTGTTTAACGTGACTAATTCATATCTGACTAAATTACAAAGCACACTGAGTCAAAATTTGTGCTTGAGAAACGAAGTGTTGCCTTGAGGTGTTTCTCCCGACTCCAGCTGACTGCGAGAAGAAAATAGTTACTTAGCAACCGTATAATCAAATGTACGAGAAGTCCAACCGATGCTCCGGAGCCGCTGTAATGAAACTTAACTGCCGTCGGGGAGATGAGCTAGTCGGAGGTGTGTCAACATACAAGAAAGTTGTAGAAGTAAAAAAAAAAAAAGTCATTTGCTGCTCTATTTGTATCTCCGTGTTGTGTAGCGCTCCTGCTGACTGAACAGTTTAAGACGCATGTGGCTGCTTCTCCCCGGATTGGATTACTCCCAGCCGTACGCTACTAACCAAATTCCGTCTTATTATTGACATAAGAACGTGAAGGTAGCGCAGAAAGTAACAAGAGCAAGATTGATAAGGCAAGAGGAGCACTTCCAGAGGAGTAAATAAAGGTAAAGTCGAAACAGCGAAAACTAGCAAGATTTAAGAGAAAAAAAAGGTTTTATTGTGTAAAATTGGCCTTTGAGAGGTGTTAATGGTGATCCCTTGGCTTTAGCTTACTCATAGTTCTCCTGTAGTCCTGTATTGACCTGTATTTTAGGCTTGACTGATCTGAAAATGTCTGTTTTCACCTACCCCCTATCTCCACCCACTGCTCTGTATTTACTTGTGATAATTTAAAAAAACAAAAACAAACTATGGGCATGGACTGTATATATAAATGGACATAGCTGACCTGCTAACCCCGTTCCGAACAGAAAGTGATCATGGGCGCGCTTCCGGCTCCATCGACTCTGGCTTCAATTCACTTTACATTGAAAAGCTGCCACCCCTCTCTCTGTAACTGCTGCTGTCAGGCTCATCGTTTTGATATTAAAATATTCGTATTAACCCGCTCTACATGATCCTTTTGTGTCCGTAACTCAAGATATGAACATTAATGACAGATAAATCAGGTGCCTTCTTTCCCTGAAGTTCTACATATGTTGTTCAGTTCAATTTTATTCATTTTACTATTGTATATCACATTTAAAACAACTTCAGACGAACAAAGTGCTTCATATAAAAACCTACAAAGATAGATACATAAGAAAAGAACAATAACAACAAGATATCCTGTCTAGCTAGTATTAAATGCCAGGGAGAAGAGGTGGGTTTTCATTCTAGTCTTAAACTGGATCTGCAGGATGCTGTGATCCACCGTATTGAAGGCAGCTGATAAGTCTCAAAGCAAAAGAACTGCGGATTTCCCAAAGTCAACAGTTGAAATCAGGTCAGGTCAGGTCAGGTTTTTAAAAGAGCTGTTTCGGTACTGTGCTGGGATTTAAAATCAGATTGGAATTTTTCACCAGTTTTGTTAAGATGAAGATAAGCCTGCAGTTGGTCATATATAATCTTATCTAAAGACAAAAAGGGCAACCTTGAGATGGGTCTAGAGATAGAAATAATATTAGGATTGGGCTTTTTGATGAGTGTCTGGACTACAGCCTGTTTCAGGGAAGTCCGGTTATTGTTTAATATTAAATGCCCCACAAAAAGCACAATAAGTATTCTTCAAAGGAATAACTTTATATGGTTACACTGTAGGAACTATTGAAAGGCAGGAGTGTTTGCAAAAGAGGGCATTGTGCGGGCCTTTATTGCTACTTGCGGCTTTAATTGCATGTTTCTTCTTTTTACATTAGCAACTAGAGCCAATATGGCGGCAGGTGGATTTTTTCTTCCATTGAAAAAGCTAAAAAGAATAACTTTGCGGTTACACTGTAGGGGTTGTTTGCATGGAAGGTAGTGCATGCTGGGAGAGGGTCTTTATTGCTGCTTGCGGCTTTAATAGCATGTTTCTTTTGGATTTGCAACTGGAACCAATATGGCGGCAGGTGAAATTTTCTCTCTTGTCTGGATAAAGCAATTGAAAAGGCTAAAAAAGACACAATACTGTACAAATGAAAGGTACAGCTGGTGGTTTAATTATATTTTTAGAAGCTGTTTTTATGCACAAAGGGAGCGTGTGTGGTTAAGTGCATTACAAACAGGTCTACGGTGCCATGCGGCGGACTTGCACACACACCTACAGGCACATAAACCTTAGATCATTGTGGCCTATTCTTACATAACTGGGGCGGAGCTGGTGTAGAAAAAATTGCGGTGGGAATACAAAATATGCCCTTGGTGGTTCATTTCCGTGTTCTTGTCAGACTTGTTTGAATTCAAGGACCCACTGCTGTGTCCCTGTGGCTGTAATCATGCTACATTAAATACAGCTATAATAAACTGTGCAAAGGGTATTGGGAAGAGAAGAACAGTATTTTGCAATTTAAAAATCCTAATTTAATAGTGTAAAGTTTGGCTGATGTCTGTTGCCATCTGGAGACAAAATTGAAGACAGCGGCGTGTCTGCTTTATGTGTCAGAACGCAACACGGCAACACGTTTATACGATTAAAAGTTGTGCACTGCGAACTGTACGCATCAAATTAGAAAGAGTTTTGTTGTCCGGTTATCAGGAAATGCACGTTAGCATGCTAGTTGTTGTAAAAATTGTCCAGGAGTTTAAAAAAAAAAAAACATTGAGAGGATGTACGCAAACTACTACAAAACTCCAAGTGAACAAACAAAATAGTCTAGCTGCAACACAGGGTAGCAAAGATAAAAACTTAATAATTATCTACAATTTATAGACAAGTATTTTAATGCGCACAATATGAATAATAATTTTTAAAAATTAGGCATGAGTTTATTTTTAATGATTGTATTTTTTTCCCCCCTTGGTACCATTTTATTTATTTTTTTAACTAAAAAACTAAATGCCGTGAAGAGTATAGCTCACAAAAGATTCCAAAACAAATATTTAATTCTCTCAACTGGACAAAAGTTTTAAAGTGAAGATGTTTTGCTGCTCATCCAAGCCGCTTCTTCAGTTCTGGTCAGATTACTGGTGGACACTGCCTTATATTTATCTGAAGCGAGGAGCTAACTACACTGAAACTGACACGCCTATTTTTTACAGCTTCTGTTTGTTAGCTAGCCGTGAACTGTCCCTGAGTCATATTTAGCATAATCATTCAGGCCCCTAATGGATGCCCTCTCACACCTATTAGCGTACTGGTTTTCCTAAGTCTGAGGATGGAGATATAAATAAGAGATAAATGATGTCTAAGCCCTTCATTCCTGTTGAAAGATGGACTGCCTTTCTTAACAAAAATGGCCTCTTAAATCCCCTCTGCTGCTGTCATACTGTATAATGAACATAATAATGTGCCATTCAACCATACCCATGTGCATTACTCAAGTCACTTTACGGAGATGTATATCAATATGTATATAAATGTGTATATTAGAGTCTATTTTTAGTTTATTTTTAAGTCTATTTTTTTTTTTTTATTATTATTTTCAGCTATTTATTATCTTGTTTTATTGCATGTACCATTTTCTTTCTGTTCTCTAACTGTGCGGTGCAATACTGGAATTTCCCCACTGTGGAACTAATAAAGGCATATCTTATCTTATCTTATCTCAAACCATTTCTTGTCTTCAGGAAAGATCTGTACCTCACTATCTTCAAAGGAGTGGTTAGCGCTTTTGAGATGGAGACGCGCCACAGATTGGAGCCCCGAGCTGCTCTCACGACGATGGTGGTACATTCTCATACATTATGGAACCGAAACAGCCACTTCTTTAGCGATTTTCTTTTGCTATGGATCATACCTGGACTACTGAAGGATTACACAGGCTACCTAAAAAGTGAAAGGGAAAAGTTAAATCCATTCAGAATCTCTTTGTTTTGAGATGAAGGTCAAAACTACCATGAGATATAGTAGTTTGCCAGAATAGAAATGACTACATAATGCATTTTATCTCACTACTACTCGTTCCAACTTCTAAGTACTAAAACATGGCAAGGTACATAGCCCCCTCAAGATACCATAATCGTGTACTGCTACTATTTATTCCCTGTTTCACTATCTCCTCTCATATCCATATATACACCTTCATAACTAAAATTAATGTGACACTTCAAATTTCCTCTAGTCCTTTAACACACCATCTCTCCTCCCTGTACCCACGCCTCTCTCTCTCTCCCTCTTTCCTCCTCACCCCTGCCTCGCACGCTCTTTCAGGGAGGCCATTCTGAAGCAGGCAAAGTGATTCCATTCTAGGTCGAGTTATTAAATTTGTTTGCAAATCTGTGCCCACCCCTGTCCCCCTCCTTGATCCCTCCTCTCCCCCTCCTCCTCTTCATCCCCGTGTTTGCACTTGGCCGGCCCCTTCTGCCCCGACTGTCATCAACATTCAGCCCTGTAAAGTCTATAGCAAGCACGAGAAATTTAGAGAGGCGGGCCAGTGGAGAGACGGGATAGGAGATTGTTTTAAGAAGGCAAAAAAAGAGTTTGTCTGCAGTTTATTAGCAGACATGTATAGTTCAAGCACACATATTACATAATGTTGACTTTTATACTGTCCACTCATCAAAAACACACCTCGTATTTGTCTTTATTTTTGGTTTAATCCATGAATACAAAGTCCTGTTCTCTGAGCACTCAAAAAAAGCTCTGAAGTTTGACAGTTTTTTTGTTTGTCATGCACAATTTCTATAATATGGGGCAGTAGCTCAGTTGGTAGATCCGAAGGTTGCCAGTTCGCATCCCACTCTGGATATAAATATCACTGGTTGAGCGTTAAGATCCATTGACCCACAGATTGGCAGTGCGATTCTGGCTCCCACAGATGTATGCTATTGTTGTGTTACTGGGCAAGACACTTAACCCCCCCCCGTGTCTGTCTACACTGGTGTATGAATAAGTTTGTGAATGGGTGAGTGGTTCCTTGATGTAAAACTCTTTAAGTGCCTTGAATATGAAAAAGTGCTATGTGTAAAAAAAAATTGACCATTTACCATTTTACCAATAACAGTCATAAGTGTTATATAATGTACATAGACAACAACAAGACATACACTATTACTGTATGTGTCTCTACTCAGTCCTACCCGATGATGACCTCACACCGACAGTTAGTGGACATATATGGACTTTTAAAAACTGTGTGTGTGTGAGAATCAATATTGGGCTTATCTTTCAAGTTATGAAACCCATCCCTAGGAGACGCTGTAGGGATGGGTTTCATAACGCTACTTTTAAAATATATAGCTTTTAAAAACTTCATTGTAAAAAAAAATATATTGATTTAATAGTATGGTGCATTCCAGGCAACAAGGAGATTGGTTATTTCCCACTTGAATGTTGCGAGTTCTGACCTTAGAGTGCGCTGACTGAATAAACTTGTATATTTGTAATGCTAAACCTGCTCTTAACATTGTTTCATATTTTACATTAAAATAGCTTTTCTGGCCAAGTCTGTGCAATAGTTGGCATTTACATAAGGGCGCTCTGCAAAAGTATTTCCACCGAGCTGCTCTGGGACTATAGGTGTAAATTAGCGATCATGTTATATAACCTGGCACCAACATCTTTTCTGCGACTTTTGTCTTGGTTAATGTATCGTTGTGCACTGTCTGTGTACAACTAAAAAGCATACTATACCAAAATACTGAATAAGGCTACATTACTATTGTCGTACTTGACCTTAACACTTCAACTGGCTCCTCCTGCTGTCTTCTGCTCAATAATCACCGCTGTGGGCTATGATATTTTACATTTCTCTCCATACATGAAGGTAAGACTTGAAGCAGACAAAGAGTGGGATGAAAAAGGAGAGGGAGAGAAGTATTAGAAGCCAGTGAGTGACTTTTGTGCACAATGATTGTCTGCAGTCAGATGCACGGTGTCTATGTGCCGTTTTATCCTTTAAACATTCAGATGTTACAGACAGTGGCGTAATTACACACGGGCTGGGGTTCAGGAGGGAGGCATTGATCGGGACGAGGAAGAGGCGCAAAAGGCACAGATGTCAACACAAGTACACAGTGCTAAAGAAGGGCACGTGAGCTACAGGACTATGCCATCTGCATTTAGTTTTCTGTGTAGATCTTTCACTAACAAGGACCATGCCGTGACTATGGTATACGACAAAGATTTATTGATGATATGAATAGATATGGAGGCTGGGTAGAGACTCGGGATGAGAGCTCTGTCTCAGGCGGTTACCCCTGCCGATTCAGGACCCCCTCTTCTCTCTGTAGATGGATGAAGTGTTGCTGGGATAGGCTTCTGGGTGTTTAGAGGTGTGGTTGAGGCAGTGACGTGCTGTGAGGTTCGTGGCTGGTGAGGCACTGATGTCGTCATCAGATTTACAAACATATAAACCTGGTGTCAGTACATTTGGCCCCGGGTCAGTTTCTCTCCTAGTGACTTGGGGCCAGAATAAAAAATAATTTCAAAATAAAAGTTCCGAAGTCCCTATGAAATAGCTCTAATACAGTGGTACTTAACCTTGTTGGAGATACTGAAGTCTGGCGGGTACTTCGATAGACACATCAAAGGTGCATTTGTCGAACTGGGACACGGCGTCTGGAGATGCTCGCAGTCCGTGAGTCTATTGGCGGTGACAGAATGACGCTATAGAGTTAAAAAAAATCAAAACGACACATGACAAACCATCACGACAGTCACAAGTTGATACTGAGTCACTAAATTCTCTGCAGCACAGATTGGCCACAGAACCAGAGGGTGATCACCAGGTTAGCCAGCGATGGACAAGCGTCTCATCACGAATCATATGAGTCGGGTGCGTGTCTTTTGACCTCCGCCGAACCCCCATGAGACCTGACTCACACGAACCCCGAGGGCTCGATCGAACCCAGGTTATGAACCACTGATCTAATAGTATGAAATAAAAAAGCAAGCTGATTTTGTATTGTTTTTTTGCGGCCTTATTCTGGTTCCCCAATTTTCAGTGGATTGAAGTAATTCAATTTCTTACCATTTTGTACATCTCGGAAAAAAAAAACAGCAAAGAAGAAAAAAATTGCAAAGTTAAATAGAAAATAACTTTGCAATAGTACAAAATCATTGGATAAATATAAATATTTCATTCATTTATTTTTTCTCTGTGATGACAGGTGAGGCACTGCCTCACCTCAACCCAGTGACAGCTGAGGTGAGCTGTGGTTCGCTGGAGCAGAAGGATGTTAAGGTGTTGTCCTGGTCCTGAATCTCAGTTAATCATATTAACTACATGTGTTTAAATATGCGCCATGTAACTTTTCTGTTGAGTGGACCTGACATCTGCTTGTTTCCATGGAGATGTTATCGCTTTGTCTTGACTATTTACTCAATGTGCAATTCTGCTTTAAATACTGTTCAGTAAATAAATACCATCCATCCATTTTTTTCTGCTTATCCGGTGCCGGGTCGCGGGGGCAGCAGTCTAAGCAGGGACTCACAGACTTCCCACACCCCAGACACGTCCTCCAGCTTCTCCAGTGGGACCCTAAGGCGTTCCCAGGCCAGCTGAGAAACATAGTCCCTCCAGCATGTCCTGGATCTTCCCCAGAGCCTCTTCCCAGTGGGACATGCCACCGGGGAGGAGGCATGTTCCACCAGGATATAAATAAATACATTTGTGGTTTGTACTCAACTGGATCTAACAGCTGTTTGCGCTGTTGAGACCACAGAGTGTTTAAAGAAATGGACTAAATGAGTGTGACCCATAGCGCTTGGCTTTGGCTAAATGAAGCTCATCAAGGCTAGCTGTTAGAGGGGCAAATTTGGAGCCAAGTTCCATGTTTGGAATTCCAACGCGAGTATCATAGGTAATGCCCCTTCCCATCCGCTGGTTTAGCAGGGAGCGGGCACTTAGCAACACTGTCAATCAAACCTGTTGCGGTGGCAGCGGGAGCAACCTCGGGGAGAAGGCACCTCATCTGTCTGTTATTAATGTTCACATCTTGATTTACGGACAAAATAGTGAAATAAAAATAGCAGGATCACGTGAAGCAGGTTAATACGAACATTTTAAAACCAAAATGATGAGCCTGACAGCAGCAATTACAGAGAGAGGAGTGACAACTTTTCAATGTGAAGCGAATTGGAGTCGATGGGATCAGAAGCGTGCCCATGATCACTTCCTATCTGGAATGCGGCAGCTAGCATTTCCACTTATATATACAGTCTATAGTTCCATATTTTCCTAATAACTTTCCTTTCAAGATTGAAATTGCATACTTAACTTAATTCAGAGTGCTAATCTAAGCTATGGTGTTAGCCTACTAGCAAAAAAGTTATGTCGTAAACCTTGAATAAGCAAGAGAGTCTGTCTGCAGATCTCCACCCAGAGGACGTCTACCAGGATGCATTTCCAACGACATGTCCCTCACCATTTTTTCATTTGTTTTATTTATAAATGACTTAATTACACTTTCTATCAGTTGTTCCCTTAGTTAATTGGCCTATTAAAGGTCATCAAAGACATTGAATCCCAAACAGGGGGCGAGGTTTTATCTTTGTGGACAGGAGTAGATCAGTTGTTGACATTTGAAACTATCTGCAAGCATCATAAGGACAATATATGGGCAGATGGTGTTATTGTAAAGCAATCTATACATGAAGAATAGACAAATCCTGCATCCAGGGATTCCCAACCATGAACAAGATCTGCAGAACAGCCCCTTTGATGCTGCGTTTTGATTGCTGCTCATGACAGACCACATCAGATTAATCAAATCACTAAGCTACTAATACACATTTCACTACAAAAATGCCAAAGAGGACCTTAACATTAACCTGAAACTTTTCAGTGTCATATTACAGCGGTTTGTTTTGAAGTCTTCCTCTTCATTTGCCGGGTAGAGGACAGTAAAAGCCTGTAAAACACATCCCCACACTGTAAAACCAAACCTTTTAAAGATGTAAGTGGTGATCTTCATAGGTTTTACCAGCTTTGTTCCACCCATCCGCGCTCTCACACAATCGCTCCATCCTGTAACTAGCTTGCAGTGGCAGAGAAGGAGCCAAGGAACATGAATAATGGAGTGATGATTCTCAGCCCAGTTCTAACACATTATGTCACCAGTTGAACTCTGTGTAGAGACACTGGAAAAGGGCCTTTTATAGTGTGCCAAGCAGGCTGGGAAAGGCCTCTGTGCTCCAAATGAACCAAGCAATATTTCTACTTCTGAAATATCATAAATCCTCATTTGAATTAAGATTTAAGAATAATCAAACGTTTATTGATAACCTGGCAAATGCCAGCTTGATATGTGTGGCACTTTGAAATGAGTTCTTTGGGTTTATCAATATGGAGTGGCTCTCGATCGGGAAAAGGCTGAATATTTGAAACTGATTGGTCAAAGTGCCACAACAGCAAAACATGCAAATCAAACTTTCGTCTGAATCTAGTCTAGAGAAAAGCACAGACATTTTCACAACACAAATGTTCATTTTTGGTGCAAATATAGGCTCCATTATGTTAATACAACATGGTCAAGATTATGCCCCTCGGAGCACTGATGCAACACACACTGAGCATCACAGGACAAATGATCCAACAGCAGCACATGGATAAAACATACTCACCATGAGCTGCAGACCTGCAGGTAAACACCTGCACCTTCTCTGTGTATAAAAGTGTGATGAACAGATGATCCAAAGCAGGCCACACAAATATAGCAGCAGATGCTCAAGCGTTGGCACCGCTCCTGAAACCAATGTGTTCCTTTTAGTCGCATAATAATCAGAATAGCAGTGAAGTCCAGTCTGGCAAAAGATCCCCCGTGTATGTGAGTGAACTACAAAGTCCATGCACAAAACCTTGCTACAGTGGTAGACATGTAAGACACTGCAACATATGAAAGTGATACAAAACATTGGCCAAAGTTGTTCCTGCGTGTCATTTGCAGATCACATTTTTTCTTCAAACAACTCATGAGCCCAGTGCACGTTTGCTGTTGTAGTTTGATGTGAATCTGCAACATGGAGGCTGCTTTGGAAAACTACTACACACAGCAGAGGAAACATATATAGGGCCATGAACAGCGGGTGGAAGCCATTGTTTATTAAGTGAGAAAAATGTACATATTTTATTCTTAAATGATGTAATTTTGCTTAAATTATATATAAATTAGATTACCACTCAAATATTTATTATAGACCAATGTTTCATACCGATTTCTGCTGTTCCTATGTGGAGCAGAGTACCTCATCAGTGCGAAACACGTCTGTTGTACATTGAGCCTGTTATTAGATCAAGTCATGGTCCTGCTCCCCCTAGAGGACAATGCATCAATTGAGCACCGTCTGCGCAGAATGACAAGATAGGACCTAGATATTCAAGTTTATTATGTTTTTTGTTTTGTTTTTTTCTGATTAAAGAGGGAACACCATCATAACGTGATTAAAAGTTCATAAAAGTCGATTTCACTAAATATGTCCTCTTGAACATGCTCCGTCACACCGACCCTTAAGGACAGCAGAAGTGCATTTGTTTTACCCGTTTTTTTTTTCTTGAGAAATGATCTTTCCAGGACCCTAGAGCAACGCCTGGGGCACTTCATGTAGGTGTAAATCCTTTTGGGTCGGACGAGCACGCCTTCTGCAGTAAGATTACACATTGTATTGGAACTTTTCTGGTGAAGGGTCACCTGCTCGTTTCAAGGAGATACTTGGAAAGACATATCGTGGAACATTCTACAATATGGCTTTAAACTTAAGAGGGATCTGGGTTTAGACCTCCACCCAGAGGACTCTCACGTGACTTACCTCCATCCATAGGTCCCTAAAATTAAACAGCGGCCATGCCAAAAGACCCCCAAAGTCAACTGCTTCCTGGCTGCAGTTTTCAAGGGAACATTACTAAAGTTGACATTGTTTTACACGAAGGACAAGCCCAAAGCCTTTTCCTAACCTTAACCATTACAGATTTGTGCCTAATCTTTCCCAGACACAGGGCCAATGGTAACACATTCACGAACAAAATGCATTTACGCAATTGCAGGCTATATGTTGACAGAACATTTTCAAATTAGGGCACTTTAAGAAATGTTTTGGGGATGAAATTTACAACATTTTGAAGATAAAAAATTGTCAACCATTTGTCTATAAAGATTAAACTAACAGGAAATAGCGATGGGTGCGTCTTGGTGGAGATCTGTGGGGTAGGGACCTCTTCCAAAAAAAAAAAAAATCTCCACAGATGTGACGTGTAACTTTTTGGTGCCGCTGACAATAAATACCATGTTTAATACCATGCAATGGAACATTTCAGGAAAAGCATTAATTGAGATGTTCGCTTTGAGCCATGTTAATCAGCTTTGAGCCATGTTAGAATGATGTTACCTATTCAAAAAACGTACCTGGAGTTGTGTTTTGTTTCATTCACACGTTTGAGTAACCCTGCATTATTAGTCCGTCTGCATCTCCAAAGCTCAAAATGCTCTGTTCCACCTTGTGATGTCATGAAGTGGTAGTTTTACCTTTTAGCTTCAGTAGAGATTGGCAATTAGTTAAACATGTGAATGAAACAAACCACAACTCCAGGTATGTTTTTGATGAGGAAACAACAATATAACAGACATCAGAAAACAGCGTAATATTGGCTCTTTAATAACTGGGCTTCTGTTGACTTTTGCTCTATGACTCAAATAGTGGCCTGGATGTGTTGTTTATAATGAACTTCAAATAATACAAGCGAAAAAATGGGCAAATCAAACCAGTGAATAACAGTAAGGCTGCAGAACTTCTTGAAAAAAATCTCATTATGGATCTGATCATACCAAACGGTCACGGTCTCATTTTTATATAACGTTTTTCCACCTTCAATGCACTTAAGACGCTTCACTCACCCATTCGCACACACACATTCATACACCAGTGTACGCAGACACCGGGGGCGGGGGTGAGTTAAGCGTCTTGCCCAAGGACACAGCAGCAGCAGCAGCAGGATCATGCGTGGGAGCTGGAATCGCACCGTCAACCTGTGGGTCAGTGGATCTCACCGTTCAGCCTATGATGTTTAAGCTGTGAGATGTAACGCAGGTTCAGATGTTAACCTTGAATTGTCCCCGGTGTTTCTTTATAGGTTAAGTCAGGGTGGGCGGGGTCAGGGTTGTTTTCACTGTACGCTAACTCAGTCTTCTTCTCGTGCAGGAGTGTGGTTCTCCTTTGAGGAACGCTCCACTTAGTTCTTCACCTTCCACTACAATGCACTTGCACGCCCTCTGACTGACTGAGTGTGATCCCAAAGGTGCTCAGTGACTCCCCCTACATTAAGACGTGCACACTACTGTTTCTGAATCATTTAAACTTTCCTATGAGGTTTTACGCTTGACATCACGAAGAGGCGTGGGATAAGCAATAATATCGTTTATCGTGGTTAAAAGGGTGGACAATACTCAGTCGTGAGCCGTGGTGGAAGGTAACAAAGTAAAAGTAGTAAAGCACTGTACGTAAGTAGTATTTTTAGGTATCTGTACTTTGCTTAAAGGGTACTATTTAATTTTACTTCACTACGTTTGAGAGCAGGTGTCTGTACTTTCTACTCCACTACATTTTGGACTGGACTGAAAAGTAAAAAAGTACTTTTCATATGATTTGAGGGGTTATTTTTACCGTTTTCATAGTAACATCCTGACTGAAGGTTTTGAGTTCAAGCTTCGGATTTGAGCAAACAAAATAAATACTCAAAATTCATGATAGACGTGAAGAAACTGATATATATTGCTACTGTTGACCAAAATGTGTATAATTTTGACTCAATATCACTACATTTAACACTTTAACAAATGAGCAACACTAGTTTTTACTCTTAAAGTACTAAAGTTTTTTTTTTTTTTTTTTACTGCTTAAATACTTTCACTTAAGTCTATTTTTTCATGTGATACTTTTACTTGAGTCATTTTCTCTTCTAGATCGTTGTTTTTTCACTTTTAACAAAGTACAATACCATTTTCTCAGTCTTTAACGCAGTTTAAGACTAATCCCACCTCTTCTCCCTGGCATTTAATACAAGCTAGACAGTTTAATTGTTATTTTTTTTATGTATCTTTTTATCTGTTTTTTGTTGACTTTAATCTGAAGCACTGTGGTCAGCTGAAGTTGTGTTAAATGTGCTATATAAATAAAACCGAATTGAATATAACAGCTATTTTAATATGGAACTGTCAGCAATTTTAATAAGTATCATGATATAATCGTTAATCAGATTTCAGTATCTTCCCAGACCTAATCACAAATGTTGTTAACCTATGATTTTGAGAACTTTTTATGTATTTATTTATTTTTCACACTCAAATTATATCTGTAAGCGTAAAGGGCCTGTTGTTCAGTTCAAGAAAAGTACCGTATTTTTTGTATAAGTCACACTTTTTTTTCATAGTTTGGCCAGGGGAGCGACTTAGCGACGAAGATGTGAAATTATATATTTAAATAATTTCACATCTTCGTTACTATCACACTGACAATCGAATGAGGGCACCCTAGGCTTGTGTACTAGTATAACAGCCACGTGTAAGAAGCTTCATCTACCTTATACTCCAGAGTGACGAATAGTCCAAAAAATACAGTACTTTTTTTGCCACATATTATATACTTTAAAAGCAGCTATTTGGCATAACATGAATAAATAAATAAATAAAATAAAATACAACTAAATAAAATACATTTAAATTGAATTAAATTAATTAAAGTAAATTAAAAAAAAATTAAAAAAAAGTTGAAACAGAATGGTATATTTTTTAGAAGAAACTTGAGGAATGAGAGCCATGAACAATCAACTGCCAGGGACAATTTTATCTAATCAGAGATGTTGCTGGATCAGAATTATATGGTAACAACTATCTCTGTCATGGTTCAACATCCATCCATCCATCCATCCATTCATTTTCTTCCGCTTATCCGGGGCCGACAGGGACTCCCAGACTTCCCTCACCCCAGACACGTGGTTCAAAAAAAAACACAGGTAATGCAATTCTAGTGGAATCAACTCCACCCAACTTCAAATTTGAATCTGAAACACGAGTAAACAAAAAGGGTGGAGGGGTGTGTGCATTTTTCAGAGATAACTTAATTACTCATAGATTGTCATTTGGGGTATTTTCATCTTTTGAGTATATTTCCTTTAAAATGGAATTAAAACAAACACCCTCCATAGTCTACTTAGTCATATACAAACCTCCTCAGCACTGTCTAAGTTTTATTGATGATTTTACTGAGATGCTTTCAGTCATATGCACAGACTTTGATGGTTTAGTCATTACAGGTGATTTTAATGTACATGTGGATAATATGTTTGATAGAAATGCTAAAGAGCTCTGCTCTGTCCTTGAAACCTTGGTCTGACTCAGCATGTCAGCGAGCCCACCCACAACAGAGACACACTCTGGACCTGCTCATCACAAAAGGGAGTAAATATATCAAATGTCAGCGTGGTGGATGTTGCTCTGTCTGATCATTTCTGTGTCTTTTTTGACCTGTCTGTTATTCCCAAACCAGCGGCTGGTCCTGCAGTTGTTCGAAGGAGACACATAAATGATGGAACAGGTGAACTGTTCATGGAAATGATTCACTTTGAAAATGCCTTATGTTCTAATGTTGATGATTTGCTGAACTCTGTGACGTCGAGTGTTTTGAATGTTCTGGACACCATTGCCCCGATGAAGGTTAAAATGGTTAAAGATAAGCAGAAAGCGCCATGGAGGAATGATGACTCGGTCAGGGCACAGAAAAGGGAGTGCCGGAGGGCCGAGCGGGAATGGCGCAAGTCAAAGCTCCAGGTTCATTATGAGATTTACAGAGAAAAGATGCTATGTACAACCACACTTTATGTAGAACAAGGCAGAGATATTTCTCTGACATTATTGGAAGTTGCAGTAACAACTCTCGTGTCCTGTTTGCAACAGTAAACAGATTAACAAACCCCTCCAGCTCCGCTGCCATTAGAACTAATTTCCATATCTAAGTGCAATGAGTTTGCAGTATTCTTTAATGACAAGGTTCAGGCCATTAAAAATGCCATCAATCCCACAAAGCAAATAACATCCCTGCAGCCACCTAGACACTTAGAGCTGACTCACTTTGCACCTGTAACTGACAAAACTGTTCAAGAGATCGTCACCAGTCTGAGTTCATCTACATGCTGCCTCGATGTGTGTTACCCACTAAATTTCTAAAGTCTGTGCTCAACAGTTTGCTGTCACCAGTCACTTGCATAGTTAATATGTCACTTCAATCTGGAACATTCCCAAGAGCTTTGAAAACTGCAGTTATCAAGCCTCTCCTAAAGAAGAGCAGTCTTGATGCCACAATATTGAACAATTACCGACCAATCTCTAATCTGCCATTTTTAGGCAAAGTCCTTGAAAAAGTTGTTTACCAACAGCTTATTAACTTCCTCCAAATTAACAACTCTTTTCGATACTTTCCAGTCGGGTTTTAGACCCCACCACAGCACTGAGACTGCTCTTATCAAGGTGACAAATGACATCCGCCTGAACACTGATGCAGGCAAAGTCTCAGTCTTGATCCTGTTAGATCTGAGTGCTGCTTTTGACACTGTGGATCATGGAATCCTCTTACAGAGACTAGAGGACTGGGTGGGCATCTCTGGTACAGCACTAAACTGGTTCAAGTCCTATCTAGAAAACAGGGAGTTCTTTGTTGAAATTGGAAAATGTGTCTCAGATAAAATGTCCCTGAGCTGTGGAGTGCCCCAGGGGTCAATTTTGGGACCCCTGCTGTTCAATCTGTACATGCTGCCGCTAGTCAGTTAATACGCAGCAACAATGTGTCTTACCACAACTATGCAGATGACACTCAGATCTATGTCTCACTGGCAGCAGGTGAATATGAACCAGTGGATTCACTCTGCCACTGCATCCAACAGATCAGTGAGTGGATGCAAAACAACTTTCTTCAGCTAAACTCAGACAAGACTGAAGTCATAGTCTTCGGCCCACAGAAAACATAGAGAAAGTGTCAGCAGTCACCTCCAGTCTCTTTCTCTAAAACCTTCAAATCGGGCTAGAAATTTAGGGGTAAATGGACTCAGACTTGAACTTTAACAGCCACATCAAATCAATAACATCTGCAGCTTTTTACCATCTAAAAAACATTGCAAAAATCAAAGGTATACTGTCAAAACCAGACTTAGAGAGACTTATCCATGCATTTGTCTCCAGTAGGTTAGACTACTGTAACGGCCTGCTCACTGGCCTCTCCAAACGGGCCTTAAAACAGCTGCAGTACATCCAGAACGCTGCTGCTCGGGTCCTGACCAGAACCAGGAAGTACGAGCACATAAGTCCTGTGCTCAGGTCTCTGCACTGGCTTCCTGTAGCTCAAAAATAGACTTTAAAGCAGCTCTGCTTGTGTACAAGTCTATTCATGGCTTAGGTCCAAAGTACATCTCTGACATGTTAGTGCCATATGACCCATCTCGCACTCTGAGGACTTCAGGGACCAGCCTCCTGCTGGTGCCCAGAGTCAGGACTAAACATGGGGAATCAGCGTTTCAGTTTTATGCAGCTAAAACCTGGAACAGTCTTCCTGAAGATGTGAGACAGGCCGCTACTTTGACAATGTTTAAATCCAGGCTCAAAACGGTTCTGTTTATCTGTGCATATGACTGAGAGGATTTTATTTTTATTCTGCACTCTTTTGTTTTAATGTTTTTAATGTCAATTTTATGATGATTATTTGTGATTATTCATGTTTGATTTGTGTGATTTTAATGTTTTTTCTTATTCTGTAAAGCACTTTGAATTACCTTGTGTACGAATTGTGCTATACAAATAAACTTGCCTTGCCTTGCCTTGCCTTCAACATCAGACTGAAAAAAGGAACTAAGATGGCAGCCAACATTTCATTCATTCAGTTCACTCATGGTCCAAAACCGTGCACAAATCCTAACCCGTAGACTCCCACAGACCACTGGTGAGCGCCACTTTCAGTTTGAAATATTTTAGCTTGTTGCAGCCTTATAAATGAACCGGGTGTGCACCTACTCAAAACCAACTACTCCCCATTGTTACTGTTTTGTTTTGCATTTAATTATTCAGTAAAAACGCTACGGTAAATGATTATATTTTGGTTTAAAATCTTGGTTTATTTTGTTTGTTTGGCTAAAACTCAGATTGCAGTGGAGGATTCTCGTGCTGAGAGGAGAGAGACACTTAAAGGAGAAGTCTACTCTGAAACTTTTTTTTTTTTCTTCCCTTTAAATTGAACTTTTTAAAGGGCTTTCACTGTAAATAATATTCAAAGAGGTTTGGCACTTTTTTCTGCACTGTGGGAGAGCACAATAAACCCACTTTTGAAGTTTTTGACCTCATTTAATACACCTCTATATGGGCACCATTTGTCACACAAAGTACAGTGGTCCCCCGTTTATCGTGGGGGTTATGTTCTAAAAATAACCCGCAATAGGTGAAATCCGTGAAGTAGTCAGCTTTATTTTTTACAATTATTATATATGTTTTCAGGCTGTCAAACCCCTCACCACACACTTTATACACTTTTCTCAGACAGACATTAACATTTTCTCACATTTCTCTCTTGTTTTAACACTCTCAACACTCAAACCTTCGTATATTATATTCCCCTTCCTCGATGATCACTTTTAAATGTGTTGTTCACGTGCCTCTGCTTTCAAATTTGTCACAGCAGAATGTTTCATCGACATGGGGTGGGTTTTGTCTGGGAGAAAACTTGCAAACATGCAGCACTTCAGAGTCACACTGCGATCGAACATTTGTCTGAACACATTCTGTACTGTACAGGAGACATGGCACAGAGGAGACTGATGGACAATGGTCTACAGTCCCTTAGCCAATCAGGACGCAGGACATGCACGTTCATATAGTGTAAAAAGCATGCAACAGCGAGGTCACAAAAGGTGAACCGCAATATAGCGAGGGGCCACTGTACATCAAGACGGTACTCGATTTCTTGCCATGTTCCCTGTAGTATAGCCTCATCGGCGGTTGCAATCGCATCTATTTTCTTTTGCTTTAGCTCAGTAATGTCCTGTATCTTTGTTCGATACACGATATCTTTAAAATAGCCCCATAGAATAAATCCAGAGGTGTGATATCTGGTGAACGTGGTGGTGTTCGTGGAGGACTCTTTAATCAACAGAATGCCTGAAATACAGAGATGCAATGTGATTAAAAACTTTTAGAATGAAAGAGTACAATACAACAAATCTAATTAATATAGCTTATCAATGGTCATTTGTAATTAAATATTAAAATCTGTAAAGAAATTTTATGGACAACCTGTATTGTCTAAGCAGCTCTTGAGATCAAAATATGTCCACTGCGTACTGTCTGCATCTTATTTAGAAAGCATTTTATTGTCCGGTACTCAGGAAGTGCGCATTAGCATGACAAAACTCAACTCTGACCTCTGAAAGTTGTGAAAATCGCTCGTTAACTCATCTCAGTGAACAATTAGGACATTGGAATGCATACGGTAAATGGAAAATGTAAAAATCTTGTCTCAAACATGTTAGTCATTGTGTAATTTTGCCCCAAAGTGATGAGTTTATATGAATGATATCTGCGGTAAAAATGCCCCAACACTAGTAGACCGCCCTACTTAGACACAGAACTCATAATGGCACAGCATGTTCCCCTGCTGAAACACAGAGCAAGCCATCCCGGGGAATTTAGACCAAAAAAGAAGCACGCGGTTAGGCATTTCTATCAGTATCTTGCAGAGGGGTTTGGTTGTCTGGGGTCCATGTGCAGCTCGAGATAAAGCCCAAAAGGGTGAGTGATACTGCGCGCCTGTTTAAGAGCCTATAATCATATTCATTAATTTAGATACATTTCAACTTCCATCGACCAAAGAGAGAGAGGGAGAAGGAGCGAGTGTGGAGGGGGGGTAAGTCATAGAAGACAAGGATATAGAGGGTTTAGCCGGAGGTCAAGAAGTTAAGCCGGACTCACTCGATTCAGACAAGAAAAGCAAATATGAAGAAAAAAAGACTTTGCCAACTGCACTTTCAGTTCTCCAATTGAGTTTTGACCACTGGGTTAACACTGTTTTTTTTAACTTTACTTGCATGATTATGGTCTGTGTTCCAATATGAAATCTCAGTTAGCTTTGAGTTACACAGTGAGGGAAAGAAACATGTCCTTCAACTGTTAGAATTCCTCACAAAGATTTGAAGAACTATGACGTCTCTAGAAACGACTAACTCGCAACAGCCAGAAATAATTTGGTTTTAAATGATATAAATATTTCGAAGTTTAGTTATAAAGTTTTTGAAATGTTTTGCGTTGGAAATTCCAAACGGTCACAATGAGCAAAAGACTGCATTTTTTTTTTTTTTGGCATATAATGTATAATATAAATATACAGTCCCTGAGACTTTTAAATCTTCAATAGCTCCTATAATTCTTAAGTTATACTCACCAAATTTTAGCAGTAGGTAAACAACCTTTTGAGATTTTTAGCAATATAAACGGTTATAATTGTTCACTTACACTTGAACTTATCACTACTTAAATTAGGGGAAGTAAAAATGACCTAATTTTTTCACATAATGTTTCTTAAGTGTCCAACATTATTGGTTTCACACTGAATAGCCTGATCCAACACACTTTGCATAACATTTGAAAGCATTTCCAAGATTATGGCTCTTGTTTGATCCTCGATATTATGTTTTAAGTTGTTTATTGTCTGAGGTTTATTCACAAACACCTTTTCTTTAAGATAGCCTCGCAGGAAGAAATCTGGACTAGTCAGGTCTCGGGAGGTCACATACTGCCCCCTGTCTTTGAAAACAACTTATTATTCCTTTAATGGCATTTACACTTGGGGCATGTCTGGTATTAAAATGTCGACGTAACATCACTGGGTTTCTGAATTTGCGGCCAAATGCCGCCCTTAGACAAGTTTTTATTGACCCACATCACATCTTCGTTATTGTCACACTGAAAACCGTGCAAGGACACTCTTGTGTACCAATATCTACTACTCCTGTACCACTGAAAATATAAAATTCCAACATTACGGTAATTTAAAAGACATCTGAGAAAGACAAAAATAAGTAAGTGTGTTGTACTGCTATTCAGCTTGTTGTTCTCTATTTTTCATTGTTATTATATAACTTGCCTTTAAAAATACAATGTCTGTTCTTGGTCTCGGATTTTGTAAAATAAATTTCCCCCCAAAATGTGACTTATAGTCCAGTGTGACTTAGAAATGTTTTTTTTTCATTATTATGCATTTTTAGCTTGTGCAACTTATACTCTAGTGCTACTTAGAGTCTGGAAAATATGGTAATTGTAATGCCCAGTGCAATGTCACAGCTATCAACACACAGACATATGTCATTTTAAAGGGTTAATATTATTATTTAAATGGCTCATATTATTCCATAGTTCAGTGATGTCCATCTGTTAAATGCTTTAACTTAAATGGCATTGATTGATGGGTAACTTGTCGGTGTTTCTCTGTCATAACATGGCCTCCAACCAGATCCCAACCTCTTTCCCTCAATTTTTGACCTTAATAAACTGTTAAACTGCCTGTACATCTGAGTGTGATTCTTCTGCTTTGAAACCATGCTGATAAGGATGTTCCCATATTGCCCCAGAATTACTGCAGGTTGTTGGACCCATGGCTCTCACTGATGGTTAAACGATTCTTGATCTTTATGATGCCTTACTTCTAGATGAGGGAGTAAGAGGCAGATTTTCGTATTGATTACGTTGTACTTTGCCATGAAGCATATTTAGGAGCGACAGTAGATCAGTTGGTCCTTTGATCAGAAGGTTGGCGGTTCAAATCCCGCTCTCGACATACACATCGCATTGGTTGAGCTCTCACAAACGAATACTGTCCTTGTGTCCTTGGACAAGACCCTTAACTCGTTTGAGTGCTGTGAAGGTGAAAAAGCACTATACAAAGATATAACCATTTACCATTATTTCTATAATTCAGTGACTAGACCCAAGATCTTGCTGTATTACAACACAAATTTGCATTTTAACAACACAAATTTTAGCTACATATCATTGGCCTATAGACTATTGTGTCATCTGAAACCCATCAACTGTGATCTCAAGTACCTACAGCTCTTATGAGGAATAAAGAGTGTAAAAAAAATGTAATAAAGAAGTGGACTGAGGGAGTGTGATGTCACCCATAGTGTTCGGCTCCAGTCAAATGAAGCTCATTCAGGCTAGCAGTTATTACGGCAAATTTGGGGCTGAGTTCCACATTTGGAAATCCGGCTGCAAGTATCACAGCAATCAAAGAGCCAATCCGGAGCGATGCTATTGAAGATAACACCCCTTCCCGTTGATAGCGTTGCTAAGTGCCTGTTGTGAACCTCAGGGAAAGAACGCACCTGATTTGTCTGTTTTTGATTTTTTTTGTTTTATATCTTGAATCACGGACAACACACAAAATAAAACACCAGGATCAGGAAAAGGAGTGACAATTTTTCAATGCAAAATGAATTGGAGCCAGAGTCGATGGAGCTGGAAGCACGCACACGATTACTTCCTGCTTGGACCACGGCGGCTAGCGTGTTAGTTATGTCCATTTATATATACACTCTATGGGAATAAACCATACACTGGCTTTAGTTATAGCTGTGTTGTAGCATTTCTTATCCAGATTATCAACTCGGTGAGAACAACCCGTGTTTACTGTCACTTCTGCCGCTGTTTACGTTTAATAACCAACCAAACAGCTTTTTTAAATGATGCAATTTTACACTGATGATCATGCACTTTGTTTACTATAAATGAGAACACATTTGCTCCGTGTAATTATCTCCTTTGCCTGCCTGCTCCTCCATTTCAGCGCATTTGTTCTCAGATAGAATAATTACAACAGTACAAAACATAATGAGTCTGAAGGAAAAGTTGATATTCTTCGAACAACGGGAATGCAACCCAATTTCAGCAGTTGCTCTGGGTTATTTTGGGTTTAGGATGGCGTTATTGGCGGATTTTATGTCACTTTACAAATCAGCGTGAGGGATGACTTATTATTTATAGACTCGCTACAGGCAATGCACCAGCTATTGTCAGACGCACCACAAGTTTCTCTGCATATTAGGCCATTAGAAAATCACTCCCATCTAAACGCATTAGGATCCTATTACATTGGAGATTATGTGTATGCATATGATTCACAAATGGAATTACGTTTTCTGCTATTCTGGCTGTGTTGAGATTTTTTAGAGCGTGTCCACAGCCATGTTTTTCTCACTGGCACTAACAGACAGCAGTATGTTAAAGCAGATCTATTGTGCAAAATGGACTTTTCAGAGCTTTTACCTATGTTATAGTTCCTTCCCCTCACCATTTACTCACCCGAAGTTGTATTTGGAGTGATTCATGTGTGGCAGAATGGTCGGTTTGAGTACCAATTTATTATTTTATTATATTCGAGCTGTAGCTGCAACAAAATTGTCAAACAATGCTACTTGAGATAGGCTCAGGACCTCAGACTGAGGGCATGCAAGTTCATTGATGTATATACAGAGGCAAGGTTTAAGTTATTCACATGAAATAATTTATTCTTAAGAAGGCTTGAATTTGTGTTTAACAGTTCCATTGTTGTACTTCATTTCACTCGTTCATCATCACAAATCAGTTTCTTGCTGTTTGTTGCACATCGAGGATAGTTCATGGTCACAAATAAAAGGGCAAGATTGCACCATAAAGGGAAGACCACAGGTGGGACATCTGTGACACCTGATGTATAAAGATCTGTTATTACATTAAATTAGTCAAAAACTGAGGTCTACAGTAGGCTACGTAAACCTGTAGCGGGATATTATGCGGCTCTGACAGAATCTCAGCGATGCGCCACATCTCAGCCTATGCACAGTAGCACCGTAACACCCTTAATATTCAGAAAGTACAGCTTACTGTCAGGACTAGATTTTCTCTACTACTTGGTGACAAGGGCGACGAGGGACAAAAACAAAAAGGGGACTAGAAGGTCGTGAGGTCAGAGGTCGAGTGACGTGAGGTAAGTGCTTATATTTACTGACAGGTGACATCAACAACCAATGAAAGAGGCGCTCCTAAGGGGCCAAGCCTGTCTGCAGGATATACTGCCACACATGCATATTTGAGTATGGACTTTCACCAATTTACCAATCGACTCCCATCTTCACCGCCTCAAGCATACGCCCACTACTCTGTACTTACTTTATTCTCCAATTTTCGGCAATGTCAGCTCCCATTGGACACTGCAGTTTTCTAATGTCAGCTGACTGTCAGCTGTCTTTTATTAAGTTGTTTAACATGAATATAAATATGAATAACATAATGATCCATGGGTGTCATAAATTATAACTATACAGCAGGCACACACACACAATATGTATTCTTTAAGAAGAGGGTTTTGCTCCTATTTGCTCCTTATGTTACCTCATTGTACTCAAACAGATGAGTATCGTGAATAGTGTAAATGACTTAAGCATTCAGAGAGTTGGCAATTATTGGACCATGTGAAAATAAAACTGGAAATAAAGTACTGGTTAATTACTCTCGTACTTCCAAAACAAATAATTCAATCTGAAGGTATAATATATAGACTTTTTATTGGAAGAACCCAATAGAGATGGATGCAATGATATGCAAATGAAGCAGCTATCTAAGGAAAAGGCTCTCTAGTGCCCTCTAGAAGTTATATTTTGAAAAATTCATAAATGAAAAGCTGTTGTGGACAAATTACAGAGATCTTAATCAGCATGGTCTGTCTGGATCAAAACAAATATGGCTGCTTATGAGAAAAAAAGAAAGGGAAAAAATATCACAGGGGATTAAACAGCAGCAGTGTCTACAGTTGTAAAATTGCCAAAAGGGGCACAAAGATGGGAATGAAGAAATGTATAGCCAGCTGGTTTAAATAGCACCTCCTACTCCCTAACATGTTTATTAGATTATATACATTGTTAAAGTAGACCTGACCAAACTTATCACAAGATTTGGAGATGTTACGTATGTTACGGCACCATAATGATAACACTATGATCCTCTGAACATTAAACAGGGCAGAGTCTCAGGCAAGACGTGTGGTGTCCTAAAACTAACCAAAAAGAGGGTTTGAATAGTGCTTGTGAGAGAGCACAAGATCATATACACATGCGCGAATGATTCAGAAACCCAAAATCTAGGATAAAAGGCTGATACCTGCTGAACACCGCAAATACATGATGGGGGCTCCACAATAAAATGTTACACAAGCTACTTAATGATATACAATGAATGGGGATAGGGGTCGTTATAGTAGCATGAGCTCTTCTAGTCCAAGGATCTCCTCTAGTGTGGGGATCACCTCTAATCTGGTAGATTATCTATATAAATAAGTATCTACAGTTAACACTGCTTCTGAAGACTATTGCATCCCTGAAATCATTTTGCGATCTCCATGAGGCCCCGACCCCCAGGCTGAGAATTACTTTTCTCATGTATTGTACGGGGCAGTATTTTTACTTATGAATCTAAATGAAATAAAGCTTCAAAACACAAAATCAAGAATCACACTAAAATGTTACAAGCGTGCACAGGCAAGTAATCACGCTGTAAATAGTGGTGAGGGGTGTCAGCGCTCTAGGACATAATGGACTAAAGCACTGCAATGAATGTGTGAATTATTTAGTGATTTGTTATGTTTTTATTAATAAAGTAATGGCCATATGGAGCCGTGTTAACGTGGTAATGTTTTGTTTGTGAAACCTTAAAACCCTCATATGCTAATTGGTCTGCCCAGGGGAGAGGCTGGGGGGCTATTTAAGGGGAGCTCCCTAAATTAACATTCATGATGTCTAGTTATTCCACAGATGGTAAACTAGTGGTAAACTGAAATGATAATCTGCAATTCTGTGTCAATTATAGTGTAGGAGAAAAGACAGAAAAAACAACACCACAATAACATATTTTGTATATGATATGATGTTGCACAAGCTATTTAATGTATACAGATAGGGGCTCCTCTGGTGCAAGGATCTCCTCGAGTCCTGGGATCTCATCGAGGCGTCAATGGATCCAAGTACCTGTGTACCTGAAAAATAAAGAAGAGAGAAGATGGAGTCAGGAAAGGACGGGAGGGTGATCAGATCAATGGTTCTCAAACTGTGGTACATGTATCACTGGTGGTACTTAAGCACCTTCATCAAATATCAGCTGAATTTAGAGTCAGTTTTAAGAACATTCAGATCACTTCTCCAATACTTTACAAAGATGTGAGTTTGGTCATCGCCGAATCTCCCCATGTCCAGACGAGCGTGATGGACAGGTGGATCAGCCAATCAGCATGGTCTGTTCGGATCAAAACCAATATGGCTGCTTATGAGGAAAAAAGACAGGGAAATATATCACAGGGGATTAAAAAGCAGCAGTATTTTAAGTTGTAAAACTGGCAAGAGAGGCACGGAGATGTGAACCAAGAAGTGCGCAGCCAGCTGGTTTAAATAACGCCTCCTACTCCCCAACATGTTTATCAAGTTACGTTAAGTGCATTGCTGGAGTAGACCTGGCCAAACTTATTTCAAGATTTGAAGATGCTAACTAGAATATAGTTGAGTTTCTCGGGTGGGAGGTGTGTCCATGTGGCACCGTAATAAAAAACACTATGGAGATCAGATGCTGCGAACACAACAAGGAAGGGGCAATATTAAGCCTTTATTTAATTGCCCTCATTACAGCCTTTGAGGAAAGAGATTGTCAGCCCACTCACCCTACCTCACCCTGCTAGCATAACGGCTAATTCCATCTCAACAATAATAGCTGCAATTTCACCACGGTCGTTATCCGTTGACTTTACGCGCCTACACCCAATGACATAGTGAACTTAATAATAAGCATTAGCGGTTTGAAAAAAAAAGCTAAGGAATCCACCCACTCCCCAAATAGAGCAGGTAAGTAGTGCATGTTTGCGCATATTCCCGGAGCCAGTGTCATCACGGGGCCAGGGGACGGGAATAGAGAGATGATATGCAAACAGCGCGCAGCAGGGGGGGTCGCTCTCTGCAGCCTCAGCCTCACACCGGCATGTTCTACAGGCACAGATTTAGCTGGCTGTGTGGGAGGACAAGCGCTACAGTGTGGTGCGGTAAGCTAGTAAAATTAGCCAACAAGCAAAATAACAACTAAGCTGGAGTTACATTATAGAACCCATTATCTTTGGATAGATGTCATTTTGTGTTTAGGTGCTCATGCGATATACCGATGAATGTAGAACTATGTGAAAAACTCAGGGCTTTACGGATATTTTGAGACAAGGAAAAAAAAAAAAAATCTCTAGATCAAACTATGGCCCGGGGGCCAAATGCGACCCTCAGACCAGTTTTTATTGGCCCTCAGACCTCCTGCTGAATTGACCGAAATCGATGATAAGTAGTACTTTTAACAGCAAATTAAACTATTTCTACCACTATTTCTTCAAACATCACACTGCATTGTGATACAGATCAAAAATGAATATGTTTCAAGCCTTATTAATACACAGCGGCTCTGTCAAAGCTGTGTTTAAAGCACCGCACTGTATCGATCACTGGTCTGTGGCCCTCCGCTTCGAATATGTTTTGAGATGTGGCCCTCAATAAAAAAAAGTTTGGGCACCTCTGCTCTAGATAATCAGTTTGTTATTCTTCTTCCAAAACAGCTTCGCTATCCCCTCTGACCACCATCAATAATCCAGCCACACATCCCATTTATACTTATATATAAGCAAAGGGGATGAAGTGTCTTGCTTGAGGGTACAGTGGCAGTATGCACAGATTGGGGATGGGATGGAACTACTACCTGATTATGACCTGGCTATTCGACAAACACTCAACCAATTGAGTCTCTGATGGTCAAAATACATACAAAAGTGTGTTGTTGCCTGCTGATCACCCACTGCGCTTGCAAATGAGAATTATGGGTAATTATTAGTTGATAGTTGAAACAATATGTTTGCTTGTTTGTTTCATGGCTTTAGTGTCCAGAGCAGCTGATGGCCAACAAGCTATGCCAAGATGTTGATGCCAATTTCGATGGTTAAGCCCATTATATCAATTACCAGTGGTGAAATTTAACAGAGTAAAAGTAAGTGGATAATACTTTTTACTATTACATTGCTGCATTTGAGAGCAGGTATCTTTACTTTCTACTCACTATATATTTGCACTGGTCTGAAAATTAATAGTATATTTTATTATTGTTTGAGACTGCTGAAAAGGTTGAGGGTTTATTTTTAGTTCATAAGTTCATAGTTAGAGAATGGAAAAATATACAAATAAAAACAGCTGATTCAACAGTTTCTACTGAACAAAGCCTTATAAAACCTCAAAATATGTGCAAAATAGTTTAAAATTTTGACTCTTTAAATACACTTCTATTTAAGTAGATTTTTTCATGTAATTGTACTTTTTTTTTTTTTTGCTCCAGTATCTATACTTTTACTAAAGTTGCACAACTGAGTACTTCTTCCAACACTGTTATGAGTATACAGTGGTCCCTCATTTATCGTAGTGGTTACGTTCTAAAAATAACCCACAATAAGTGAAATCCGCGAAGTAGTCAGCTGTATTTTTTACAATTATTATATATGTTTTAAGGCTGTAAAACCCCTCACCACACACTTTATACACTTTTCTCAGACAGGCATTAACATGTTTAAACATTCTCAAAGTTCAAACCCTCATAGATTATATCCTCCTTCCTCAATGATTGCTTTAAATTTGTTGTTCACATATGCTTCGTTTCATCGACATTGTGGGTTTTCTCGGGGAGAAAACTTGCAAACATATAGAGTCACACCGTGATCAAACATTTATGTAAATTTGGTTGAACATATTCTGTAGTGTACAGGAGACAGGGTACGGAGGAGATTGATTCACAATGATCTACTGTCCCTCAGCTAATCAGGATGCAGAACACAATGCATGCTCATAAGTTGTAAAAAAAAAAAAAAAAAAAAAAAAAAAAAAAAAAAACACATAAAATGCCACTAAAACAAGACCTGGGAAGCAGCAAAACCACAAAGGTGAATACCACTTTATAGCAATTATTTATTTTTGTATACATTCCACTGTCCTGTTTCACTACAAACCAATAAGAGAGTCGTATGTGAAGTGCCCTCTTCAGCCAATCAGCATATATTGGGGCTTAGCCAATAGCTGACATGCTAAGTAGTTCAAATATCAGACTGCTATATTGTCTAAAAAATGTATTGATCCATGTCTAATTGTAAACTCGCAAACAGAACTTTCTATGATGGTGAACTCCCTTTTTGAATTGGTGTTCCTAGTCTTCCACCTGAAATATAAAAAAAAAAAATATCTTGACTTTTCCAACAATGACCCACGACTCGCTTCTCAACACTGCTAATCCCATACATTTAACACCGAAAAAAGTTACCCAGGTTAAATTAAAACAAAGTACTTTTCATCAATATACCCCGCCGAGATGCAATGGGAGAAGTTAATGTGGAGCAAGTACTCTGGGAGCTCTGAGAAAGTGGGCAAAACACCGGCAGGCGCGCCTCCAAGTCCGCAGATTGGTAGTAAACACTTAGTGAAGCAGAGATGAGAGAGGGGGGAACTTTTGAACACTAGATTGTCAATCCCTACTCCCCTTTAGAGCGGGCGCACCAGCCTGCCCTCTCCGCCTTTTTAGGGAGTCGTCTGCCAAATTGGATCAATAAGTAATTAACACTTAGAAGGCCCACGCTGGCTCCCCTCTTCCTGGTCTCTTCTCTATAGCCTGATCTCTGCTGTGCCGGACTGAGCAGAACTTACACCACCGTGGATACGAAAACACAAGATTCACTCATGAAGGAATCTACACATACAATCAAACAGTGAACGGACTCATTGGGTTTGACAAAGCAAGCAACTTCAGACGCAATCTTCAGTGTCCACAAGTTATCCCTACAAATGTGGGTACAAACTGAATTAGCCGTGTCCAAAAGTGTGAAAATATTAAATTCAACTTTATTTCTACAACTTCAGCTGATCAAAGTGCAGGCACGTACAGTACAAAATATGGCAACATCCCAGTAATCCCAGTTAACCCTCTTCTAAATGAACCCTACCGTAAATAAAAGTTAATCTGGAATGACTAAATAGCATAAACACTTGAGGTTTTGGAACGTGAAACTCAATAATATTCATATTCCAAAACCAGGAGTCACATTGCAGTTGAGAAATGCATTGCTCATCTCACATTAATAAGTGATATATCCATATAGGAATCAGCTGTAAGGCACTTTATACTGTATTTCATTATTGTTATGAACCAGTGCTGTAACTGCTTTGTCCTGGATATGTACATCTATATTAATGTTATGAGATTTGTGTGACTTTACAAGACATGCACATGAGGCGTACTAGAAAATTTTACCTGCACAACATGACATGAGGGTAAAACACATGACCTCCACCTCTGCGGGTGGTCTCATCCTTTTTTCCACGCTCGGATCCCCTGGGGCTCTGCAGAGGATCTTTGCTGTTCCTAGTACTGCACTTTTCTGGACTGACATGTGATGTTTTTGCTGGGATCTGCTGTAGTCATTCCTCCAATTTGGGGATTATTGCTCCAAGTGCTCCAACAACCACAGGCACCGCTGACGCCTTCAGCTTCAAGGCCTTCTCCAGCTCTTCTTTGAGCCCCTGGTATTTCTCTAGTTTCTCATGCTCCTTTTTGCTGATGTTCCCATCACTTGGTACTGCAATGTCCACCACAACGGCTTTACTCTGTTGTTTATCCACCACCACTATGTCCGGTTGGTTCACCATCACCATTCTGTCAGTCTGTATCTGGAAGTCCCACAGGATCTTGGTTTGATCATTCTCCGCTATCTTTGGAGGTGTTTCCCACCTTGACCTTGGGGTTTCCAGTTCGTACTCCGCACAGATGTTTCTGTACACTATGCCCGCCACTTGGTTATGCCGCTCCATGTATGCTTTCCCTGCCAGCATCTTAGATAGATAGATAGAAAGAACGAAAGAACGAAAGAACGAACTTTATTAATCTCCAAGGGAGAAATTCAGGTGTCCAGCAGCAAACACACCCTGCAGTTATGTGCTGGATTGTCTCAGGGGCCTCTTTGCACATCCTACACCGTGCGTCTTGTCTGGTGTGGTAGATCTGGGCCTCTATCGCTCTTGTGCTTAAGTCCTGCTCCTGTGCAGCCAGGATGAGTGCCTCTGCGCTGTCCTTCAGTCCAGCTTTCTCATGCCATTGGTAGGATTTCTTGATATTAGCCGCTTCAGTTATGTTCTGGTGGTACATCCCATACAGGGGCTTGTCCTCCCACGATGGTTCCTCCAGCACCTCTTCCTCAACCTTTGGAGGAAG
Source organism: Periophthalmus modestus (assembly GCA_019594935.1). Taxonomy (NCBI): domain Eukaryota; kingdom Metazoa; phylum Chordata; class Actinopteri; order Gobiiformes; family Gobiidae; genus Periophthalmus; species Periophthalmus modestus. The sequence goes on from JAIEZT010000016.1 coordinate 14,977,933, forward strand.
GTTGATGAGGAGGCTGTGTTCTTAGAGGTTGATGTTGCACCCAGAGACTTTGAAATGTTGTGGTATTGGGTAATTGTCTTGTGTCTAGATAGCATTCTTTTAATCTTGTCTTAGTTAATACAAGGTAGAAGCAGCCACAACTGAAGTCCAAAAAATATACAGCATGAGTGGAGTTTACAGTTTGCAAAACACATTTACAATTGTGTCAGTGGCATAAATTTGTTTCAGTATTATCGTTTATTGTCTATATTTTCTTCAACAATGTATCATACTTTTACATTTGTAATTGTGACAAGCCTACTAAAAGTCTTCATTTAACATTCAGATGCAACGCTGACATATCATTCATTTGGTTGAAGGATTACTAGCACTCAACCACTGTGCACCGAATGTCCACCACTTTGAGCCGTGGAGCAAAAAAATACCATCTCCAAAGTTGCCAGCGAGCACCGAAACATGACAAATTGCACTCAGGAGGCAAAACATCTGCTACACCTCCTACCACCTGGCCCTGTCCCATTCTCGCCTTTTTATGTCGCTATTGACTCTAAGTGAAGGCCTGTTCATCTCTCCGGCCTCTGACAGCACAGACGCCATCGGAGGAAATTGACAAATAGATGTTTTTTAAAATAGTAGCGGAGGAGGAGGTATAGCCAAAAGTGGAATGTGAGATATATGAGAAGAGGTGAGCTAAACCACTTTTCGGGAATGAAATCAAATGTGGAGAGTTCGTTCTATCTGTAAGCCAGGCTGGGAAAGTCATGCACCTTACTGTCAATGTGCACACAGAGAACAGGTAGTGATGGGACTTTCGACTCCTTTGTGGAATCCGAATCTTTTGGATCTGTTCTTTTGAAAGAGCCGTTCAAAATACTGGCTCTTTTACTATTTCATTATATGACAAAACCCAATGTGCTCAATGTGAAAACTCGTTAAATTACAAACAAATCACAGAGAAATGACCAAGCATCAGATGTGTTTTAAATGGTTCCTGGAACGGCTCTTTTACCATTTAATTATATGACAGAACCCAATGTGAAAACTCATTTAATTACAAACAAATCACTGAGAAATGACCCAGCCTCAAATGTGTTTTAAATGGTCCAGACTGAGAGTGGGAATGTGTTCAGCCTTTGAAATTCTGAAAATCTAAATAAAATGTTCCATCCATCAATTTTTTTCTGCTTATCTGGGGCAGTCTAAGCAGGGACTCCCAGGCTGCCCACACCCTAGACACTTCCTTCAACTCCTCCGGTGGGACCCCAAGGTGTTCCCAGGCCAGGGACTCCCAGACTTTGCTCACCCCACACACTTCCTTCATCTCCTCCGGTGGGACCTCAGGCCAGCGAAGAGACATAGTCCTGGGTGTTTCCTGGGGCATCTTCCCGGTGGGACATGCCCGAAACACCTACCCAGGAGGCATCCAGGAGGCATCCAGGAGGCATCCGGCACAGATGTCCTAGCCACCTTAGCTGGCTCCTTTAGAAGGCAGGATACAGTAAATAATGTGAATATATACTTCAGATAGTATGTACTTAGAATGTATGTACTACGCAAACTACATGCACAAAGAGGCGTGGTATAAGCTGAGTTGAAAAGTTTGTGTGGACACTGTAAGGTTTGAACAACACTAATTCCAAATTGTGAAGAATAGCATTTGATCGTACTCTTCTGCTGTTTATTCTTAACCTGGTTTATGGGAGATAGATACATGTAGCACTTTGAATTAAGTTCAAAATCCTACACATATCTCTCTACATATTACAGCATTCAGAATGTTTTCTTGCTAAAAGCAACTGGGACAAATACTCAGGTGCTCATGCGAGGTTTGAACCATTGATAGTTGGTGGTGGGCAAACGCTCAACTTACTACTCCACATTAGTCTAAATAATTCATATCCAGATTGATGCATAGTGTGGTCTTCAATACTTTCTGAAAATCAGCCATTGGGAGGAATATTACGTGCTCATGTGAGGTTTGAACCAGCTATAGTTGATGGGTGGGCAAACGCTTAGCCCACTGCTCCACATTAGTCTGAATAATTCATATCCAGATGAATGCATATATTGGTCTTTAATATCCTCTGAATAGTCTCCCCAATACCGAACACCATCTTAATCTACAGAAATCCACAGAAATCCAAGTGCTCCATGTGATGTGTGCTTGTACAAGGCTTGATCCACTTCTCCGCGGTCTACAGCTCACACGAACCAGAGCTGCAATTATTGATGAGGCCAGCTTATCAATAATTCAGCCATACATCTGATTAGCCAATGGGATTGATGAGGAGTCCCTGCACTGAATGCCCACACATCCATCTCCTTCTGGGCCCTGGGCACTTGTTACCACTTCTTCCGTGTCCTGCTTTGTCTTCTTCATGTGGATTTTTGAACTTAGATTTTGTGTTTGTGCCTGTGTTTGTACTGCAGTGTGTTAGGTTGTCTGCATGCCACCGGTACTCGCCTGGCGGGCACAGTATGGCAGTTTGAGTAATATAAACCGCGTTGTTGTTGCAGTGGATATGGCAAAATCCAATACATTTTGTTAACTCACCTGTATATAATAGCGATGTGCCATATGTGAACGAGTCGGCTCTTTTGAACGGTTCCTTAACATGATCGGGTGGATCCGAATCCCATTTTTTTAAAGAGCTGAATCTTTTTGTTTTCTAATGTGTCTGCATTTTTATAGTGATTAACACTGAACTGACACTGAATCAAGAATCGGACCAGCTCTAATACATATTTGATATGGTCTCGCGGGCCAAATACAGTTATATCAAGGGCCAAATTTGGTTCGTGGGCCTGAGTTTGACATGTCTGCTCTAGACATTCTGCAAGCTATTACTAAAAAGATTAACACAAAAAAAACACAAAAAAAAAAAACAGAACTTTACCAAACGCTGGTTTGCTGACGACGAGTTTGTTTGGGTATCCACTAGGTATCTCTATGCAGGGGCCAGAACTGGCACTCTGGGCTTTTTGAATTTTTTTAATTGAAATTTGACATATATATTTTTTGTTTGTTTATTTTGGGTAGCAGCAATTAACTGCGGCCAAATTTGACCCCGTGGGTTCTCCAGGGTTAACATATCACAATCACACTCACCCCTCTCGCCACCCATCTGTCCCTTCCCATCACCACCCCTCCCCCTAGAGGTGAGCACCAGGCAAGCACAGGAAGAGAACACAACTGTTACATACACAAATACAATAAAATAACCTATACTATTCATACATCCTCACACACACACACACACACACACACACACACACACACACACACACACACACACACACACACACACACACACACACACACACACACACACACACACACACACACACACACACACACAGATCAGGCACAGCTTCCAAATAAAGTATATAAACACACTGCAGTGTATAGAAGTAGACACCAAACATGTGTATACAAGTAAATACAAACCAATATATAACATACGAAAAATAACCATAGTAAAATAAACAAAAATAAATAAATACATAATATATTTCCATCTTTTTAATGGCTCCACTCTCCACAGTACAGTCGTCACTAATACTATTTGATGGTAAGCCACGCTCCAGATCAGACATTATTTATGCACTTTACTTCCATTATAAACTTATGTTCCTCTCTGTGATTAGTTTGTAGATAAAATGAGTTCTCACATTGGCTTCCGTCATATGAATAAATAGTGAAAGACTCTGTCTTTTGAACAAATCTTTGAGATGAACAGATCCAAAAGATTCAGATGCTGTAAAAGAGCCAGAAGCCCCATCACTAGTACATACATTTGTGTTTTTTTTTCTTTGTAGCATCTTATAAAACTGCATTATTAGCCTTGCCTCTGAAAGGGAAATGAACAGAAGAAACGCTGAAGCACATTTTTATAATTTCACAGCAAGTTCAAACAGTATATCGGTACGCAGTGGTGGAAAATAACGACGTTCAGGTAGTAACATACTGTGCTTAAGTAGAATTTGTAGGTATCTGTACTTTTCTATGTACATTTTACAGTGGATACTTTTTTTAGTGAGTACATTTGAGAGCAGATATTTGTACTTACTATTCCACAACATTTTTGAACTGGACTGAAAAGTAAAAAGTACTTTTCATATGAACTGAGTCTTTTTTTTTTTTTTTTCACCATGTTCGTGTTAACAATCTGCCAAAAGGTTTTAAGTTCAAGTTTCGGCTTTGGGCAAACAAAAATAAATACACAAAATTCATGAGAGAAGTTAAGAAACAGATTTGTGTTGTTACTACTGACTAAAATATATATAATTTTGAATCAATATCCCTACGTGTAACACTTAACTAACAAATGAACAACACTTGTGTGAAATACTTTTACTTTTTACTCTTTAAGTACAGTTTTAAACAGGTACTGAAATACATTTACTTATGTAGATTTTTTCATGTAATACTTTTTCTTTTACCTCTGTATCTGTACTTTTACTTAAGTAACACTTCGTCCACCACAAATGAGCCATGTGCGTCTGTAACAAAGTGCTGTGTGTTGAGACGTGCACAGAATCTCCTCCCCCAGTTTATAATAGAACTAGAAAACAGCAGGAGAAAAAACCTAATAGCCACTGAGAGTTTAAGTTGAATATAATTAAATAAAGCCATGAATGCCTGATGTACATTTTAAAATTAATAATATATTATAAGGTGCATTGCGTAAGTTAAAATGTTCAAAATGACTATATTTCACTTCTTTTCCCCTGTGACTGCCTCTATAAGCTCATACAGACAATTATATGAGAGCAATTTGGGTTGGACAAAAACACGCTGCTCAGAGGAAGTGATGCAATGCGCCTCTTCGGTTCGTTTGGATCTGACTTCCTGACGCGCCGCCATAACTAAACAGAGGAAAGATGTTTGATGATCATAGCAGAGTTGGAAGATGGTTTCCGTCTCTGCGATGTTACCGACAATATAGTTATGATTATGAAGTAATGTGTGACTCATTCACAAGCTGCGTGTACGTGAGCCATGATGAGCCATCACTAGCAACTCACGAGTTTACCAGCCTAATGTAATGAAAACAGAATCAAAAGTGTTTCTGGAAGGCTGAAGATGCATCTGAGAGTTGTTTAGTTCGTGCTCATACAACCTGCCCACAGTGAACTCGCACAACACTCCAGCTGCAGTTCCACTTCACGCCAGATGTGGCAAACTAGTACAAATACTTGTGCAATGTACCTTTAACCCTGGAGAACCCAAGAACTCTTTTCTTCTTTGGAAAATTAGCTATAAGTTCACTGAACACTGAAAAAGGGCACTTTTTCAATTTTAACCCTTTATTCCCTAATTTAGGGTCAGTGCCAAATTTGACCCATTGGGCTCGCTAATTTATCCAAAAAGAATATAAAACGTACTTCTAGACATTCTGCAAGCTATTACTAAAAAGATTAACAAAAAAACACAATTTTACCAACTGACGATTTTCTTTGGGTAGTTTTCCAGCTCAACAAAAGAGCATGTGGTCTTGTCACTACCACTCTGGCTCATTTTAGTTCAGTATTCATCCACTAGGTATCTCTATGCAGGGGCCAGAAGTGGTACTCTGGGCTTTTTGAATTGAAATTTGACTTCTTTTTTTTTTTTTTGACTAAAAAATAGAGAGAGTGTGTGTCTCACAAAGGAGAAAAAAAAACAAGCAATATATATTTCAAAAGACAAAAAAACACACTCAAAAAAAAAAAAAAGAGAAATTGCAGGGAGAGCCCCAAAATCAAATTGACCTAGGGCCCCCAGATTGCTAACATCACCAGTGTTTTAGCCCATCTTCTTTTCAAAGTCCTGACAGCTTAATGTGCCTGTTTTGATTATTTCAGCACCCAAATGTCTTCACCTCAAAGCATGCTAAGAATAATGTCCTACGCCTTTTTTTTTAAACTGCTTTGCTCCCTCTGCAGGATAAAATGTTTTGGATAGACGTCAGGAGTGTGAAGTTAGAGCTATTTTGCATATTATTACATCATTTTACCACTAAATAAATAAATCCATCAACCACCAAAAATGACTGTTTTCACCTCATTTGTCCAGTATAAATCACTTCTCAGTCTAGTCATCTAACTGCAGTCTTGTCTACCCCTTTTCATCTTGTTGTTTCAGTTACGTGCCACAACCCTCTTCTGCCTCATCTCTACTGCAGCAGAACTATCAGCCACCTCAACCTCTCCATCGGTCCAGCGACAGACAAATTAATCTGTATATAGGAGTCGTTTATTGAATACACTTACATAACCTGACCATGCAGTACAATGCTTTTCCACCATATAGAGCTATGAGATACTATTCAAGCCTTGTACAATAGACTTTTCCTTGGTCTATAAAGTCAATTACACCATCAAAACGACAATATTACGAGGACTGTACTGCTCCAAGCATACTACCAATCCTTCCATTTTGTCTCATAAGTGTTCATTGGATCTAATGCAAGAGTGTAAAGGAGCAGATGACATGGTTTTGTTCATGGCAGCAGAACATGGCATCGTCGCTTCTCTTGTTTGGGTGTTCTACATAATTATATTTAGTTGTGAAAGATGGCGTAGGATTGTAGACTGATTGCGCAGAATCTTACAGCTAATCGTACACAGGGTTTGAATCATAGGCTGTATATTTAAATGGACATACTTAACTGTGTTCTAAATAGGAAGTGCTCATGGGCGCGCTTCCGGCTTCATCAACTCAGCTTTCCAATGTAAAGTGAATTGGAGCCAGTCTTCCCTCTCTCTTAAAATGTTCGTATCAATCAGCTCTACATGATCCTAGTGGTTTTATTTCGCTATTGTGTCCGTAAATCATGATATGAACGTCAATAACAGCCAAATGACAAGCTCATTCCTCGAGGTCGCTTCCACTGCTAAACCAACAGCTTTGCCCCTGATTGGTTCTTTGGTTGCTATGACACGCACTCTCCAGATTTGCCCGTATAACTGCTATGAGGTATGAGGTTCATTCAACTGGCAAACGACAGCTATTGGTGACATCACACTCCCTTAGTCCACTTCTTTATCCTTTCCTATGGTTTGAATCGGCCCTGGACAGATTGCTAAATTACTGAAACATGCATGGATGACATTTAAAACCTCATGTTTCTGAAGAGGGGACAAATCTCGACAGAACTTTCCTGTTTAAATAAAAGGTCATTCAAAAAATCTTGCCTTTGTTACACTGGTCATAGTGAACCAATATACCATAGTGACCAGTCCAGAATCAGCGTAGTGTATGATCTAACTATAGCATAGACCAGGGGTGTCCAAACTATGGCTCGTGGGCCAAATGCTGCCTTCACACCAGTTTTTATTGGCCCTCAGGCCTCCTGCTGAACTGGCCCGATTGATCATAAGCAGTACTTTTAACAGCAAATGAAACTATTTCTACCACGATAACCTCAACATCACATTGTAGTGTGATACAGACCGAAAATGAATGTGTGTTTCAAGCCTTACTAACAGTGGCTCTGTCAAAGCTACTTTAAAGCACCGCACTGCATTGATCACAGCTCTGGGCCCTCCGCTTCGAAACTGTTTTGAGATGTGGCACTGCAAAAAAAAAAAAGTTTGTGTACCTTTTGTATAGGATATATTTAAATGGGATATAGCTAAACTGCTAGCCGCTGCGTTACAAAAAGGAAGTGATCACAGGCTAAACTGCTCCAGCGCGCCAATTAATTTTACATCTTCGTAAATGCTGCTGTCAGGCTCGTCATTTTGGTTTTTAAATTTTTATATTAACCCGTTCTACAGGATCCTGGTATTTTTATATTGTCTATTGTCTCTGTAATCCAAGATATGAACATTAATAGCAGACAATCTGCCTTCTCTCCCGCCTGCATTAGCATCAAGTTTGAGTGACAGTGTTGCTGGGAAGGGGCGTTACCTTCAAAAGTCTCACTCCAGATTGGCTCTTTGGTTGCGATGATACTCACGGTCGGAGTCCCTAATATGGAACTCAATTCCAAATTCGCCCCTGTAGCCGCTGGCCTCCATGGGCTTCATTTGACTGGAGTTGAACACTATGGGTGACGTCACACTCATTTAGTCCACTTTTTATACAGTCTATGGACTATAGTGACCAAAAATCTGAGACAAATACATGAATTAAATCCAACAATCAGAATGTTTAATCCCATTTAGTGCTGATCTAATGACCCAAAAGAGATTCCATCTTCCACCTATATGGACTTTAAAGAAGCAGGTTTATCTCTTAATTAAATAACTAAATGAAACAAAACAAAACTCATTAGGGTTCAGAAATAGTGGGTTGTTAATTATACTATATATCTCAAGGTTCAGAGTTAGTTTGCTTGTCTTTTATTTCTTCATTTCTAAAAGCATGTGACCATCTTCTTTTTTTCTCCAGTCTGCTAACAAACTGTATAATGAAACACTGTTTAAGACCTTGCCATCCTGTCAAAGATAGCCACAGAATTTTGTCTTCTTTAAATATGGTTGAAGGTTGGTGGTTCGAATCCCAAACATCATTGATTGAGCTGGAAGATCCACTGACCCACAGGTTGGTGGTGCGACTCCAGCTCCCACAGATGAATACTTTTGTTGTGTCCTTGGGCAAAACACTTAACCGATCTCACCCATGTATGAATGTGTGTGTGAATAGGTGAGTGGTTTCTTGATGTAAAGCGTTTTAAGTGTCTTGAAGGTGGAAAAGCGCTATATAAAAATATGCCCCTTTACCACCGGCTATCTCTTTTTGTATTGTCTCTCCACTGGCCCGCCTCTCTCCTTTTTCTCGTGCTTGCTATAGACTTTACAGGGCTGGAGGTTGATGATAGTTTGGGCCAAGTGCGTACACAGGGATGAAGAGGAGGAGGAGGAGAGGAGCGAGGGATCAAGGAGGAGGACAGGGGCGGGCAAAGATCTGCAAACAAATTTAATAACTCGATCGAGAATGAAGTCACTTTGCCTGCTTCAGAATGGCCTCGCCGAAAGAGGAGTGAGGAAAAGAAAGAGAGAGGGACAGAGGGGTGGGTACAGGGAGGAGAGATGGTGCGTTGAAGGACTAGAGGGAATTTGAAAAGTGTCATATTCATGCTCGATACATACATGTTAATACGTTTCTTTCGGGCCAGTTTAGCATTTTCAGAACAATAAAAGGTAGCATAAAATGTGTTATGTTGTAGCAATTAATACCCCATGAAAGCAAAATACCCCCTCTTATCTAAGTATATTTCATCATTTTTTTCTGCATCAAGTGAAAAGATATAGTCAGCGGTTTTCTTTTATGTATGTAACCCTTTATTTAACTAGAATTGTTAACCAGAAAACTGCACACCACTGTAAACCTGTAATGACATTTGTGCTGTGAGGCTGAAACGCTAACCACTCTGCCGCCATGGAACCTTGTAGTGGTCTTGTGTAGTGGTGAAGGTTTTCAGAGTGACTCAGAGTTGAGTGAGTGTTTTGTCACGGTCTGATGGAGGTCTGATCTTAGTCATACTTCATACAAAAGTCAAGTGGTTTCACAATCTTTCTTTACTCTTCGAATGTTTTTTTTTTTTTTCAAACTGTCGTGAGCTTGCCGTGAACTCTTTCACTGTCAGTCCTTTTTGTACAAGCGGCCTCCAACCCGTCAGAGATGTAGCTAATTTAACTTTGCAATACCACAGAAAAAGTGCTACAGTAAAATGCATCGGTGTGTTGAAGGAAAGATTCAAGTCTCTACTTTAATAAAAAAAAAAAAAAAAAAAAAAGAAAAGAAAAGAAAAAAATAATGGTTCTACATTCATCCAGGGGCTGGCACTAGGGGTGGGCTTGAGGGGGCACCAGCCTCCCCTACAAGAGCCAATGCCCCCCCATAGCTCCCCCAAAGATTTTTGCCCGATTTTCATAGAACATCGAAGTTTGACTACAATTTTCAAATGGCAATCACAAAATAAAATAAAATAAAATAAAATAAAATAAAATAAATATAAAAATATAAAATATAAAATATAAAATATAAAATATAAATATAAAATATAAAATAAATTAAAATAAATTAAATATAAAAAAAAATAAAAAAAAAAATAAAATAAAATAAAAAATAAAATAAAATAAAATAAAATAAAAATAAAATAAAATAAAATAAAATAAAATAAAATTAAAATAAATAAAAAATAAATAAATAAAATAAAATAAAATAAAATAAAAATAAATAAAATTAAAATAAAATAAAATAAAATAAAATAAAAATAAAATAAAATAAAATAAAATAAAAAAAAAAAAATAAATTCCATATTGTGTTTTATAAATCCCTACGAGGCTAACCAGATTTAACTTTGTTTAAAAAAAGTGACTCACACATAACAGGAGGTGGAGGAGCGCTCACATCTAGAATGGATTTAAATGAACATGTTAAGTGAGCAACCTTCACTGAAGAACTTAGCCCCCTCATAGCTCCTCCAACCAGAAATGTCTGGCTCTGTCCCTGCATTTATCTGTTCTTTTAATATCAACATTTGAACATTATAGTTTTCATCAAAAGCTGAGGTAAAAATTATTCTTGTATTAGTTTGTCAGTTCATAATTCGGTGTTTTCGTCAATTGTTCTGGATACGTTTAAAATGTGAACTTTGAACATAAATTGCTAATCTAATAGGGGATCAAGGAGGGAGCGAGGGGTGGGCAGAGATCTGTAAACAAATTTAATGCCTGAAAGAGCGTGCAAGGCAGGGGTGAAGAAGAAAGAGACGGAAAGAGAGAGGGAGAGGAGTGGGTGCAGGGAGGAGAAATGGTGTGTTAAAGGACTAGAGGAAATTTGAAAAGCATCACATTCTTTTTGAACAGCAAGCAGCAAATAATGACAATACTTCATACTAGTCTTTGTTTAAATATTGTCATGTTTCAGTACAGTAGTGGTTGTGAGCGGGGTATTGCAAAATAGATTTTTATTTTTTATTATTATTATTATTATTATTATTATTATTATTATTATTATTATCATTATTATCATTATTATTTATTTATTTATTTATTTATTTATTTATTTTTTGCTTTGGTTAAAATGTGAACTTTGAACATAATAAAATGCTAATATAATTGCAATCGCAGAAAAAAAAAAAAAAAAAAAAGAATCACAATTTGATATTTTTCCCAAATCGTGCACCAGGCCGTACCCAGTCATATTAATACGTCCTCAGTGGTGGAAAGTAGAAAAAAGTACTATACTTAAGTACATTTTAGCTATCTGTACTTTCCTTGAGTACATTTTTAAGTGGATACTTTGTACTTTTACTTCACAACATTTGAGAGCAGGTACCTGTACTTTCTACTCCACTGCATTTTTTAACAGGACTAAAAAGTAAAAGTATTTTTTATTATTATTTGAGATCTGTTGAAAAGGCAGAGGGTTTATTTTTAACATGTCTCTAGCACTATTAATTCATATGTATCTGTTGAACAAAATTCAGCCCAAATCTTTATCAAAATCACCAGATTTGAAGCTTTATTAGATCTTAAAATCTGCACAAAATACCCTTTAAGTACATTTTTAAACAGGTACTTAATAATATATTTCCATCATAAGCAGATAAAGAGTTAATATGGTATCATTCTTGAGCTATAAACTCTTACACAATACAACCATTTGGGGTCAACATTTTATCACTTAAAACCCATTAACCAGTGTAATATTCCCCCATCGCTCTGTGCAGGTAAACTGTCAGGATCCTCCCTTCTGCTGTTTTCCCTGTTGTCTCCTCCTCCCTTCTGTGTTGTCTGTCCTCCCACCTGGGCGTCAGCTTACCTGGTCTGACAGCTGTCACACCTCGATCCAGTTTCCCTCATTACCTGCAGTATAAGACGCCTGGTTTTTCATCCACTCCTTGCCCGCTCATCATTGATACTTCTCCTTTTTGTAAATGTGTTTGGCTCCACAAGACAAGTTACCTTTTTTCAGCTTTTTGTATGACAGTTGCTTTTTTCTGTGTCCAGGTGCATCTGTCGTTATTTTTGTGAGCTACCGGCCTGTCTTCTTGCATGTTTATCTACCTGCCCAATACCTACCGGCACCTCTGGACCCTCCAAGCCTAATACTTCACATATTTACCTGATTACTAGCGTGGACAATAAACAGTTGAACTACTTACCAGTTATGTCTCATGTGTGAATTGAAGGCCCGTGGGCCAAATGCGGCCCTCTACATCATTTTATGTGGCACTGACAGGGTAAATTAAAAGATATGATGGTCTTAAAATGTCATTTTATCAGGAGATACACAGTTACGCAGCCATATTTTTAAATCTGTGCAAATGCATATGTAATATTTTTTACTTGAGTAAGTAATAAATACAGAAACAGTTCATTAACAAGTTAAAAAATAGATTCATTTTACATCTGGTCCCTTGAGAGTGACCATTTTGCTGATATGGCTCTCGGTGAAAATGTGTTTGACGCCCCTGAGTTATATGCTGCTTTTAGGTCCTAAATAAAACGCACATAAACACACTGTCCAAATCTTTGAACCAAACTATTAACCAACACCAATCTACGTCAAATTGAAATGATATTAATGTGTGCGTGCCTTTAATGATTCTCCCTTTAATCAACGTTGAGACTTGGACCATATCCTCTTCATAATTACCCAGAATCCTCGGTAATTATTTCCCGGCTTGGTTAATAACTCCCTCTTGTGCGACCACGGATAAAGATGATTTCTTTGGCCTGGCAGAATGGCTATGTGATTGGTCGAGAGTGGCGGAAGCGTCGCCAGCCTTCCTAATTGCTGCTTCGAAATAATATACGTCCTTGGTGACTTCCCCCGGTCTCCTGCTCTCCACCGGCGAGACGCAACAAAACTCAAATGTTTCTGTTAATGAGATATTAAAGCCTCCCTTGCTTCCAATTTATCTCGTTGATTACACGCGACTGTCACATATCTGCGACGTGTTCCAAAGTCTATTTACGAGCCAGCGATTCTGCGGCGAACGGAAGGGGTGCAAAGCCAGGGCGCGTGCCAAACAATATGTCACTTTAATGAACAGATAATCCATGCATGATGTATACATTAAAGATAACGCCTGCACCTCGGAGGAGCGTTAGCATAGCTGAGACTAATGTGGGATCGATGGGCGGCGGGGGGGCGACTTTTTATGGCCCTATGAGGAGTATCCGAAGTAGACTTAAAATCTAAAAGTTAAGGCGAGACACATTCATTATTTGTTCGTTTTTTGGGGTTTTTTTTGCGGTAATTTTCCTCTCTCAAATTATACGATATCAATTCAGGTTTACCTATAAAGCACATTTAGAACAAGCTCAGCTGACCAAAGTGCTTCACATAAAAGTCAGCAAAAACAGATATACAGATTATACAATACATAGGAAAAAAACAATAAAATAACAATTTAAAAAAATGTGTGCCTCCAGTGGCCATTGCAAGTTCAAGTACTAGGTGACACCACATATGACTGCCCTGATTAAAGCAAGGTGTTTCCGATTACAAACACTTGGCCTAAGGGGCGGAGTTTGAAGTGTGGATACCTGTTAGACCAATCACCAGTCTTATACCCCCAGACCTTACACCCTCCTTTCCCTCACTCTTCCCTTTTGTCCTCCAGGTACTGCCCAACTTAGCTCCTCGATTTGAAATGTGGTTGTGGGCGGAGTTTATGTGTTTAGTCCCATTTTACAATGCTAAGTAAAATATCAAAATTCTTTTTTGTATCCCTTTGTATCCCTTTTTGTATCTAATGTGTCAGCAAAGTTGAGCAAAACATTAAATACTGGTCAGAATTTTCCCAAAAATGAGCAATTTTGACCATGGCCAAAGAAAAATTCAATTCACTGCTCATCCAAGCCGCTTCTTCAGTTTGGTCAGATTGCTTGTGGACACTGCCTTATGTCGTTCTGAAGGATGGAGCTACCTACAGTGAAACTAACACATCTATTTGCTTACAGTTTCTGTTTGTTGGCTAGGTCTATTGAACTGAACTGTGCCTGAGTCATATTTAGCACAAATATTCAGGCCCTTGATGGGTGTTCTCATACCTATTAGCATACAGGCTAGCACTAATGTTTTTCTTGCTTTGATTTAGGTCTGAGGATGGAGTTATAAATAGGAGATAAATTATGTCTAACGCCTCCATTATCGTTCAAAGATGGATTGTTCTTCCTCACAAAATAAACCACTTCATTTATTTTGCTAAGATGTGTATCTCACTATCTTCAAAGGAGTCGTTAGTGGCTTTGAGATAGAGATGAACAGCAGATTGTGATCCTGAGCTGCTCTCACAATGGTATTAGTACATCATCTTATGGAGTGGCTGTTTAGTTTCTTCAATATAACGCTCACTGCAGTCTTCACTACACTGAACAGAGCAGACCACATTGCTTTGATTGTGGCTTGGGATTGTAAAGTCTTACAGCTAACTTCAAATAGAGCCTGGGAGAGATCACTAGATCACTCAAACGTGCATGGATGACATATAAAATCTCTTCAGGCATGTTTTTCAATTTTGCACAATACCCTTTCTTTAAATTTTCATTGTCTAGTGCTATGCTAAAAGTGACTGATATTACACCATTTGGGGATCAGGTAGAGCAGACAGAGCAGTAGGACATATAGAGGATACATTCTGTTATGTGTAGCCACCTCCAATCACTGCATTATCTTTGAGTATGACACCTCAGGGACAAGGTGCACATAACACAATAACTTGTTCTATACTGGACATAGAAATTGGATGGAGAAAATAGCATCTTTGGGGACATGGCTCGTAGCTGTCAGCAGAGGTAGGTGGACTGTACTATTCTGTTGACAGTACATACCATAGTGCGGTCCTTTGGGGATCTATATAACTTAGATTTAGTGCTGAGGCAACACTGCTATTTTCAGCATTGAGGCGTTCGGTGCCTTGCAGAGACTAGATGGTATGTTTAAACTTCAGCACCATGGACAGTTCCACAAACTTTAAGAGCAGAATGGAAGGCTTCTGACACTGTATTCAAAACCAGGAGGAAAGAAAAAAATTTTTAGCTCAAAATTGCAACTATTTTATTAGAAACTTAGCTTAAAATAGTTGAACTTTTTCTCTTTTTTTTTTTTTTTTTTTTTTTTTTTTTTTTCTGGTGACTATGGTAGCCCCATATAGTCTAAAAAACAACCTGAACTACAGTACATACTATACATCGGAATGTCAAAATCACACTTACTGTTGCCTATATTGTCATTAGATGTTAATGTTTAATGGTTCATCACCTTGGTTTTGCCGGGAATGTTATGTGGTATTGCATGAAACGTTCCTTTATTTTCATCTCCTCATGAAAAAGTTGACTCAGAGCAGGGGTCATTAGCATTAACATACAGATATGACATGGCATAACCAAAGAGAACATGAACTGGACAATATACAATCACTCAGGCTTCACACATCTGCTCAATCAGTCTGTGTTTTTAATCAGTTTTATGGACCGGGGCACGAACACGTTTTATACCTGTTAATCTTACATAAAGGAACCCCGTATCTCCTTCCAGACTGCAGTTCATACTGTGTTGAAGCACATGAGAGGGATCTCTGATGATTTTCAGAGCCTGTCTCACAACTGACTGTTCAAAGATGCTCTGTGGTCCAGTCAGATTAAACGCACCCATGATGTTACCAGCTACTTTTACCAGTCTAAGGATCTGTGATTTATCTATTCCCCTGGAGATTATCAGATCATGCAACCAGGTCAAGTTACTGGCCAGATCTCTGTCAACCCAGCTCACAGTACGAATACATATTTTTCAAGATATTAGAAAAAGGAAGGATTTTTCTTATGAATTTGAGCAATATGTGTCTTGCCCCAGTACAGATATATTGCTTAAACAGCTCTTGAGGTCAAAATGAGTTGAATTGTTTTATTTTTGAATAATTAGGAAATTCGCTTTAGCATGGTAGATTTTATTCACTTTACCATCAAAACAAAACTCCACTCTGGTCTCTGAGAGCAAGAAAAGCACTTATAAACTCAGAGCAGTGAATAATTAGGATTTTTGAAATGGATACATGCATGAGAAATAACTTTCTGGTTCTGGTTTTCATTCCCTTAATGCAGGGGTGTCCAAACTAGTTTTTCTTGGCCCTCAACCTCCTGCTGAACCGGCCCAATTGATCATAAGCAGTACTTTTAACAGCAAATTAAACTATTTCTACCACTATATCTTCAAACATCACATAGCATTATGATACAGATCCAAAATGAATGTGTTTCAAGCCTTATTAATACACGGCGGCTCTATCAAAGCTGCGTTTTTAAAGCATTGTATTGATCACCGGTCTGTGGCCCCCTGCTTCAAATATGTTTTCAGATATGGCCCTCAAAAAAAAAAAAAAAAAGTTTGGGCACCTCTGCCTTAATTCAGTACTATGGAACATCCACTTCACTAGAACTATATCAACAATAAAGACTGCTTAAAGGTTAATAAAGGCAATACGTGACACTCCACACATGAGCAGAAATAGCTCAAATCAGCTTTTTGTTTCATCTAGTCCACAAAATATGATACACTGTGAAATAACAGACTGGTGGTGTGCAGCCAAGTCTACTGTAATCTACTGTAAGCACTCTATAATATAAATCAGGCTTCTGCATAGCTCACCATTCACCGCACTGAGCTTTCCATGATTACGTGACAACCATAATAAGATCAGCTTGGACTTGCTAATTTGCCGTCTTTATAACACAATTAAAACCCTTTGTCTAATAAGCTTCGGCGGAGATCACGAGGCACCAGAACACTCTGCCTCTGCCTCAAACAACAGGTCACTGAGTGCTGCTTGGATGCTCCTCGCCCAATTACGCAAGGACTGTTTGTTGAGAAATTTAATTAATGTCGTATTACAAGACATTCTCGGGTGAAATATGTTTTTGCCTGAGTTGGCCCTGATCTGTGGCCATGCATCTGTGAATATTAAGCGAACTCACTGGCAACGCAAAGCCCTTGTTGAGACCAAGGCAACATGACTAATCAGTCCTCCTGAGCATAATCCCAAGCACGGCTCAAGTGGGGGAAAGTTACGGAGAGATTTGGCACGCCGGATTGGACAGCGACAATCCGCAGCAAAAACAAACAAGAAAGCAATCAAACACGGCAAGATATGTCTTAGTTAAAGGGGTTGTATTCATTATTTTATTTTTTATTTATTTATTTATTTTTTTCATTTTTTGTGGATTAAAGTGAAATTTGCCCCAGTACATATATATCGTAGAAGCAGCTTATGGTCAAAATGAGACCGCTGTGTGTTGTCTGCTTCTGATTATAAATGGTTTGCAGTTGTTGTTAGCATAGTAGTTGACCACTGAACGTTGTGGTGAATAATTCCAGTGCTCAGAATGCATTGGGAAAGTACTCTGGACTGCTGCAAACAGTTGAAAATGAACTAGCTAGCAACAACTAGCATGCTAACAGCACACCATCATTTATTTCTGATTCTTGGACCATAAGAATGTTTTATAATTAGATGAAGACTAGGGGTGTGCTGCTAAAATATCGATACACCGATATGTATCGATATTATTAAATCGATACGGTATCGATTTTTTGTTTCCTAGTATCGATATCGATATTCCCCCCAGACGTTACTCTTTACGGGTGAAGAGAAGCGAGAAGCAAGAGAAACAAAAATGTCAGAAAAAATGTTTCAACCTCCTTCCTCCCTCTAGTTAGAAACATGCATTAATCAAAAAGCACTTCATTGTGTTTTTTTAATCTTCAATAAATGGAAGATAAATGCACCATTTAATGTTTTTTTTTTTTTTGTGAAAATTGGGTTGACCATTTAAGTAAGGTTGACGGCCCTTATTTTTTTCTGAATCGTATCGATTTGAAATATATATCGTATCGAATCGTATCGTATCGAAATGGCACTGTATCGAGATACGTATCGTACCGTGGACTGTGTATCGAGGTACGTATCGTATCGGCAGCTTCTTGGTGGATACCCAGCCCTAATGAAGACAGAACACTGCAGTCTCATTTTGACCCTACTGCTTTAACACTATATCTGTGGACCAAAACCACTGAAAGTTGTGATGAATAATTACAGAAAAATTACACATAATTACAGAAAAAACAACAGAACATACTGACATTATTATTATTATTATTAATTGTTATTATTATTAATTAAAATAAAATACACATCAATTGAAAAAATAATCTTACTATTATTATATATATTATTATTATTTTTTTTTATAAATTAAAAAATATATGCCAAATATATATTTGGTATTATTTGTAGTACAGTCAAAAGTCGGAATCCACTACCACGCTACCAAGGGAAAGAAATCCTGCCAAAACCCCAAATTACTGTCAAAATTATGACTTAGGTCTACAATATAAATAACTGACACGGATTATGAATTTATTAGTGCTTAAAGATCCAAATGGTATGTATATTGCCAAGAATGAGTCTTTAACTTAATGTGAGTGATGGTGATAGACTACGGCTGGGGGCTCTTTGTGCCAGCATAAGGACATGTCTGACAGCGCCCATTGATCCAGCAGTGCGGCGTCGAATAGGACCAGCAGCTGAGGAGCCTAAACAAAGACCAAACCATCACTTCTACTTAATAGACCCCTTGACGTTGTATTATCCAAAAGATGCACGTCCACAATAAAAGCAGTGTAATACCCATTCACTTATGAGAGCGAGTTAAAGGCAGTCAATCAGAGGTTATAACTTTGCACTGTGTAAATTACTTTCATCAACTTATCAAATATGGCTTGTATGCCTAGTATGAATGGTGGAACGGTGAATTGGGTGATGGAGTGAAAGGTTGGCTGTTCAATTCCAGGTCCGATCAGTGTGTAATGTCACTGTGTCCTTGGGCAAGACACTTTACCCACTTTGCTTTAGTATGAATGTAGCATCTTTTTACTAGACTAAGACTATTGCATTATTATTATTAATGCTGATCTCTTGCTGTGCCACCGTGAAGCAGCAGTGGCTCTAATGGAAACTGTTGTTGTGTTCTTAGGCAAGGCACCTCCCCTACATTGCCTAGTATGGATGTTGTGTGAGTGAGTGAGTGTTTTTTTTGCGGTTGGTGAGGCCAATGACGCAGATTGGCAGCCTCGCTTCCATCACTCTGCCCCAGGGCAACTATGGCTAGCTTTTGGAGCTTTGAAATGTGCTATATAAATCCAAAGCATCATTATTATTAGCTGATTGCTGGGATTTTATATAAAAGTCTGAAAAAGTCTCTAGCCTTAACCTTTATTTATGTATTTATTTACCTATATGTAAAACCCCATGTATATTTTTGACGTATGCAATATATAAAAATATTGTAAGATCAACAAGTTAAATTCACAACTATATTTTGGTTTAAATAAATAAAAAAAATAATAAATAAAAATAATAATAATAATAATAATAATAATAATAATAATAATAATAATAATAATAATAATAATAATAATAATAATAATAATAATAATAATAAAACTCTGACAAAAAAAAATAGTGTAGGGTCAACTCAATACAAAATAATTTACATAATATGTCTCCTTTAATCATGTGACTGGTTTGATATAAAAACCTGGTTATAAAGAAAGAACATATCTTACATAAAATACTGAATGTGTTTAGTTCCAAAAAAACAAACAAAAAAAAAAACAGTGAAAGGCATTTTTATTAATAACGCAAAATAAAAATGAGATTATTCAACACAGCACCGCTCCTCCTTTTCCAGAACAGGAACGAACACACATTATTCAAAAGTTGCTATTTGATATTTTTGCAACCTGCTAACCCCTAATCCAATCCCTTTATTTTCATATTGTTCTGAATGTCTCCTCCTATCCCCCGGTCTCGGTATTACGCTCAATCACCAGTGCATGGAGCTTATGTCATAGGGGAGCCAGCCTGTGAGTGCTGACATTAATCACATTACTAAGAGGTAGCGGGACAAATAAACAGCGATATGGCCATAATTAGTCCAGTGATGTATTTGTGGTTAGCTCATTCTACAAGGCCATATTTAATCATCACTACAAGATAATAACCACTGTATCTAAATTGTATCATCCATCACAGAGATTGCTATGATGATACTGATATTATGAGTCTGCTTGCCTTCACAGCCCTGGTTTCGTGTATACTGCCATTTTTAGACAGCATCGTGTGGTGTATCTGGTGAAATAATCGAGTAAAATTTACAGTTCCACTTCTGGTCAATATCGTCTTAGGTTTAATGCTCAAAAAATAATAATGATGTATTTCTGTGAGCCATGCAGCAGATCTGAGCTGGAACCTGGCCTGGTAGCACTACCTGCATGTCTCCATGGAGATAGATCTAAGTTTAAAGGTATATTGCACAAATGGACTCCTGTGAGATTTACTAACTTTTGAATTACATAGTAGACATAGAACACTTATATACATATCTGAACAAGAATTAGCCATGGAATTTGATTGACTTTTCATCTTGGCGAGGTTTGTATCTGGGTTTGACTTCTCAAGATTCAAGTTGTGTTGGCAGCCATCTTGAATCTAAATTATAATGTGTTATACTCTTCTATCAGCGCTAAGTGGCAGTATAATGAGCTTGAATGTGGACACCGGGACCTTGTAGAGAAAGGAATTGTATTGTGACCTAGACAACCCAAAATCAGTTGTCCACACACGTGGATGCAAGGTTCTAGGAGGTTAAGCCATGTTTTAATGTTGTTCCCTTTTAAAAAACATACCTGGAGTTGTTTTTTGTTTTATTCACACATGTTTGAGTCATCCTTTATTATCAGTCTGTCTACATCTCCAAAGCTCAAAATGCTCTGTTCCACCTTGTGATGTCATGAAGAGGTAGTTTTCAAGTTAACAGCTCCCTTTAACCTTTAGTTCAGTAGAGATCAGCAATTCCACAGCTGAAATCATCCAAATGATTCTTGTGAAGGTGTATAGAGTTTAAAAACACAGTGGAGCACTTCCTGTATTACATCTTACATAACACATGACATCACAAGTGGAACAGAACGTTTTTGGGTTTTTTGTTTTTGTTTAAGAGACTCAACCTAAATATGTTGCATTTCTGTGTTAAACGTGTGTGAATGAAACGAAACAACTCCAGGTATGTCTGTGATTAGTAATCAGCATTATTGCGTAATATGGGTCCTTTAATGCCATACTGTGGAACATTCCGGGCAAAGCAATAACTTCTCCATGAAGTGCAAATGCACCTTTAAATTTTCTCAATATTATACAACTATATCATTCAGTCGAGTTATACTTTGACACAGCCAGAGGCAGTGGCTGAGTCTTCAAGTCGATTCTGAGCAGGAACAAGAATTGGTCCTGTCACGCTTCCAGACTACCTCCAGATTGATCTGTATCAGTCAACTGCCTGACAGCTCGTGGATTAGATCTCATTTGGAAAAGCTGTCAATCGCAGACAGAATAAAAATAAACCTGGCAGATAAGACAGGATAGATAGGAAATGAGAAAGAGATCAAAAATAAAGACTTTGTTACGGCTAAAGTGTTACCTTTTTCAATTCATTGCATAAGTTTGAACGATAGTCACAGGACATTTTAGGGAATATGCCACAACTTATGGCATGAGTTTGACCCATACACTGTATATATAAATGCACATAGCTAACGCACTAGTCGCCGTGCTTCAAATAGGAAGTTATCATGGTTGTGCTTCTGGCTACGCCGACTCTCGCTCAAATTCGCTTTACATTGAAAAACTGTCACTCCTCTCTCTGTAACTGCTGCAGTGAGGCTCGTCATTTTGGTTTTAAAATGTTCATATTAACCCATTCTACATGATTCTGGCGTTTATTTAGCTTTTTTTTTCAAGAATCAAGGTTGCTCCCACTAGTGTTAGCAACAGGTTTGATTGACAGTGTGGATAAGTGCCCGTTCCCTGCTAAAACAGTCGTCCAAATTTGGCCCAAAAAATGTTAGCCTCGAAGAGATTCATTTGACTGGAGCCGAACGCTATGGGTGACGTCACACTCACTTAGTCCACTTCTTTATACAGTCTCTAGCTTGACTTAAAGGGCCTGTACCAAACTTTGAACCATGAGTGAAGAACATGTTTCAGAATGAACTGTAAGCTCCGCCCACTTAGTCCCTCCTCCCTGTTGTTGAGTTGAACCATGATAGAAAAATAACTTGGATTATATAGGGGGGTTATGTAGGCAGTTGTTTTCTCACAATTCATGTCTGAATCTCTAATTTGGCAATTTCCCTTTCATGGTAATGTCTGAGTCTCTAGAGCACAAATTTTTTTTCATGGTAATAATAAGGAAGAGCAAAACTTTTTTTTTTTTTTATGTTTGTTTTGTTTTTTATTTTTTTGTATTTTTCTATTTTTTTCTTTTTTTTTTTTTTTTTTTTTTTTTTTATTTTTTACAATCTATGTGCTATTTCTGAAAGCTCATCCTTCACTGTGATTGGTTAAATCCACCTGTCACTCACTCAGAGCATCGTAGAGGCTGACCAGTAGGAGGCGTAAGTGGTACAGTGTCTGTTTTTTGACCATAGAGCAACATTACCTCAGTCGAGTTTGTCCTCTGATCCGAAGGTTGTTGGTTCGAATCCCGATCTCAACATAAACATCGTTGGTTGAGCAATCGATCTTCCACCGACCCACAGGTTGGTGGTGTGATTTCGGCTCCCACGGATGAATGTGTTGTTGCATCCTTGGGCAAGACACTTAACCCACCCATTTATGTAACCTACGTGTGTTTATGAGTTTTATCCCCCTTTCTGTTTGTCACTTGCCCCATCCTAGTGTGTTTCACCTGCAGTTCTTTCCCGCTGTTGGTGGCATTGCCAATGTCACATCTTGTTCCTCTGTTGGAGATTTTTGTGTTTTTGGCTTTTCTTATGAACATTATTTATTTTTCCATTACAGAACTTTCAAGTGAAATGCTGCATTTTGGTCCTGCTTTTGTTTAAATCTGGCAGTTGCTTCTTAATGGTTCTCATCCAACAAAATGCCTCTTAAAATGTATAGGCAATAACATTCACTCTCATTTTTTTCCTCACAAATAGCTGTTTTTGTAATGGATTAAAATGTGTTTCCTGAACTAGAAGAAACACAACTCGGATACAGTCCTTTAACAGACCTCAAAAATTACATAGAAGATACCGTGTTGGACAATAGTACAGTTCCAAGTATGTATCTCCTCTAAATCTAATGAATTTCCATAAAAGTCAATGGTATTACAACCATGACTAACAATTCCAAAGGGACAGACATTTCATGCAGGGAAACGTAATTAGAAGCAGTGGGCAGTCAATGAGCAGAGCTTGGGGACCTTCTGCGGGTCTACAGTTGAGATAAGTAATATGTAGTAAGTTACACATACATACATACTTTCATGAAGAGACAATTAAAGCTGAAATATGGGCTTTTATCAGTGAAATCAGGACCTAAACAAGACATCAACCTCTTTGTTACTCTATGTTGTGTGTCAATGGTATTGTTCAATGTTCCTTGTTCCTTTTGAGGCATTTTAAGAGCAAACAAGGTAAATGTGAATCTTTATGTTCAAAAACAAAGAGGGTGTGCTCCCTCCGATGGCCACTGCTATTTCAAGTACTACGTGACATTACACAGGACTGCCCTGATTACAGCCAGGTGTTTCTGATTACAAACACCTCGCTGCAGGGGCGGAGTTTCCAGCGTGGATATCTGTTAAACCAATCACATTGCTTCTCACATGTCCAGACCCCGCCCCTCGTCCCCCATTCCCCCATCACTCTTTTCTTTAATCACCCAGATACTGTCCAGTTTAGCAGCTCTATTTTGAAATATGGTAATGGGCGGAGTTTAAATATTTAGTCCCACTTTAAATTAATGTAGCTTGTTCCTCACAAACACAAAAATGAAAAGCCAACACAATATCATCCCCAAACATATTTTAGTGATGTATCAGGATCTTTCTTATGGCTTTGTACTCAGTAACATGTTTTACAATCAAAGGTAGACAATACACAGGGGTCTGATTCTGTCATTTACCAGTTAAAATGGCTTTAGCTTGTACCTCGACCTTTATATTTTATTCTCATGTCTCTTGTCCTCTCACTTAAATGTCAATCTCCACTGGCCACGTACAGTCGGACCCTCATGTAAAGTACTGTATAGATGGGAACTTATTGCATTGCAGAATTTAATTGTTAGACTAGCGATTACGTACTTTGGGTATAATGGAAGTGATTGGACATGTTTTTTTTAATCAACAGAAGATGGACAATTGAAAAAAAAAAAAAAAATCAACATAAGCCTTCCATGACAAAATTTGTATCTGAACAGTTTTAAACACGAAGCTCTAAATTGAAGCAGTGAAAAACGGGAAAAATAATTTGATATGACATAGGCCACGTAGAGGTGGTCCTGTTACCTAGCAACCATAAAGTTAACAAGGGCCAAAACCCCTAACAGTGACTATTTTACAAAAATAAATTACAACACCTTTCATTTTGTTAAATGAAGGTTTAAACTTTCTGGCTTCCTCGCTCTTAAATTGTCCCTGTATTTTTTTTTATGGCATTTTCTGTGTTGATGACAATAGTTGCAATCTTGTTTTGACGTATTGCATAAGTAACGGGAGGTGGAAATGCACTAATATCGCATTCAGAACGCTTAATTCGCATGAAAGTTTATTCTCTCGCTTCTGGTAGATTTTGATTTAAGTGCATAACAGTTAAAGAGCATTTTGGAAGCTGGAAAACGCATTTAAACGCATAAACTCACATAGCGAATATAAAGCCCACATGACCATCGGGCTAGGGGACTAGGCTACATACCTGCACTGGACCCGAGTGGACAAGTACAGTTTGATCTTCATTAGTAGAGTAACTCAGAGAATGTTTATGGTTGTCCAGCATTAAAAGTGTACCGGGACTTCAGCGGTCTTATTCATCTTCAGTGCAGTACTTTGGCAAAGACTGAAGCAGCATGTCTAAGCTTGGTGGTAAAACATATCCATAGCGTTATTATAGCTTAAAGCACCAGCTACAGAGACACAACAAAAATGTGCTCAGCAAACGGCTAAATAACAGAGAAAGTGCATCTCTGGCCAAGGCAAACCAATCAAGCAGTGCATGGTGCTCCCTCTATAGGATTAGCGGTGCCATGACACATAAGACACCTGATCCTGTATCCAGGTCACCAGCACCCAGTTATGTGCTTGAATCATAGAACCACCGTACATGTAATTGGCTACATAGCTAACCTGCTAACCAAAAAGGAAGGGATCATGGACGACTCCATCGACTCTGCCTCCAATTCACTTCATATTGTGAAAATGTCTCTAAGGATGACGTCACACTCACTTAGTCCACTTTTTCATGCAGGTGATGGTTTGAACAGTTGGTTACATATTGTTATGTGCTTTTCTCAGGTGAATTTTGGAAATATACATATTTTACATGAGCGGAAACACATTTACAGTGGAGATATTATGGTTTAGAACACGTGTCAAACTGAAGGCCCACGGGCTAAATGTGGCCCTCCACATCATTTTATGTGGCCCTCGACAGGGTAAATTAAAATGTATGATGGTCTTAAATATCATTTTATCAGGAGAGACGCAGTTACACAGCCATATTTTTACATCTAGACAAATGCATATGTAATATTTGTGACTTGAATAAGTAATAAATACAGAAAGTTAATAAACAAGTTGATGAAGTGGTTAGATTTATTTTATATCTGGCGCTTTGAGGAAAGCCATTTTGCTGACCCTTGGTGAAAATGTGTTTGACACCCCTGGTATAGAACAAAGTGCTATTTTGGAGCATATTTTTGTACTTTTATGTTCAACTTTTTTTGCATAAACTGTTACTTAACTGTTGTAAAATTGGCTTAAATATTGACCACAGGTACTTTCCCATCAAAACAAGTCATTATTAGAAAAACATGGAAGCCTGTCATGTGCACTTTAAGGTTGGTGTGTTTGTTTTATCATCAACAGAGGATGGACAATGTCAAAACTTTCCAACATACTCTATATGTAGAAATCGACATAGCTAATGCACCAGCAGCCGCATTCCAAAGAGGAAGTGAGCACGGGCGCGCTTCTGGCTCCAGCAACTCTGGCTCCAATTCACTTTACATTAGAAAGCTGTGACCCCTTCTCTGTAACTGCTGCAGTGAGCCTCGTCATTTTTGGTCTTAAAATGTTCACAGTGACCTGCTCTATGATCCTGGCATTTTTCATTTTGCTATTGTATCTGTAAATCAAGATATGAACATTAATAACAGACAAATCAGGCTAAATCTATTCTAAATCCATTACTATAACCGCCAAAGCCTCAACGAGCTTCATTTGACTGGAGCCAAACGCTATGGATGAAGTCTCACTCCCTTTGTCCACTTCTTTATAGAGTCCATGTATTCAAATCAATAGTAACATTCATTGACAAAATGTTTTCTCTTATCTGAGCTGCTTTAAACATGAAGCTTTAAACTGAAGCAGGAAAAAATGCAAACAGATTTTGAGCAAGTTTGACCAGAGATGTCTTTACAAAATCATGTATTTTTATATCAGTTTTTCTTTGTTGTTTTTCACTCTTACAGTCTCGTCTCTCAACAAAATATTGACTCTGAATTTGATATAGTTATCAAATCAGAAAATCCCTGGTGGTCTATTGCTGGATTTCTAATAATAGTGGGGCGGCAGTAGCTCAATGGGTAGAGTCTGATCTGAAGGTTGGCGGTTCGATTCCCGCTCTTGACATAGATGTCATTGGCAGAACAGTCAGATCCACTGACCCACAGGTTGGCGATGCAGCTCCCACAGATGAATGCACTGTTGTTCTGGTGTCTGTGTACACATACATGCATGTAGGTCCTTCATGTAGGTTCCTTTGAGGTTTGCCTTGAAGGTGGAAAAGCACTATATAAATATGACCATTTACCATTTTTACATCACAACATTTTATAGGGCAGTAATATTTAACACAGATAAAAGTGAATATTGTTAAAACTGCAGATTTTTTTAGTTTGACTTTGTGGGTCTAGTCCATTATAGAAAGGTTCAACACGTGTGTTTCAAAGTGCAATGTAATCAGTTGCTGGCTTTCAGATGACATCACAATATTCTGTAGGCCAATAATAAAACAGATGGGGAGCATAACCCTGATTTTCATTGTGATACAGTGAGTTTTCTGGGGTCTAGTCACTAATAAATATAAACAGGCTCAACATTTATGCATTTACCAAGATATTTCATGGCAATTTGCAATGTACTCAATTGGGAAACTGTCTCTTGCCCCCATGTACTATGACATAATCACATTCTAGACTCTCAATTGGAAAAAGACAAAAAGATCTCCACTCTCTAGCCGCATTCGTTTTTGATTCCTCGAAATCACCTGCAGTCACTTTCACTTCTATATTAGCCCTGTCTGCTTTAATTTTCCTCCAGTGTTCATGACTCACCAAATCCACAGCTCTCACTCAGCCAAAGCCCACATAGCCAGACAGTTCACGCGGTTTGGAAGTCGCCGGGCAACGGGCATTTCACCGGCCCTCCTCGCTCGGCTAAGTGGAAGACCCCTGCAGGGCCATGCTGGGAGATTTAACTGGCTCACCACAAGTGGCTGAGCAGAGAATTGGCCCACACCCACTCATAGTTATAGAAGTGCCCGGGTCAGCTTATGCAAGTGACGTTATTTTTAAATGCAAAATCACAGACTCCCGCTGTGTTCTGATTAGCGCAGGCAGGTACGGCATAGCAAACAATAGGGGCCTTCCTTGAGGTAATATAATGCGATGACGATCTAAAATTGCATGTATACTGTAGCCTACGTAATGCGCACAAATAGAACATCAGTACAACACATATTTATTTTATTTTTTGGTTTTATTGCACTGAAAAACATGCGTCCTTACTCCGTGCGGGCTTGCATCTCCACAAACCTGACCTGTTATACGGCGTCTCCACTTTGTTTCCATGGAATTGTAACTTCAGAGTATGGCAACATATCTAACTTCATGGAGAATGTTTCAAAGTATGGCTTTAACTTTCAAGGGAATCATATCAGTGATGCGCCAACTCCAAAAAGTAACATACTCTACCTAAAAAGTGGTTCTTAATTGCAAGCAAAAATGAAATAAATCTAATCTAAAACTGTTAAACATTCTTTTTTTACAATATGGAAATGGGTCCCCAGGCGCTATACCTCAAAAGCATTAAATGATGGGTCAAATGATAATAATATATACTCTAAGCTTAACTGCCACCTGATCCAATCTTCCACATCTTCTACTCGAGGGCAACTGTGGCTATCTAGAAAGCCTGATCTCATCATTTAAAAAGCTAAGGAGGAATGGGCCTGGTATGTACTTTGATGGTGGATATACTAGGAAAATGACCAAAAGCTTAAAAGTGTGATGGATGCTGACTGTGATTGTAGATATTGGTGAATAACTTCTGTTAGTCTACTCGAGGGCAGCTGTGGCTACTAGGCATGGGATCATTTTGAAATTTGGTGTTATGATTATCATGGGGGAAATAATTGTGATAATGACAAAAGCTTAAAAATGTTATGGATATGAATGACTATAATTGTAATATTATGAATAAGTTCCATGTTTAAGCAGCTGTTATAGTACTGTACTTATATATTACATGAGCATGGGCCGTTCTCAAATTTTGGGGCCCCCCAAGAAGCCTCACACGGGCCCCCCCCCCCACACACACACACACAAACACATTCTGGTGATGTAATAGTGATTATCTTTGTTGGTGATCATCATGATTATACAAAAATGTCCCATGATGGATTATTTTTCATTCCTTTTTAGCATGATAAATGATATTATTGTGTATTGTCTCATCCCTAGTGGTTGGAATAGTAGTTTACCACCACCCAGTATGGAGAGAATGAATAATGCACCAAATTGTAAGAAGGTTTTGGACATGTTCTTTCACTTTGCATAGCTTCAATGTGTATAAAAAAGAATAGAAAAATAAAAAGTAAATCTGTTTCCAGGTTTTAACGTTTTAAAGCCCCAAAATATTGCTTTAACATAGAGCTTTTAATACAGGCAGCACATGCACATGGTTACCTATTTTATAACATGAGGGTTTTTACTGCCATGCTATTTGCACAGTGCGGCGCTCATAATTCACGGTAAAAGGCCTGTGTAAGGAGTGTGGGCCAGTGCGGAGCGATTGAGCCAAAGTGTCGGGGTTCATTGGTCCATTTTCCAGCCCACAAAGCAGCAGTGGCACAGTCCCCAGCACATCTGCCCTTTTTATGGCTACAGTGTATTCCTCTACCACCATGTGCTTTATAGGGCCAGTAAAATCAAAATAATAAGCACTGAATTGTTCCAACATCTTATAAAACACTCCGTGAAAATTCCATAAAGATTTGTCAACATGAACTCATTGGTACGTTCAGGACTGAAGTGTGTTTTTTGCATATTTTGTCGTATGTAATAGAGTGTACACTTTTTTTCCAACGTTGCCAACATCCTCTATAACTGAGGTATGGCTGGGCTGGTTTCAATAATAGTGCCATATTATTTTCATTGCAATCCTGCTTGGAAACACCTACTTTTATGTGAATTATCAAATGGTAACATATTTTGTAAAATCAGCCTTAATGAGATTTTAAAATAATAGCTTCCATTTGTCATAAATTCTCTTGTAATTGAGTGATTCATGCATGTTTGAGTAACATTTATTCAAATTTTAAGATGTTATCGCTCTGTTATAAAAAACAATGTTGGTTTTTCCTGGTCATACGTGTAAGGAGAGCTGTCGTGTGGGAGCATAGGTGATGTGGGCTCAGACAAGGCTGAAGTCATAGTCTTTGGTCCACAGAAACATAGAGAAGGTGTCAGCAGTCACCTCCAGTCACTCTCTCTAAAACCTTCAAATCAGGCTAGAAATCTAGGGGTAATAATGGACTCAGACTTGAACTTTAACAGCCACATCAAATCAATAGCATCCGCAGCACTTTTATCATCTAAAAACATTGCAAAAATCAAAAGTATACTGTCAAAAGCAGACATGGAGAGACTTATCCATGCATTTGTCTACAACAGGTTAGACTACTGTAATGGCCTGCCTAATGGACTCTTCAAACGAGACTTAAGACAGCTGCAGTACATCCAGAACGCTGCTGCTCGGGTCCTGACTAGAACCAAGAAGTACGAGCACATAAGTCCTGTGCTCAGGTCTCTGCACTGGCTCCTGTAGCTCAAAGAATAGACTTTAAAGCAGCTCTGCTTGTGAACAAGTCTCTCCATGGCCTAACACCAAAGTACATCTCTGTTAGTGCCATATGAACCATCTCACACTCTGTGGACTTCAGGGACCGGCCTCCTGCTGGTGCCCAGAGTCAGGACTAAACATGGGGAATCAGTGTTTCAGTTTTATGCAGCTAAACCTGGAACAGTCTTCCTGAAGATGTGAGACAGGCTGCTACTTTAACAGTGTTTAAATCCAGGCTCAAAACTGTTCTGTTTAACTGTGCATATGACTGAAAAGTTTTTTATAAAGGTTTTTATTCCACACTCTTCTGTTTTAATGGTAATTTCTGATTATGATTATTTGTGATTATTTATGTTTTGATTTGTGTGATTTTAATGTCTTTCCTATTCTGTAAAGCACTTTGAATGACTTTGTGTATGAATTGTGCTATACAAATAAACTCGCCTTGCCTTGCCTAGGCTTGTGGGCGGAGCACTGCACACAATCTCACAGCTAACTGTTAATGAATGTTCGAGAGATCGCAAAATTACTGAAAAATACGTGGATGACATTGAAAAACTCTTTGGCGTGTTTTTGATTAGGGTCGTTATAACATAGAAAGCTAAAAAAAAAGTAGATTTTGTACAATACCCTCTCTTTCAGGAGTACCACACTGGAGGTTAGAAACTGGAGTACCCACCCACGTAGAGAACATGCAACTCAACACAGAAAAGCCTGGTTTACCCTAGACAATTCAGATGTACTTTGTCTTGATACAACTTTCTTTATTTTCTTTTTAAAACTTCTAATGAGTTCTACCGTTACCCATCTTCCAACGTGTGATTGACAGTTTGTTTGGAACTTGCTACCTTTGTTTTTTAAACCGTTTTAAAGTATATAATTGGATATTGAAAAGGAAATGAACTGTCTTTGAACCTGGCTTTTTTTAGTCTATGCATATTATCATCAAATGAGCCCAACAATGGATTTAGTTTCGGGTCCTCGCATGTGGTTTGACTGGGAGCCATAATGCAATTATTAGTGAAAAAAAAAAAAAAAAAAGACAAGTTTACAAGGTCTACACCCTCCGACCACACCAAATACATACTCTCACTGATAGAATGCATTTCTATAGGCAAGTTCAAGTGTTGTGCTTAATGGAAAAATTGCCTAAATCAGGTGTGACAGCCCTAATAGCTTTTAGAGTTCGTTAATGATTTAATGATATTAGCTAGTGTGCTTGTGTTCGGGGTCTGCACAAGACCACCAGAGGGCCCCCATGTCCCCATACATTTGTTATACTTTTTAGACTCATGGCTATTGCTGTTATGAGTCAAATTTTCACTCTGGCTGAGATGATGACAGTTAATTAAGACTTAATTTTGAATATATATGAATATGTGGCACTGAAGTGATGAGGCCCCCAA
Organism: Periophthalmus modestus; assembly: GCA_019594935.1. Classification (NCBI taxonomy): domain Eukaryota; kingdom Metazoa; phylum Chordata; class Actinopteri; order Gobiiformes; family Gobiidae; genus Periophthalmus; species Periophthalmus modestus. The sequence goes on from JAIEZT010000016.1 coordinate 15,009,528, forward strand.
AGGCCAAAATTCTGCTTAGGGCCCCCTGATGGCTCGGGCAAACATAGCAGTGGTGGTGCTGACAATTTCTAGGTTGCATTATTAATCAAACTCTTAATAAGTAAACTGTCTTGTACTCATACTGCTACTCGAGTATCCAAAATAAACTCCTATCGGTTTGGGAAAGACCAGTTAAACAATACCTCGTCACGTTTCTTCATATTTCTACTACATTCTGATCAACATTTCAGATTAACATTGTGACAGCATATCTGAAACTTACCAATTCTCTCAAGTTTTGTCATGAGACAAGTCAAAATCCTGTTTGTTAAGTCATTTACAACTCTTTCTTCCATGATCACACAGATATCAGTTCGGTAATACTCATACTTGCGAGTGCTCTGGTTCACCTCGGGTGGCAAAAACATCTTTAACCACTGCACCTGCTCTGAAACATCTAAACTAATTCAAATCAGTTTGATATGCTTTTCTTTTACTCTAAATTTTATAAGTAATTCCACCGTCCCACTGTGCACCAGAGCTTTGCATTCACATTGACTAACAAGTAGGGATCAGATATCTACTTCCGAATATTGTTTCAACCGATATCCTGGTTAGACATACGAGTTTATGTAATACCATTATTTACTGGTGGAAATTGGCCAAGAAAGTTTGAACTTTTCGAAATTTTCTTGTACAAAGCTGTTTTCTAGTTACTTGAGGGATAAAGAACAGCTACATAACTCGTGATATTGGTTGGTATTGGGTATCGGCAGATATCGAAGTCATATCAGAACTGTAAAAGCTGCGTCAGGGTATCTCTAGTAAAAACCTAAAATTAGTGTTCCTCAAAAACTGTACCACCGCTGTATTCTACCTTATGCATTGTCTCAGTTGCTGCTTTGCATTTCATCTATACAGAAACTTGTCTGAAAAGGGCAGAAACTTAACACGCTTTAAAGGAAACGGCCCTTAGCTTAATGCATAATACCGTGTATCTTGTAAGCTTGTACAGTCTACATCTATTTACCTCATTTCCTATCCCACAATTTCCATCTTACTGTGCGTTCCTCAAGGTATGGCGACTATAGCTAATGACACATAGAGGTAATCAATGCACTGCACGACTCCCGCTAAGCCCCGCCATCCTATTCTCATGCATTACTGGCCTGTCTCCTTCATTACCTATTCAACTTCTCAGCCTCGGCGCATGGCTAATCCTTTCTTTAGCTTTCCGTCCCTTCCCGCTTGTGTCCACACCTCCCTTATCGCGCTATATCCATTGCCTACATCAACTCCACTTCACTCCTCCTATATTTACACTAATGCTCCGCTTTGGCGTATGCATGCATGTTTGACTCAAAGTGTACTCCCTGTCCTTCAAAGATACAAGGACTTTTTCCCTCAAGTTAAAGGAGCTGAACCTGATTTTTACTGTTTTAGAAACATGAAAAAACAGAACTAGTTAATTGTAAATGGTTTGCAGTAGTCTAAAGTTATTCCTCACTTACCTTATGCATCCCAGCGTCCTAATAATTCACCATCACGACTTTCCGCAACTTTCAGAGGCCAGAGTGGAGTTCTGCCGACACGGTAATGCTAACAACAACTAGCATGCTAACTGCACGCTTACTGATACTCGGACAATAAAATGCGATCTAATTAGACAGAGAGCAGACTGAGGGAGTGTGACGTCACCTATAGTCTTCGGCTCAAGTCAAATGAACCTCATCGAGGCTAAAAGTTACAGGTAATTTGGAGCTGACGTCCATATTTGGAATTCCGACCGCGAGTATTATAGCCTATAAGAGCCAATCTGGAGTGAAGCGGTTGAAGGTAACGCCCCTTCCCGCTCGCATTACTGGTGTAGCGCGGAGCAGGCGCTTAGCAACGCTGTCAATCAAACCTGTTGCTAACACTAGAGGGAGCGACCTCGGGAAAGAGGGTGCCTGGTTTGTCTGTTATTGATGTTCATGTCTTGATTTACAGACATAATCGCTAAGTAAAAAGTGCTGGATCATGAAGAGTGAATTAATACCGACATTTTAAGAGCAACATGATGATGCTCACTGCTGCAGTTGCAGAAAGAAGAGGTGACAATGTAAAGGGAATTGGAGTAGAGTCGCTGGAGCCGGAAGCACACCCATGTTCTCTTACTATTTGGAAACGTGGAGGCTAGCAGGTTAGTTATGTCCATTTATATACAGAGTCCAGGCATGCAACGGACATATTTTGAACCGAAGAGCTGCTTATAGAATCATGTATAGGGTCTTTAACGTGCATTATCTACCTTTACTGGAGCAAAGTCCATGCTCTGCTTATCTCTATGAAGATGTTGAATGGAATGTCCCACAGTATGGCATTAAACATGGAGACAAGCAGGTGACGCCCCCACACCAAGTTTCTCATGTGTGAGATAGCATGTTTGTCAAGGTATGACAAATGCCATACGTGGAACATTCCAAGCAAAACAAGAATATCACCACCAGAAAAGTTGCGTAGTGCTCTTTTGAAGGGCGAGCAGTGTCTAATTGAGAGTGTTCCTGCTATCACCTCCCTGACTTTGGCGTCTGCCGCATAGGAATGCTCAGACTATTGGGTTTATGTAAAAGAGCTCATTTGTTCTTAATCTATTTGAAGCTCCCCCTGTATCTTATCTGCTTCACTGTAGTGTAATGAAGTTCCACACAAAGCTGCAGAAAATATCCACTTCCAAATGATCCTAATGACTATTTCTCACTGCGGGTCATTAGATCCTTAACTCATTGTAAAGGCAAGTCACACTGGCTGCTGCAACGTTAGACACAAGTAGAGTGGTTATTAGCATCTATGGGGGGATATGGAAATGGAGTTCTGGTTAGCTCATGAATTATGTTGTTTTCAGTGTCACACATATGAAATTCGATAATTTAGCTTTTTTTTTTAGTCCAGTGAGGTTCATCGGATCATACCTGACAGTTTGGACTACTCACTAGCAGTCTTTCTCAGAGTGGTCACATGATGCTGCTGATTTAAACAGGTTTTGGCGCCGTTTTCCTAGTGATAGAGGCAGGACAACAGCTCCATCTGCAGTCCAACTTCTTCAGGACAATATCCCAGGTGTGTGAGAGTAAAAAGGCCCCTTTGTCCCGGTTTTTAATTTAGTTTATTAAATCTTGCTATTGAGAGATCAAAATGTGCCAAAATACTGATATATTGATACTGAAAAATATTTTCATACTAAAATAATTATACTTAAAAATTCTCTCAATAATTGAAGTTGTTTGATGAAATTTGATATTTTCTTTGTTATGCACTACTCATAATTTTGTTTATTCCCATGTATCATGTCTAGGTCAGTTCAAGATAGGGGAGCTCACAAAGATAAGATAAAATTCTTTATAGTAGAGGACTTTCAGTGCATTTTAATACAAAATTCATGATATCCACATGCGACCAATATATATATTCCAGTACTTACCATGTTCTTATTATATCCAAAATGTTCCCCAGTGTTTTCCAAATACATTCCCTCTCTCAGATTTCCTCTAACATCCTAGGGCTGCATTCAAAAGAAAAAATTCTGGGTTAGCTAAAAACATATTCTGTGCATAAATGAGTTGGATAAAGGGAAATAGCTCTCATCACTATCTCTGTGATCTGACCATGTGACCCAAAGTGCACTCACAAGACTACAGGCTCGCAGTATTGATCTCATGCAATAACAATGAATGCAGAGCATATTTTAATTTGCAAAAAGGCAAACTAATTGAACTGACTCATTCTTTCTCCTGCCTTCGTGGTCCATAATTACTTGTTCAAATTAATTTAATTCTAAACACATAAAGATTTGTTGACAATAACCATCCATCTATTAGCTGGCAAATCATTTCAGTCCTTAAACTGTCTTCACCTTGCAGCAAACCTACTACAACATAAAGCTTCAGAACATAGAAGCGGCAATAACTCAGTCGGTAGAGCGTTTGCCCACTGATCCGAAGGTTGGTCGTTCGAATCCCGCTATCGGTAGGTAATTGCTGTCATTGTGTCCTTTAACCTTCATCACCCCTAGAGTCTGCATTTATGTGTGAGTGGTTGATGGAAAAGTGTTCATGAAAAGTCTATGTGAATTTGTTCAAAAGTTATTAAAAAAGTGAAGGATGGATAAAATAGCAACAGTTGCTCAGTTGGTAGAGCATTTGCCCACCTACAATACCGATCACCTTATTAAGCTGTTTGCACTGTTGTTCTGATGTTGCTGTTGTATATATTTACTTTAATTTTATCTTTAAGCATATCTTTTTTTTTATTTATAGATGCCCTTATTTGTATTTATTCAGTGTTTTTATGTTGCACTTCATCACCAAAGAAAGTTCCTAGTTTGTGAGCTGTGTTCACTGACAATGGCAATAAAAGTCTTCTGATTCTGATTCTGATCTGAAGGTTGGCGACAGAAACATCATTTGGTTGACCCACAGCTTGGTGGTGTGATTCCAGCTCTTACAGATGAATGACGTCGCTGACACACTTAAGTTAACTCACTGTTTCCCAATAATTTTCTGTTATGCTATCCCTAGCCCCCCTATGAAGAAGAAAAACTTTCGCGCCCCCCATCCTACTCTCCGCCGGGGATATCCCTTTAAGATCAGATTTTTATACGCCACAACTACATTTGTAAAGAAAATGCTGTTTTCATGAACATTTCAAACATTTCTTAACATGACCTTAATAATCCATGTTGCACTGTTCTTCTGATGCTGCTGTGGTAAATATTTTTCTATCTCTAAGTATCTTATCTTATTTTATATTTAAGCATATCTTTTTTAACTTGTGCATACCCTTATTTGTATTTGTGTTTATTCAGTGTGTTTTTTTCTTGTTTTTTGTGTGTGTGTTTTTATGTGCACTTTATCACCGCAGTAAGTTCCTAGTCAGTGAGCTGTGCTACTATTATTATTGCCATGGTCAGTGAGCACAGCTCACTGACCATGGCAATAAAACTGTTCTGATTCTGATTTCAGAATATAGAGTCAATGTCAAGAAACCTTAATATTTCACATACAGCTGTTTTTCTTTTAGCTTCTGCATGTTTGTGTTTCTCTCCACCTCTCTCCTCTGCTCTGACGCACTGACTCTGGTCTCCTCTCCTCCTCTCGACCTCTCCCTTCTGCCCTAATGCGCTCTGACTCTGGTCTCCTCTCCTCCTCTCCTCCTCTCCTCTCTCCTCCTCTCCTCCTCTCCTCTCATCTCATCTCTACCTCTCTACTCTGCCCTACCGCGCTCTGACTCTGGTCTTCTCTCCTCCTCTCCTCCCTCCTCCTCTCCTCTCTCCTCCTCTCCTCTCGACCTCTCTCCTCTGCCCTAACGTGCTCTGACTCTGGTCTCCTCTCCTCCTCTCCTCCCTTCTCCTCTCCTCTCCTCTCCTCTCAATCTCTCTCCTCTGCCCTAACATGCTCTGACTCTGGTCTCCTCTCCTCCTCTCCTCTCTCCTCCTCTCCTCCCTCCTCCTCTCCTCCCTCCTCCTCTCCTCTCGACCTCTCTCCTCTGCCCTAACGCGCTCCGACTCCGGTCGCGAGGGCCACTCGATGCTGCTTGCTTTCTTGTGTGGCCCGGTACCAATTGATCCACGGACACACATCTAGCACAGATATAAAAATACTCGCCGTTATATCAAATGGATTTATGTGGCGATTTCCTGTCAGGATTATCATTATATATCTACGGAAAAAGTTATTAGCGTGTCATGAGGAGCGGGTAAAAGTCACTTTGGAGAAAATGCAGTCACTGATAAATTATTTACCGTTTTTGTGCGGCCCGGTAGAAAATGCGTAACGAACCGGTACCGGTCCCCTGCCTGGTGGTTGGGGACCACTAGCCTAGAGCTAATACTCACACTCTAACAATGAGAGCGCAACTGCCACCTACTGTAGTGGATGTGCAATTACACTTTATTCTAGTACGGCAAAAAAAAAGCATGTTTCCCGGGGTCGTTCGCGCCCCCCCTGGCATCGCACGGGCCCCACTATTTGAGAAACACTGCAAACCTCACCCCTAGTGTCTGTGTGCACTGGTGTATGACTGCGTGTGTGAATGGGCGAGTGTTTCCTTGATGTAAAAGTGATCTGAAGATGGAAAAGTGCTACATTAACATGAGTAAGTAACATGAAAAGTCCAAAAGTTGTTTTAAAAAAATGTGGAGAATGGATAAAATAGAAGCGTCCCATGGGTGAAATCCACTATACCATAACTGAATCATCCAAATGGCATATTCACTTAGCTCAAAATAATGAAGATTTCAGTTAAACAGCACATGGTGATGGAATGGTGGGCAGAATTTATCTATGGGGAGAATTTGCAACGCTGTCATCCCTGCCACTCGCATATCTGTCCACAGTATTTCACCATTGTCATATAGTTTATAGACAACGCTAAAAATTTAACAGGGAGCTTTGCAAGTGGTAAGCATCTGACACACTGATCAATGTAATACAACTTTTACGGCTGTGATATTTTGAACCATATTTTATCCCAAACAGTAAATTTCTTTAAAGAACACGAATCGTCATCTGCCCAGCCTGGCCATCTGGCGTTTTTAGGATAATAACACATGTGCGCTCATACACGTGTCCACTCTCAAACACCTTATGACACTGTCTCCGCAGGTTCAAGGCTAGCATGCTGTTCATCAGTGTGTGCAATCTGTTAGCTGGTCCAGGCCTACACCCGACTGTGCCATTAGGACCAAGCTAGTCCAAACTCCACATGGTACGCAAAGAAAGTGCAACCTGCTGATATGAGCAAGTGCGATTCAAGTTAAGAAATATGGTAATGGACAAACAAGACATGCTCCGTGTAGGTCATTTTTTTTTCTTTTTTTTTTCCATTGCAAACCTCAATATTGATCTGAAACGATAGAAATAATTTATGTTCAAAAATGCAGAACTGATTCTCTGTTGCTGGCACTGCCTCTTCATAACTGCATTTGCATTTTAAACCTTTCAACTGTTAGTAGAACCAAGAGCTGAGAAGATTCCTCAGCACCATCATCACCCAGGACCTCACATGAGAGTCCACCATCAGCTCCGTCATCAAAAAGACCCAGCAGAGGATGTATTTCATGTGGAGGGCAGTTCTACACGGCCATCACTGAATCCATCCCCACCTTCTCCATCACGATGTGGTACGCCGGGGTCACAGGGACAGACACAGACTGCAGCAGAACATTCTGTGCTCTGCTGAAGGTGATGGACTGCAGCTTCCCATCTCTCCAGGATTTGTACCTGTCCAGGACTCAGGGGGAGCAGGTTGCTGACCCTTCTAATCCTGGACATGTACTATTTGAGCCACTTCCCTCAGGCAGGAGGCTACGGTCCAGTTTCACCACAAGTTTTCCCCTCCTGTCGCTGGACTCTGTTTTTTGTACTATTTACTTTCACTTAAGTACAAATTTGGCATAAACATACTGTGGGGAAGCTGGCAAATGTGGTCTGAAGCAGGTGGCAGACACAGAAAAAATCCCATTAAACAAAATTTATAAAGCTTTACATTATACAGCTGGTCAAAGGTGTCACCATAATACATATTTACAAAAAAGTACTGTGCTCAACTTAATCAAAAGTAACAGAAATTACTGAAACTAAGGAAAAACAAACCAAAACACATGTGCCGGGCCACACTGATGTTCCCCCAATAGACTAAACCTGGCAACTTTTATACTTTCCTGCCAAGGTCAGTACAAATCATTCCACAGGTGCCGATTAGGTTTTAGCTTTAGCAGTATCTCAACCTTACTGCTTAATTTATGAGGGCCTAAGTCCCTTAACAAAAGTGTTTAAAATAAAGACAAACGGCAGTGGGCATACCTCTTCTTTTGCCTGGACCATGTGGAGATTTAAGTCAGTAGTGAATGGATGTATTTAAAGATATTTGATTTGGTTAAACCTATTCATCTAAGTTATTCAATTCAGTTAAAGTAACATCTGTATGAGTGGTATTTAACCTACAGGTGAACTATAACTAAACACAGTTGAAAGCAGTCTTGGCATAGTACAAGGCAAGTACAAGTTGCTAACACATCCATTTTCTTATGAGTTTGGGACTGACAAAAAAACACACTGCCTGCTTGATAATAGTGATGTGACGTTCATGTACGAGTCGGCTCTTTAGAGAAGTTCCTTAACGTGAATGGTTTGATCTAGATCTCATTTTTTAAAAGAACTGAATCTTTTTCTTTCTAATTTGTATGCATTTTTATCCTGATGAACACTGAACAAACACAAGAATTGACATAGAAGCAGAGCAGGACACAAGGGAGAGCTTTGTGCACAGAAAAAAATATATAATTAGGATTATAATACGAGTTAGTTTTTATTATTTATTTATTTATTTATTTATTTATTTATTTATTTATTTATTTATTTATTTATTTATTTATTTATTTATTTATTTATTTATTTATTTATTTATTATCTATCTATTTATCTATTTGGCCCTCGCGCGCTCACGAAGTGACGGCGAGGGGTATTGTTTTCGCTCGGTTTCTTCTTCTTATTATTATTATTTTTCCTCCCAAACTCGCCCCGTTTTGACCCCCTAAACGTGGACGAAAAGTCTCACATGGGGGTATCAAATCGACCGGCCTCGCGAAAATTTCGATAAAATACGCATCACCAAAATGTCCAACGCACACCGGCTCAACAGCGCCACCTTGAAATTTTGAGATTTTCAAACTAATAGGGAGCCCCGACTCAGAATTAGCTGAAATTCGCATCATGATAGAGCTCATGGAGATGAGCAAAAAAACAATATTATAGTGATGCCGTGTGTGCGGACAGGAAGTCGGCCATATTGGATCAAACCTTCGCCAGCGCTTTAACACGATGTTTTCAAAATGTAATCAGTCACAGGTTTTCGATCCAAATGAGGTCAGATTTCACATGTCACATCTGGACACATGGGGTTTCATGAAACATGCTTTTTTTTTGGACAATTTCATGTCGTTCGCCCGCACGCCGCCATCGAAAAACGCCTTCGTTTCCTGTAATTTCGTTGTCCTCTCACGACCAGGGGCATTGTCCTACAGATCTCACATTCACATGACTTATGCATAATTATGGCATGTATGGGATGGACTATAAAGTGTTATGAAAATGAAAACTCTAGCGCCCCCTAGCATAGACGTGAAACGTGCCAACATTCTGAGATATGACGATGAACAAAAAATTATATTGTGGGGCAAAACAACTGGCCAGTAGGGGCGCAAAGAGTCCAACAAAAAAACATTAAAAATATAATTACTCAACATCATTGGATTACAACCAAATTTGGGGATAATCAACATCATTCGGATTAAATCCAAATTTGGGAGAATAAGAGATATGACGATGAACAAAAAATTATATTATGGGCATGGGTCATTTCACACAACTGGCCAGTAGGGGCGCAAAGAGTCCAACAAAAAACATTTAAAAATATATATTACTCACACGGGCTTTGCCCGACACATCTCAAATTTAAGTCACATATGTTTCATTTGGCCCTGAATCAAATGCATTATAAAGTCTAATCAAAATGAACACACTCTAGCGCCCCCTACCATAGACATGACACATCAATATGATCGGATTCATACCAAATTTAGAGAATAAATTTAAGGCACAAAAAGGAGCAAAAAATTATATTACGGGTATAGGCTATTTCTTACAATTGGCCAGCAGGGGCGCAAATACTACTCCACAAAAAACATTTAAAAATATATTACTCACACGGGCTTTGCCCGAGACATCTGAAATTTCAGTCAAATATGTTTCATTTGGCCCTGAATCAAATACAATATAAAGTGTAATCAAAATGAACCTCTAGCGCCCCCTACCATAGACGTGACACATCAATTTTATCGGATTCATACCAAATTTGGGGAGTACATTGGACACCTCAGAAGAAGCAAAAAATTATATTACAAGCATGGGTTATTTCTCACGGTTGGCCAGCAGGGGAGCAATGACTCCAGAATAAATCATTGAAAAATCTCACTTTCGCATACGTCTTTTTGAAACCTATCTACTCCTACGTTTTTCATCCCAATGAACTGAAACTTCACATGCCACATCTATACAGATTGATTATCAATAATCATCCATTTTTTGGGGGATATTCTTCATGGTTTATGTGTAGCTTGCTGTGAAAATATGACTTCATTTTAGGATTGAAAAAAACACTCCACTTTCACATTCGTTCATATAAAACCTTTCTAGTCTTAGGTTTTTCAACCAAAACTACCTGAAACTCCACAGGCCACATCTACAGAGGTAGTTTATCAATAATCATCCATGTTTTTGGGGATATTCATTATAGTTTTTGTGTAGCTCACTGTCAAAATAGGACTGAATTATTGGTTCGAAATTCCCACACCACTTTGACATATGTGTATATGGAATCTATGTATTCCTACGTTTTTCATCCCAATGAGCTGAAACCCCATAGGCCACATCTATACAGGTTGGCTTATCAATAATCATCCATTTTTTTGAGGATATTCATTATTTTTTTGTGTAGCTCACTGTCAAAATAGGACTGAATTATTGGTTTGAAATTCCCACACCACTTTGATATATGTGCATATGGAATCTATCTACTCTTACATTTTTAATCTAAATGATTTCAAACTCCTCATGCCACATCTATAGAGGGAGTTTTCTCAATAATCATCCATTTTTTTCGGGATACTCATTATAGTTTTTGTGTAGCTCACTGTCAAAATAGGATTTAATTATTAGTTTCACATTTTACACACAACGCGTTTTCAAAATGATTCTACTCACACATATTTTGCCCAAATCTGCTCAGATTTCACATGTCACACGTACACACATAAGGTTTCATAAAACATCCACTTTTTTGCAACACTTTTGTGCCGTTTGTCCATACCTCACCGTCAAAAAACACCTTTATTTCTGTTTCCTTCATTCCCGCTCACAGACACATGGATGTGTCTAAAGAGCTACTACTATCCCCTCTGATGTAAAATAAAAATGTGAATACAGCAGAGTAATGAGCACGTGACCAGTGGACTCTATAGCGCCCCCTATAATACACGTAATACACTCAACTTTGTGCGATTGGCATGAAACTTGGGGAGATAATTGTAGGCCTAAATCAAAACAAAAAAGTCAAAAGAGACTATACCTGTATTATGCACGAGTTTGATGGTTCTAAGTCACAGACTCCACCAGTTTAATGCAATGATCACACTGCACTATGGAAACAGTGTGAAGGGGGGGGCGAGGGGGGGCGTGTGGCCGGGGGGTGGTCGGGCAGGGGGAATGCTGCGTGGAGGCGGTGGCTGGCCCCCGGCGGTCGCGAGGGGAGGCGGTCGCGGCGTGGCGAGGGCCATCATCGCCGCTTGCGGCTTTAAATTAACATTGTTTCTCCTCAACCTGTATTATTTTTCTCCCCAAACTCGCCCCGTTTTCACCCCCTAAACGCAGACGAAAAGTCTCACATGGGGGTATCAGATCGACCAGCTCGGTGAAAATTTTCATAAATTTGGCATCACGAAAATGTCCCCTGCACCCCCACCCCACGGCGCCCCCTACAATGTCACACCTATGGCAGAGGAGGCGGGTAAATTTAGGAATAGACAAACAAAAATCAGCACAGTGATAGAGCACAGTGAGACAAGCATAAAAAGTGAATTGAAGCACTGCTCTAGGTCACACAGGAAGTCGGCCATATTTAATTGAAAATTCACCACATTTTACACAACGCGTTTTCAAAAATGATTCTACTCACACATATTTTGCCCAAATGTGCTCCGATTTCACATGTCACATCTACTTACATGTGGTTTTCATAAAATATCCACTTTTTTTGCAACAATTTTGTGCCGTTTGTCCATACCTCACTGTCAAAAAACACCTTTATTTCCTGTTTCCTTCATTCCTGCTCACAGACACATGGATGTGTCTAAAAAGCTACAACTATCCCCACTGATGTAAAATAAAAATGTGAATACAGCAGAGTAATGAGCATGTGACCAGTGGACTCTATAGCGCCCCCTATAATGCAATTAAAACACACAACTTTGTCTGATTGGCATGAAACTTGGGGAAATAAATGTAGATCTGAAACCAAACAAAAAAGTCAATGACACTATACCTGTATTATGCACGAGTTTGATGGATCTAAGTCACAGACTCCACCAGTTTAATGCAATGATCACACTGCACTATGGAAACAGTGTGAGGGGGGGGGGGGGCGGCGAGGGGGGGCGAGCAGCCGGGGGGTGGCCGGGCAGGGGGAATGCTGCGTGGAGGCGGTGGCTGGCCCCCGGCGGTCGCGAGGGGAGGCGGTCGCGCCGTGGCGAGGGCCATCATCGCCGCTTGCGGCTTTAATTATCTATTATTATTATTTTTTATTTTTTTTTTGTGTGAAACATTTGATTTGGATTTTCATACCCTCAGTTTGACAGATCTTAGCCTTGGTCATTTCTTTCTGTGTTTGGTTTGTTGATAAAATGAGTTCTCACATCGGCTTCTGTCATATCAGTGAATTGTTACAGAGCCAGTCTTTTGAACTGCTCTTTGAAGAGAACAGATCCAAAAGATTTGGATCCCACAAAGGAGCCGAAAGTCCCACCACTACTTAATACCAGTCACTTGTCACTTGTTAACAATGCAAACAACTTTCCAATAGTCAGTTTTACCCAATTTCCCCAAATTGCAGAAGCATGCACCTGACTATGCAAGCAGAAAAAATTAATTGCTTTTTCACTCAAATCACCCACTGTAGTCTCCATGGGACTGTTCAGCACTTAGTATTTTTTAGAAAGAAAAATGTCTAACCTGTCTCCCAGTCTCAGTCTGTATCTGCACATTCCCAGCTGCTCTGCCCGGTGCCTCCTGGACCTCCAATAATTGTTTGTGTACTGACAATCCACAGGATGAGGAGGAATCTGTCAAAATGAAGGGGCTTTTTTAATTAACTTGCCCGCTTAAGGATAGCCTCAGACGACGTGGTTAGTTAGAGTATACTTTTACACATTTATTTTAATTGCTTAGTGTCGACGTAATTAACTACAGACTCCATTAAGCAAAGTGTCGGGATCAGAAGTCAGTTTAATATGTGTGCAAATGAAATTGTGTTTGCAATAAATTGTGCTCATGGCTTCAATTGTAGAAGACAGATTTGAGCTGATTTAAAGCCAGTAATATAAATGTGCTTTATAACTAAGACTACTTTTTTAAGCGCAATGACTTCAGTTTTTGATGCGGCAGCTAGCCAACATGTCATATTTAAATGGTAAATGTCACATTTTTATATAGTGCATTTCCACCTTCAAGACACTCAAAGCTCTTAACACAATGACAACATTCATCTGTGGAGCTGGAATCAACGTTTATGACAAGAGCGGGATTTGAATCACTAACTTTTTTTAAAACAACTTTTGGACAAATTCACTCTTCACATATTACTATAGTCACACACACACACACACACACACACACACACACACACACACACACACACACACACACACACACATATATATACATATGTGAGGAGTGTAGCTACACAGAAGGGGTCTCACTCCCAGGAGGAACAATAGCAGACACTGAGGACAGTTACAAGTACCTTGGTATCCCACAAGCAAATGGCAACTTTGAAGAGGAAACAAGAAAAGCAGTGACAGTCAAATACCTCCAACAAGTAAGGCAAGTCCTAAGGAGTCAGCTCAATGGATAGAAGAAGACCCAGGCAATAAACACACCCTGCCAGTAATCAGATACCCAACAAGAATCAAACTGTCCATAGGAGAAGATACAGACCACAGATGATAGGACGCAAAAGCTCCTGACCATGCATGGCAGGTTCCAACCCAAATCCAGCACGCTGAGACTGTACGCGAGCCGTAAGGAAGAGGAGGACCGAGGACTAGTGAGTGTGAGAGCATCAGTCCAGGATGAAACATCCAAGATCCATAAGTACATCAAGGACAAGGCCCCAACAGATGATGTGCTCAGTGAATCGGTCGTTTTACTGGAGGCGAATGCTATGGGTGACATCGCACCCACTTAGTCCACTTCTTTATACTGTCTATGACATGACCTCAAAGGAAAATAAAACAAAAACCTAACCACTGCCATAAATTTTTACTTTCTTCCAAATAAGACCAAAATAAGTAACCCACTGAGCACAGGAGGTATAATGTTCTCTTCTTAACCCATCATTTCTATGTAGTACACAAAATCAGCATTTTCAACCCCTCTAAGTCATATTTTTAGAACTACTAAACAGCTCTTAGTCAAGCTGTGTGTTGTCCTCTATCTGGACTATAAATCGTATACGTCTGACACAGGTGACGGGATAAAGACTATAAACGTACTATTTATACCCATCATTTCTCATGCTGATGTACGCCCGTGTCCTCATACAGCGATAAGGAGTCCACTATATTTATCACTATTAAAAATAACGCGGCGCCGCACCGGTCGAGGTAAGAGCCGTAATGAAGCCTTGGAGAGATCGATCAGCACACTGCCCCATGTCTGTGTTATTATGCAATCACCCATAAAAGATACTCCCTGTACTTACTGTAATCAGATGGCTCCATTATCAGTTTGCTCATTTTTACTGTACTTTACGATTTAACCCTCAAAAGAGCTTTTTCATAGAGAAACTTGATATTTTGCACATTGCTAAGTAGTATTACAAAACGCATTTAAGCAACTGATCAAAATTCTATGTTTCATGATCTCAGAATTATTGGAAAATGGTCACATGTTTAATCACAATCTGAGATGAGAAGCAGAGATGTTCAAAAAAATAGATTCATGTTAATTACTTACAAATTCCTGCTTGTAGATAAAAGGCAGACATTTTCTTCTGCAGCGGTACAGGGTCTTTAAAGGTACAGTACAGCTTTGTTTCCACTGGTTCGCTTTGGAGCAGATCACTGGGCCGCAAGTGTCTCCAAGGTCTAAAGCGAACCCGTCTGAGGGGTCCGAAGCTCTGGGCTGGAGGGTACAAGCTCCCAGAGGGGGCAGCTTTAGCTACGGCATGGCTACACAAAAAACAAGATGATTGATTTGATTCTGTAGCACTGATATGTGTTGCAAAACAAAGCACGAATGCAACAGCTATTTCCTGTTTTTCACTGCTCAGATCTCACGTTTAAAGAAAAAAAAAAGTTATATTCCCTGAGCGTAATGCAACTAACATGAGTCAAACCCAATCCACCTCATAAAGGGTGGTTAAACGCAGCATAAAGGTGCAGAGAAGTGACATAAATTCAGAAAAAGCTAAAGAAAAAAAAAAGCTGAGGTTGTTTTGTGTTATTCTAGCTTTAGCCACGTCTCACATCGCCACAAACTAAACGTCTTTTTGCGGATTTCTGAAATCGGCCTTATGATTACAAGTAAAATTCAATGGAACAGAAAGGAAACATAATTAAAAAAAAAAAAAATACATGGAGATAATCAAGTTTTGTGCCATACTGTGGACAATTCAACTTTAATCCTTCCCATTAAAACAAGCAGGTAGAAGAAAGTCGGGTTTGTGGAGATGCGAGCCTCCTCAGAGTAACACATGTTTTTCTATGTTTTTCAGTCCAATAAACATAACCCAAAAAAAAAAAAAAGCTTTTTTAAGTTTGTTTTAGTATATTTCTTCACTGAAATATACCAACTAAAGCTTTAACTATTTTATAATTGACAAGTCGTGGCCACACACCTCTGGACTGCAGGCTCCAAAACCTCTCAAAAGTCCTTTTTTTTTTTTTATCGCACCACCACTATATCCTGAGGGCACATACAATGACACCACCCATTTAAAATAAAATGAAATAAAGCTAACCCGCTACTCAGCTGTCAGACCGCACGAAATCCTGCACTAATAGATCCTCGTTTACCACACCTATTACCTATTGTCTGCTATCACCATGCCAACCCCCAACTCTCCCCATACATCTCAACAGGACACGGACTCAAAAATGCTTCCCTTTTTGCTGCCCTCCCTCGTACACATACTCCCCTCCTCCCCATTTTTTTGTTTCCACACTGCAAATTCACCTCAATTTTTATGTTTGCACAAAGTATCTGTTCAACTAGTGCTTGGAAGAAAGTACTCATTCATACACGCACACACCCCCCAGTATGCATTACCTCCAACTTTCAGGTTTTTGAGGGAGAATGCACTCATCTTTTCAGCGACTGCATCAAATTTAAATATTGGCTCCCAAAAACAGCTACACAGAAAGGTCCAATTCACTTCACAATCGCTGCCCAAGGCCTTATCTTCCATTGTATAAACCAAACCCGATGTTTCATTTCAATTCTCTCTTTTTAATGTACAACACTCCACTATGTACACTGTGTCCTCTCTGTTTGTCTTCCAACATTCTCTGATTGACGTATGTGCCACAGGAACCTTTTTTTTTTTTTTTAACACTTTATTTATAAAGATTTTTATGTTATACAAAAAAGAACATCATGACAAAAGTTATACATAAACATGTCATAGAACCCGACCCTCCCACTAAAGACCCCAAAAGTCATCACTAAACAGAACAAAGCTGAATAGCTAAACAAATAATAATAACAATAAAAAATATATATATAATAATAAATAATAATAATAATAATAATAAATAATATAAAAAAAAAAGAATAAATAAATTAAAAAAATAAAAAATATAACTAAAAGAGACAAAATAGGTTTATAACAGTTACATGCAATCGATGCAGCCCCAGCTGTAAAGCAGAAGAACTTAAGTGTAGTAAAAGCTGTAAAGATACAGGGCTTCCATCAAATTATTATATCCATTTTTTCTCTTGCATATTTAAGGAAGGGTTGCCAAATTTCAAAAAATCTATTGGAACGTCCATTAATCGTGTGTCTGATCTTTTCCATTTTCATAAAGTATAAAATGTCTTTAATCCATTGTGAGTGTGATGGAGGCAGTGCATTTTTCCAGTTTAATAAAACTAGTCTGCGAGCGAGAAGTGTACAGTAGGCCACAAAGTCTTGTTGGTACTTGTTCAGGGGGTAAGGATTCAACATAATCCCAAAGAGAGCCGTCACTGGATGAAGGTCTATGGGGAGCCTTAACGTGCCTGACAACGTCTTGAACACTTGAGTCCAGAAAGGGACCAATTTGGTACAGCTCCAGAATGTGTGGAAGTATGTACCTTCTGTTATTTTACACCGGTCACAGGTTGGGTCAGAGTTGGGGAACCTCCTCGCTAGTTTGTCTTTTGACCAATGAGCTCGATGTACTATTTTACATGTAATAGGCCATGTCTGGCACAGATTGATGAGGTGTGGACCCGTCTCAAAATTTTGCCCCAATCCTCAGCTGATAAGACTACTCCTAGGTCCCGTTCCCATCTGTTTTTTATAATATCCAGAGATGTAGTATGTAAAGAGGATAACGTGTTGTAAAGAGTTGATATCATCCCTTTAAATGATATAAAAGTTGTCAACAAATGATCAATGTCTAGCTGAGGAGGAAGAGCGGGGAATAGGGTGTTCTGTTTCCTAACAAAGTCACGAATCTGTAGGTACCGGAAAAAAAATGTGTACGTGGGATGTTAAAGTCAGTACACAGTTGTTGGAATGACATAAATTGTCCATTCTTAAAAAGACACTGGAGAGTTTTGATTCCCTTATTCTGCCAGGTTAGAAAAGCATTACTCTCAAGAGAGGGGGGAAACATATGATTTGCATGAATAGGGGCTCTAAATGAGAGAGAGTGCCATCCATAGCGTTTCCTAAGCTGTTTCCAGATTTTAAGAGTGGCAGACACTTGTTTGTTTTTTGTGAAGGATAAGAGTCAGTGGAAAGTGAGGAGTACACTAGAGCAGCCAACGAGGAGGGACTGCAGGATCGTGCTTCCAGAATACACCACGAAGGGGCATCAGCACCTGGGTCTTCATATAACCAGTGGACAATGGGACGGATATTTGCTGCCCAATAATACAACTGGAAATTTGGAAGGGCCATACCGCCTAATTCTTTTGGTCTTTGTAGATAGGCTTTACTCAGGCGTGGTGGCTTTTGATCCCAAACAAAACTGGAGATAATATTATCCAATTTTTTAAAGAAAGAGTTGGGAATGAAAGTTGGGATACACTGAAAAAGATAACTGAATTTAGGGAGTACATTCATCTTGATAGTGTTAATTTTACCGGCAAACTGAGAGATTCAGAGAAGACCAGCGTTTTATACTCTCTTCTAGGTCATTAACCAGGGGTAGAAAATTTTCTTTAAAAGATTATCGGCCTTGTTTGTGATATGGACGCCAAGATAAGTGAACTTGTCTCGAGTAACCTTAAAGGGTAGTTGATCCAGAGGGTATGCCTGGGCCTTAGAGTTAACAGGGAAAATTTCACTCTTCTGAAGATTTATCTTATATCCTGAGATACTGCCAAATGCATCAAGAGTTGAGAGGACAGCAGGGATTGAAGTATTCAGATCTGAGATGTACAAGATCATATCATCTGCATATAGAGATACTTTTTGCTCAAGACCTTCTCGATATATGCCTCTTATTGCCATATTTTGCCGAAATTGCAATTGCCAGAGGCTCTAGAGCCAGGGCAAATAATAAGGGTGAGAGGGGACATCCCTGTCTTGACCCACGAGAGATGGGGAATGCTTCTGAATGCAACCCGTTTGTGCAAACTGATGCCAGGGGGGTAGTGTAAAGTAATTTTATCCAATTTATAAAATGAGGGCCAAAGTTGAATTTTGTCATTGCGTAAAGGAGGTAATCCCATTCCAGCCTGTCAAAGGCTTTTTCGGCGTCCATTAACAGTATTAATTCTGGGGTTGAGGAGCTGGGTGGACCATAAATAATGTTAAGTAGTCTGCGAATATTGAAAAATGAGTATCTGTTTCTTATGAAGCCAGTTTGGTCAGCAGAGATTAGTTGTGGCAGAACATGTTCCAAGCGTAAGGCTAAGGCCTTAGCTAAAATTTTAATGTCAACATTTAGCAGAGATATGGGGCGGTAGGATGCACATTTAGTAGGATCCTTGCCCTTTTTTGCAATGAGAGATATAGATGCCATTCTTAATGTCTGGGGAAGAACACCTACATTAAGAGACTCATTATACATGTTCAAAAGGTGTGGAATTAATTGAGGGGAAAACTTTTTAAAAAATTCAGGTGGAAACCCATCTGGTCCAGGACTCTTACCAGATTGTAAGGACTTGATGGCAATGTCCAATTCCTCAGCAGTTAGAGGAGCTTCAAGACTATTTTGAGATCCTTCACTGAGTTGGGGTAAATTTAAATGGGAGAAAAAGCAGTCAAAGTCGGGCTGAATATCATGCTCAGAGTTGTAGAGAGACAAGTAAAAATCCTTAAAAATATCATTAATTTTTTGCCATCGTGTGTAGAACCTTGTGGTGTATCAATTTTAGTAATGAGCCTCGAGGCTGAAGTCTGTTTTAGTTGATTGATGAGCAAGTATCTTGCTTGCTTTATCTCCAAATTCATAGTAAAGATGGCGGGACTTCATTAGATTTTTTTCAGCCTCAGTAGTCAACAGGATATCCAACTCATTTTTTTGCAAGAAGCAGCTCCTTCAACACAACAGGTGTAGGTGCTGAAGCAAATGTTGCTTGGAGCTGTGAGATGCGATGGATCACATCTGATCTTTGTTTGTTAGCTTCTCTATTATTGTGAGCCATATATGAAATTATCTGCCCCCTGAGAAAAGCTTTGAGGGCCTCCCATAATGTTCCATATGAAATTTCATCGGATGCATTTGTATCAAAATAGAGATCAATCTGAGAGGCAATATATTGAACAACTTCATCCTGTGACAAAGCAGTTATGCCAAGTCTCCAAGGTGGTCTCGGAGCATGAAATGCAAGCCTGAAAGTAGCAGTAAGAGGTGAGTGGTCAGAAATAATAATGGGGTTATATGAACAAGTTTCGACTGTTTGAAGCAGCCTACTGTCAACCAGAAAATAATCAATCCGAGAAAATGATTGATGCACCGGAGAGAAAAATGAGTATGCTCGCCCAGTTGGGTTGAGATTTCGCCATAACTCTGTCATGCTGTAGTCTCTTACAAATGCATTGATTACTTGTGCAGATTTAGTTAATTTTGATGAAGATGAAGAAGATCTATCCAATAAAGGGTTTAGACAACAGTTAAAGTCACCGCCCAAAACTAAATGATGAGTGTCCAAATGTGGCAGATTATACAGGAAATCTGAAAAGAATTTGTCATTGTCCCAGTTTGGTGCGTATATGTTTGCCAAAATTAGAGGTATATTTGCAATATGGCCTGTAACAACTATGTAACGACCCCCAGAGTCTGCAATAACATCTGATGCTTTAAACTGTAATGATTTATGAATCAGAATGGCTGTGCCTCTGGCTCTTCCATTAAAAAGAGAGTGATAGGACTGACCAACCCAGCTTCTACGTATCTTCATATGGTCAGATTTTTTAAATGAGTTTCTTGTAGATAGGCAACCTTGACCCCTAAACTGGCAAGGTGAGAAAGAACCTTATTGATCTTTGATGGCTTCCCTAACCCCCTGACATTCCAGCTCGCAAATGTTACACTAGAACCTATAGATGGTGGCATATAAGAGTTTTAAACTAAAAGTAGTGACACAATGGCATGTAATGAGCCGGGTTTGGCTCAAAGTGTATAAATCAGAACACCAATATAAATAAAGTATAATATGAAGAGAAACATTGGAATTAAAACAAACTGCGATAAACCCCCCAAAAATAATAAAAAATAAAAAAATAAATTCCCGAAAAATCCCGCCCCTGCACCCCCCCAACATAGGTGCACAACAGATTCTGTCAAACTCCCCGTCTGTTCACTCAGAACCAATACGAACACTAAACAAGCGCAAGCTCAGGTCATGTCAGAATTAAGAAAACTGTCTTTGGAAAAAAAAAAAAACAAGAATAGGTAACTAAGAGATGCATCCAGTGTGTAGAACTCTGCCTAAACAGCTGTATATTTTACCGCGAAGGGACTAACATGAAACCTAAGAGTAAAGAGAACAAAACATACCTGTTGTTCGTGACAATGTACCGTCATATCAATGACCTCACAAAAGAAGAAATAAAACAACAGGAGTGTCCCGAGTTATAACTGCAGAGGTCTAATGCATACGTTGATGCCGATGGGTCCCGTTACTCGGCTCCAGCGTCCTCCAGCTCGTGGTTCACAAAGTCCATTGCCAGTTTAGGATCCTCGAAACGTGCGCTCTCTCTCTTTCCCCGGGAGTGTGATGCGCAGAGTGGCGGGGAAGCGCATCCCATACTTGACTCCTTCCACAGATCTTAGACGCTTTTTTACGTCTCCAAACGCTGCCCTCTTCTTCTTCGCCACAGATGAGGTGAAGTCGGGGAAAATATACACTTTCCTTCCCTTGTAAATCAGTGACTGCTGACTGGATTTGCGCAGAATTTCGTCTCTCACGTGAGCGTAATGAACGCGCATGATGAATGCGCGAGGGGGCCCACCTTGCTTTGTTTTTTCTTGAGTGGACCGGTGCGCTCTGTCCAAAAGGGGAGCAGCATCTAATCCCAGGATTTCTTTCAAAAGTTCGGACACAAACGTTGTTGGTTGACCGCGCTCCGCGCCCTCCTCAACTCCGACCAGCCTCAGATTATTACGCCTGGACCTGCCCTCCAGATCATCACATTTAGCGCGTAATTCCTTCATCTCTTTTAGGAGTTGTGCCATAGTAGAGTCAAGGCCAGTCACTGTGTCCCCGGTGAAAGTTGCGGAACATTCCAAAT
Source organism: Periophthalmus modestus (assembly GCA_019594935.1). Classification (NCBI taxonomy): domain Eukaryota; kingdom Metazoa; phylum Chordata; class Actinopteri; order Gobiiformes; family Gobiidae; genus Periophthalmus; species Periophthalmus modestus. The sequence goes on from JAIEZT010000016.1 coordinate 15,031,269, forward strand.
CTTTGATGCGAGTGTCATGTGATGAGAGCGTGGCCTGTATATTAGTAACTGAAGTCGTCAACTCGGCCCTCACAGAATCAATGCTCTTACTCAGCTCAGTTTTCAAGTCCCTAATGTCTTGTCCAATCTTCTCACAGATGGATTCCCTTAGACTTTTCAGAGATTCCATGAGCACCGTAGTCGTCAGCGCGCTCTCAGGCTCCGCATCCTCCGGTACATTAGCGGCTAACGCGGAGCTAGCTTGGGAGCAGCCACGATGTTTATTTGACTGGTTTCGGGTCACTGGAGTTGCCATTTTCAGACTATTGTTTCAAAAAATATATCCTCGTACAACGTTGAGGATAAAATAGACAGACTTCACAAAGACAGAGCTAAATTAAAATGAAAAATAGTGGACCTGTACAGAGCTTGCAAGAAACACGTCTACATCTCAAGCGCCTCCCCGCCCTCGTGCCACAGGAACCTTGAGGGCTGTAAACACCTCGACTCTTTGTCTGTATAAATGACAATGTACAAATGTAAGAATTGTTTTTTTCTGTACTGTAAACTACCCACTTCATACAATTAATGCCTGGGAGAAACTCTGCGCTCTGAAAAAAGTATTCTAGTAAAGTATGTTACCATGTAATAGTGAAAGATACAAGCACTCCAGGAGGCCAGTCATACTCTCTCTATATAAATGGACATAGGTAAACTGCTTGCTGTCGCGTTCTCGATAGACTCTGACATCGACTCTGACTCCAATTCACTTTACATTGAAAAATTGTCATCCCTCTCTCTGCAACTGCTGCATTGAGCCTCATTATTTCGGTCTTAATATGTTCGTATTAACCTGCTCCACATGATCCTGGTATTTTAATTTTGCTATTGTGTCCATAAATTAAGATATGTACACTAATATCATTCAAATCAGGCACCTTCTTTCCCTGAGGTCGCTCCTATTAGCATTAGCAAGAAGTTTTGTTTGACAGCGTTGCCATGCACCCACTGCCTGCTTAACCAGCGATGCGGGCAGGAAGGGGCGTTACTTTCAACAGCCTCGCTCCGGATTGGCTCTGTGGTTGCTGTGATACTTGCAGTTGGAATTACAGATATGGAATTCAGCGCCAAATTTGCCTCTGTATCCGCTAGTCTCGATGAACTTCATTGGACTGGAGTCGAACGCTTTGGGAGATGTCGCATTCCCTTAGTCCACTTCTTTATACAGTCTATCTGTAATAAACCAACAAAATAATGATCTATGAAATAAATAAAAAACAAGAAAAATATTTTAAAGAAGTAATATTTCGTTAAGCAAATGTGAATACAGGATGTGCTTTGAAACCGACAGTATGTGGAGGACTGGATGGATTACCTCGCCTGTACCCATTTGTCCCCATGTATTTGAGCAAAGTTTGTCTTGCCCAGTACACATACATAAGCATTTTATTGTCAATTATTAAGGAAGTAGCTTAGCATGCTAATGTTTGTTAGTATTACTGTGACGGCAAAACCTCTGAAAGCTGTGAAAAGCACTTATAAACTCATCATGGTGAATTAGGATGCTTAGAATGAAGTGAGGAATAACTTCGGACCACTTCAGTTTTGTTTGTCATATATTAAGACAGTAACAATCAGGTACAGCGTCTTTGAAGAGGGACGGGGGGGATTACAGAGACTTAGTTATTGGTGTTGAGAACCCCTTTAAAGTTGTTTTGACCCATTTTTTCCATCTGCATTCCTTTACCGTTCTCCTTTCTTTCTGCACACACCACACACACTATTGTAGAGCATGCAAATGGCAGGTCTCTAATGAGCCCACATTACCTCCGCACATCTATCCATCAAGTGTACCATGAATAACGCAACAAGCAAATTACCCAACATAGCTTTGGCGTGCACCTCAGGGCTCGTGTAATGCGTCACCATTCTGTCCTCTGTTATCATCATCTACTTTTTTTCAATCTCTACATCTTTCTGTTTACCCTCTTCATGAATAACATTGCCGTAAATATTTTTATGTCCACACCGATACCTCTTCAAAAAAATTATACTATCCAGCTACATTGCGCCGTATACGGTTCACATCTTATGCAAATCCCTACAGGCTTGTTTTAACACAGTGCGCATGTCCTCTCCATCACCTTAATGCCACATTATTATTGAGCGTCTGAGAGACAATTGCTTCTAGATAATTATCTGCATGTATCACAAGCATGACTGTAGCACAGGCCAGGGGACAAACCATAACGCTATCCAGAGGAGACAACAACAAAATGATCGGCCAACAAAGGCGTCTAATGACCCCACAAATGTGAAGTCAATTCTGAGACACAGCCAGGCACCCGATACCGCCGGCATTGAAGGAATACAAAAAGGTAGATAAAGCATAGATCATATGAATGAGTTGCATTGTCGGGGGACCTGAGCGTTGCATCCATTACTGGGGCAGAGTAGTCGATGGTGGATGTAAGAGAATTATATAGCAGTCCTTCAACTTGTGACAGAGGTAAAGACTAGGGTCCAGGGGGCAATATGAGAGGAGGGAGTGGAAGGAGAACAGAACATCTCCAATTGCTGTGGTTGTCAAGAAATGTTTTTTTGGAGATTGGACAACACAAATTTGTTAATACGTTAAGTTTAGGGCACATACTAAACGCTGTTTGTATTGTTGTAGGTCATTAAACACAATCTTGAGTGCCTTTGGAGACCTTTTGGCATCTCATGGGAAAAAAAAAAAAAAAACTACTCTTAGCTAAGGAAGATGTCCTGACGTGTAAATGTAAGCATGTGGTTGTATTTAATGCTATTTGACTGCAAAATTTCTGGCAGTGGTTTATGGACTTAAAAAACTCCACAGGGTTTCTACCTCTGACGCAACAATCATGTGAGAATTCGAATCACATATTTTGTGATGGCTCAGGGAAGTACTGCACAAGATTCAAATAAACGAGTGTCAATGAGAAATACACATGTTTTTTGTGGGGTTTTTTTTTGATGAGGAAGCAAAGTAATGACATGGTAAAAAGCTTTTTTAAAGCTTTTTTTTTTTTTTTTTTTTTTTTTTTTTTTTGCATATGTGTCTTTTAAGAGTATGAGCCATGTTTTTAACTACTATGAGAAAACCTTTGTGCTCCCTCACCGTTGTTCATTGACTTGTAGGTCAGCTCAATCCTGGCTTTAATGATAACCCTTGAGTTGAAAACTACTTTTTTGTGTTAATATCCAAACATGCAAAGCTGCATAAGGTTAACAAGCAAAGAGCAAACTGAAGAGAATGATTTTGAAATTGCCTCATGGGAAAGATGGAGATGCAGTCGCTGTATTTGACAGTTGTGGTAAAGAAGGAGCTGTGTCGAAAGGCAAAATTTACTGGTCAGTCTACATTCTTACCCTTACCTAGGCTCATGAGCTATAGGTAATGACCGAAAGGTGAATACAAGTGGTCGAAATGAGTTTCCTCCGCAGGGTAGCTAGGTGCTCCTTTAGAGATAGCGTGAGGAGCTCAGTCACATGGGAGGCGCTCAGAGTAAAGTCGCTGTTCCTCCATGTGAAGAGGACCCAGCTGATGTGGCTCGGGAATGTTTTCTGGATGCCTCCCTAGGGAGATGTTCCGGGCATGTCCCACTAGGAGGAGCCCCTGGGAAAGATCCGGTAACTATTTCTCTCGGGTGGCCTGGGAACGCCTCAAGGCCCCATCAGAGGAGCTGGATGAAGTGTCTGAGGTGAGGGAAGTCTGGGAGTCCCTGCTTAGACTGATGCCTTTGCAACCCAACCCCAGATAAGCAGAAGAAAATGGATGGATATTGTAATTGAGTCACTTTGATTTGCTTGGATAAATACAGCTTCTCTGAGTTTATTCGTTTCTCTTTATACATCCACATAATGTAATTGTTGTGCCACTACATGCATAGTCTCCCATCCATGAAAATATTATAATATGCTTTAAATGCATGTGCAGAAATAGATTTTTTTCTTGTTACAGATGCTAAAACTTTGCATATTCTTGTGGAATACTTTATACAAAATCACTGTAAATTCTATATAATCAAACATTTCTGTACTCATGTATGCAACTGTGCCTCCAAAAGAATCCAAAAGTAACCCTGTAAAGAACCCTGCTTTTGTCTGCACACCTGAGAGCAGCATTTATTACCTAGCCAATTTAAGATGTTCCTGAATTACATAGCAGTCTATCAGCTTGTCACATGGGTAAATACTCGGGTACGCAGTGAGCACAGCGCGCGAGACTTACAGACTAACAGTGAGATGAATAGGCAGCGCAGATACCCAAACAGACAAGGCAGCACGTCACCGCAACTGGCTGGGGACGCGAGAGTGTTGAGATGGACAAAGATAGAGAAACGCTGCAAATTACAAACATAAAACACTGTCGTCTGCTGCCACGGCGATAACTCAGCCTCCCTAGAGTTTTTCTGTTCCTGGAATGGACATTGCACGCTGCAGTTCCTCGACCAAAGTGTCAGTGGAGACAAAAAGCCATCTCTCTTTGCGCCTCTTCTTCCATCGTTCTCTAAATCTTATCTAGTTCCATCATAAAAAATGTCAGGCTGTCTGAGTAAAGCAGAGGGGCTTGTATCGGCGAGAGGTCTGAATGGGGCCGAAAAGGGAAATGGATGAGAACAATGATTCACTCTTTTACAATGTGCGACTTTAGTTTGAGAACTGTATTTGGTGCGGCAGTGTCATCTAAGTTTTACAGGGCCTCTGTCCCCAATCTGATTTTTATTTTTCTCATAACATACTAATGGTAGACCCTGATGAAAATGAATCAAATTGAAACTTCAGATTTTTTTCCTTTTTTCTTTACGAGCAATCACTGACCCTTGTAGTATAGATATATGGTCATATAAGTCAGGGTATTAAATTAGCCTAATGCTTTAAGATAAGATAAGATAAGCCTTTATTAGTCCCACAGTGGGGAAATTCCAGCATTGCACCGCACACATAGAGAACAGGCACACATAGAGAACAGAAGAAACAGGGTAATAGATAATAGTAAGAAATAATTTAAGAAATAGATTCAAAAATAAAACTCTAATATACACATATATATATACATATAGATATACAAAGTGAAAGTGATAAAGTGACTTGGGTATTGCACATGGGTTTGATTAAATATGGTTGAATGACACATGTTCAGTGTTAACAGTGTTCATTGTATAGTCTGACAGCAGCAGGAAGGAAAGACCTGTGGAACCTCTCCTTCACACAGCGAGGGTGAATCAGTCTGTCACTAAAGCTGCTCTCCAGGGCAGACAGAGCGTCCTGCAGGGGGTGAGACTCATGGTCCAGCATTGAGATGACCTTAGCCAGACCCTCCTGTCCCCCACCTCCTGCACTGAGTCCAGAGGACAGCCCAGGACAGAGCTGGACTTCTTGATGATCTTGTCCAGCTTCTTCCTCTCCCTCTCTGTGATGCTGCTGTTCCAGCAGACCACACCCGTACAGGATGGCTGATGCCACCACAGAGTCATAGAAGGTCTTCAGGAGTGGCCCTCTCACTCCAAAAGACCTGAGTCTCCTCAGGAGATAGAGCCTGCTCTGGCCCTTCCTGTACAGTGCGTCTGTGTTGTGAGTCCAGTCCAGTTTGTTGTTCAAATGAACACCCAGGTACTTGTATGAGTCCACTCTCTCAATGTCCCTTCCCTGGATGTTGACTGAGGGGGCAGTAGAGAGTGGCGTCTGCGGAAGTCCACCACCATCTCCTTGGTCTTCCCTGCGTTGATGATGAGGTGGTTCTGCTGACACCAGTCCACAAAGTCCTGCGTTAGTCCTCTGTACTCCACATCGTCGTCATCCTTGATGAGGCCAATGATGGCGGAGTCATCAGAGAACTTCTGCAGGACGCAGCTGTCCGTGTTGTGTCTGAAGTCTGCAGTGTAAAGGGTGAAAAGAAAGGGCGCGAGGACAGTGCCCTGGGGCACCCCCACACTGCAGGTCATGAGGTCAGACACAGAGTTCTTGGCTCTCACAAACTGGGGCCGGTTTGTGAGATAGTCCAGGTCCAGTCTGCCAGGTCACAGTCCACCCCGGCGGTCTCCAGCTTGTCCCTCAGGAGCAGAGGCTGGATGGTGTTGAAAGCACTGGAGAAGTCAAAGAACAGAATCCTCACAGTGCTGCCGGGGTTCTCCAGGTGAGACAGTGAGCGGTGCAGCAGGTATATGACGGCGTCCTCCACTCCGATGCCAGGCCGGTACGCAAACTGCAGCGGATCCATCGCTGAGCTCACGGTGGAGCGGAGGTGGCCAAGGACCAGTCTCTCCAGTGTCTTCATCAAATGAGATGTTAGAGCCACCGGCCTGAAGCTGCTGAGCTCCTTGGCCTGTGGCGTCTTGGGCACCGGTACCACACAGGAGGTCTTCCAGAGTTGTGGTACCACCCTCAGCTTTAGGCTCATGTTGAAGACATGCTCCATAACTCCGCACAGTTCATCTGCACAGGACTTAAGGAGCCTGGAGCTGATGCCGTCTGGTCCTGCTGCCTTCCTGGGTTTGATCTTCTTCTTGAGCTCAAGTCTCACCTGGGCTGTAGAAAATGACAGTGGCAGGCTGGGGGGATGTATGAGTCCATGTGTATTGGACTGAAGAGCAGAGGCAGAGGTGTGAGGAGGTACAGGAGTTCCCCATTGTCCAGCCGGGGAGGGGAGAGCAGGCAGCTGGGTCGGGGGAGGGGTGGGTGATTGATCAAATCTCAGGAAGTGAGAATTGAGGTCGTTCACCCACCGCAGGTCCCCCTCCGTCTGGGCAGAGGGTGCTTTGAAGCCCGAAATGGTCTTTAGACTTCTCCACACCCCCTGGATGTTCTTCTGCTGTAGCTGTTGCTCCATCCTTCTCTTGTAGCTGGCTTGGCTTGTCCTGATTTTCCTCCTCAGCTCCTTCTGTACTGTCTTCAGCTCCTCCTTGGTCCCTGACCTAAAAAACTCTCTTCTTCTCCTTCAGCAGAGCTTTTATGTCAGGGTTGATCCACGGCTTGTTGTTTGGAAAACACCGCACCGTCTGGGAGGGAAACGATGTTTTCAAAACAGAAGTTTATGTAGTCCGTGATGCAATCAGTCACTGCGTTGATGTCCTCTCCATGTGGGTCACAGAGCTCTGTCCACACTGTGGTGTCAAAGCAGTCTCTCAGAGCCTCCTCACTCTCAGCAGTCCACTTCTTCACCACACGGGGCACCACAGGCTGCCTGTGCACAATGGGCTGTACACAGGCTTAAGGTGGAGGATGTTGTGGTCAGCTCTACCCAGGGGAGGCAGTGGGGATGAAGAATAAGCCTCCTTGATGTTGGCAAAAAATAAATCCAAAGTTTTATTGTCTCTTGTGGGGCAGGTGACATACTGGGTGTATGTGGGCAGAACAGGTGCAGGAGATGCATGATTGAAGTCTCCAGAGATCAGGAAGAGAGCCTGTGGGTGCCTTGTTTGGAGTGTGCTGGTACAGGAGTGCAGCGTGTCACAGGCCGTCTCAGCGTTAGCAGAGGAGAGGAACATACACAGCGATGACAATCACATGTGAGAACTCCCGGGGCAGATAGTATGGCCTCATGCTAACAGCCAGCAGTTCAATGTCTTTGTGACACAGCTGTGTCTTCACTGTACAGTGTCCAGGTTTGCACCACCTCTCATTCACAAACAAGGCCAGGCCTCCTCCTTTCCTCTTGCCGCTCTCTGCCGTCCTGTCTGCGCGCAGCAGGTGAAAATTGTCCATAGAAACAGCTGAGTCCGGGATTTGCGGGGTTAACCAGGACTCCGTGAAAAGCATGATGCTGCTGTCTCTGTACTCCCGCTGATACCGCGTGAGCGCCGCTAGTTCGTCCGTCTTGTTCGAAATAGAGCGCACGTTTCCCGCGATGACAGAAGGGAGCACAGGTCTGAAGCGTCTCTTCTTTTCCTGGAGTTTACGTCCCGCACGTTTGCCCCTCCGCGTCTTCAACAGCAGCTCCGCTGGAATGTCGTGCCGGTCCTGCGGGAGCACGACAGACCCGCGTAGTGCCAACAGCTGTTCCCTGGAGTAAACAATGGCTGGTCGCGGCCCCACGCACATTGCGCCGGTGAAGTTAGGCGAAATACAATAAAGAAAAAAATGAAACTAAACAGAAACACCGCGTTTCTGAAAAAACACACTATATACAAAAAGTGCAAAGCAAACAAAGAGGGTAAAGATTTAAAAGAGTAGAAAAAAAGTTGGAAATAGAGGAGCGATGCAAACCAGCTGCTGCTCTCGCCAGCGCCGGAAGGTCAGCCTTATACCTTAATCCTGGTACTTTCTTTAAACTTGCAATAAAGCATGTGTGTGCCGTAGCTTCCATGAGGTTTCTGTATGCGAAACAAAAGCCAAGGGTAGATGCAGTGAAAAGGGAAGTAGTCTGTATGAAGTTAAACCAAGCCTCGGGGTCTAAACATGGCCGCTCATTGAAGTCAATGGGCCGTGCTCTGTGGCGCATGTTGCAAGTTTAGCCTGCCCATGGACCTTGCGCAGTTGAACTACCCCCTCATGACACTTTGCATAAATGATAATGTTTCTGCTTCCAGGCACTTCCGAACCATGTTCTAAACCTGTGGCTCGTACATGACAGTTGGGCTTGTTCACATTGCTCACATGCTCGTTCATGTTGTACCACATGTCTGCTCTAACCAATCAACGCTTGAGTTTAGCTAGAGCGGACAAAGAGCATAGCCGAAGCTAGCGATTAAAAAGTGTTTTTTTAAGATAACAAATCGATTTTGAGCTGAGATTCTTTCTGAGCAGGAGGGATTTTTTTTATTGTAGTACCTGTGAGTGACCACTGATCCAACTGGAGACAGCCCTAAGCTATCAATACCCTATCCAGTTATTTTAATAGTACCATGAGTTAAACCCAGTGTCCGCTGAAAGCTTGCATGGTGGTGGTAATTTTAATTTATGTATTTATTTTTTGTCAGAAAAAGGCTGGATGATCTTTAAAAAACACAGAAGAGCTCATTGTATCCATAGATTTCAGAATGATGAAAAATGATGACCATTAATAATAATAATGCCTTACACTGGTAATGCGTTTTACAGGCTTGTCAAAGCCTCTCAAAGCGCTACACTATAGTCATTATTCATTCACTCCAGACTTGGAAATGGTAACCTAGTACTGTAGCCACAGCTGCCCTGGGGCAGACTGACGGAAGCGAGGCTGCCAGTTTGCACCATCGGCCCCTCTGACCACCACCAATCATTCTCGCACACAACTCTTTCATACTAGGCAATGTGGGTGTAGTGTCTTGCCTAAGGACACAACGACAGAACTTGGTCTGAGTGGGGCTCGATCCTCCGACCTTCAGGTTGACCATTGCCATAGCAAAACAATTTTGAATAGGAAAATAGTCCTCAAAATGTTGCATGTAACAGAAATGAATGATGATGTAACTGAAATCCATGGCAAGTACCTGTAGGGCAGGAGTAGTATTCTTGATATTTTGAAATGGAGGAGAGCTGAAACATGCATGAATCAGATCAAATGTCCAGCTATTTTATGACTCATGATCCAACACTTTATTCATAATTCAGTCAGTGTCATAAGAAAACAACAAAAATGGTGCTGTGATTGAGATAGGAAGTAGTTTGATAGATCCTTTCACGGTTTGTGTTCAAATACACAAAAGCATCAAGACAAGAGTGAATGACAGAGTCTCCCTTGACCTCTCTGACCAGACAATCACTAATCCCCTCCCCCTGTTGCCAAGGGAACATAGACAATCCAAATAAAAGAGTCCATCATCACTTGTTTACTGTCAGCTCTTGTCCTACTGATAAAGCAGCTCACCACACACACACACACACACACACACACACACACACACACACACACACACTCACACAAAACTCACTCAGTTTAGCTTCATTTAAAAGACAAATATTATGCAAAACATTGTAGTTCCCTCATCAAATACACACCTGGAGTTTTAATTTGCCTAATTCATTCAAAGCATTCATTCATTCACGCTGTTTGTTTCATTCATTTATTAATCAAAAGTCTTCTTCTCTGAGCACACACAGATGTTTTGTTTGAATTTTGCCTGGATTGTTGCGTCATAAGTGTTACGGCCCTAAGCCTTAAGTTCTTTTCATTGTTGTGTCCTCAAATCTGTCTACCTTCCCCATAATCTTGGCTGTGATTGGAGGATTGTTTCCCAGCCTGGCCAATCCTGGGGCCCACCTTCAGCCTCCTCCCACCCATTTAAGAAGATTCGGGACACCTGTTAGGGGTTGTAGGCCTGTGTGTGGCCAGTATACTATCACGTGTGTGTAGTGTGTCTCTTTTGTGTGTCACTGCAGTGGTAGTGACACACAAAAGAGACACACTCGCCGTCAGTACCGACTCTGTGTTTGTTCGTCAAGATTTTGCTATTTTACTGTGAAATTTGTGTTTTTGTTAACTTCACCTGTTGTTTTTGTTTAAACCTTGCAAGGTACCGTTAGTTTAAATTTATTTTAGACCCCTTCTGTTTAGTTTAGTTTGGTTTCTTTTATTACTCCCCTATTCCCTCATGACCTGGGTCGTAACAAGAAGCATAGACTGTATATATAAATAGACACTGCTAACCTGCGACTTCATCGGCTCTGGGTCCAATTCACTTTACATTGAAAAACTGTACCTCTCTCCTTTGTAATTGCTGCAGTGAGCCTCGTCATTTTGGTCTTAAATGTTCATATTAACACACTCTACATGACCCTGGTGTTTTTATTTCGCTATTTTGTCCGTGATTTGAGATATGGACATTAATAACAGACAAATCAGGTGCCTTCTTTCCCTCAGCTTGCTCGATGACTGGCTCTTTGGTTGGTAGATACTCGTGGTCAGAATTCCAAAACACACAAACCCAAACTCGGTCCATTTCCAAAACATGACAAAGTGTTCCAAACAATTATGTTATTGAGGAGAAAAGATGAAAAAAAAGTGGTAACTACATGTAACATTCCTCTATCATCTTTCTCTGTGATAATTGAGCTCCTGTAAAGTAACTAAAGTAATTTCATTTGTATATCGTTCACTCGCTCTTCGCTCTTCTCATGCTGTTCATAATGCTTTTATTGTGCCTCATTCCAGGAAAACTCAGGAGGCCAGGCCATCATAATTTCACTAAAAGCCGTTTTAAAAGGGCGAACTTTGCGTCTTTGTCGTTGTAGCGTCGCCACCATGGAGATGTTAGCGTGTATGTTATATTGCTAAAATAAATACCATAAAAAGAGCGTGCATTCATACCATGAGCTTTGTCAGTTCTCCACAGATCTGACCTGTAACTTGCCCTGGTGGTGTCATGTAGTTGCATCATGGACATACATCAATTTAATCCCATATAAATCCCAATAAGACATAAAAGTGAGTAAGGATACCACAGCAGTGTACAGTGCCATTAGCGGGAATTAAACCTTCAGCCTTGTGTTGGCTGAGCTATGTCTGATTAAATAGATAACTTCAGCAGATAACTTATGTCTCCTCTGGTGTTTTAATAAGACTAGTCACTTGTTTCAAAGAGACCCTCACATTGAGCTCTCCTTATACCATAGACAGTGTGTAGTTAGTGAGACGCAGGGGCCCACCGTGTCTCAATCTGTCCAGCAGTGGGAGGCTCAGCACCAGTTCATCCTCTGCTGTGAACCATATGAGCGCATAGAGCCGGAGAACACTTAAGTTACACCCCTGCAGGACCACATTATTACAGCGTTAATACAGAAACTGACAATTATATGACTTCTTAGCACCCTGGTGTAGAGTGGATTGCAGAGTTAAAGTGTCCGTTATCAGTTTTTTCTACATAGTTGAGCAAAATCTGTAATTTCCAGGACAGATATATTGCATAACCAGCTCTTGAGGTCAAAATGAGAGAAGGTGTGTGTGGTGTCTGCATCGAATTATTACGCTTATATCATCCGCAAGCCAGGAAGTGTGCTGTTAGCATACTAGTTGTTGTTAGTGTTACTGTGATGGCCAAATTTGGCTCTGAGAAAGTTATGAAAAACTCATCTCTGTGAATAATTAGGACACTCAGAATGCATAAGGTAAGTGAGGAATGACCTTGGAACGCTGCAAACGTTTTTTGTACAATTTGTGCTTTTTCATGCTTTTAAGACTGAAAAAATCAGGTACCTTGAATAATTTGTTTAAATTTACAACATAGAATGTCATGCATTTTATTTTGTAAGATTATTTTGGATTTGTTTTGTGTCGTTCATGATAACCAAAGCATTATTCATTCATTCTGCATTGTGGCTGACTGGTGTAAACATGGCTGCCAATCTGTGCCAATGGCCGCTCTGACCGCCATGCACTCACAAATCACATTCATTCAAAGGCAAGGCTGAGGCAAGACAAAGCAAGGCAAGTTTATTTGTATAGCACAATTGGTACACAAGGTAATTCAAAGTGCTTTACAGAATAAGAAAGATGTCTGTGAAATCCCTCAGTCGTCCAGGTCTGATCCATAGCAAAGGACGAAGTTTAAATCTGTTAGTGTGAAGACGTTTCGCTTGTCATCGGTGAAACGTCTTCACTCCTACAACGATTTGTTCCAGTCGACAGAATAAGAAAGACTTTAAAATCACAGTACAAACAAATCCAAACATAAATTATTATCATAAAATTAACATTAAAAGAGAAATCATATGCACAGCTAAACAGAACCATTTTGAGCCTGAATTTAAACACTGTCAAAGTAGAGATCTGTCTCACTGTTTCAGGTTTCAGCTGCATAAAACTGAAACGCTGATTCCCCATGTTTAGTCCTGACTCTGGGCACCAGCAGGAGGCCGGTCCCTGAAGTCCTCAGACTATGAGATGGTTCATGTGGTACTAACATGTGGGAGATGTACTTTGGTGATGGGCCATGGAGAGACTTGTTCACAAGCAGAGCTGATTTAAAGTCTATTCTCTGAGCCACAGGAGCCAGCGCAGAGACCTGAGCAGGAAGCCGGGAAGCATCTTGTTGAAAGACACAAAAACAATATGTTGGAATCAACTGGTCGACTTTCAGATTGCCTCACTTCACCTGGTATTGGTCTCCCATCCCAGTAGTAACCAGACCCAACCTTGCATAGCTTCCGAGATTAGACAAGGCATTCTACTGCTTCCTTTTTGTTCATTTCTACTTACTGCCCAGACCAAAGATAATCAATAGCTTTCAAACAACTTATAGACAAACTTTGCAGAGACTGAGAATGCTTTTTGTGATGGACTTTTGCGTGTCAAATCTTCAATCCATTCGCAGATTGTGAATGCCATTCTGACTTATCACGCCCCCTGTGAGACGGCGAATTGACATAAAAGTACAATGCTTCGGACAAGTGCGCGGCTCGGCTGGCCTCAGAGACTTAGTTAGCACCGAGCACTGGCATAAACAGCGCATGTGTGTGTGTGTGTGTGTGCGCGTTCGGAGGTTATTTGTCAAACTGACAGAGGGCGCTGTGGGAGAACACCTGTCTGTTTCCTGAGTTGGGCTCTGTTTCAAAGTGTCTCGCTCAATCTCAAGAGCATCAGCAAAACACTGCTAATCTAAGGAACTAGAAAGTAGGAATTACGCTGAGGAGTAGTAGTAGTAGTAGTAGTAGTAGGAGTCGCAATCCACATAGTGTTCAAGTGTATGGTAGTTGTAACACTGCCCTTTTTTGTTTTAGCTCAGCAGCATTTTTTATTTTATCTTCATATCTCACTTTTTGTTCATTTGTTCACTTGAGCTCACTCCGCTCTCTTTTTTCTCTTTCCTTCAACTTCAACATGTTTTAACTACACACGCACAAGCTACAAAAAACATTCACTCATGGTTTATTTTTATCTATTAAATACCTTTTGTCTTGTCTACAGAATTGTCACCTTATGTCATCTGTCTTTGTTATTTGAATCTGTATGTCCTGTTATTAATATGTCTTGAATGTGCAATTTTGAATTTAAAAATGGTTAATTTGTATGTCTGTCTGGCTTTAAATTAAAAAAAAAAATAAATAAATAAAAAAAAAATAATAATAATATAATAATAATAATAATAATAATAATAATAATAAATAATAATAATAATAATAATAAAATGTGAAAAAAAATATATAATAAAATAAATAAATAAATAATAAAATAAAAATATGTGAATGATATTCCAAACAGGTATCTTTGTATTTTCTATACAGCTTGATCTCAGTCTGGTCCCCATGTCCTCTGTTGTGTCTTAACTCCAGTCAAACGTGATCGTCCAAACAGATCAGTTTTTTTTTTTTGTGACCCGTGAAACGAAGGAGCTCATTGGCTATTGCCTATTATTTACAAATAAGATCAAATTTAGAGTTTAGTGCTTTGCTCATTGAAATCCACAATATTTTTCAGCCTGTGTGATGTGTTGTTTTTTTTTTTTTCCCCCTTTATTTCCCTGATTGGCTAATCCACCTGTCCGTCACACCCATCTGAAAATGAGGAGATTCATCGATGACCAGACTCATCTTTGTAAAGTACTGAAGTGCATTCGGGATCCCACGCAACATAAATATGATACTATGTGTAATTACTTCTTCTTAACTACCTTACTATCACATATGGAAAAGGAAAAAAAAAAAAAAAAAACATCATTCAGGATGTGTGAATCGCTTCTATGTCCATCACAATTGATGCTGCACTAAAGGAACTGAAAATAGAAAGTTAAAAGTATCCTAAAATTTACAATCAGAAACCGAAGAAGTACTTTTATTACTGACCATTAACAACTCTAACATTAGTAATTTATCACGGCCCTTAGAGAGATGACATTCCAGTTGTGAAGCAGCTCTGGACAACTTTTATGACTATCGTTGTTGTGAATAACAGCGGTGTTGCGGCTCCAGTGCACCATGTGATCAAATCTGTAAATAGAATACCCTGCCAATAGGAAATGATGAGCTACACTAGTTCTCTTTCTTGCATTTATTCTACGACACATGTGTAATTGCTCAAAATACTAGAAAAACATACATTTTTACTGTGAGCATGATTGCCTCTCCCACAGATCTGACTGGTAACTTATTTTTAGAGGTGGATAAGTTTAATGTCAACCTGTGGAACATTTCAGAGAAAGCAAAAATCTCTCCATGGAAACAAGCAGGTGGCAGGTCCTAAACTAGGAAAAGGTAATTATGCGCCGTTAAAAAGAGTCTTCACAGAGGGGGTATTTAACTTTTATGTGTTATTAACATATTTAGATCTTGATGTTACCTTTTATTCTTTTGAAAATGTTTTATTCACTGAAAACACTGTATTAACAAATTTCAGGTTTGTTTTTAATGCTCCCTCTCCCTTTGCTCTCTGTGTTAAGTCGCTCCCCCTTCAGAGCGCTATCACAGCACAATCAGCGTGAATCCCGCTAATGAAACTACTGCACATGGCATCACGTTTGTTGAGTTGCTGTGTACAGTTTTTGTATCACGTTTTTGCATATTTACAGAGAATTGTCATGTGGGAGAGTTTGAATAGGGCACGGGACAGATCGCTAGATTACTCAAACATGCGTGGATGACGTCTACCTTTAATTTAAACACCACACATACACCTGTAACTTTAAAGATATTTGATTTGGTTACAGTTAGTCATTTCAGTTTAACACATCCATCAAAGAGGGGGCGTGCCCTTATGTCGGCCATTTTTAAAGACTTGATGCTTGTGGTCGTGAGCCGGACCTTGTGGAGGGAAGAACTGGATTGAGTTTTTTTTTTTTTTTCCTTTTCAATGTTTTATGTGTATTTGTTTCAATATTTAAGTATTTATAGCTTTATTTTAAACATTTTTTGATTTAAAGAGATTTAGGCCCTCATAGGTCCACAGTGTAGTACAGGGTTGGCCAAAAGTCACTGACACTTTTAAATCTTCAATAGCTCCCATGATTCTTAAGTTATACTCACCAAATTTTAGCAGGAGGTAAACTGAACCATTCGAGATTTTTGGCAATATAATGTTTTTTAAGTGTCCATCATTTTGGGTTCTTTGCAGAACATTGAAAGCACTTCTGGTTTATGGCTCTTATTTGATCCTCGATATTTTGTTTTAAGTCGTTTATTGTCTGAGGTTATTTCAAAATGCCTGAAAAAAAGAAATAGCCCCACAGGAAGAAATCGGGACTAGTCAAGTTTCGGGAGATCACATACTGTCCCCTGTCTTTGAAAACCACTTATTATTCCTTTAATGGCATTTATGCTTGGGGCATCTCTGGTATTAAAATGTCGACGGTAACACCATTGAGCTTCTGGTTTGAGAGAGTATATCAGCAGGGCAAGTCAGTCTTTCAGAAAATCAAGTAGCCAAGTACATGTGGGTTTTTCCATAGTTTCGTAATTTCTGTTGCTTTTGTTTTAGTTAAGCAGTTACTTTTGGTAAATATGTATTCTTTTTCATGGTAAGCTGTAATACATTTTATTAATTGGGAATTTTTCTGAGTCCGCCTCCTACTTCGACCACATCGAGCCAGCTTCCACACAATCCGACACATCATCAAGACCAGACTTCAGTTCCTCAACACAGCCTAAACCGTAGTATTTGTGTCCTTTTTAAAACAATTAGTATTGAGTATGTTGGATAGAGTTGAAGGAAACACATGTCTGCTCTCACGATGGCCGGCCTCTTTTGGACTAGAGTGTGTGCAGATTTCACGGCTCTCTGCTTTTATCACAATCGATTTCATTCAGCTCCAGTGGACTGAGGGCTCTTATTACATAATTGAATTTGGGTTGGTAATGAGAACAGGCCAGAGTTCCTCCACCTGTGATTTGAGGCAGATCTGACAGCAGACTTTAACATGTAAGACACAGCGGAGCATCGGGAGACTCGTTCAGAAAGTGCATGGCGTTTTTTTGTGCTGCGTTATCATGTTTAAAGGACTCAACAGTCACACACAGTCAGGCTTTAACCACGTATTAACATTGTTCCCTTATCAAAAACATAGTTGAAATTCTATGTAGTTTCATGTATGTTTGTGTCATTAATCACTCTGTTTGAAATTTCCCAGGATTGTGATGTCAAAGGCAGAAATTTGGTTACCTGGCAAGACCAAAATGATATCTCTTTGTACTTTTTATACAGAGGGATATCAGTCTGGTCATCGCTCCCTCTTCCGCATCGTGAGTCAGGTTCCAACATGACCGTACAGTCAGATTTATTTAGTTCAATGATGCATGTGAAACGAAGGGAGCTCACTGGTCACCCATCATTTTGAACAAAATTAAATTTGTCTTGATAAGGACTATGCGTGTGCCTGATTGGCTAATCCACCTGTCAATCACACCCATCTGAAAAGACACATTTTTGAGAGAAAGTGTCAGCGGTCACCTCCAGTCTGTCTCTCTAAAACCTTCAAATCAGGCTAGAAATTTAATGATGGACTCAGACTTGAACTTTAACAGCCACATCAAATCAATAACATCTGCAGGGTTTTGTCATCTAAAAAACATTGCAACCATCAAAAGTATATTGTCAAAACCCGACTTGGAGAGACTTATCCATGCATTTGTCTCCAGTAGGTTAGACTACTGTAACGGCCCGCTCACTGGTCTCTCCAAACGAGCTTTAAAACAGCTGCAGTACATCCAGAACGCTGCTGCTCGGGTCCTGACTAGAATCAGAAAGTATGAGCACATAAGTCCTGCGCTCAGGTCTCTTTTAGTGTAATTCTGCATGCTTTTTTCACAGCATATGAACGTGCATTATGTGTTCTGCGTCCTGATTGGCTAAGGGACTGTAGACCATTGCTCATCAATCTCCTCTGTGCCATGTCTCCTGTAGAGTACAGAATGCATTCAGCCAAATTTACATACATGCTCTATCACTAGCTGTGTGACTCTGAAGTGCTGTATGTTTGCAAGTTTTCTCCAGGACAAAACCCACAATGTCGATGAAACGTTCCGCACCGTCAAAGGAAGGTTTGAACTATGAGAGTGACTAAACAAGAGAGAAATGTGAGAAAATGTTAATGCCTGTCTGAGAAAAGTGTATAAAGTGTGTGGTGAGGGGTTTTAAAACATATAAAATATAAAAAATAAAGCTGATACTTCGTGGATTTCGTCTATTCCGGGTTATTTTTAGAACGCAACCCCCACGATAAAGGAGGGACCACTGTATTGCACATAGATGTACTCAGATAGATAGTCAAATGTAGTCACCAACCATCTTTTTCCTCTCAAAAATGGCACTCTGTCTTGGTAGCGGATATAATATTCTCTTAGCAATGTGTTGTTTTTTTTCCTGTACACCTTAAACCTGTGTTGTTTTACCCCTCCAGAGCCAGAACAAACATTCCTATGTGACTTAATTACTGAGCACAAAAACGCCACTTCAGTCCTTTCATTATTAACAGACTCATTTAAAAAGCTTTGTCTCTCAATAGCTCTGTTCACAGCAGATACTTTAGCTTTTTATTGAAATCATGAGTTGTTGGCCGCTCGTGGGAGAGCAACTGTTTTTATATGAGCGGTCTTTAACCAGCTCCTATTAATACTTCTTAACATTTATTTTAGCCTTACTGTTTGTACAAAACAAATACGTTTTTCTAGCTGTTGAACTACACTTGCTATGTAAAATGTAATGTGTTTATTACAAAAACTGTTTTAAGAGTGGAATGCCAGACTGATTGTTTGACTATTTTTTCCCCCTTTGAGAGATGTTTTCAATTTGCAGCTATTCGCCAACTACAATACAAAGCTTTATTCAAGAATAAACCTGGATTTGACTTCTTAAAGCACAAAAGGGGAGCCGGGGGATGGGTTCTGTTTTATGTATTTACAACATTAATTCAAAGTTGGGTTTGTAGTTAACCTTTCAGGAAATGGATGCAGAAAATGCTGTTGAAGACAAAAGCAGATGGAGTAATGTAATTGTTGTATTGCCATAGGTTTGGAGGACTTTGGACATGTAATGCAAAGCGTATGAGTTCTACACATTATGAATCTGGGACAGCCCTCACTCAAAGCGATCGGATTTGAATCTGATTGGTGGAATGAGACAAAAAATCGAACTTTTCTTACATCCAGTTGAAGGAAAATCACAGACACCTTGCCTGTCCATAAATGCCCAAAGCTCTGACCAAACACAATAGTGTGCAGTGACCCTTAAATAGGCTGAAGTTCATCTGCCTTTTATGCCTCTGTCAAAACTTAATAAAGACAGATTCTGCTGATTATGACTGTTAGAAAAAAAAAAACTTGAGGGGAAGTAGAATAGGTCAAAATGAGTTGACTTTGCTCCTCCAGCTGAGAGGAGCCTGCTCAGGCATCTGTTTCTGATGCCCCCTGGACACTTCATGGGGAGATGCGGACATGCTTCCTGGGGGGAGGAGGCCTTGGAATTTTTAATCTAATCTATGCAAATCAAGGCAACTTATTGTAAAAGGAGACCATACAAATGACTTACATGAGCTTCAAAGAGGTTTATTTTGGTCTTTCAATAGTGTTTCCAAATAGAGGCTCTTTTGAATAGACCACTGTGTTTTTCACACATACCTTGGCATGTTTTGGATGACTTCTGCATCCTTCTTCAGAAGGGTCATGTGATGTTACAGTGATGTGTCTTGCCAGTCAGCTGATTTACAACAATTTGGCACCATTTTCCTACCTGTATTGGAAAGGGAATACTACTATCTGCAGTCCGACTTTTCCGGGACAGCATCCCAGGTTCTTGAAAGTTGATACTCTCCCTGTGCACTGTCTTATGGGCGGGTCTCCTGTTCTCTATAGCCTCCTTAATGCATGTTTATGTTTGTCGTTCTCCATCTCAATTATTTTTGTGTTTTCATGGTCCCTGATGTCCAAGATAGGAGGTCTCATACAGTGGGAAAGGTAGGAGAACAGTGCCAAAATGTGTAAATCAGCTGAGAAGACACATCACCGTAACATCATGAGACTGTCTTGAAGAAGCATATAGAAGGCCTCCGAAACATGTCAAGGTGTAAACACCACACTGAACCTCCATTTGGAAAGACTTGAGTAAGCCATTGTTTTACTCAGAGTTGCAAAGATTGATTAATGCATGTTTGAGTAATCCTGCAATGTCGTTAATTAAAGGCTTGAGTGCTCAGACAATTTCTGTGTTCACCTGCTCTCTATCTCTACCCACTCAATGCTTACACGCAGTTATTAAAAAAGACAAATTAATTTGATATGAAAGTTGATTTTTCTTTTTTTTTTTTTCAAAATTAAACCATTTAGAAAATCTGCTTCTTGCTACAATGAAACCACATGATAAAAAAGATCTTCTGCAGTTTTAAACAGGCTCCATATCCATAACATTGCGTCCATTTCTGTTCTCATTTTAGATCAATATTGTACTTTACAATTAACAAAATGCACAGTAATTTAATACTAAATTTTCCCCCCAAAACACGATATGTTTTCTTTGATGCTAATCACTTTAACTTAGCTATTTATTTTTGCGCTGGGCCGGTGCTGCCTGACCAGCCCCTTCTACATCCTGTTTGATCCAGACGGGTCTGAAATGGGACGTCAGAGCAGTGGGCACGCCAACTCCTCTCGGAAATTATTCTGTCAATCGTAACATCATAAACCATTTTATTTGAGCTCCTTTCAAAGCCAAAGACACTGTACAGAACAAGATAAAAACATGAAACAACAGAATAAAACACATATAATAAAACGCTGAACGATGGTGTGAGGGTGACTGGTAAAGTGGTGTTGGATTGGAACATATATATATATATATATATATATATATATATATATATATATATATATATATATATATATATATATATATATACATACAACTTATTTTAGAGTTTAGTTTGATGTTTCAAGGTTATTCTCAGTTCTCTGCGTTGTTTTCCATGCTTTTTTTTTTTTTACTTGTAAGTCTCCATGCAGTGGTGCATGAAGTACTCTATTTTGTTACTTAAGTACAGATACAGTGGCAAAAAGTTACTCTAGTAAAGGTAAAAGTGTCACATGAAAAAATAAGTAAAGGTATTAAAATGCCCGTTTAAAAACGTACTTTAAGACTAAAACATGAAAACAAAAGTGTTAATTTATGAAATATAGTGATATTAAATATATATATATATATATATATAAATAAAAATCAAAAAAAAAAAAAAATACGAATCAATTTCTTATTTTTTTTTATATTTTTTCTATTAATTTTGTATATATTTACTTTTGTATATATCAAAGCCAAAGCTTGAACTTGAAAATTTTTTTTTTCCATTGGGATGTTATGACAAACATGGTAAAAATAACCCCTCAAACATGGTAACCATATGAAAAATACTTTTTACTTTTCAGCCCAGTTAAAAACATGTAGTGCAGTAGAAAGTACATATTCCTGCTCTCAACTGTAGTGAAGTAAAAGCTAAAAGTACCCACTGTAAAATGTACTTAAGTAAAGTACAGATACCTAAAAATTCTTTAAAATACTTTTACTTCGTTACCTTGCACCACTGCTGCCATGTTTGTTCTGACTCAAACAGACCGTGCGTTTCTCTGACTGGCTCGGCAACAACAGCAGCTGAAGACGGAGGTTCATTACCATTACGAGTTCCGGTTCATTTCTACTCGCTCCTTTATTACTTCCACTCTGCCTTTGACTGTCTGGATCTTTCTCCGTTGTGAAAGCACAGAGCATCACTTTAAACACCATGTTACGACCATGTCCCACGGTTAACCCCTCTATTGTATTATTCAGAAAGGGTACATTAGAACCCATTCTCCATGCATGGGGTGGAAGACATGCATTTAGTAAGTTAAGCATCCCACAATAGGTTTCTTGGGTCATACATGCCGTACAGTGAAGGAAATTAACATATTTCGAAGCCAAACCACATATGCGTGAGTAATTCTGAATTTATAATAACAGTTCATATGGAGAGGAGAAAAGGGTTGGTTGTTGTCACGGGAACAGGAACAGTATGTGATATTTCTGTCTTTACTGTCTCGCATATGAAACACATAAAACATCATGTGTCTTATGTAAACACTGGGATGGGTAGAAGCGTCTGTTTATGCTCTTGGTGCTCAGGTCAAACTCCCACTTAACACGTCTAGACGAATGAGAGAAATAGGTCTTGCGATATGTAGAGGTTATGCAAAAAAATAAAATAAAAAATAAATAAATACATTTTTTTAAATCCTGCTTTAGGTCAGTTGGGATTACCAAAATTATTTCGATTTGCCAAATGCCACAATAATGAGAGAAGGATTATTTTAGACATTTTTTCATTACTTTCTTGGATCGAACATGGATATGTTTTTGGTTGGCCAGGATTGTTCCACAGAAAGACATTAAATACTGTATGTCTAAATCCATGGAGACAAGCACCTGGCCTAGTTTTTAATCAGGTCTGTGGGGAGATGACCGCACTCACTGGCAAAGACATGTTCTCCAATAGAATTTGAGCAACAGTGAACCTTTAACTGAGTCTATATACACTTTTAAAATGCTGGCTGCTTTAATGTTTTGCTGTTTATTTTTTGTTATATAGATTTTAATTCATAATTAACACAAAAATAACACGATAAACAATATTTCAGCAGGAAGTACAAAATCAATATTTACAATAAGAGAACAGACACGACAGATACAAGGAGGTAGGGTGGGGGATGCAGCATTTACCTTACTTTTTCCTTTATTTTTATGTTTTTACTTTTCAGGCACACATTTAAAATATATAATTATGTAAATGTGATTATTATTATTATTATTATTGTTGTTGTTGTTGTTAATAATTTTAAAAATAATTTGAATTTATTTATTTATTTATTCATATATGTATTTCTACATTTCCTATATTAAAGCATCATTTTAATTATTTCATTTAATATTTTATTTATTTATTTTTTTAATTTTATTTTATAATTTCACTCTTTTTTTCTTCTAGGAATGATTGAAAGTAACATATAACAATATACTGTCAGGTTTTGCTGTTTAAATATCAGACAGCTGGCAAACCTGACCAAAAAAATAAATAAATTATGGTCTACCAAAATATTTGTAGCTATGTTCCAATTTCCAACAAAATATATATACTTTTTTTTTTATTTTTATTTTTTTTTTTTTTAATTTATTTTTATTTATTTATTTTTTTTTTTTTAACTATTTTACAATTACTATTATGGGAATATGTCTCTGGGCTGGCCTGGGAACGCCTTGGGGTCCCACCGGAGGAGCTGGAGGACGTGTCTGGGGTGAGGGAAGTCTGGGAGTCCATGCTTAGACTGCTGCCCCCACGACCCGGCCCCGGATAAGCGGAAGAAAATGGATGGATGGATGGATTTTACAATTACAATACAAATATTATTTTACTTCCTAAGCCATGTACCTCGTAATGCAACAACATGTGACTACATAATATACGCCATACACACGACCTTTTCAGAACAGCTCAGCACGTACTTATGGAGTCTTGTGTTTGCATGTTTACCGCTCCACGCACGCCAAGCAGATAATTCATACACTCATTTGGACGAGCAAAGTGTGTGTGTGCGTCTCTGTGTAGAGGTCACTGAAGTGTTTATGCTGTGATTAAATACGATCAGTAACTGTATATATGTTTTATGAATAGCTGTCCAGAATTTGCGCTCCGAGGTGAATGTGCAGTGATGGCAGTAAACAATATACGGATAAGTGTGGCTAGAAGAAAGTAAGAGCTGAGGACAAGTGTATCACAAGAATGGAACAAGACATGGAGGACTGTCTGGGTACAATGGCACTTATACAAAGAAGAAAAGTAAGAAGAAAAAATGTAATGTATTGTTCGACATTGCCAATATGTGCATTGTGGAGTACATATGTATGATGTGAACCTTTAACATTTATTTCACTTTCACAATTTCAGATTGCACTTATATTGCATTTGTTTATAAGTGATTCATATCTGACAACAGTCTGGACACTTTCAGTCACATTTAAAACATATGTCCATATCAAATATAGAGCAGTAGTTTGTGTAAAGTTGGAGGAGGAGGCGTCGTGCGTCAGGGCGTCACGTTTCTGATCAAAACACAACTCGGACCCAATCAGCTGTCAATGCACGTGTGGACAGGGCATTTCCCATCATGCATTAAGCGTTTGTAGTCCATGCAGGAGGCCGCAGTCGATGGAGAGCTGCTGCGCTCGCCTCGCTCAAAAACTGCGTCCGCCATGCTCACACGAGATTCCCGTTACCCGCACACAGGTCACGTCCGAGTAGGTTCGTGGCATCTTGGACACAAAACTAACCGGCATGCACCGCGATCGTATCTGGGCCTGCCTTGCTCTTCTCCAACAAGCCTGTTATCTCACCCTGAGCCTCCTCTTTCACCAAAGAAACACAACAGCGCTGCAGCTCCCTTGTCTGAGAGACTCTGATGAAGAGCAGAGTGAACTGAATTAATAGTAACGAGCCACAATTTATTGTCAGTAACAGTAATGTAAAGTAATTAGTTAGATTACTCCGTCAGTGAAAAAACAACACAGTTAGTAACGCCGTTATAGTTTAACTCCGTTATTCCCAACACCGGCGCTTAGCCATCAAACCTGCTGCTAACGCAACTGAACAACCCTGAGAAAAGAAGGCGCCTGGTTTGTCTCTTTTTAATGTTCATATCTTGATTCATAGACAAAATTGTGAACTAAACATACCAGGATCATGGAGCGCGGCGCGTCAGTTTTTCAATGTAAAATGAATTGGAGCCAGATTCGATGGAGCTGGAAGTGTGGCGATGCTCACTTCCTATTTGGACCAGAACCGATAGCGTGTTAGCTATGCCCGTTTGTATATACAGTCTGTGGCCGATATGTGAGAATAAAACAGGGCTGGGTCAGGCGGTATAATTACACAATTAATTATTCAGTATGAGTGAAGTCTTTGTTCATGCTTTATTAAGGCTATTAAAAGTGTAGTTGATGTGAAGTGAATGTTTTGGGTTTTTTTTCTGCTGTGGCTCCGACAGTGAAGAACTAACTTGTTGGCTAACACCAGATGGAGGTATGTGATGTTTCTTTTTGGCCTAAAGTAACTCAATTCACAACACACAAATTAAAAACTGCTAAGCTAATCTGCTCTGTTGTAAACTGATTAAAATGTCGCAAATATACATTTACCTGCAGTGTCCCATTGATTTATTTGGATTTCTTGTTTACCTATTTATGTTTTAGATGTTGTGTTTTAGATGTCATAATGGGGAGATTTTTTTTTTTTTTTTTTTTTTTCGAGGGTTGAATAAGTAACTCTTATGGTTAATTATTCTGCAAGTTATTTTTTGCAGCTAATTCCTTTTAATCATACTGTCTATTTTAAAATGGGTTAGAAAGTATAACTCGGGCACTTTTCATACTTAGTGTAGCTCCTTAGACCTAGCCAACAAACAGGAAAGGCTAATTTCCACCCGTTATCCTAAGGGCTAGAGTCACAGAGGGGTCAAAATAAAAATTGCACAATCTCCATACTTGCACATCCCACATATTGCACATTTCACTCATTGCACCATCCAAAATATTACACATACTCACTTCACAGTTCCCATAATTGCACATTATACCCATTGCACAGACCCCATTATTTACAGTTTATACCCACCCCCTCCATATTTTGTCGATGCATGGAAAATGTGTCTATAGAAAAGTTAAAATCACATTGTCACTATAAATGAGTGCATATTTGGTTTGACCATAACCAGTCATAGTTGGGTAGTCATTACAGACAAAAGCAGCGCGTTGATAGTTTAGACATGTTCTTATCACTTTCGTCATTCAAAAGCCTTATGCTACTTTTTGATAAAGCTCTGAATATTGTGATCCTGTCCCGTTTGAGCAGGGGAAGTCACAGCTGTACGACTCTTCCAGTTGGAGCTCATGTTTAATTTTGCAAGCCCGTGGAGATTGTCAGAACACATGGACATCAAACAGCTCAACAGGCTCACGGGGTCAGGCCGGAGAGCACGGCTGCACTCCGACTCCGCGTGGTTCATTCATACCTGACCTGTACGATCCAAAAGAGATAACGTTGCTTTGCCAAGAATGTTCCATAGTACAACATTAATAACACTATCTTGCATTTAGTCGGTTACATCTTTTTTATACCTTAAACTTGGTCTGATGGTGTCACCTGCATGTCTCCATGGAGATAAATTTAATGACATATTGTGACACATTCCAAGACAAAGCAATAAAACCTTCATGGAGACAGAAAAGTGACATAGTCTTTTACAGGTTACATACACGTGGGTCACTATTAATTAATTAAACAAGAGAGAAATGTGAGAAAATGTTAATGCCTGTCTGAGAAAAGTGTATAAAGTGTGTGGTGAGGGGTTTTACAGCCTTAAAACATATATAATAATTGTAAAAAATAAAGCCGAGTACGTGGATTTCACCTATTGCGGGTTATTTTTAGAACTTAATCCCCGCGATAAATGAGGAACCACTGTATTTTATATTTTGTTAAATGATTGTATTATTTGAATTAGTCTAAGAAATGGCAGTTGTGTGAGTTGAACGATAAGATATTCAAAGTATCCAGAATCCAGTTGACAGATTTTACTTTCGGCTTTTACTACGGATCAGACCTGGACGACTGAGGGATTACATAGACATTTTTATCCAGAATAAAACTATCCTTTAAAGAAGACATGTCGTGTTTGTGTCTGCTGTATAGTTATAATCTATGCCACCCGTAAAACATCATCATAACAAAGCGCCGCTATCAGTAGAAAAGTACAGTCAGTCAGTACAAAAATGACGATGCAGTGCTGCCAAATTCTTCGCATATCACCCTTTATGAGAATGAAGTAAGTACGGAGCAGTGGGTGTAGACTGGGGCGGTGAAAACGCAATGATATCTTGAATTCAAGAGTATAAAGATTACTCAATATGCACAAATTACCTTAAATCACATGTGTCAAACTCAAGGCCCATGGGCAAAATGTGGCCCTCCACATCACTTTATGTGGCCCTCGAAAGGGTAAATTAAAAGGTATGATGGTCTTAAAATGTCATTTTATCAGGAGATACGCAGTTACACAGCCATATTTATACATCTAGACAAATGCATATGCAATATTTGTAACTGGAATAAGTAATAAATACAGAAACAGTTAATTAACAGGTTAAAAAAGTAGTTACATTTATTTTACATCTGGCCCTTTGGAGGCAGCCATTTTGCTGATGTGGCCCTCGGTGAAAATGTGTTTGACACCCCTGCCATAAACACAACTTAAAGAGAGTAAATGAGAAGGGGAAACATCTATAACATATTTTAAAACTCTAGATTCGTGATTTCGCATAATATATCCGCTTTAAGATCCATTCAAGATTTGGTTTGACCAGTGTTGTGGCTCGTGTGAGAGAGTTCACAGCGTGCTATTAATCAAAATCAAGGATTTATTTCACTGCTACACCATCTTCTTCACCTTTTGGATCTTGCAATGTCATCCCACAAGAATAAAATGATGCAAGATCAACTCACATTACGCAATTATTAATGCTATAACCATGTTTGCACTTTTTACCTGCTCCGAGACTCCATCATCTCATAAAAATATTATCAAAGAAAGAACTAACGCATTTTACATTTGTGGTTTCAATCAGTCACCTACACTCTCAGGAGTTTTGAGTTTAAACTGAGTTGGGCTTTATGTTTTCAGATCTGTTCCGCGTTTCTCTCTATATCGTTTTAAAATCTCTATTCTACAAAATCAATGGGATTACTTGCTCTTCAAAAAGTTTGAAGTTTGGCTGCTCTTGAATTCCAAAGTTCACACATAACAGTAAAGTGCATACGGTGAGTATTTAGCACATGAGTTAGTCTCAGCCACTGGAGCCTTGTTTAATTCAGTAGCCTCTTCATGTGGCACGGACATCTGCACGCGCCGTCACACATTCATATAGTGTAAGTAAGTGTGGAAATATGCTGGCACAAGACAGAATGGGGACACTTCTGCAGGTCCTATATACAAAATAATTAACAAGGTCTGCTTTATGCTGAGGTGTTAATATTACTCAGGTAATTCACTTTAAAGGGATATATTGTGATTTTATTTCATGCTTAATAACAGGTCCAAAATAGCACTCTTTTTCAATGTAAATCATCCATTATTGGTGGTTTAAAGTTCAAATATGGGATAAATATGGGATTCGTAGGTGCCTTTGTCGGTGCAGAACGTTTCATCGAAATTGTGGGTTTTGGGAAGAAAACTTGCAAACATACAGCACTTTAGAGTCACACTGCGATCAAACATTTATGTAAATTTGACTGAACGCATTCTGTACTGTACAGGAGACACGTCACAGAGGAGATTGATTGACAATGGTCTACAGTCCCTCAGCCAATCAGGACACTGCATTTCATACACTGTAAAAAAAAAAAAAAAAAAATTCAAAATTGCTCTAAAAAAGTCTGTGAAACAGCGAGGCCGCGAAAAAGTGTACATACAAACGCCCGGGTTGACCATTAATAGCTTTACCCCCTTTAAAGCAGCCTGCGGTCTGTTAAAACTGTAGAGATTACATGCATGATCTCAGGCAAATGGTACGTCTTCAATAAAGATTTAAAAAGGAACAAACAAAAGTCCCAACCCATGGCTCCACCAGGCAAATACAGAGAGGAACTAAGGTTAGCCACTACCATCAGGACGATCTGACAGTTAGAAGAAGCCAATAGTCATTAAGATGACTTCAAGGGCTTTAGCTAAGCCGGTATTGAACCATGTTGTAAATGAAGTCTGCAAAAGTGAAAAATTCATTCTGAAGTGTGTCACCAAAACAAAGGAGGTCTTATCTTGGGATAGCTTCTTGAAGAGCCTTAACTCTCCAAAGCCAATTCTAAGTGGTTTCCAGTTTGACACGATAGTCAATAGTCACATGAACAGCCCAGGCCGTAATATGTACAGATGGGAGAGGTGTGAACTTGTGAAAAAGCAGGTCATGTTTCAAGTATTCTGGACATATTCCACCAGGGGGCAACAACTTTGTGCTTCTTCAGACAATCTCACTGCATTTATTGCTTTTTCTACCTTGCTTTTTTTCTAAATTTGAAAAGTTTTAACAGCCTTTCTGGGGACTGGTGTTGCGAATTAGCTTAGGATGTAATAACTGTGATACCTGCATCAGATTACTGAATTGTTAATCTATATGTGTTGTATCTGTCCCCATTCAAATAAGAATTAAAAAAAAACTGTCAGGGAAAAACTTTTAATGAATCATTTCTATTTAGAAGAGATGGTGGTACATGGATCCAGAAAACACACTTCTCCAACACTTTATAAAGACGCAAATGATTGACAGCTGGATTAGTCAGTCAGCGACATGCATGGTCCAAAATAAACATGGCCGCTTACGAAGAAAAGTAAAAAAAAACTATCACAAGGGACTGTTAATTTGAAGTGAATGATGATGTTTGTGACCAATGAGCTCCTTCCTTTAATATGCATCGCCGAAAAAAAGAATCGCACCATCGTGTTTGGTTGAAGGTTCAGACACGATGGAGGGCGTGGGGACCAGACTGATATCCCTTTTTGCAAAAATAATCCCAAGAAGATATTATTCTGGATCTTCAAGGCGAGGACCATAAACACTATAGTGACCTACGAAGAACCACATCCATCGGTTCAACTGTAGCAACTTCAAACACACATACAAAAATGTGAAAAATCTAACGCAATTTTACAGGTCAGAATGGATTACTTTGAATGCTGTTACCTTTTGCTACAATTCAGAATACTGTCAAACTATGCACATGGGTTAGTGAGGCTGCTACACGAGAACAATCCCACTTCAAACACACACGAAGCCATGACCAAAATAGAGACACAGGAAATCTCCCGGGCACAAAAGCATGTTATTAAATTAGATGGAGCAACAAGCCCAGTGCCTCAAAGACAAGAGGCTTTCTCTTTTTACCTAATCCCAACAAAGGGACGCTCATTGCTTTGTTCTACACTCCCTTCTCTCCCCCCTCCTCTTCCTCCCTCTCTCACTACAGTCTCGGCCCCGACAAGTAACACAGGGAGATCCAGGGAAAGGACTGACGCTTGCCAAGTCCGGGCAGCGAAAGGAAAAATCTCATTCTTTCTTTGTTTGCTTTTGCTTGAGTTAATCTCGGCATTGCTGATTAGCGCGTCACAGTAGTCTATTCCAAGTGGAAGTGCGCACAAAGGGTGCAAATAAAGTCCATACTAAATATATCTAAAAAAAAAATTGTGCCGCACTCATGTTTGCTTAATGGGAAAGTGCACCCTTGCTTCAACACAGCATGGTTATCTTAGATGTGACGTTATTTCAACCTGGAAAGACTCAGACGGACACGAAAGAAAGGTATCAGTAGGGTTTGTTGCATGTTTTATCTTTGGTGCTCAGACCCCAGGCCATGCGTTTGGGATGGGGGTATTAAAAGGGGCATAATAGGCGCTGATTGGATGAAGAGGAGGTGCGGCGAGCAGGGGGGAGGAGTAAAAGGAGGTGGTGATGAAGGCTGAGGAGCAGGTAAACTCTGGAGAAGCCGTGAGTAGATGGGAGCGGAGTTAGGTCTTCCAGGCTGAATATACACTACCTATTTTAGATTGCAGTGCTCTTCTACGAAAAAGTACTTTTTTCCTTGATAGTTTTTTATATTCAGTTTTTATAAGGTCAGAGGGCCACAGCGCAGTGATTTAAGATTGTTCCCATGACGTTAAACCAGACTCCTGATCAGGGGTACCTAGCTGGAGGATTAGATTATATTGCATGGGCTTTTGGTTATGTAACCTCAACTGCCAGTGAGTGTTTGTACCTTTACTATATCGAAAGGTTTTATTCATAGCATAACATAAAGTAATTTCTGGTAAATGACAAAAAATAGTCTTAAAAAAGAGTGTAAAAAATATTAATGGTATATAAAAAAATGCCCATTTTTTGTATGGATTCTTATAGCATAGTTTTGTATGGAGTCTTATATGTAACTTTTTTATAACATTACAATTCTATTACAATTCCCATACTTTACAAGCATATCTAGCATCTTAAAAATTTACAAAAAAAAAAAAAAAAAAAAGTACAAAAAACTTGCATTATTCTTGCAATATTTGTAGTCAAACCTTTTCCTAATTGCCAGACTTTACTGGGAGGTTAGTGTCATTTTAAGTCTGTCTTAAGATCCCACTTTCAACTCTACTTCATAAAACAACTTTGTAATGACTAAACGCCATGAAATCTTAACAAAAGTATCATCCTGAAGCAATGAGACAGGGAATACAAAGGAAAAAAAAGTTAAAAAGTTAAAAAGTACAAGTACCTCAAATGGAGGTGCGGGAGATGGTTTTGAAGAATTAATGAGCAAGTGTAATAAACATTGTTGAGCACGTTGGGGAAAACAAACTGCCAGAAACACAGAGTTGGAGACAAGTCTTAACATCCCTTATCAATATTCATAAATCCGAAACACAGCGGCATTCAAATGTGACGAGCCCGTATTAACAGTGCATGTCCTGGCTCTGACCTTCTCTGTATGAGCTCTCAAAAGGACACATATTATGCACTGTTCCCTCATTAAAAAAATATACCTGGAGTTGTGTTTGCCTGTGAGCCTCAGAAAATACGTAGTTTGAATTTTCCCAGGATTGTTGCGTCACAGTTAAAAACCCTGCACAGTTTTTAAGTCCATAAATCACTGCGAGACTTTTCAGCCGTTGAATGCAATTATAGACTGTATATTTAAGCGCACGTACAGTAGCTAACCTGCTAGCCGCCACATTCCAAATAGGAAGTGATCATGAGTGCGCTTCCAGCTTCACTTTACATTAGAAAACTGTCACCACTCTGTCCGTAAATGCTGCTGTCAGGCTTAAAATGTTCGTATTGACCCACTTTACATGATCCTAGTGTTTTTATTTCATTATTGTGTTTGTAACTCAAGATATGAACATTAATAAGAGACAAATCAGGTGCCTTTTTTTCCCCGAGGTTACTCCCGCTAGTGTTAACAACAGGTTTGACTGACGTTTCTATGCGCCCGCCCTCTGCCAAATCAGCGGCATGGGTAGAAAGGGGCATTACCTTCAACACCTTCGCTCCAAACGCTATAGGTGGTGTCACATGCCTAAATTAACATGTCAGGCATGTTCCTTAGTTAGATAACAATAGCTTTCTCCACATGGTAATTCTCTCTGCTGCCAGTAGATGGACCCTACACCCGATTCAATTATGGGGAATGCTCAAGCTGAAGAATAATGTCTTTTTTAAAATTCTAAAACATGAGATGCCAAAGCAAAATATGCAGAATATGTCTTGTTTATTCAATCTAACTGTCTAACGCTGGCTTCTTTTTTTGATAAGCAGAAGGAGATGGGCCAGATCGGTGGTCACTCACGAGGAGCTTACTCATTGATTTCCACTCTCCAGCCGTTATTGACCAAAACACCTGGGGTCTGTATCTTACATCGTCATTTTCAGAGGCGCTCATGCTCGGTGTCGCTCAGTGAATTAAGATTTCATGATGTGAACTCTTATTGACACAGTGGCTCATCATAAGCCGTACAGGTTGGTGAAAATGCTCAAAACACAGGGGGTAATCTGGGGTTCTTTAAGGTGAACAGTATAGTTGTATGAATGGAAGAATCTGTCTAAGGCTGTTGCCACTTGAAAGGTGCATTACAATGGCTCTTAATAAAGTGGTACTACATAACCTTTCTGGAGGGGGGTACGCTACCTGCTTGTCTCAGTAGAGATATTATTGCTATGGGATGGTAAGTTATTTTTCATCATGGTGACACAGGCCTCGTTACATGTCAGATCTGTGGAGAAGCTACCATACCGTAACAATACATATATATGAGTATATATATGCGTATATGTATAGTTTTGATATAGTTTTAAATAATCCATTCCAATGTAGAGTGTTTTTTAATTTGCTGGAATAAAAATTATTTTATATAGTTCATGTCATTTGTCTGTTGAGTCCTAG
This sequence comes from Periophthalmus modestus, assembly GCA_019594935.1. NCBI lineage: Eukaryota > Metazoa > Chordata > Actinopteri > Gobiiformes > Gobiidae > Periophthalmus > Periophthalmus modestus. The sequence continues at coordinate 15,064,151 of JAIEZT010000016.1, forward strand.
TGTTATATTGTCTCATGGTTCAAGGGGAATAATTTGTCTGTTTTGTCAAATTTGTCTCCAAATTTCTGGTAGACCCCACCTTACAACTACTACATATCGAAGCACATTTCTGCTAATAAGTGTCACTGGAAGTCATATGTAAAAAAAAATATTCTTATTATTAACAACAACAACAATAATAATCATAATAAAATATCTGGAATTCAATTGTAATCAAATCGACGACACTTATTCCCACTTACCATAATGGTAAATGGTTACAAATTAATAAAGCACTTTTCCACCTTCAAGGCACTCAAATCGCTTTACATCAAGGAACCACTCACTCATTCAGAAACATATTCATATACCAGTGTATGCAGACACGGCATGAGGTGGATTAAGTGTCTTGCCCAATTACCCAATAACAGCATTCATCTGTGAGGGCTGGAATCACACCACCAACTTGTGGGTCAGTGGATCAATGGACAAACACTGCTACTGTTGCCCATAAATGTAATCAAAATTGTTATAAAATAGAGTCAGAATACATAGTAGTAGTAACAGGTAATGTCAAATTTCTGTCGATGTAGCTCACCACAAACAAGAAGCAACCCCAGACATGTCCTGAAATGACCGTAAAGCAAGTCGCCGTTCTGTAGCTATCATTTGCCCATACTTAACTAATTGACAATAGTTTTACACCAGCACTTAAACAAAGGAGCTTGCGTATGAATCAGGCAGCAGACAGTGGCCAAAGCTCATAAATATTGGTGACTTTGTGATAGGGCCAGCCTGTGCCGCCAGAGCTCCGAGTGCATTTAGAAGTGAATGAGGTTGTAAATAAGGGCGCGGAAACAGGCACCAGCAAGATTAAACTTGTCTTTTAGGTCCTTAAACAGGCCCAGTATTACGAGATAGCGCCAGCCACATGAGCCAGTGAAATATAGATGTTTGGTTCAGAGGGATTATGAACGAGCAATAACACTGCCATGGAATTTGGGGAGTTGAGAACAAAAGAATTTGGATAAAGTAGTAGGGGTGATGGTGGTGTAGGTAGCTGTGGTTGTCTCATATCTGGTGGTTAGATTCCAGCTCTCACCTGTTCACTCTGTCCATTGTGTCCATCGATCTTGCTTAAGTTTGAATGTTATACGAGCTATATTTGGTGCTTCAGTGCAAAGACTTGAAATGACTTGAAGCTCAAAACAAAGGACTTGGATTTGTGGGTCACTGACTAGGGAATCATCTTAGATTTGCCTGTCTTTCACTTAGGACTTGTGGTTCATAGTGATAAAAATGCATTAGTCATATAGCATTTTTACAGATGCTGAAAGTAGCCTTACAACATTGTGCGTTATTCATTCACTCCATGCTTATAGTATGTTTATGGTAAGCTAATGTAGCCACGGCTGCCCTGGGGTAGACTGAAACAAGGCTGCCAATCTGGCTGCCATATGCCTCTACGACCACCAGCAATAAGCCATGCGTCTATTTTCTTCTCCTAATCCAAGGCCGGGTCACCCCAGACACTTCCTTTAGCTCCTCCGTTGGGACCCTAATCAATCACATTAAATCCATACTAGGCAAGGTGGGTGAAGTGTCTTGCGAAAGGGCACAGTTACAGTTTCTGGTAGAGGAACTGTTGTCCCACTGTGGCACCTGGTATTCCCAGTGGCCCCCCCAATCCGTGTACTAACCAGGTCCAGCCTTTTAGCTTCCAAGTTTGGGCATTGCCAAGGTGCTTTCATGAATCGGGCTCACACACCACATATTTATTATCATAGAAGAGGTGGGGGAGATACTATGTCTCTCGGCTGGCCTGGGAACGCCTTGGGGTCCCACCGGAGGAGCTGGAGGACGTGTCTGGAGTGAAGGAAGTCTGGGAGTCCCTGCTCAGACTGCTGCCCCCACGACCCAGCCCCAGACAACATGTTCATGGAAACAAGCAGAGGGAGGCCCTTATCCAGGCCAAACAAAAGTCAAGGTTATTAAGATATTAAGATATTCATATACACTTTTCAATGCAATGAACACATCCAAAATAAAACCAAAAAACACAATTTTATTTTAGTCGTTATTTTTCGGCTTAAACAATATGCAGTGCGGCTGATGCTCAGATAAAGCATAAATCACTTATTTCCTTATCACACTCGTAGCTCCATTGCAGACCACAACTATCCATTTTCTTAGCAATTAAAAACAGCCAACCTCTTTAGCGTCCTTAATCTTGTTGTTTCGAGTAACCAGAGAGTAAAAGATTGCGGATCCTATTGACTTTTAAGGGTCATAATCTTGGTATGGCATGGCTCGGACGATTATGAGGATTACCACATCTACACAGGCGATGGAGTAAAGATTAAAGCACTTTGTCTTCCTAATGGCACACTTTATCGTACCTGCCCCATTTGTTTACCGTACCTCCTTATCTTCACTCTTTTCCCCCCTATCATTTGTTCCACCCGTGACACAAAAGCACCTCTATCCAACGCATGTATGTCTGCCAAAATATTATTATTACGTCTGTATCATTGTTTGAATATAAAAGTACCGGTCTGTGTCAAAGGACCGGCCTTTTGAATGGAAATTACAGAAGATTACAGGGATGTCTGAAAAAAATGTATTTGTGTTTTTGAAGCCGAACAGGACGCAAATGTACACAGAGACAATGCAATCTAAACAATAGGAAAGCCACAATAACATGCTGCAGTGCAAAGATTTTTCAAGGAGGCTATTTTTCAGCAAGTATTTGGAATAAAACTATTGTGTTCTTTCAACAAATACGTAGTCCATGTTTTCAAAAGAATCGAAAGTATAGTTTGGATACTGCATGTACGCTGAGATTGGGTATCGATTTTGTGAATAATTATATTTTCGCAGTTGGGGGTAGGACGTCTGTACTTAAAATCGTTTTATTACATCGCCTAGATATAAGAATATAGTATCTGGAATTATTGGAATTTCATATTACACATATTTACACAGGTGAAGTTACAGGTCAGATCTGCGGAGAGGTGACTCCCACTTACAGTAATAAGTTTTTTGTTTTGCTTTTTCTGTTTTGTTTTTGTTTCACTATTTTTCTTTATCTGTAATATCTGGAATTATCCAAATTTCACTTGCACTAAGAAGTTTTTTTTGTTTGTTTTTTTTTGTACTATTTTTCTTTATCTGGAAAATCTGGAATTATCCGAATTTCATATTACACATATGTACACAGGTGACATTGCAGGTCAGATCTGCGGAGAAGTGACTCCCGCTTACAGTAATATGTTTATTTGGGGTTTTTTTTTCATAATTTTTCTCTATCTGGAATATCTGAAATTAGCGGAATTCCATATTACATATATTTACACAGGTGAAGTTACAGGTCAGCCGATTCAAGACAGATCATTTTAACATGTGGAACATTCCAGGCAAGTATTAACATCTTCATGGAGACAAGCAGGTTGCCAGGACCATCCGCCAAGTTTCATATAGCTCAATTCAAACTATTCCAGCTAATATGTATTTCTATGTACCACACAGTATCTACGAGATGTGGGTAGAACAGATCGACTATAGAGCATAATGACGCAATATAAATCTATTCCTTATTCCTTACATTCCTTCGTATACCTCTTGTTCCCCAAGGCCCACTTTCACTGTGGTATGTACACTACAGTACCTCAGAAGACATCCCCTCTCCGCGACTGCTCTGATGAAGTATCCACTTTACTGTGCAAACTGCAGTAGCTCCGCGTCCCTTTTAATCTCACATATACACTCCTCCATACAGTAGTGTGCTAGCCTCAGGGAAGGCTTTACAGTCTGATCTATGCCCCCACATGACCCACCATCATTACCTCCATAAGTCACAACTAGGTGTGCATTGTTGAAGCCGCTACTGCTGTTATTGCTGCCTTTTGAATGGTAGTATCGGACTTGTACTGTAGGCAGTTTTGTATGAATTCCTCCTGTAGCACTGGTATTACAGGAGATAGGTTCTAAAAATTGTTCTGGAGATGTATGTACCATTTGTGTATCGGGTATATAGACTCGAATAAAGTCAGGGCCGGCTCTAGCTTTCAGGGGCCTTAAGCAGAATTCGTGTCTGGGCCCCTGGGCAGTGGATGTACGTGGGCTCAGCTATTGGTGATTTACATTTGACAATATTATGACTATGCTTTCATCACCTTGTCAAATTGTATTTCTATTTATATGATTCAATTGTATTTCTATTTATATGATCAAAAGATTGGAATGTTTAAATGTAGCAGATATTTTGCTACTATAGATAAAAAAAAAAAAAAATCCCAAATGTAATCTTTATAGAGGGATATTTAAACTGCTGTAAATACCCAAGTATGTTTCCAGTAAAACTTTACATATTATATTACTTAATTTTCAATATAAATGTATGGGATCTTGGGGGCCCTCTGGTAGCGGTGGGGCTCTAACAGCTGCTTACTCTGCTTATAGGTTGGGCCGGCCCTGAATAAAACTAAAAACAAAATTGGAATTCAAAAAATACAGAAATGTTTAAAACAAACACGGGTATACAACAATACGTCTGCACTAATAAATTGTATGGTTCATTCATGTTTTGTACGACCTCAAAGGACATTTACAGGCACATTTTGTATTGCGTTGTAAAAATATTGTTGCACAAAAAAAAAAAAAAAAAAAAAATTCGTCAGATATTTGTCAATATTACCCACCCCTAATTGTTAAACTGTCATCCCTAGTCTAGTCCCTTTACATCCCTAGTACCATGATTTTTTTTTTTTTTTTTTTTGTAGTACAATTTAGTTTAAAAAGCATATAAATTTAAAAAGTACAGCTATATTTGATGCTTCAGTGCAAAGACTTGAAAACACTTGAAGCTCAAACAAAGAACTTGCTCGACTTGACTTGCTGCTGTTTTTGACTTGGGAAGTGAAACTAAAGACTTGAGACTTACTTGAGACAACTTAGTCCCACCTCTGCCTCGTGATACTATGTGTACTATGACCAGCAGTGGCACAGGGAGTATTTGCTGTCCAACTGGAACATTAGCAGTTAATTTCTTTCCCATTTTCCCGACATATTTGCAAAATGAAAATTAGTTTTCAAATATTTTACCTGGTTAAATAAATCTATTTGTCTCCATGGAGATGTTACTGCTTTGACATGAAACTTATCTATCTTCACAGAGACCAAGTTACATGTCAGATCTGTGGAGAGGTGACCCTACTCACTTACAAATGCAATGAAAACCTCTGTAACTGAATAAATGTGAGACAAAGTACAACGTAAGGGAAAATTTGGCCTTTTTTTTTTACCGCCATGGTAAAGTCAGCTAGCATGCTATCCACTCACTTCCTGATACTGTGAAAGTAAAACATGTCAGCATTAGTCTTTGTTTCAGTAGTTTTGGCGAGGCTGAATTTGACAAGTATAACATTCTGTGACATTTTTGAATAGTTTTAAGTCAAGTGAGTTTGAAATTTAAAAAAAAACGGGTGTTATCTTAAAGGTGAAGTATTATGCAAAATCGATTTTTAAGCTTTCAACCCTTGTTCCCTCGTCAAAAACATGCCTGAAGAGGTTTTAGATCTCATCCATGCATGTTTCAGTAATTTAGCGATCTCTCCTGGGCTCTATTCGAACACTCATTATGATAAGTTGATAAGGCACCTTTAAATAGAAGAAAGAAAAAAATAAAACATAATAATACAAATGTCTGATTGAGACCGGAAGGGCATCCAGAGCAATGCTTTGGCCATCATTCGAGCACACGCCGACTGAATACCTGTCGTTTGTGATTTGCTTTGGGAATAGCACACTGGAATATGGTCAACTAAGGACATGACACAGTTTACTATTATTGTTAAAGCTGCGTATTCTGTCAAACTTTCACTTCAATTTCTTTTTTTTTGTACCCGCCAGTACTTTTGAGTTATTTAAGACTTTGGAAAATCAACTTTCAGAGCCTCAAACTCTGCTCTGTGTTTGTGTGTGCTTGGCTACTTGGGCTGTAAAGGTTTTAATGGGGCCAATATTTCTGCGACTGTTCATTGTGTAATTATGAAAAATGGCGAGGCTATAATTCACCCGGTGCCACCCACACTGTCACACTTCGAGCCAGCTCATATTCTCATGCCACACTCGGGTTCCAGAAATGACATTTAGACTATAGTAAACAATTTAAATCAAAACTTAAGATTTTTTTTTCTCTTGCACAAGTTCGTAGGCTTATTTCGTTTCTTCTTTCTCATTGGTACAATCAGCCGGTTTCATTTGCACGGTGACAGTGGGCCGGTTAGCAGCAGACGAGGTGTCACGTTGCATTTGTGTGCCCTAAACAAGATTAACTACAGCTATTTGTATCCCCATATCTGTGAAGAGGTAATCAACGGCGGCGGTTTGGCGTGCTAATTTTCGCCATGGTAACCACTTACTAAAGCCCATCAAAGAAAATAGCTTTGTTTTCATCAGTCAACTGTAAATGTGCCTCTTGTGTGCGCTCGGTCACAAAGTGCTTTACGAACGAGTTGGAGGTGAGTTGTTCAACTTGAAGCAACTTCCCTGAATCCCCCGATTTCGAAAGAGTGAAAGGCGGAAGTTTGGGTCGGATTTTTACAATCTTTTTCTCAAAATTGGTGCAATTTAAACCTTTGGCAGTGGTCCAAGCTTATTCCTGACGTACCTTATGAGTTCAGAGTATGCTAATTATTCACCACAATGAGTTTATAAGAGCGTTTCACTACAATCAGAGGCCAGAGCGAAGTTTTGCCGTCACGGTAAAGTTAACATCAACTAGCATGCTATCCACACCCTTCCTGATACTCAGAAAGTAAAAGCATTATCAGCATTATTCCTTATTTCAGTGGTTTTGCAATGACTTACATAACATTCTGTGACATTTCTGCAGAGTTTTAAGTAAACTAACTTTGAAATAAGAAAATGGGTAAAGTGCAACATATTATCTTATGCAAAACCGATTTTTTGAGCTTTCGACCATGTTATAGCATTGTCGCCTCGTCAAAAAACATGCCCGAAGAGGTTTTAAGATGTCATCCATACATGTTTCAGTAATTTAGTGATCTCTCCCAAGCCCTTTTCGAACCCATTTTACGTTTAGCAGTAAGACTCTGTCAAAATGCGCAGCCCATAAAGTTTTGTTGGACCGCTGATTGTTTTGTGATAACACTCTGAAGAGGGAGTGACTTAGCACAGAGAGCAAAGCGAAGGAGCAAAAAAAACAACTGATAAAACATGTTAAACACGCTGCTTTTGGCGAATATAGCATTTTCAAAATAAGAAAAGCTAACATGGCAATCTAAATATGTTTCGTGTTAGCAGTTAATACCCCACAGAAGTAAAATACCCTCTTTAACAAGTCATATATATATTCTCAAAAGCACGGAAATGGTCCTCCCTTGAGCAATATATTCAGAAATAGACACCCTTATGCGTTCTCAACTCTACATGACACTGGCCGTGGATGGTATTATAAGTAAATATTGATTTCCTGAAGCTTATGCTGTCTTCTAAATTCATTCTTTTTTGATCTTTGGTTTATATTTAAGGCTCGGAGGTTTTATATTCTCATGAGCCAAGCAACCCATTTGGAAATCTTTTACGATTTTCAAAGCCCACTGCGTGTCTTAAGGAATGCAAAAGAGCGCCGCCTCAAAGTCTTTCAATCGGAAAAGTACTTTGGGCCAATTTCTGATGCAACCTGAAACTTCCTCCTCTCTTTGACTAAATAGAATTTTTATTAGGACATATTTTTGTTAGTCGCGCTTTGTATTTGCTACAGCTATTTCTTCAAAACATGGTCAAATACGCCAACAAAAGTCGCTCGTTTTGAACCTTCCTACACTATGAAAATGTGAAAGAACTGAAACACAGAGCAAGTATTGAATAAAAAGGCGAGGCGTTCAGACAGAGATGCCACTTTTGTTGAAAAAAACTGAAAAGAAACCTCGGCCTTTCAACTAAAACATCCCACATCCATTTTTCTCCGGTTCTTTATAGTGTTGCTCGGGTTGGCTCAGAAGCTGCTAAGCACTACAAAGGCAAAACACAAATGACTGCGTATTAAAAGTGATTGGGCTGATGTAATGTGTAATTTTGACACTTGTTGATAATATAACCAAGGGAATTATTGATTTTCATATTATGATTGAAGTCGGAGTAAGACGTAAGGTTTGCAGGGAACTATACTACCTTTCACTCAAATTGAAACAGAAAATTCACATTCATCTGCCCGTAATATATGAATCTTGGCTTTGGTGAATAACGGGAAGTAAATACAAGAGCGAGATCAATGCGAGAAAATAAAACTGTTTAGTGTCGGCTCGGAAAAACTGTTTTTAAGTACCACATTACTCGTCGTCCTGTTTTACTGCTAATCCTGTAGTTTTGATGTGCACATGTTCTGAAATGTGATTTGTTTTAGTTCATATTTCAGAGTTTTTGGACGTGTTTGAAATGAAACTGAGTAAATGTGAGATAGGTGAGTTTAATGTCATGCTGTGGAGCTTTCCAGACAATCAAAGCAATAACATCTGAATGGAGACAAGCACCAGGTGGACTCTTCTCCAGAGAAGTTAAGTAGTGCACCTTTGAGGGAATCCAGAGCAATCGTTTGGTTATTATTGGAACACCGATTGAATACGTTTTACCACTACTGTTAAAACCTCTTATTCTGTTAACCTTTCACTTCAATTTCTTCTTTTCATTCACTCATCTAGACACGTTTAAACTGTGAACTTTGAGCCGAATCCTATTATTATTAAAAGAAATTGCAGTTGTAAAGCCTTCTCGAGCTAGCTTTCATCACAAAAGACTGAATTTTGTCACTTGGACAAATGTTTGAATGCAGATTTTGGTAAATAAAAATCAGAAAGTCTGAAAGGAGGAGCTAACTACAGTGCAGCTAACACACCCTAGTTGTTCACAGTAAGGGGGAGCAGTTATCCCCCTAAGGTGTGAACTGTCACCTGCAAAATTTGACTCAGGGTAGGGTTGTGCAACTGCCAATTGACTTAACAGACGTAACAGTTACAGTTGTCCCTCACTATTTCAGTTCACCTTTCGCGGGCTCGCTGTTTCGAAGATTTTTTTAGTGCAAATTTGCATGCTTTTTTTTTTTTTACAGTGTATGAACGTGCATTGTGTTCTGCGTCCTGATTGGCTAAGAGACTGTAGATCACTATCAATCAATCTCCTCCGTGCCGTGTCTCCTGTACAGTACAGGAGACACAGTCAAATTTACATAAATGTTCGATCGCAGTGTGACTCTGAAGTGCTGTATGTTTGCAGGTTTTCTCCCCGACAAAACCCATGATGCCGATGAAACGTTCTGGACCGATTTCTAAAAAGTATTATTTTATTTACAAAAAAAATGCTTATATTTTTATTTCTCAAACAAATGTTTGGGCTTAAAAACAGGTCTTGATCTTTGGATCCATTCTGTAATACTGCACCTTTTTTTTTTTTTAATCTGCAAAGGTTTGAACTTTGACAGTGTTTAAACAAGAGAAAAATGTGAGAAAATGTTAATGCCTGTCTGAGAAAAGTGTATAAAGTGTGTGGTGAGGGGTTTTACAGACTTAAAACATATAATAATTGTAAAAAAAATAAAAAAGCTGATTGCTTTGTGGATTTCTCCTATTGTGGTTTGTTTTACGAGGAAAAAACTGTAATATTTTCTGTTAAACACATCTTAGTCTTGGTCATCTCTCTCTGGGGAATAATTGGTTGATAAAATTAGTTTTCACATTGGCTGTTTTAGTATGTTTTTCTACAGCAGAAGCCAGTCTTTTGAACGACTCTTTGAAACGAGCAGATCCAAAAGATTCAGATCCCACGAAAAAGCTAAAAGTCTCATCACATCACTACTCCTTACTGTAAAGTTTCTTTTGCTGTTCATGGGTTTCAGAATCATGAAGCGTTTGGACTGTTGGACATAGCAAAGCGAGGCCCAACATTTGAGACAAAAGCAATAAATATGAAGATAAGCAAGTAGCTGACCCTGTTGCAGAAAAGTTCAGCAAACTACAGTGAAGTTCTACCAACTTCGGTATTGGAAATGTGTTTTTATCTGCAGCTATTTTTGCTACATTTTGGGCTCTTGTATTACCAGTTAAAGCAGAACTGTGTGAAGAGACATTGTTTCAGAATCTGGTGAGTTTTATATTTCCATTGTTGCTTTAAATAACAAGCCCCGTGTTTGTAGAGAATCTATTTTTGCTGCCGACTGTAAACCCGCTTTAATCTCATTTTGGAAGAAGAATGTGGGAATTAAATGTATTTCGCCTTTTCCCTGTCTCACTCTCACTGGCTGGTGTGCTCAGTATGCAGCCCTTCCCTCGCAGGCTTGGAACTCTTTTTAATTCTTTATGTGATGCGGTTTGTGTTTCTTGGGCTTTTTATCCTCTCCTCTGAAACTTTAGATGAAATCACAGCATAAAACAGTCAATGAATTTGGCAGGGGTCGTTCTTAACATAGCACATCTGACGCTTTCTTCCCTCAAGGTTATCAAAGTAAGAAGACGTATGAGTGAGAGCATCAACAAGAAAACTTGATTCTAGGATGCCCAATGCCACAGCTGTGTCCTCCTTTTTCACATTTCTTATGTCCAAGATGTTAGATGTAGGGGTGTTAGCCCTATTTACTCTAGATGCTTTACCTTCCAGAGAAAAAGTCAACAGATCATGTTAGACCTGTTTATTGCTACCATGGGATCTATAAAAAATATATAAAGTAAATAGAAATTAAAAAAAAAAAAAAAATCAAACTTTGTAATTGGTTTAACTGGACAACATTTATTTATTTTTTTTTATTTTTTTTTTTTTTTATATATATTTTTAAATTGTGAAGGTGAACCCCAACATTTAAACTCTTGGTACCTGATTTTCGAAACACAAGGAGGCAGGTATTTAAATCTATATGACTCACTCTCTCAAATCTTTTAGCATACCGTTAATATTCACTTGCATTCATTTTCGAGCACATGACTACACAAGCGTTTTTCAGACGACAAAGTGGGTAGACTGCCAAGACTCAATCAATCAGACCGCTGCTTTTGGCTCTTAAAGTGGGACTTAACACCTAAACTCCTCCCACATTTCAAATAGAGCTGTTAATCTGGGCTCTACCTGGAGGGCTGAAGGAGAAAGTGAAGGGGGGGAGGAGAGGCGGATTCTGGAGGTATAAGGAACAAGGTAATTGATTCAACAAAAATATCCACACGCCAAACTTCATCCCTGCAGCTAATTGTTTGTAACGAAAACAAACAAGTGGCTATAATTAGAGCAATTATGTGTGATGTCACATAGTACTTGAAGTGCAGCGGCCAGTTTTTGACAGTTTTGACCAGAAAGCCAAAATTATATTGCATGGCTAATCCGGAATGATATCTCGCTTTATTTTTTATACAGATTGATTTCAGTCTGGTTCCCATTTAAGCCTGTTAAAATGAGATCGTGATAATATATTTGTTTGAGTTTTTTTTTTTTTTTGACACGTGAAACAAAGGAGCTCACTGGTCAACTATGATTTACAAATAAAATCAAATTTATTTCACCTCAGAGTTTAGAGCTTCACTCCTTGATTCTGCAGAAATCCACAATGTTTCTCAGTAACTGTGATGTTTTTTTTCACTTCATTTTTTCCGACATGGACGGACCATGTGTGACCCCGATTGGCTGATCCACCTGTCAATCACACCCACTTGAAAACAGGGAGATTCACCGGGGACCAGACTCACATCTTTATAAAATATTGAAAGGAGCGTGTATTCTGGATCTCAGGCAAACAAATACACCTAGTTTGCACAGAAACTGCCAACAATGACTTGGAACAGTACAACAATACTATTAAACACCTTATATTGATTTTGTTTCTCAGTTCCACTTTAACTTCCAGGTTTACAAGACATAAAATACTTTTGTTCTTTTATAATACTATTTGGAGAAACATGAAATTAAAGCTTCTCATTTACCATTTACTTGGAATGCAGTCGCCCACTACTTTATTTTATGTGGCCTAACAACTATATGAACAAGTTGGCTCTTTTGAACGGTTCTTTAATGTGAACAGCTAGAACCGAATGTCATTTTTAAAAGAGCAGAATCTTTTCCTTTCTAATTTTTATGCATTTTTATTCTGATTATCACTGAACCGACACAAGAATCAACACAGACGCAGAGCAGAAAACATGAGGGAGAACTTTGTGCATGAAAAAAATCTAATTTAGCATCATTATAACAGCTCGATTTTTTTATTATTAGTATTGTAGTGCAGTGTTTTATTGAGATTATTCCTAATTCCAAAGGGTAAACACACTCCCACTCTTGTTTGAACCATTTTAATCACATTTATGCCTTGGTCGTCTCTCTCTGTGATTATTTCATAGTTAAAATGAGTTCCCACGATAGCTTATGTCATATAAATACATCATAAAAGAGCCAGTCTTTTGAACGGCTCTTTGAAATGAACGGATCCAAAGATTCGGATCCCCTTAAAGAACCTGAAAGTTCAGAAAGCCCAGTTCCAGTTAACCAAATAATCTTCCTAGAACCTAGAAACGCCACCTAAGAGTCTCATATACCTGGCGCAAACCCACGATGTTTACTGCACTATTGCGAGTTGCCGCGCCAACCACCGATGTACCACTGTGCCGCATTTTTATTATTGCGTGCTTGGCAGTATTATTGTACACCACAATGCCAAGTTTCTCCATTGGACTGTTCATTTGACACGACAGGTGCACTTTGCGGTACAGTTTTGGTCACAGCGCCTTAATGAGCCTCCCAAAGCTATTAAAACAATTGGAGCGTTACGAATGCTGTCAAGGGTTGTATTAAAAAGTGTATTCCTTTTTATAGCTGCCAAATGTGGGCTAAAGAGCAGCCGGTTTGTAGCTGTGAATCATCGTTAGTCCTGAGGCGTCAGCTCTAGTGACAGACAGCCAGGAGAAGACGTTGCTTTGACTGGGCCAAACCAAAAGTTGTCATATTTTTAGCTCTTTCTTTTCCAACTGTGATTCTCCATCTGGATCTCTCCTTTCATAGCTGGCTGTATTTTTTCATTCACCACAATGCTGGAGATGTGACAATGCAGAAAATGGAGCGAATCAAAGCAAGACCAAAGAACGAAGTGCACCGCAGTGAGAAAGAAAAAAAAAGAAGAAAAAATAGCTCTCTTTTCCTTGGGCACTCTCTTTGGGACTGTCACAGTGTTGAGCGGCTCGTTGGCGTGGCTTTGATAAGAGGGAAAGGTACAGGGGGAGGGAGAGTGCGAGGGGGTGAAGACATGAGGGAAAGGAAGAGTCTTAAAGCAGTGCACTTTTAAGGTTTGTTACAGAAATCCATCCATCGACGCGAAGGAGTGTTTTTGGACTCTGCTGAGTGATTACCTGATGAGAGACAGAAAAGGAGAGGTCCAATTAGGCAGACTCAAGTCCCTCCAAAAACTCCGCTCACTCAACTCAATGTTCAGAGCAGCACTGACATCCGGCTTTCAGGTATCTGTAGTGTGCTAAGTTAAGGGCTTGATTTATATTTGTGTTTTAACTACTTATTTTGGCGACTAAGAAGGATTTGATTGTTCAAGTGGGACTAAACACTTAAACTCTGCCCACGATCATATTTCAAGTAGAGCGGCTAAACTGGGCAGTATCCGGAGGACTGGAAGCGAGTTTGAGCGAGGAGGAGGAGGAGGTGGGGTGTAAAACTAAAACTCCGCCCCTGCAGCCAGGTGTTTGCAATCAGGTATACCTGGCAGTAATCAGGGCAGTTCTGCGTGATGTCACCATGTACTTGGAATTGAAGTGGCCACTGGAAGCAGCATAAACTCAGTTCTTGACTATGGCTAGGTACCGCTTATTTTGTATTTATTTTTTTGCTTCCACTACGTTAACGATACCTGCTATACCTGGTCCATATTAAAACCATATTTTTTAATCCTTGAATTACATTGTCCATCCATCCATCCATCCATTTTCTTCCGCTTATCCGGGGCCGGGTCGCGGGGGCAGCAGTCTAAGGAGGGACTCCCAGACTTCCCTCACCCCCAGACACATCCTCCAGTTCCTCCGGTGGGACCCCAAGGCGTTCCCAGGCCAGCCGAGAGACATAGTCCCTCCAGCGTGTCCTGGGTCTTCCTCTCGGGGCCTCCTCCCGGTGGGACATGCCCAGAACACCTCCCTAGGGAGGCGTCCAGGAGGCATCCTGAGCAGATGCCCGAGCCACCTCAGCTGGTTCCTCTCAACGTGAAGGAGCAGCGGCTCTACTCCGAGCTCCTCCCGTGTGACTGAGCTCCTCACCCTATCTCTAAGGGTGCGCCCAGCCACTCTGCGGAGGAAAAAATCATTTCGGCCGCTTGTATCCGCGATCTTGTCCTTTCGGTCATGACCCAGAGCTCATGACCATAGGTGAGGGTAGGAACGTAGATTGACCGGTAAAAATCGAGAGCTTTGCCTTTCGACTCAGCTCCTTCTTTACCACAACGTACCGATACAGCAGTAACTATGTTAATTCATATTTTTAACCCACTTCTGCCCCCTGCATAGAGATACCTAGTGGATGAATATTGAACTAAAATGAGCCAGAGTGGTAGTGACAAGATGGTTGACCTGTTGAGCTGGAAAACTACCCAAAAAAATTGTCTTCTCAGCAAAGCAGCGGTTGGTAAAATTGTGGGATTTTTTGTTAATCTTTTTAGTAATAGCTTGCAGAATGTCTAGAAGTACGTTTTATATATATATATATTTTTTTGGTAAATTTGCGAGCCCAATGGGTCAAATTTGGCCCATTGAAAAAGTGGATATTTCAGTGTTCAGTGAAATTATAGCAGTAATTTAATGCAATGTTCATAATTTTTCAAAGAAGAAAAGGGTTCTTGGGTTCTCTCAAACATGGTACTAGGCTATACACGTCTAATTATAACTCATAACAAATGCTCATTCAAATGATCCAGAGCACACAGGTGAGCCTCACTTGAACACCCTTAAGTTTCACTGTTGTTTTATTTTAGATCAGAGGCAGCGCTGTGGAGCACATGCTTTTTGTTTATGCTTTTACTACTGGTTACCTGAGCAAAGGAGGATTATGGATTATCGCTTGGATATTTAATACACCATATTTACTTGGGAATTACCCTTTCACTAGGACCAACGAGCAGGTTCATATTATCTGTTTGGCTTCAGCTTTACGCAGACACTGCAGACTGTGACTGGATGTGGATTTATTATTAGGCACAACACTTAGACTTTGAGACAGTGTAAAGGCCCCACACTAGAGACTCGATGTGTTTTCAAAGTGGTTACGTTGCAACTGTGCATGCTGTTTCTTCAGCTCTTCTGTTTAACCGGTTAGATGTTGCACTGCGCTGTTTTTGGACGCGTGGGACTATGTTAAAACATGAGTGCTGTTTGTGCAGAGCGTGAGCACCTGTGCTGCTGACAAATCGTTGCGGTGTATTTACTGGCTAATTAAAGCCAAAGAACCGAAAGTTGGCTCTGAACAAACCATGGTTTTTCAGTACCAGTACTAACCGAACCTTTTTGGCCGGTTCCTACTTTGAACCAAGTTTCAGTGATCCGCCGTATTTTTGACGAAGAAGCTGCAAATGTGTGTAGTATGCATCAAAGGTGCCAAAATAGGAGTAGGAACATGAGATCATTAAAACACAATATACACAGTTTAGAAAAAATATATGGCTTTTTTATCCATGGCCAAGAGATGAAAGCACATAAACAGATCTATAGATATATGTTTCTGTTTTAGCACTAACCAAACACAATGGCACATGACCTCTGCAGATTCCCTGCTCAGTCTGGCACAAAGGCGTTTGCAGATTACACTGCGGGACAGCACGTCCTACAGTTTTCACACAGAAGGTGTCGGCATCAAAGCCAACTGTAAAACATGTACAGCGTGCCTCAGAAGGACGCGGAGAAGAAATCATTATTGGAGCTGTAAATTCAATGTTACAAAACTAAAGTTATTTCAGTGGAGGACCCTGAGAGCCATGGAATACGTCTATAAAAGGTGATTTAATAAATAAATTAATACATGCTTTTAGAAAAATAAAGTCTAAATAATAATCAAATGATTTGGTAAAATCTATTTACACATAATTTTATTAAAAGTTTTTTTTAAAAGAACATTTAATAAAATATTTGGCAAATACTTATCATAAAAGAGTTTTAAAAGAGAATTTAGTAAAAGTTTTATTTAATGGATTTATACATTCTTTTGCAAACTTTATTAACCTCTCATTTACTTCTTCTGATTAGCTTCTCTAATTCGTGTCTCTCTTTCCCCTCCTTGTCTTCCTAGCTAATGTCAAGTAAATAATAAACCTGAACTAGTAAGGAACTCTCTGGTTGGTGAGAGCAGGCATGTCCAAACTGTGGCCCGAGGGCCAAATACAGCCTTTAGACCAATTTTCTCATCCCTCAAGCTTCCAGGTAAATTGGCCCATATTACAATAAACAGTACTTTTTACTGTATATTTCTGAAAATCTACTTTTAAAAGGCCATATCAAATCTTTAATCGTCTCATTGAGGATGTAAGCGTGAATAAAGGTCTAGTGTTTCAGTCTAACTTGTAATAATAACACAGATTTGAAGTATTCACTGTATTGGCGACCAGTCTATGGCCCTCAATCGGCCCCCAGCTCTGTCTGTATTTTTATACGTGGCCCTTAATGAGAAAAGTTTGGACACGCCTGGGTTAGAGCAACTTGTGCACCAACTCGTAAACCAGACTAGATGCTTCCTCATTGTTAGTTTAAATATACAAAAAATATTGGATACTGAATATGAAACTGTGTGTCTTTTACGTGTAGCGATGGGACAATAATCAATAATGTCGTTTATCGTGATAAAAAAGAGTCAACTAAAGTTACTCGTGGAAGATTTTATATAATCGTGAGAATCGCCAACAAAGATAATCTCCATTGGATCACTAGAATGAGCAAAAAAACTGCTTATCCATAGATTATAATTATTCATATCCATCTTCATTTTAAACTATCAGTAACTTTAATAATTATCGTGATACAATAGTTAATTGCAGTTACTTTGGCCATTATTGTAACAGAATATCGTTAAAATATTAAAAGTGCAACATGCAACTTCTGGTAGAGGTCCACCATTTGCATGTTTTCATTATTGCTTTGCCTGGAATGTTCCTCATTGTAGCATTTAACTGATCTATCCCCATGGAGACAAGCAGATGACACACCCCACCAAAAAGTTACACAGTACAACTTAAAAAAAAAAAAGATTAAATGACCTTTCACTATTTGTAGCTGATGCCGCATGTTCGTCATTACTCTTCGCTCCAATTAAAACTTGCAGATATTAACATGCACCCCTTCATTTGTTCCCCCTTTCATCGTCTGTGTTGAAGCACGAAGCGGAGGGCCCTGGGGAAGGTGTAGGGGCCAAGTGAAGGAGACAAGGAGAGAAGGAAGATGCAGACAGAATGTAGCCTGGAGGGAGATGTGAGATGTAAGTGTCGGTCAGAAGGAGGTGTGGACAGAAGTGCGTGTAGTGAGGGATGATAAGGGCCTCGGGGGAGAGAGGGAGGAGCAGAGACAGAAGATAGCATGGGACAGAGGTTGTTTGAGAATCCAGCAAACTTCATACCCACTTGATCCACCCCCAAGTGAATGCTAAAGGTCCTATTACACTAAAGGTCTTGTATTAAGCAAAAATTGACTCTTGTGAGATTTTAGCCGTGTTATAATGCTGTTACCTCATCAAAAAAACTCATCTGGAGTTGTGTTTTGTTTCATTCACACATGTTTAAGTCATCCTGCATTATTAGGGCGTCTACATCTCCAAAGTTCAAAATGCTATGTTCCACCTTCGTGATGTCATGATGTCAAGTCAGAATGTTAGTCTGGTGAAGGGGTGGGCCTTTGGTGAGTTCATATCAGTGCAAAACACATCAAAATTTGCACTAAGTAAATCCAAAACTACTAATGGACCAAAAGACCAAGCTTGTATTTTTGAGCAAACAGCTGCAACATAGATAAATGAAATGCCATATGGAATATTCCAGGCAAAGCAATAGCATCTCTGTGGAGACAATGGATCTATTGAAATAACTGGATAGGGTATCGCTAAGTTAGAGCTGTCTCGGTACTATAATGAAAAATCCCTCTTGTCCAGAAAGGATTTTTCTCATAGAGCGCAATGTAATCACAAACTGCTCGTGTTCGGCTGACAGAGCACCCACAGTTTTCACAAAGGTCAAGTTTTGTGGTGATTTTTGCCTATTTTCAGATCATACATTTTTTTCTCAGTTAAAAATCTGTCTGTTATTTTGGCTACACTCTATGTCCACTCTAGCTAAGCTCAAGCGCTGTTTGGTTAGAGCGGTCATATGGTACAACGTGAACAAGCCGAAGGTTTAGAATCTCTAGAAGCAGAAGGCAGCGTTATGATTTAAAATGTTTAATTTATTTGACATTCTCTTGACGCCTTCGCGGCTGCTCTGCTCGGATGTACATGCGTCACTGAGCACGGCCCAGTGACTTTAATGGACGGCCCTGGGGCTTGGTGGAGACGAGCAGGTGGCGGACTCTCCACCAGAAATGTTACATAGTGCAGAAAGAAACAAAAGTAAGTTAAGCACATGATTGGAGTTGCAGTGACACATCTAACTGTGCTGACAAATCTCCACCACAAATAAAAAGAAACATCAAGAGAACACTGAGACAACTTCCTCCCTAATTAACTTAATTTTGATCAGTCGGCAAACACAGTAATCTACCAGAACGGGAGATAGGCAATTTGTGGCTGTTAGCTCCAGTCTTTACGGTGAATGGATGGCATCACAGAAGGCCTGTTTGGACTGCACAGATTACCACACAACATACGGTGTGCACCAGTGAATGTGGTTAATCACATTAGAGGCCTCAGATAGACTGGTAGCCATTATTCCAGCCACATTTACCACCACGAGATACCAAGTTTAGACATAGTGCCATCTGCAAACTCATTTATTTCTTTGCTTTCTCTAGTCCTTACATTACATTTAGTCATTAACATTTGCATTTACTTTGATAAGGTTACACAGCCCTCACTTCATGTTTACGTTGCTGTTTTCTACTACAGCTAGCGCCCCCTCAAGGTGATTAGATTGAATTTCTCTTTCAGTGCTGCAAAAGTCATCTTTTTTATCAACACCACTATAACAAAGTAGTCGTACAGAGATTTGGCACAACTCTTCAGATTAACCAGCCACATATTATGATTTGAGAAGGCGATGGAAGTAGAGTGTTTTGCTCAGTGACAAAATCCCAAGTAGATAATTTCTGATTCCTACACCAAGACATAAATTCACTGCATTTCATCATTGTTAGACTGCATTTAAAGATGAATGTAACTTTTCTTTTGAGAGTCTGCCACATGTCAAGGACCAGCAAAATTGGATACTTTTGAACGTGATTTAATAATGTGGTAACTTTCACACCTGTTTTTCATGTTTTAAATGGACATATATGTTTTTTTTTGTTTTTTGGTTTTGTTTTGTTCTTTTTTAATTTTTTTTCAAAAGAATGACCATGAGAAAAGAAAGAGATTTCGGATACAAGCGGTTGAAATGAGTTTCCTCTGTAAGGCGTAAGGCACTCCCTTAGGGTGAGGAGCTCAGTCAGACAAAAGGAGCTCAGAGTAGAGCCGCTGCTTCTCCACATGAAGAAGAGTCAGCTGAGGTGGTTCAGGCCTGTTCAGGACATGCCCCATCAGGAGGAGGCTCTGAGGGAGACCCACTACACGCTGGAGCGACTATGTCTCTTGGCTGGCCTGGGATTTTTCAAGATATGGACCTCGGTAAAAAGAGTTTGGGCACCTCTGGCATAGAAAATATCTTGTTTAATAACATATATTGCTAAAGAATACCTTAAAAAACATTTATTCTTACTGTGAATGGGATCACCTCTCCACAAATCTCACCTGTAGCTTGGCACAGTCATCTTCTTGTCATCTTCTTACAATAGAACAACCCACCAATCAAAACCCCAGTGAGAAGCTTGTGGGTCAACACGCAACAGACTTTTTTTTTCTAATGGCAGAAAGTTAAAACTGAGCATCAAGCATCTCTTATGTCACAAAAATACTAAATGTGCACCTAGAATCAAGAGCAAGTATGTCAACATAAAACTTCCTCATTGCATGCGACGCAAGTGAACTCCACATCAAACAGCTACCCTTAAGTGATAGGAACAGAGGAAAACAACAATGGCGGTTTGATCAGGCCCTTCGCCGTGGCTCTCTCAAGTCTAATCAGAACTATTCAGAGGTATTAGATAAGAGATAGCGATGACAATGACGTTTACAGAGCACGCCGCAGTCATTAGAACTTGAAGGACTGCCCGTGTCAAACTCAGGTCAAGGTGGATTTCAGACGCTTTGAAACATGAAACACTTTCTCGGCTTCTGTTTATTTTGACTCCTATTTTCATATCCAAGGACAGAGCCTGCTTCTTGAGAAAGACAGTGGTAAAGGTAGGGTACAAGTCATGAATGCTACTGCAGTGTAAAGGTCCTTCCTATAGATTCGTATTGTGTATTTCAAAGCTGTAAGATGAAAATATGAGCACAATACAAGTGAATATAAGTAGAAATTAGTAAGACTTGCAATACTTAGTTGGTAGAGCGTTTGTCCACTGATCTGAAGGTTGGCGGTTCAAATCACGCATCATTGGTAGAGCGGTCGCATCCACTGACCCACAGGTTGTTGGTGGGTGCGATTTCAGCTCCCACAGATGAATGATGCCGTTGTGTCTTCGGGCAAGACATTTAACCCACCTTGTCCCCAGTGTCTGTGAATGGGTGGTTCCTTGTAAAGCGCTTTGAGTGTCTTGAAGGTGGAAAACTTGCCATATAAAATGTAACCATAATTAACCTTAAGAAACCACAAGGACATGCCTAACCCTGTAAGGACTGAGCACATTATAGACTATTATACCTTTTTTTTCTCTTCTTTTTGCCATAAAAATCATGTTAAAGGAAGTATCAGCATGTACCTTTGTCTTTTTTCACACAACTACCTCTATTTTACACATCCATCCTCATTTTTCCTTTGATGCATCAAATAACTGACTGGGAATCCCGGCAACACCTGCGCTCTGATTGGTCATCTTCAAAGGACAATGTAAGCACATTACTGTAATGGCAGTAACATATTTAAAGAGCCCCATGCCTCTGCTTTGAGACGTCGTTTGAATTTACATGAAGCACAATTGGTTGCAGAGTTATGGTAATAGAAAGTCCACAACCGCAAATCTGTCGGAGGCCAACGCTATAGGGTTAATTCATAATGATTCCTAATCCTAACTGCTTGATTAGGTTGCCTAATTACAACATCAAGTCTTTCTTCATCCTTTACTAACATAAAGTATATGTGTAGTTACCCATGCATGCACTGGAATTTCCCCACTGTGGGACTAATAAAGGCATATCTAATCTTATCTTATCTATTCTTATTATGCGTGGGCTCGACTCTCCACAGATCTGACTTTACCTGATGTCTTCACCTGCTTGCTTCCATGGAGATACATTTAATCCCAAACTGTGAACTATTCCAGAAATGTCAGTAGCATCTATATGGAGACAAAGAAGAAAAGTTACTGTGTCTACACATATTATCCAAAATTGAGTTTTTTGAGCTTTTAACAATGTTATAACAGTACCTGCGGTAACATGCACACTCTAAATTGGATTATTTCTCGGATTTTATGAGTTATAAGATTATTCAAATAACAGCAGTCATGTGATTTCTTTCTAATTGTTGTCCCTCTGAATACCCACATGTCATTTAAATAATCTTAAAGGTCCCGAAATCAGACAGATCAGAATTAATTGGATTTTGGTGTGCATGTGAAAATACCTATTGTCCCCTCAATAGGTGTACACTGTTATACATTTTTGCAAGTAAAAAAACAAAACAAAACCAAAACCCAGATTGTTACGTCACAGGTAGAAATCCAGAGGTCTCCTGCGCTGTTTTTATGTCCATACATGAGAGGTGCCCAAACTCTTTTCACCAAGGGCCATATCTTGAAAAATACTCGACTCAGAATGAATCCATTTGAATATTTTTTGTACAATATCCGCTAAGGTCTTATGGAGGGGCATGACCAGAGGGATAAACAATCAGGTCAGTAGGTCCAGGTGAGGAAATAGGCTGTGGGAGTGTACGGGGTCAGCTGAGGTCAACCAACGTCCATCTGCCGTCTGAAAAAATATCCACTCCCAGAGGAAACTTGGCACGCTGACCCCAGAGGAATAAAATAAACCAACACTGAATTATATATATGCCATATTTTGTCAAGCTGTTAATTTAAAGCATTCATCTATGACACTATGAGCTGGAAAGCTCACATTACACCACACTTGAAACAACTTTCTTCAAATATATGACAAAAGTAAAATAAAATTCATCTAATGTTTGCTTTTTGTTGCTTTCTCTCTGCTCCAAGGACAGCGCTCGCTCCCGGAGAAGACAGAGGTAAACAAAGCAAGGATAGTTATTAGTTGTCAGTGCCAGCAAAAGTTCTTCTTGGGCTCTCTTTCTCTCCAATAAGTCCGCTGTCCCCTGGCTGAACCACCGGTGTGTTATAAAAGCTGGGTGCATGTGTGTAGTACGGGGTATTTGTATGCATGTGCGTGTTAGTATTGCGTACACGGTGAGGACGTCATCGGTGGATTGGAGGAGTGGAGCTGAGACTACGCTTTAAGTCTGCCGTCTTTTGGAGTGACTATGCTTCAAATGTCCTTCGGTGCAGTGAGGATGTGTGCGAGTCTGTTATAGTTTGCAGCGAGGGAAAAGTACGGTTTCTTGGCACAATTCAATGCTAAGCTACTGAGCCGATATGGTTGCTATGTTGATTCTTCATCTGGGGAAATGGCAAATAAAACAAGGTAGACATTGTGTTAATTGTTCATAATTAAAACATGCAAACGTACTACATGACCTACAGCAGGGGTCCCCAACCTTTTTTGCACCACGGACCGGAATAGTTTAGGTTTTATTTTCACGGATGAAAGATAAATATGGCAAAAATAAGTTAAGTGCATAAAAAATACAACTCACTATACAGTTGAATCAGTGGGAGCCCTGCGCTGGTTTCTTCTTCTTCTTTTCAAAAACCTCTAAAGTCTTATCTTTTAATCCAGGTGCTTAGTCTCCATGTGCCGAAGCAGTTTTGAAGGTTTCATTGCCTCGTTCGCTTTTCTCCGCATATTACGCAGAGTGGACTCGGCGTGTGAGAGTCACCTATAGCGACAAAACCAGATTTTAAGTAGGACTCCTGGTATTATCTGTTAAATTGATCTTTCTTTTTCTTGGAGGTCATAGGCCCCTCTTCTGGTAGGACAAGAGCAGATCTAGCGCAGATATAATAAACTCACCGTTATATCAAATGTATTTTTGTGGTGATTTTCTGTCAGGATGTTCATTATATATCTACAGACAAGCTTATTATGTGTGTCACGAGGGACGGGCGAAAGTTACGTCGGAGAAAAATTGGGATCGCTGATAAATTATTTACTGCTGTTGTGCGGCCCGGTAGCAAATGTGTAACGGAGCGGTACCTATCCCTGGCCCGGTGGTTGGGGATCACTTACCTATAGTATTAAAGGTGCATTATGCAAGTTTTCTGGTGTGGGGTTCTGCAACTTCAGCTTGTCCCCACGGAGAGACAAGCTGAAGTAATCATTTGCCTAGAATGTATTGCATTAAACATGTGAATCATCATGGAGAGAAGCAGTTGACCGCTGGTGGGTTCAGGCACCTTTTTATTTTTTATGTATTTTGTGTTTCTTAATTTCTTAGGTTTTCTCCATTTAAATCATAAGAAGTATTCCTAAATTTTCCTGTATATTTTTGTTAGTTTAAAATAGTTAGTTGTGAAATTTTGCCTATTTTTGTGAGTATTTTTTATTGTTTGGTCCTGGTCATTTTGGTTTTGCCGGGTCCGTATAGCTTTTGTTAGCCTAGCTTCTTTTGTTTGGCCTGGTAAATCCGGACGTCCTGTTTTTGTTCTTTATTTTGTGTAGGTAAATCCGTTTATTGGAAGTTTATTGGTTGTTTTTTCTTTCATTAGGGTAGGGACAGTGGTGTGCTGGCAACCCTCATGACTCTACGAAAATAATTAACCGCTTTGAACCCTTACCTCTGTTCTTCTGTGTCCCTTTTTAAATATGTTTAATCTCTTTGGGTCGTAACACCACGGCGAGCCAAGTTACAGGTCAGATCTGTGGAGAGTATAGTTTGAGTCTCTGTGTCTGTACATGAATGTTGGTGGTGGTCAGAGGGGACAATGGTGCAGATTGGAAGACTCATTTCCATCCGTCTGTCCCAGGGCAGCTGTGGCTACAACAGGAGCTACCACCACTAATTGTAAAGTGACTGAATAATGGTCTGCAAAGTGAAGGGTCTTTGAATGACCAGAAAAGCCATATATAAATTGAATGCATTAATAAAATTTTGAAAATGCTTTTCAAGTTTCATCCCATTTTATTTTTATACAGAATTTACATTTGCAAACTTAGGTTCAGTATTTGTCTTTGTAAAGAATCTTTGTGAATATACAACATCTTTATTAACTAACATTTAAATTTGTGCATGAATTTATAATCAGTCTACAGATTTTACACAATTTAAAATCAAATAATTCTTAAAATAAAATAAAATCCAAACCAATTTCTAGTTTACAATCCCACATTGAGAAACCACAAACTACGTTCACTCATCTATAAATAAACCCCGCTTTTTAATAAGAAGCTTCCTTTAATCAGAGAATGATTATGTTTAATTAAGGCTGCTAATAACCGGGGGTTCTATAATGAATGTTTATCTTACACGCGGCTTCAATCGCAGAGACAATACAGCTCAGCTTCATTTAGGAACACGGCAAATGGTAAGTCCAATCTCACAGCCGTGACATAGTACACTGGAATAGGAACAGTCGCAGTGAAAGGCGCTAATGAAATCTCTGCTCTCATTAGCGCCTTTATTTACCCTTAAGTTCAATTTAGTTTGCCATTCCCAAGCCGCAGTTTCGCTAGCACAAAAGCTAAAAGCAAGGTTGAATAATTGTTTTATATAAATCAACATCCTACGCCTACATTGTTAAAGGCCCTGTGTCTGATCTCTTCCCATCTATTGAGCAAACTTTGTACAGATATATTGTGTAAATAGCTCTTGAGGTCAAAATAAGTCAGGTGTGTGCTGTCTGCGTTTAAATCTAAAGCTTTTTAGTGAGTTATAGATATGGTAATGTATGAAGAATTAACTTTGGACAACTACAAACCTTTTAGAATGAACTACCGTAAATTTCCCAAACTTTTTCCCCCACACTTTGAACCCCTATACGATGGTGCGGTTTATGTATAGATTTTTACTGGCTAACGACCACCGGGGGGCACTCTAACAGTAAACGCAAAAGGGAAGCAGAAAGATTATGCACTGAAAATACACTAGTTTTGATTTTGAAGTGTCACTTTGCCCATCATGAAGGCAATCGATCTGGCGTCAAAGAAGGAAATAGAGCCACTGTACGTAAGTTTGGCATCAGTGATGAATCGATGGTGCGACGTTGGAGGCAGCAGCGGGAAGAACTTAGTCAATGTAAAAAGACGACGAAAGCTTTCGGAGGAAATAAAAGCAGATGGCCTTTGTTGGTGCTGTTTTAGTTTTTAAACATGCAGGTATGTTCATCCCGTGTTGATGGCGTGACGGTGCCGATTTACAGGCATAGTTTGAAAAAAAAGCATAAAATAAAATTAAAAAAACTCTGTGTACCATCTTTCTGTCTAAATATCTCATGTTACAACATAACAGTAACATGCAGCTTATATTCAGGTTCGGCCTATATATGTTCAATCTTTTAAAATTTAGCTGCTGCCCCCTATATTCAGGTGCTCTCAATAGTCCCAAATTTACGGTAGTTCTGTTCAAAATCAGGTACAGCACCTTTAAGTTAAAAAGACGAGAGCTTAACCACACATTTCTCCTGTATATACCTGATCACCAATGCAGGTTTGTTTCTGTTTCTTTGTTGTAAACCGGGTCGATACGCATTTATATGTTGTTCGATTGTACCCCCTTATAATTTGCTGCATTATTTGAAACATGAAATATTGATAACTCTTGCTACGCCTAGAGGGTCATTCAGAGATTTATTGAAACCAACCTCTATCATTTAAGTCCGAAAGATTTCCAATTGTTGTCATGTATCTTCGCCTTTCATTATGTTTTAATGTTTCATTCATTAAAAGCCGTGTGTCTCACTGTATTGGATTGCGAGTGGTTAGATGGGACACGCTTGGATTTTCATCATAGCATATTTCTGCAGGTAATATGTCTTCAAATAAATACACAGACTGGGATATTTACAAAATGGTTTAGAATCAGAGTTATATTTATTCATCGAGACATTGTCATTTGGATTGCAAACGCAGACATTGATTGCTTGCAAGAATGGGGCACAAATAGAAAATGAGACAAACTTTGGTTTAAGCCTGAGTCACACCTTTACTTTTTATGCTATAACTTACTACATCGATCAATATTGAATTTGAAGGCAAAACTTGAAAAAGAAAAATGCTTTGTCACAGTTTGTGCGATGACAAAAATCTTAACTGTGTATTCAGTACTCGGCTTTTAAACTGTTATGTAGGATTCTGTAGGTCAGACAGGAGTGAGACCAAAGTGGCTGTAACTGATTTTTTATTTTTTTATTTTTTTTCTGTAGAGCTGAGCAAAGTTTGTCTAGCCTCAGTACAAACACATTTATACGATAGTCCTGTCAGGATAATGCATTTTGAAGTTCAATACACAGGGTGTCCATAAAGTCTGAGTTAGAATTGAAAATGATACGATATATTAATCAGACTTGTTGTATTAAGTTTCCAAATATTTATTACCTCATTTAATACACCTCTATATGGACACCATTACTTGCACGGAGCACTTGAACATGGTACTGGATTTCTTTCCATGTTCACTATAGCATAGAACAGACATGGGCAAACCACGGCCCGGGGGCCACACACGGCCCTTTGGGCTTATTAATCCGGCCCGTCGAATGTGACCAAGTTATATTAAAATAGGTAAGTGTGAATCTTGTTCAAAGTTTTTCTGCTGTGTTTATTTAACTGAAATGTAATAAATGTATTATTATTTTCAATTCAATTTATTTAGAGAAACAGATAAGCTAAATTAGTCCAAAGAAAACCAGCAAATGGATAACTGTCCCAGAACATGCCTGTCCTTAGAGCCTAGTTTATGGAAAGGAAAAACTCAAAAAAATACATACATACATACAAATATATATATCCTGGCCCAGCCCCTCTGTCAAATTTTAGAACCCATTGTGGCCCGTGTGTCAAAAAGTTTGCCCAACCCTGGCGCAGACTCATCAACCATTGCATCTGTTTTCTTTTGCTTTAGTTCTGTAATGTCCTGTATCTTTGTTCAATACACGATATCTTTAACATAGCCCCATAGAAAGAAATCGAGAAGTGTGATATCTGGTGAACATTGTGGCCAATACATCTGTCTGGAAATGTTTGATTGAGGAACTCACAAAAAATGCAATGTGATTAAAAACTTGGACGGCTGTGTCTATAACCACTGAGTACAATAGCAGCAATAGCAAATCTAATATATCTTATAAATTGCTTCTGTAACTGACTTTTAAAATTATATTGCGACTTCATGTATTGCTGAAGTAAATATAGACGATAATTATATTGAAATTAATTTATACCACTGACATAATAACCCAAGAGCAGATTTAAACCACACAAAAAAAAAAAAAAAAAAAAAAAAATCTTAAAAAAAAAAATATCTGCAGTAAATAAACAGCAGAATGCAACACTTTAATACTTAGTTTGACTCTGTAATGCGTCACAGAAGTTATTAATTCAACCTTCTATGGCTCAAATCTTATCATATAGCCAAAAAATAACAAAAAACATTCGAAGTAGTACAAAGAAAAAGTACACTTGAAAAATACTGACCACAAAGAAATATTGTTCCAGCTTTCATATACTGAACGATAAGTCAATACTGTATAGTAAGCAGTATAGTATAAGTAGCTCTTAAGGTCGAAATGAGACCAGTGTGTTCGATCTGGATCTAATTATGGGCCGTTTTATCCTCCAAGAATCAGGAAGTGCGCTGTTAGCATGCTAGTTGCCTCTGAAAGTTATGAAACGACCTCATAAACTCGTTACGGTGAATAATTAGGATGATTAGAATACGTAAGGTAAGCGAGGAATAACTTTGAACCACTGCAAACTGTTTTGAAGAGAGTAAAAATCTTGTACGGCGCCTTCGAATGCAATGGTGGTGGTGCGACGGTTTTATGGGACAGTAGAGGGGTCCGACACCAAGATGTGTTTTCTAGGCCCTGGATCTAACTACCGGAGTTCAGATGGGCGTGATTGACAGACAGAGGAACACATATAGTCCATCCATATGAAAATAAACATAACAGTTAAAAAATAATGTAAAAATAGCATTGAGACAAGGAGAAACTGCATCGGACTATTTCATCAGTATCCATCAGCAGGGTTATGTTTCGGGTTAATTGTGTACTTTGATAGTGCTGTAGATTTCCATGAAGCAAACAACAATACCCACTCTACCCAATTAGTTCTCATCGTTTTTCAACTCCTTGTACTCCTTGGCTACTCCATTCTAACGTCCCAGATGACACTCGAGATTTGATCATAAACATGGGAGTAGAAAGCCGAGAAAGAGATTATAGATTTGCCCAGTACATGTGTATATAAATTGAAAGCATGATTTTTTTTGTTTGTCTGTTTTATGACTTTAATCTTAAATCTTGTGTTGAATACTGTGTCTTAAACATTGAGATGAATTTGTTTCTCTGTAAGAATGCAACACGTGCTTATTTTAAGATGTCTACACTGGAACTTGCTGCTTCGGTTGCATGATACTGGTATTCAACTTAAGGTTTGTAATCCATCTTTAAAGTGACTGCAAGCATCTTTTTAGTGATGTATTCTACCTTCATGTAAACAGCTAATGGTATATCCATTTATGACCTTGTA
This sequence comes from Periophthalmus modestus, assembly GCA_019594935.1. NCBI lineage: Eukaryota > Metazoa > Chordata > Actinopteri > Gobiiformes > Gobiidae > Periophthalmus > Periophthalmus modestus. Next base: position 15,093,218 of record JAIEZT010000016.1, read on the forward strand.
CGGACAGTATCTAAATAGGACCAGTCTTCTATGGATGGCACCTTTCTTGGAGTATAAGTATAAGTACTGGTCGCTTTCACTTCACAACTGCATAAATGTTCATGAATATCTAAAAGTGTCAAGAAACCTTCTAGAGCACACGTGTCAAACTCAAGGCCCGCGGGCCAAATGTGGCCCTCCACATCATTTTATGCGGCCCTCGACAGGGTCAATTAAAAGGTATGATGGTCTTAAAATGTGATTTTATCATGAGATACACAGTTGAACAGCCATATTTTTTTACATCTAGGCAAATACATATTTAATATTTGTAACTTGAATAAGCAATAAATACAGAAACAGTTGATTAACAAGTTTAAAAAGTAGTTTTAGATTTATTACATCTTTACATCTGGCCTTTGAGAGCAGCCATTTTGCTGATATAGCCCACTGTGAAAATGTGTTTGACACCCCTGTTTTAGAGTTACAACATATTTAAAAGGCAAGGAGAGTTTATTTGTATAGCACGATTGGTACACAAAGTGCTTTACAGAATAAGAAAGGTATTAAAATCACAATGCAACAAATCAAACAATGAATAATCATCATAAAATGAACATTAAAAGAGGAGAGTGCAAAATAAAATCCTTTCAGTCATACGCACAGCTAAACAGAACCGTTTTGAGCCTGGATTTAAACTCACATCTTCAGGAAGACTGTTCCAGGTTTTAGCTGCATAAAACTATGCAGGAACAAGCCATAACAGTCCTCTCTTGGATGACCCTTATAATAATGACAACATTCACGGAGGAAAAAAACAACAAATACAAAAATAAGCTTCCAAATTTTGTGTTTGCCAATAAGTACAAAGTTTGAACAAGTTGACAAAGCGCAAAAATTATGTATTCATCAAATCAAAAGTGTCCCCAATTACAAATAACCCAATCAATTCAATTATTTGGCACCAAAACAGCTCCCACATGTGAAAAGCATTTAGACCAGCTGCAGCTATCCTTCCCTCCTCCATGAATAACAAGTCCCTATTACAACTTTCCATGCAAATTGAATATTTTAAGACTCGGTTCCATTTGTATTAGTTTGCATTTCCCATTTGCGGCCAGATAATGAGGGGCTTCATGTTGTACATAATCATCTCGGCCCTTAAAGTGTCTGTTAAGGCTAGAATTAAAAACACAAAACTCAGAGTGGAGAGCGGACCACGGGCGTGCAGACTGGATATTTATCTAAGTGCAATGGTGTTATAACCCACGCTCCTATAAGGGATATATTTCATACATTTTTTAATCAAAATGTCCTTGCAGTTCGAAAATTTAATTTGGTTATTTACTTCAAGTAGCTCTTAGCCACTGATTAAAATGCACATCTCCAAGCGCTAATAGAGCCGGCATTATCAAACTCACAAATAGAATGGAAGACTTTGAGTGGCAAAGTTTGGTAAAGCAGCAAAGTATTGTTTAGGTTATATAAGCCTTTTTATTGACCATATATTTTACATGGATGATTCTAAGCAATAAGCAAACGTTGTTCTATCAAAGTGCAGTGACATTGATGGATTGTGTTTTTAAGTTTTTCCTTTGAGATCGAACATGATAAAATCTTTTTTGGTTTAAATCTGATCCAGTTCTCTCAACGGTGCATCAGCATTCTAATTCGCTCCATCCCAAAAGAAATATGTTGACTCAAAAATTGGATGATTGTGACGAGTGAAGCAAACATTGAGTGCGTAGCGGACATTTGCATATTGCATTTGACAGCTCAACTAAAAGCCCGTGCAATGTAATAACTGGCTTGATTCACTTAAAGATGAGCTATGTGACTTCACTTGTGGTGAGTGTCCATCATCTTATCTCCGTGGAAATGTTATTGCTTTGCCTGGAAGGTACCGCAGCCTGACAATAAACATATTCATCAAGAGTTACTCAATTAGATGCTTTTACACCTAAAATAATACATTAAAAAACATGCATTCACACAGTGAGCTGGACTGGACTCCACAGATCTGACCTGTCACTTGACCTGCAGTGTCACCTGCTTGTCTTAAAGTGGAAATGAACACTAAATCCACTCTTTTTTCGCTAGCTTGTAATAGCATTATCTACTCTTCTTGGTAATTTTTGGGCAACTTGAGCACAAACTAGGTAAAGTTGCTACTCTCTGATCGAAAAACTTCTAAATCAAGTTTGCACTACAATCGGTGGCCACTGCAATTTTCAGTAGTTGGTGACATCACACAGCACTGCTCTGATTCCAGCCAGGTGTTTCTAATTACAAACACCGAGGGGGCGGAGTTTGGATTAAGTGTGGATGTTTTTATTATCGAGGGCCACATCTCAAAACATTCGAAGTGGAGGGCCACAAACTGATGATCAATGCAGTGCAGTGTTTTATACACAGCTTTGACAGACCTGCTGTGTATTAATAAAGCCTTAAAACAAATTCATTTTAGGTCTGTCATCACACTGCAATGTGATGTTTGAGGATATAGTGGTAGAAATGTTTAATTTGCTGTTAAAAGTACTGCTTATGATCAACTGGGCCGGTTCAGCAGGAGGCCTGAGGGCCAGTAAAAAGTAAAAAGTCTGAGGCCCGCATTTGACCCTGGACCATAGTTTGGACACCCCAGTGTTAGACTAAGCACACTGTTCTTCATATGTTCTCCTCCCCCACTCTCTCTTCTTTAGTCCTCCAGGCACTGCCCAGTTTAACACCTCTATTTGAAATGTGGCCGTGGGTGGAGTTTATGTGTTTAATCACACTTTAAATGGCATACTGTGGAACATTCCAAGGAAAGGTATATCTCCATGGAGACAAGCAGGTGACAGACCCCCACAGAGAGAAAGTTACATAGCGCTCCTTTAACCGATGACTTCCAGAGGATTGTGCATCTCTACATTAGAACCCAGCTCAATAGCCTTTAAATGGACAATTACATGAGTATTGGCAACTCCATAGACTATAATCCACATTAGTAACTGGTGAGGGCCAATTGAATGTAAGTGATGTTTCAAAGCATCATATTCTGTTTCTTGCTGATTAAACTAACTAATAAAACACAAGGTAGGTTTAATGGATAGCACAATCTGTACACAGAGCAATTCAAAGTGTGATAAAAGGAACAGAGATGATAGTTCTTAATGAAATGCTGTGCACCAACAGATGGACCTGGAGGTCATCACTGAGCCTGTTACTCTGTAACACTGATTCCCCATGTTTAGTCCTGACTCTGGGCATCAGCAGGAGGCCGGTCCCTGAAGTCCTCAGAGTGTGAGATGATTCATATGACATTAATATGTGGGAGATGTACTTTGGTGCTAGGCCATGTAAAGACGTACACAAGCAGAGCTGCTTTAAAGTCTGTTCTCTGAGCCACAGGAGCCAGTGCAGAGACCTGAGCACAGGACACAACCTTTAAAATGCTGGCTAAATTAAATTCAAGCTGCAAATATTGTACTTTTCCTCACTTTGTTTAAATCCATCACAGAAGATCTAACAACCTGGTCACCACCTCCTCCTGTGCATCTCAAGCCAAACTCAGGCACAGCCATCCAATCAGGTTAGTTTATTTCAGTGACACACTGGTAACGAACAGTCTCATGGGTCATCTCTCATTTGGTGTAAGATCAAACTTCTCTCACATCTTTCAGTTTTCCAAACATTCTTGTTTGATTTGATATGGACAGACCATGTTTTTCTCTGGTTGGCTCTCATGCCCATTTGAACTCTGGGAGAGCCTTGACTGCCAATCTTGTATAGTATAGGAAAAGCTTCTAGTAATATCCTTTAATCTTGTGGGCCTATGCAGCAGTTGCCTTGGTAGCAAATAGAATACACATAGTTAACTACACAATTTTATCCTGTTTTATTTAGATTTCAAAATGGAATCCATGTCATTAGTTGTGTTTCCATCATCTTGATTTTCATGCACATTTTGAAGATTTGCATAAGTAACGGGAGGTGGAAACGCCAAATATTGCATTAAGAACCCATAAAAGTTTATTTGCTCGCTTCAGGTTTTGATTTAGGCTCGTAACAGCTAAAGCACATTTTGGAAGGTGGAAACACATGTCCATGTGGAGGGACTTGTGTTTCCAGGGACTATATCTCTCGGCTGGCAGGGGAATGCCTTGGGGTCCCACCAGAGGAGCTGGAGGACATGTCTGGGGTGGGGGAAGTCTCGAAGTCCTTGCTTAGACTGCTGCCCCTGTGACCCGGCCCTGGATAAGCACAAGAAAATGGATGGCTTGATGGAAACACATGTAGCAAATACAGAACCCACTTGACCGTCAGACTGTCGTACCACATACCTGCACTGGACACAGGTGATGAACAAAGCCAAAATAAACCCATCGTTGTGCCCTCTATAGGATTAGCGGTGTCATGACACAGAATACGGCAGCTCCAGTAACCAGGTAAGCAACACAACGCAACAGTTATGCGATCAAATGCTTTGCTCAAAATGGGGATAAAGTCGCATTTTTTATGAGCTTATCTAATGATTCTGAGGAACTTTGGAAATACGCATTTTATATGTTTTATAGTGGCTGGACACACGCAGTTTTATATATATATATACACACACACACACACACACACACACATATTATCCTACATCTGCATGTAGATCATGGACCTTCTGAGCAAAGCAGACAATAACCTGTGCTAAAGGTCAGTGTAAATCATTGGACAGATAATGTGCCTTAGACAGGTCCTTTATGCTCAGTGCTCTGAGGTTCAGCAGTCTGTATGTACACTTCACTCAAACAATTTTTTCAACAGCTATCGATGTTAGGAGTCTACACGTTTTATGTGAGGAAAGCGGAGTAAGGAATACAAATTCTGATGCTGTGACACGGGTATATCCCTATTCCTCTTATTCACAACTTATCTGGCCAGCCAAAACCACACTCTTTGACAAAGCTTGACAAAGACGAGTGGGTCTGCAGCTGTATCCTGGCTTGACAATTTCGGAGGGTGTGATTGACAGGCATATTAACCAATCAGAGAGATGCATGGTTCATTTGCGTCCAAACAAACGACTTATGAGTCAAAAAGGGGGAAAAACTGAGAAACAGCACAGATTTCTGCCAAATCAACAATCAAAGCACTAAACTCTTACTGATCTCAGGCAAAAGAAGTTATATTATTCAAGGTTGGACCATCCCAAGTTAGAACAGTGGGTTGTTACATTGTATAGTCCGATTCCAGAGCGTCTTGGATTCTAACAAAATGTAAAAGAGATTGGCCAGTCAGGCAAATTCACAACACCGCTAACCAACTTCGACATGCAGCAGCTAAAAGCCTGATTAAAAGCGTTTCACTTGTCGGGGGGGGGGGCCCTCTTCTGGTGTTCAATTAGCATGAGGAATAAGACAATTAACTTATCTTTATGTGATGCAATTTGAAGAGCAATCAGACTCACCTGAAGCGGGGGCTGAACTTGCTGACCTAGTGCCTAAGAGCAACCAGTGACCTTTGACCTTCTATTGATCTCATTTTGTGTCACTCGCAAAATTAACAATTGATTGCTAACAAATTGCATTTTCCTGCGGCCAACAGATGGGAGAGATAAGAGCCATATGTTAAAATGACAAGAAACAGACTTATCAAAGGGAACAATCGAGCAACAAGAGTATTGATTGAACTTAATGTAATCTGCAGTACTTTCTCCATTCAGGCTGGATTTCATTGAGCGTTGTAGAATATCGAAATTATTCTGCAGGTATTTTGTGGCTATGCACTTTTTTTTCACAAAGTTGAAACAGAAATATTTGGCATACCAAGCGTTTTGGAGGTTATATTGAAATTTATGTGGGGGGACTGGTCCAATGGAAGTTTGGTCCAATCTCACCAGAACATTTAATGATGTTGTGTCATTGGGCAAGAAATTTCAACCACTTTTTTCTACAATTGTGGCTTGTTGATTTATTTATTTATTTTTAATTATTATTTTTTTTTTTCATGAAGCATTATATATACTTGCATTTTATCATATTTTATATTTTTAGGCCACTTGAAATAGCACTATTGTGAGACAAATATGGTTCTACTGTGTGTCTGTGGTTTATTTAAGGCAGGGGAGTCCAAACTACGGCTCAGGGGCAAAAATGCGGGCCTCAGACCAGTGTTTATTGGCCCTCAGGCCTCCTGCTGAACTGGCCCAATTGATCACAACAGTACTTTTAACAACATATTAAATTTCTACCACTATAACCTCAAACTTCACATTGCAGTGTGATACAGACCTAAAATTAATGTGTTTCAAGCCTTATTAATAAACAGCGGCTCTGTCAAAGCTGTGTTTAATGTTGTGAGATGTGGACGTCTGATTTAAGGCACTTAAAATTACAATGTTTTCATGGATATTTACTCCACACTGTAAAGGCGTTGTAGAAAACTATAATTCAACCATATTTTCCCAGTTTCATCCACTGTAACTATTCCTGTTTCTTATCTGAACCTTGTGTACAGGCAGTTGTATGGAGGCACACCATTAATCATGCGCTGCTAAAACTGGATTGTGAAAACCTACACATGCACGCAGATTCAAACTCACATCCATCTAACACGTGGACCTCCCTCTCCAGTGGTCCCCTGGGCTCCGGTTTGGCGGAAAGCTTCGTGGACATGTGCCGAGGTATGTTTGTTCTGTGGGTGGTAGCCATAAGAGACTTTGGTGGGATGGTTGTGGTAGAAACAACAAGAAAAGAGCTGCGTTTGACAAAGATTAAAGAAGCAATATGATGCTCAACTGACCTTTTTAGCTAATCGTGTTACAACGTTGGATAAAAAAATACATAAAATTAAAAATCTGATCAGTTTTGTTTCATTTGTACACATGTAAAGGTGCAGTTTTCTGGTGGAGCGGCTACTACCTCCTGAAAAAGTTGGTTTCTTTATCTAGAATGCACCTTCATGCCAGTTTTCAAGATATTTCTGAGCAAAAAAACACTACATTGAACAAATGCAAACCTGACACGTTAAATGGTGTAATTTGGACTATTTCATTAAAAAAAAACATCTCCATGGAGACAAACAGATGGCAAAAACAGAAATGTTACATAGTGCTGCTATTATTATTTTTGCTTGATACAAAGTACTTCTCTTGAGTGAATGTTCTTGCTAACTAAGGCTTTGAGGTATCCTATAGTCACACTGTATATATACAAATATGAAGGATAAAGAAGGCCCAAAGTACTTTAAAAGTGCACTATGAATAAATTAAAGACACATATGTTTGATGTCATAAGCCATTTTCACAAAGTACCACAGGACAAGGTGCAGAAAATCCAATTGTGTCCTCACACGCCTCCATAGCGGGGGCTGTATACAGATTCACACATCTGGGTAAATGAGCCACGTGCGCTGCAACAACATCATCCATCCCATACCTGTATCAACAAGATAGATACAGGTACGGGAGGGATGAGGTCGATCAATGAAGACAGCGAGACAGAATCCGATCTCGTCAATCGCCTCACACGCAAACCTCTGCATAAAAACAAGGTAGCCTTCTGTTTGACATAATACACAAATTTGAGGCGGAGAAAATGTAAATGAAGTTATTTCGCTGATGCTCTTTTTTATCATGACAAGGAGGAAGGCTGCAAATGTGTATGAAATCGGTCAGCTGCCTATGTTGGAAATACAGATGTAAGCTCTTTGCACAGGACAGACGGCTGCTTTTTGAACATATATGGCATTTGATTGTAATTTAAACTTCATTAGCCTATAAGACCCTAATTAAAGGTAAAGGTAAAATAATGAGTTGTTTGCAAAGCACTGGCTGTGACATATCCCTCAAACTGGGCTTTCACGTCAGTCTAACATCCGTAGAATCCTGACAGTGGAGCACGAGGGCTTCATTCATTTATTGTTATCCTGTACTCCTATTGTGTATTCGAATGCATTTGAATTCTGCTTTAACTAGTCCATAGTCTGTCCTGGACTCGGCAGCATTAGTTACGATTGGCCATACATCTCCAGGGCTGTTCATGCACCTCCGCTGGCATTTGGCTCTACATGACGCTGGGTGGGGCCTGTAGGCTTGTGCGTTGGCCTCATTAAATGTAAGCTAGGCTACACCTAGGACCTACACAATCACCACTGTGTAAAGTGGGTGATTAAAACAGTTTGGGGGAAGTGCAGCTGGTTTCATGGTAGATCTACTAAATAAAATAAATTGAAATTCTCAAAATATCGTTTATGTTGTCGGTGCAATGAAAAATTGTTTCGCATACTGATTACAACTATTAATAGCTTATAAAAACGGGCAAATGAATAGTTAAACATACACGGTCTGGCAATAAATATCTACATAAATAATGTGAATAGCGCATTCTCTCAAATGCCTGGTGATTTGTTCACAGCATCACGCACTGCTCAGTGGATTTCAGCACCACCAGCTCCAGTGTCGCTGTCTGTCCACATGTTGGTCAGAAGCTGGAAGCATAATAAAATCTGGAAGGTGAATCCTACACGGCATTGTATTGCTTTCAATACCCTGAGCTCACTGGTGCATGGTTCCAAAAATAATTTTCTCTTCCACATTACTTCCTCAATATGGGCTGGCACCTCCAACCATGCGACGTCAAAGTCAAAGTGGTAGCTGCCAGAGCAGAACTAGCACGGGGCTAGGCTAAATCTTATAAGAGCTCATTTTTAAGGTTTTAAATTTTAAAATGTTCATACTGTAAAATAGAGAAGAATCCCTACATAATCCAACCTTTGTGAAAGCTGTGGATCTCCTGTCAGCCAAACATGGGCAGTGCGAACTCCAAAAAATGCTTTCCGCTCTATGATAGAGCTCTTTTTAGGCCTAAACTCTTGGGAACTGTTGTACCTATGAACCGGCCACTAGTCGAGCTTGTCCCGGGACAAAGGGGGAGTGTCTTATACAGCTCTTATAATAGATCAGTCAGAATTCATCCTAGTCACCTTTGTGTCTTTGTATGTGCGTCTTGCCTTGATGCGCCTGTTGCCTCCAGAAATGTCTGGAGAAGAGTAGTGTGGCAATGTGTATGTGAAAATGGAAAAGTGTAAGATTTCAATTGCGACTCCATGGAGACAAGAGCATACCAGATTCTGTGTCAGAAAAGTTACATAATGTACGTTTAATATAGGGATTTAAAGCTAAGGAGAAAAAAAAAAAACAACAATAAACTAGAGGTACAAGTGCACACTTCTGTAAACACAGATTTATGTTGACAAGAAATAGGTCGGATAAAGCTGAAATCAAGAAATGCAAAGCCAAGTCACAGAGAGGAAAAAAAAGGTACATGGCTGAAAGAGAGTGGATTTTGCAGGCTCCGCATTGCAGGGCAAGGTCAGAAATAAATAATGAAGAGTGGGAACAAAAGAGAAGAGAAAAATGAAGTGATAAATGATAGAATGTGGGAAGGCTGAGCTTGAACTGGGGGCACAATCTACGCCTCAGTGCCTCCACCGGGGACTCCTTCAAAACCACTAAATCATAGGAGTTGTATGTGGGACCTGTTGGCTTTGTTTGTAAGGATGCAGCAGAAGGAAATAAAAACTATTTTGAGGTGAAAAAATACATGAAGAAAAGTAAATCAACATTTGGACTTAGACCAAGAAATTTGTGATAAAAAAAAAAAAAAAAAAAAAAAAAAAGTTGCCCTGATTGTATTAAAATGTATTAAATCATTGTTCAACAAAATAAAACTAGGGTATGTGGTTGATTTTTTTTTTTTTTTTTTTTAATCTTTTTGTTCAAACTACTGAACATACTGAAAAATCTTTACTTATATTGCGAGGACACTACAGACATTACTTCAGACACTCTCTAACACACACTTCTGGACTACTTTTCACTGTCATCTCTTCAGAACCCACAAGCCTTTGCCAACAGGGTGAACAGTACTTATGTGCCTTTTATGTAAAGTTGAAGACAAATCTGTTAAAGACTTTTTTCAACATTTGTCCTCACAAAAAAAAAAAAGCTCCCAAAAAACCCTGTGAAATGGTTGATTGCGCTTTTCAGGATCACAAGTATACATAGAGTGTCTGTGGATCATTTTAAAAGCATGAAAGCCAAAGTCACATACAATTTCTAATAAGTGACTTCAAACTGGAAATACAAAAAAAAAACTAAACCAGAACTAGACCAGACCAGATCTAAACCAGGACTAAGACCAGCACTAAAAGCAGGTCAATTTACTAAATGTTTTAAGACATTTTTTTCATTACTTTCTTCAAAAGTCAGAAGTTTACGTACATCTCATTAGTATTTGGAACCATTACCTTTAAAATATATGACTTGGATTAAAATGTTTTGGATTTCCTTCCACAACCTTCTCACAATAGTTGGCAGTTTTGGCCCAATCCTCCCGACAGAACTGGTGTAACTGAGTAAGTTTGTAGGCCGCCCTGCTAACACGTCTTTTCAGATCTGCCAATAAATAAAAATTTTAAAAATGCATTATGGTTTACATTGACCAGTCTAGTGACCACTGATGCCCAGTACTTTCCAAGGTGCATTGGGGGAAGTTTTGAGTGCACTACTTTTTCACCAACTGAACATTCGGACACCACTAAAAATGGTGTGACCTCTAAAGGAGCCCATGTCGTAGTGTGTACAGTGTTGCCATGGTGATGAAGTACCAATAAGTGTTGGCTTTGTCTGTTTAGTAGCACATACAGCTCAAAGCTGCAGTGACACAGGGACCAGTGGTGAATTAGCGCCATCTTTAGTGAACGCCGGGTCGGCCGTGTGCAGAGTATGATGGTGCTTGTGGCTTTAATTGTCTTTATGTTTACTACTTTCTACATTTTGCATATATATATTTATGACACTGCTTGGCCCCCCCCCAAAAAAGTCGCCACCAAGAAAAGGTTACACACTCTAATATTTCGTTGGACTGCCTTTAGCTTTGATTACGGCCCGCATCTGCTGTGGCATTGTTTCGATTTCGCTTCTGCAATGTTACAAGATTTATTTCCATCCAGTGTTGCATACATTTTTCACCAAGATCTTGCACTGATGATGGTCGAGTCTGACGCTGCACAAAGCCTTCTCCAGCACATCCCAAAGATTCTCAATGTGGTTAAGGTCTGGACTCTGTGGTGGCCAATCCATGTGTGAAAATGATGTCTCATGCTCCCTGAACCACTCTTTCACAATTTGAGCTCGATGAATCCTGGCATTGACATCTTGGAATATGCCCGTGACAGGGGGAAAAAAAAACACAATCCATTGATGGAACAACCTGGTCATTCACTATATTCAGGTTGTTCCTAGTTGTTCCTAGTTCCTCGTTCCTATGTGCTTATTTAAATCCAGGTGGCGATATTTTTTTTGTGCGGTCAGTGTACATCAGATATAGGGTGGAAGATATATGGAATTATGGAGCAAAGAAAACAGTTCAATAACTCAACAAAACTGTTTTTAGATGACCTTCTTGATGTAAATGTTTTTTTTTACTTCACAGCTGTGCCATGTCGGGGTCAAGTGCAAACCACAGCTCAAAGCAAAGGATGGGTATTTTTTAAGTGCTTCCAGTTATTTTGAGTGTATATGTCCATTCGTAGTTTTGATGCCTGCAGTGAGAATCTGCAATGTAAATAATCATGTAAATAAAGAAGAAAAATAAACGAAAAACCGTATCCAAACTTGAGTGGTAGTGTATATCACTTTCTTTGTGGACGTGGCATTAAAGCCACATAACAGGATCCTGAAAGTTTTCTCTTTGAGAGATTCATCACAGACATGTTGAGGCCTGGGGTGCAATCAATTTGTGAAAGTTTTTGGTCCATATGAATGAAGGTTGATCGCAGACTTGGTTTTTTTTTTTATTTATTTATTTATACGGGGGAACTCAATGAGAGCACTCGGGCTCTCTGTTTCATAGGTGCCCTGTTTAAAATACAACACAAGCGGAAAAACTAACACAACAAACAAGTATAGAAGTCCATATAAAACATTAAAAACAGGTGCAGGTGTGTGTATAAATATGTTACCTGATTATAAAATTGCAACTGTGTCACCAACATATGAAGGCGCTGAGTGTATTTCATGTTTGTGAAGCCCTTTTTCCCATGTCAGTTGTGGTGTGGCTAGTCCTTATACAATCATGTGAGCTGGTATTACATGTTCTGGTAACAAGCAGCTGAGGTATTCTGGAAGTTTTTTAACTAGTCCCTTATAGATACATTTTATACAGTGCTGTTCTCTTCAAAGACACAGTGATGGCCAACCCACTTTTCCATAGAGAGCACAGTGATGAGTTTCAAATCCATCACCTTCACTCGGCCCTTCGTAATGAAACAAAGGGCCGAGTGAAAGAGTGGATGCAATGGTTTCAAAGCAGAAGCTGAAGTCTGCATGTACACCACATCTCCATAATCCAGCACAGAAAGAAAAGTTGCTTGCACTATTTTCTGTAATTTCTGTAAAACAAACAATAATAGATCAAAGCTTTTTTTTTTTTTTCTTAATATTTAAAAGCACCCATAATGATGGACAGTCTAACCTCCTCCTCCTGGCAGTACGTTCCAGACCCGAAAAGGTCCTGTTCTTTCAGGTCTGAAGTCAAGAGGGGGGACAGTGAGGAGTGTGTGCTCTGAGGAGCGCAGGGAGCGGCTTCGGGACATATGGTGACAAGAGTTCACACATGTAGGCAGGAGCAAGGCCGTGCATGGCTTTGTAAGTAAACAACATATTTTAAGGTCAATTTTAAGATTTACTGGGAAACAGTGCAACACAGTAAGAACAGGAGTTATATGCTGATCCTTTTTGATACTGGTTAGGAGTCATGCAGCCAAGTTTTGCACCAGCTGGAGATGGGGGTTGGATTTCTGGTGCAAACCTGCATAAAGGGCATTACACTAATTCAAACAGCTGAGTACTAGGGCAGGAATGAATTTTGGCTATAGTACAAATTTGGTAAAAGCATGATTGGGCAATTTTTTGTTGTGAATCAAGGTTAAATTGTGAATCTAGAGCAGCAAAGTTGCATCTGTAACTTGCAATTAGTGACAGTTTTATTATTAATATATGACAGTTGAGTGATTTAAAAGATATTTAAAAATTCATACCTCAAAAAGCATCAAGCTTTTGTTGCAACTGTTCAGTCGAGGGGTTTATTTCTCCTTCTTGAACAGTATTTTTTTCGTGTAAAAATAATTACTAATACTTCAGTAAGCACTTTTTATAATATCCTAAATTACAAACATATATTTTAAGAATATCCTGGAATTGTTTTTCTATTAGCCATTAGCATTCACATTAGCATCCACTCACAAGACGGTTCTGTTGCCATGGCGAATCCAGACATTCTATCAAGGCCGTGTATGTAAATTAAATATGTAACCATGGAAACCAAAGTATCTGACCAGTATGCCGTCACCATGGTTACGTCTTAGTGACATCATAAAGTCTATGTGACTAGAAGGTTTAGGAGTATGTATGTCCAGAGTTTAAGTCATGAACAGAAACTTGTTAACACAACACAGAATAAGATATTACAGTTACAGTAAAATCTTACCTCTTTGACAATACAAACGCCAAGAGCTACAAGTGAGAGTTTTAGTTATATTCGAGTGACTATTTCTGAAGCTATGGAAGACGCGATTCTCCTGTCCAACAACTATGATGAGGAGTACATGCGCTCTAAGCAGAACGTGAGAGAATATGCTGAGAAAATTGGCATTGACACTGACACTGAGCCAGAGCTCCTGTGGTTGGCTAAAAAAGGAAGTATCTGCCCTCTTCCGCCAAACTGGAAAATTTACCAATCCAAATCTGGAGAAATTTTTTACTTCAATACGTCTGACAATGTGAGCTCCAAGGACCATCCTGTCGACACAATGTACCGGAGTCTTGTGATCCAAGAGAGAGAGAAGTCTAAAAAAACCAAGGAAAAAACAGAGGCTAGAAATAAAGAAATAATGATGAAGGCTAGAAAAAGTTCTACGACTCTACCACCGCTGAAAACATATCACAGGTGGGCCTCTAATAATCATATATCATATAAGAGCAATGAAGACAATGGAAAATATTTCAATGAAAAGGATCGAGTGTTCTCTCCTAGTCCAGAATTATCTTTGAATGTTGAAAATGAGACTTCACAGAAAAGGAAAAGTATCGATCAAGTCCCGGCTCCACTCAGGAAACAAGAGGAGGAGGATGACCTACCACATGAGGTCACAGAAGCTGAGGGAGATGACACAAATCAAGACGACCCATACGGTTGTTTTTGGAATAAACCAAAGTCACTTCTGAATGGTTACAGCTTAAACAAGACAAAGAAAAGTCCTAAGAAGTCCAGAAGACAGTCAGGGCAAGATACATCCAATAAGTCATTGAAAACTGAAACCTCTGAGAAGCAGAAAACTGTAGTGAAGCATGAGACTTTACTGAAAAACAAAAATATCGATCAAGTCCAGGCTGAACACAGGAAACAAGAGGAGGAGAACCATGATGACCCACCACATGAGGTCACAGAAGATGAGGGAGATGACACAAATCAAGACGACCCATACGGTTGTTTTTGGAATAATCCAAAGTCACTTCTGAATGGTTACAGCTTAAACAAGACAAAGAAAAGTCCTAAGAAGTCCAGAAGACAGTCAGGGCAAGATACGTCCAATAAGTCTTTGAAAACTGGAAACCTCTGAGAAGCAGAAAACTGTAGTGAAGCATGAGACTTTACTGAAAAACAAAAATATCGATCAAGTCCAGGCTGAACACAGGAAACAAGAGGAGGAGAACCATGATGACCCACCATTTGAGGTCACAGAAGATACGGGAGATGACACAATTCAAGACGATCCATACAGTTATTCTTGTGATAGTTTCGAGTCACTTCCATATGATGACAGCTTAAACAAAAGTCCTGAGAATTCCAGAAGGCAATCGGGGCAAGATATGTCCAATACGTCATTGAAAACTGAAACCTCTGAGAAGCAGAAAACTGTGGTGAAGCATGAGACTTCACTGACAAACAAAAGTATTGATCAAGTCCAGGCTGCATTCACGAAACAAGGGGAGGAGGAGATAGATAATGACCCACCACTTGAGGTCAGAGAAGATACGGGAGATGACACAATTCAAGACGACCCATACAGTTCTTCTTTGGATAGTATAGAGTCACTTCCATATGATGACAGCTTACTGAAAGAGAGAAGTATTGATCAAGTCCAGGCTGCTTTCACGAAACAAGGGGAGGAGGAGAACCATGATGACCCACCACATGAGGTCAGAGAAGATACGGGAGATGACACAATTCAAGATGACCCATACAGTTATTCTTGTGATAGTTTCGAGTCACTTCCATATGATGACAGCTTAAACAAAAGTCCTGAGAATTCCAGAAGACAATCAGGACAAGATATGTCTAATAAGTCATTGAAAACTGAAACCTCTGAGAGGCAGAAAACTGTGGTGAAGCATGAGACTTCACTGAAAAACAAAAGTATTGATCAAATCCAGGCTGCACTCAGGAAACAAGAGGAGGAGGAAGAGAAGTTAATCAAGGCTGAGAGTGACGAGAGACTGAGGGCCCTGCGTCAGTCACTGCTGACAAAGCACAAAGAAGAAGAAGCAAGACTCATTGAGGAGTCTCAGAAAGCACTAGAAGATCTCAGAGCTTCTCTGCAACCCAGCCTAAAGAAACAAGACAACAACTTAGACAGAAGAAAGAAGCCATCCTTAAAGACCTCCAGCAGAATTAAAACAAGAACTTAAGAGGAATAAGGAGGAACTCAAGGTTAAAAACATACAAGAACTTGAGAAAGTGAAGGCAGCGTAATGAAAAGGAGCAAGAAACTGAAAAAGAGAAACTGAGTGCCCTGCGTCAGTCACTGCAGACAAAGCATAAAGAAGAAGAAGCAAGACTCATTGAGGAGTCTCAGAAAGCACTAGAAGATCTCAGAGCTTCTCTGCAACCCACCCTACAGAAACAAGAACAACAACTTAGACAGAAGAAAGAAGCCATCCTTAAAGACCTCGCAGCAGAATTAAAACAAGAACTTAAGAGGAATAAGGAGGAACTCAAGGTTAAAAACATACAAGAACTTGAGAAATTGAAGGCAGCGTATGAAAAGGAGCAAGAAACTGAAAAAGAGAAACTGAGTGCCCTGCGTCAGTCACTGCTGACAAAGCACCAAGAAGAAGAAGCAAGACTCATTGAGGAGTCTCAGAAAGCACTAGAAGATCTCAGAGCTTCTCTGCAACCCACCCTACAGAAACAAGAACAACAACTTAGACAGAAGAAAGAAGCCATCCTTAAAGACCTCGCAGCAGAATTAAAACAAGAACTCAAGAGGAATAAGGAGGAACTCAAGGTTAAAAACATACAAGAACTTGAGAAATTGAAGGTAGCGTATGAAAAGGAGCAAGAAACTGAAAAAGAGAAACTGAGGGCTCTGCGTCAGCCACTGCTGACAAAGCACAAAGAAGAAGAAGCAAGACTCATTGAGGAGTCTGAGAAAGCACTAGAAGATCTCAGAGGTTCTCTGCAAGCCAGCCTAAAGAAACAAGAACAACAACTTAGACAGAAGAATGAAGCCATCCTTAAAGACCTCCAAGCAGAATTAAAACAAGAACTTGAGAGAAATAAGGAGGAACTCAAGGTTAAAAACATACAAGAACTTGAGAAGGTGAAGGCAGTGTATGAAAAGGAGTATGAAACTGAAAAAGAGAAACTAAGCTGTGATAAAGAGCTAAACGTCAGCTCTCTCACTAAAGTGGTCCCCAGCACAGAGGAAAAGAGAGATGTTTACCGTAAGAACCTGTCCCATTTACTCCAGGACATACGCAAGGAACTGCAGCAGGACCACGAGGAACAACTGGAACATCTCAAGAAGATCCACCAGAAGGAGTTGGACACCATCAAGGAGAAACACCAACACGAAGCTGCATTTCTGAAGGAGCAACTGGCCTCTATGCTTGAAAAAATAAGAGAGCAGATTGAAGCATCTCATTCTCTTGAACTGGACAAACTTAAATTTAGACTAACACAACACCTGGTTCAAATAGAAGAGATGCAGCTTGAGAATAAGAAATCACAGTCGAAAGACCTCTCAGTAGAGGGGAAGGTGACCAGCAGAGACCCTGGTCCTATTGGAGACTTCACTGTGTTAACACAGGACCTGGAAACATGTCGCTGTCCTACAATGGGACACTCTACATGGGCCACCACAAACTCCACTCTGCCCAGTCAGAGCCACTGGAGCTCATCCCCATGGCAGAATTCTCCAAACCTGGACAAATACAGACTACAGAATGAGATCGACAGGCACAAGAGGTGGCTCACGGAGCAACACAGAAATCTTGCTAGGTTCTACCAATACTAACCAGGCACAAGGACAGAATTTTTAAAGGGGTTGGGATGAAAAAGGAAGACAGGTCCCGGTTACTGGGTAAGGGGGTAAGGGGGTAAGGGGGATCAGGCTCATCCACTAGCAGCCTTCCTCAGAAGTTTCATAAGGCTTGATTAGTGATTGATTTTATCAGGTGATTCAGAACATCACATGATAAAATTTCACCAAGACCTTGTGAGCAGTAATTTAAGACACTAGGACCCTTAATGTCTGACAAATCTGAGAATGACTGTTTTTTGACAAGGCATTCTCTTTTTTGTATGACATTATAACCTATGTGGATGTCTTTTAAATATGTGTTTAAAACACATCCACATTTTTGGACACCTGCAAATGTAACCTATGTGAATGTAAAAAAAAAAATGTGTACCAAATTTCATAAGATTGTGACCAACTTCTTTTTTTTTTTTAATTTCATTTCTCATTGACTTTTTCACATTTTCACTTCTCATTGACTTTTTTGAATCAAATTATTTTTAATAAGGGATTTTGTATAATTACAATGAAATAGACAACAATCTTGTCCATAAATAGTATTAGTACTAGTACTAGTACACTATTAGAAGCATAGTTAGTTTAACTGTGACAAAATATGAACTGCCAACCGAACCAGGCCAACAATAAACTCAACTGAAACTATTTTGAAAACATGCTTCGATTTTTTAATTTGAAGATCCTGCTATGAACTGGGTAAGAGTCCGACTATAGTCTAGGACAGGGGTCGGCAACCTTTAACACCCAAAGAGCCATTTGTGTCCAGGTTTCCACAGGGAAAAAAGCACTGGGAGCCGCAAATATTTTTTTGACGTCTAAAATAGAGATAAAACTGTATATATTGTTTGTTTTTTGTTTTGTTTTAGTCTTACACTTTGTGTAAACAACTATAGTGTGCTTATGACAGGGCCCTCAAACTTTTTGTAAAAAATAGAACTCACCATAAACGCTGAATCAGTGGGAGCTGAGCTTGTTTCTGTGATGAGCTGGTCCCATCGAGGAGTTACAGGAGACAGTGACTCCCGCAGTGTGTTTATGTCCAGTCTGCTCCGTAATTTCTTTCAAAAAACTCTAAAGCCTTATCTTTTAATCCAGTGCTTAATCTCCATGTGCCAAAGCAGTTTTGAACGTTTCATTGCCTTGTTCGCATTTCTCCGCACATATTACACAGAGCGGACTCGGTGCGTGAGAGTCACCTGTAGCGACAAACCCAGATTTTAAGTAGGACTCATGGTGTTGTCTGTTAAATGTAGCTTTCTTTTTCTTGGAGGTCTTTTGTTTTTGTCTCATTTTCACGAGCTTGTGGCTCTACTTTTGGGCGACGTGTCTGATGTGTTATACGTGATATGTCGTCATGGAGACAAGAGCAGATCCACCACAGATATAATAAACTCGACGTTATATCAAATCGATTTATGTGACCATTTCCTATCAGATTTTCATAAACATCTACGAACAAACTTATGTGTCATGAGGGACGGGAGAAAGTTACATCGGAGAATCCTACTGTTCTTCTGGGAGAATCCTACTGTTCTTCTGGGAAAATCCTACTGTTCTTCTGGGAGAATCCTACTGTTCTTCTGGGAGAATCCTACTGTGGTCTTCTGGAGAGAAATCCTACTGTTCTTCTGGGAGAGTCCTCCTGTAACTCTGTCTAAATGATACAATTTGACAGTTGCTGTTTCTGAAAGAGTCCTGCTCCTGTAACTCTGTCTGTAAAATATACAATTGACAGTTTTTATTAGCATTTGTACTACTCAAACAAGAAACAATTGAGGAATTGAGACATGCACATCTTTAAAAGAGACAGTTTTGTTCACATTATATAATCTTCACATTCTGCACAGTGGCATGTGCTGTAGCGCACGTGATACAGTGAAAACTACATCAACTTTGTAAAATATATGATTATAGTTTGAATTAGCATTTCTACTACTCAAAGTAAAAGCATTTAATGGTTATTATCCTTAATAAATTAAAATTAATAATAGATCAACACTAGAATAATCACAAACTGAGAATTTAAATGTCACCTTATTTTTCCCCTCTGTCCTTCTCACTTCTGCAGTAGTTTTTCGCCTTATCCAAGTCGATGAACCGCATTTCTTTTTTATTCTTGCTTGGTCAGTGCCACTGCCCGTTCGCTTCGACATTATTCTGAAGGGTCAGCGAGCAGCGCCGTGCCTCATTCGTGCTGTGTAGTCCTGTAGCGTCGGGTCCTATCGTCGCTGATAGATTTGCGGTTGTGGACTTTCCATTATCGTAACTCCGCAACCAACTGTGCTTCGTGTAAAGTCAAACGGCGTCTCAAAGCAGAGGCATGAGGCTCTTTAGATATTTTACTGTCATAACGATAATCTGCCTCTGTCCCTCGAAAATGACGAATAAGAGCGAAGGAGCCGCGGGGATTTTCCCCACTCTCTTATTCAATGCGTCAAAGAAAAAATACGATGGATTTGTAAAATAGAGGTGTGAAAAAATCCAGTATATTCTGATACTTTAACATGATTTTTATGGATAAAAAATAATAAAAGTCTAGGTGAGTTGTACTGGTCTGTAGTGAGCTCAGTCCTTCACCTGAGTCATTCTGCAACATAAACACAGGTGGCCAACAGTATCAATGACGTGAGTGAGCTACGTGAACATGTGACACGTACGTGAATCATCATTGTCTGACCACCAGTAACACGTCACTATCTGTCAATGTGGAAAATGTTACAAAATAAATGTGTTTATTTTATTAAGGATTGATTTTATTTTCTGTGCGCAGCGCAGATTTTCTGTGCACGAAGACAGTGGAAGCAGTGCGCAATTGCGCACGAGCG
This sequence comes from Periophthalmus modestus, assembly GCA_019594935.1. Taxonomy (NCBI): domain Eukaryota; kingdom Metazoa; phylum Chordata; class Actinopteri; order Gobiiformes; family Gobiidae; genus Periophthalmus; species Periophthalmus modestus. The sequence continues at coordinate 15,113,377 of JAIEZT010000016.1, forward strand.
CAGCTTAAAGGGAACAGTGCTTCCAGTGCTCGCTGGTTTTACTGAAGTGACATTAACAAAGCAGATGATTGTCGGCAATCTTCGTCCTGTTTTCGCTTAACCCTTTAAGGACTGAACTCACTATAGACCAGTACAGCTCACCTAGACTTTTATTCTTTTTTTAGCCATAAAAATTATATTAAAGGACGTATCAGAATATACTGCATTTTTCCACATAACTACCTCTATTTTACATATCCATCTCTATTTTTCTTTGACGCATTGAATAAGCAACTGAGAAAATCCCCACGGCTCCTGCGGTCTCACTCGTCATCTTTGAGGGGCAGAGGCAGATTACTGTAATGACGGTAAAACATCTAAAGAGCTCCATGCCTCTGCTTTGAGATGCTGTTTGAATTTACATGAAGCAAAATTTGTTGCGGAGTTACGGTGATGGAAAGTCCACAACCGCGAGTCTATCGGTGACGATAGGACCCGACGCCTCTCCTCTTGTGGGATTTGTTCTCTCTGTTCAGTATCTCCAGCTCTTTACTGTGTACGTGCGCAGACCTTACACTTTTGCGTGTGCGTGCGTACACGGTATTAATTTTATGGCCTAGAGCTAATACTCACACTCTACTGTAGTGGTGACACTTTATTCTAGTACGGCAAAAGAAAAGCATGATCCCCGAGGTCATTTGCGCCCCCCCCCGGCATCGCACCGCGCCCCCCCAGGGGGGTGTACCCCACTATTTGAGAAGGACTGGTCTAATCTGACAATGTCTCCAAAAGTTACAGGGATTTTTATGCTTCCCTAAACGCTCATTATGAAGAACACTCTGAGACTTATGTAAATTACTTCGACATTTTTTGACCCCAGATATGTCCTGATGACAGTGTCTCAGTTTGGAGTCCGTTGCCTAAAAGCCCTTGGACAACTGAGGGCTAGATTTTGGACATCTGTGTACTTGTATACAGGGTGTGTGTACCCCATTTCATTAGTCTACGACACACAAACATTTTCTGCCCCATTTCAACTGTACAGCAGGCACTGAGAGAGCTATTATTAAAGACAGAAATTTAAGTTGCATATCATCATGTCCAGGTCACTAAAATACACAGACACCACATTGGGCAGATTGAATCTGAAAACGTTTGCAAAGTTTCAAGGATTTTTTTACTTTCAAGATGGCCGCTTCTTTAACTCTTTAAGGGCTGAGCACATTATAGACCATTACAGCTCGCCTAGACTTTTTTTCTTTTTTTAGCCATAAAAATCATGTTAAATGAAGTATCAGCCTGTACTTTTGCCCTTTTTCACACAACTACTTCTATTTTACATATCCATGCTTATTTTTCTTTTGATGCATCAAATAAGTGTGTAATACCAGTTTAAGTAGAAGAGAAATATAAAAACGAATGTGCTTTTGAGTAAATTTTATGGCAGCACCCCTTAGAATGGACCCCTGCCACTCTGAGCTGCCTGATTCTGCCTGGACTGCATGCCACTTTGGGAACTTTGGAATTTTGACCTTTGTGATTTTTGGTAATTTGGACTTTAAAGTTGTGACCCTTTTGTGCATTCTCAATTTAAGTTATTTTGTTTTGTTAACTGCATTTTAAGTTACACATTGAATTTTACTCTGTTCAGAGCCTCTTTTTGTTAGTTTTGCTTTAACATTCCTCTTAAATAAATCATAACTTTGGTTTTACCATTTTACATCTGGTTTTGTTACTTCCTCCTTTCCCTATTTGAGCTGAGTCGTAACAAAGCAAACTATGAAAAAACTATCTGGCCAGCTAAGAAACACTTTATAACACATATTTGAACAATAATCTATATTTATAGTAGAGATTATGCAGATTGTACTTAGGGTTAGGTTTTTACAGCCCTTCTTATAAAAAAATGTCAGGTGTTTATGCAGCTACACAGTAAATTTCCCAGTGTAAAAAATCCAGAGTAAAAGTTTATTAACTCTTTAAGAGTAGATATTACAAAAGTTAGAGTGAAACGCCCTCTAGCGCCCTAGTAAAAATAGAGTGTAAACCCGTCAGTGTCATAATTACACTGAGAAGCTCCGCCCCCTCACACTTCTCTCCAATTTTTTCGAGTCCGCCATTTTTTCTTCCAAGCGGCTGCTGCACGTCTCGAGTAAGTAGTAGTTTCGCAATTTCAACTATATTTCACATATAAATGTGTTGAATGAATGAGCATGGCACACAAGACATATTACGTGGTTATATGGAGCCCGCGCGAGGTACGGTTGGGCTAGCTAGTTTCGGTGGAGAAAAAAACGGACACTAGCCATTTGAAAATTGTTCGGAATGGATAATTATATTCGATGGGGTAACTTTCAAGTATTACCACCAAAAATAAGCTTTTATTCTCTTTAATCGTAATTTCAATATTAACGGTGACCAGGTATTAGACGGAGACACATGCTGCTACGTTAACGCCCTGTCTCCGTCTATTTCATGGTCAGAATGGGCACATTTCTTTACTAACCGTAGCAACATGCGCGACTTGAAATTATAATTTGAAATTTAATATTGCATTTTTAACTATTAAGTAGTTGAAAAGCACAATTTGCTTGAATCTTGACTGTGCTATGGAGCAGATTGTGACAGGGAGCGTAGCAGATGCGGACCATGAAGTAGTCGGTGACAAAGGGCCATGTTAGCGGGAGTTTAAGGGTTAACTTAGCTTAAGGGTTTGCTCCGCTCATAATGAGCCCAATGGAACCGTACCTAAACACGGAGCCAGACGCGTAATGTATCTAATGTGAGTGCAAACGACCCATATCCAGGCGCGGAACGTTTCTAACTTGGCCCGGTTGGAGGAGGGTAGTGGCCCGGTTTGAGGAGGTGAGCCTAAGTACCGCACGTTTGCTTGTGTACGCGCACACACACAACACACACACAACGTTAGTGCACGAGCCCTGTCAGGGCTATGGGTGAAGGTGAGCCCGACTGATGTTACTCATAACTGAAGAAAAAAAGTATTTAAACTCCGCTCCAAGACGCACGGCAGATCCGCGCTTACCTTGAATAGGACTGTGGACGAGAAGCCGCGTCTCCAGTTGCGCGCGCGGCTCCTGCTGTTGTTGTTTAATCCACCAATTCAGGGAGGAGCGTATCACATCAGGACTCGTATCTGCGTCACTTTTTATATATATTATATCCCACTGGACGTATTTTCTCCACTCAAGCGTTCGCGCTGTTTACATGAATAGCTGATGTCCTATGTGATGACGTCACCGGACCGGTGCTGTGTTTTTATCAGGTGAGCGTGCAGGCAACAAAATCTGCCATAATCGTTCCTGAGCACGGTGGTGCTGGTGTGAGTGTGTCCAAAATAACGGTTGAACTGTTGACTTCAGAATAAAGTGCCTTGGCATTAAAAGCATTTCTATTTTTTTCAGAGAAAATGCTACTAAAAGTTAAAATAGCCAACGTCCAAAAGTTCCTTCAAGTTCCTGAGCTGAATCTGAGAGCATTTCTGGATGCAGGTAAGCAATATAGTGTAATGACAACATTTTTAATTTGTATCTGGTAGCTAATGTAAACTCACAAAGAAATGTGCAAAAACTGCTGAAATATCAGAACAGTACTAATCTTTACTGTCAGATGTGCTGAGATTACAGCATTACAAAAAAATGTAAACAGGAAAAATAGATTTAAATAGATAATAATTTTTCTATCTCCAGTGCAAAAATAATGTTCAGTGGAGTCCCATTTTATTTCCAAATTGTTCATACTGTTTTATTTCTTTTTAGCATTTATTAAGTTCGGCGTTCCACCTGTGCCAGAAGGTGTGCACATCCTTGACAGCTCTGGAACTGAGCTTGATGAAGAGGTTTTCGAGGATGTGGTAAAAGATCCTCAAACTGGTGTTCTGACCATCACATATGATACTGGTTTGTATTGTGTGTAAAACATGACTCGATCTTGCTTTGGTAACTCTTGAATTGTTTTTAAGTCACTGATTGTCTCTGAATACAGAATGTTTTTTAATGGTTGGCACATGGCCTCTCCTGGGCCATGTGCCTCTTCGCCCAGCAGTGATGACTCCCAGGACATGATCATCCTTCCTGTTGGTCCTGCTACAAAGCGTCAGCAGTTGGATGACGAAGGCTAAGCATGTATGACTTAAGCGAAAGTGTACAGCTTGAATACTGTAAACATGCATTAGCATATGCTGCACATTTTGAAGTTGTTGGTGGTAATACCCATTTTCTCTTGTCTTTTTGATATAGTTGGTGAAAGGCATTCTTTCTAAAAAGCCCGGGGGGGAAAGGGTAATAATGGAGTACAATCAAACACAGTCTTTTGGTGAACATTCTTGCAGCTGACATGACAGAGAAAAATGGGTATGGCTTTTGTTTTGTTTTTGTTTTGGGTTTTTTTTGTTTGTTTTAACTTATCCGCAACTTTTAATGTATAGAAATGCTAATGTGTCTGTCTTATTTTGCAGTACATCTCCACCCAGACAAGTGAAAGAAAAATATGCCAGAGGAATTGTGAATTTGTTCCCCCATCTTTGGGACCACTTTTCAGAAAATGGGCATGTGAGTTGTATATTTCAGTGAATTACCTTTTACCTTTATTCACAAAAAGTATACTTTTTTTTTCTTTTTTTGGCTACACCCAGGAGCACTATTATGATGGTAAAAGTGACAGTGGCTACTTGGCTTGGAGGCTTAAATACATTCAAAGATGCAATGCCCAAGAAAGAAGATCAGTTGAAGGTAACTCCAGAATATTATTTACTCTTTTTTTGTTTTGCAGTTATCTTGATTTATTTGTGTGTTCTAGCCTCTTCTACTGAAGGAATGAGCGGTGAAGCACTGTTGGGAGGACAACTGCCAGACGGGAGTTCCAGTATCTTCCAGAGGCACCTCTGAGTGACGAAGAATGTCGAAGAGCCATGTCACTGATGACACATTCAGCTGATGAAAACACAGTAAAGAAGAAAATGAAGCAAACTTTTGCTCATCGACGAAGCATGGTCCTGGACTCCCAGTTGTCAAGCAACGTACTGTCACACTTTCCACGATTCAAAGACGTCACAGGACTGGTAATTATCAAAAAAGGAGAATTGCTGATTTAAAGGTTGTTTAACAAATGTGTATTAACTTTTTGGAATTAAGAATAGATTATATCTAGATATCAGACATGATTATTGTGTGCATATTTTAACAGTAAGTAGTTCTGTAAAATAGGTCTACTCAATTATCTAGGCTCTGTTAATATTATAAGTCATATTACAATGACGTATATATTCCTATTTTACTGATAACCTTCAAATTTTAGATTTTTTTTTTTTTTTTTTCCTTCTCGCTTACAAATATGTATTTTCCTGTTTCCATTGAATTCATCATTAGATGCCTAATTTCAAACACCAGTGAAGGGTGTACCTGAATAAAGGCCAGGTGAGGGAGGAGTAAGGGCAGGGACAGGTTTCACATCTGTCATCTACTGACAAAATAAATCTGATCTGATAAATTTAAGCTTCATGGTAAATTAAATGGTGCCATCAGCTGAGAATTCATGTAGGCGTGAACTATTCTGTTCTCTTAATGCAGATTGAACAAGATTTTGTTCTGATGTTTGGTGAGGATGTATCTGGCAAGCTTCTGGAGAACTGGCCAACAATGTTCAAGGAGAAGATAATCACGCAGTGCAGAAAGCTTCCATCTACCACAGACCTGAATGACCTTCTATTGGCTGCAGATCCTCAGAAGGATGACGCTGGTGGCGCTGATTTTGGTAAATTATTGGCCAACTTTTCAAATTCTATAATGTGCAAATGTCCTCTGAGATTTAAAACTCAATTCAAAACTAACATCTGTTTTTAAGGAAATTGTGTTTTTTCTTTTTTTAAAGGCTGGGATAGTGACATTTCTTCTATTTTGCTGCTTCTGCATCTTGTTCCACCCACTGCTCAAGGCGGTAAGAAACGAGGGAAGATGTCAGCATCTCGAGCAGAAAAAACATCTTGTGGTCTTCAAGAAGGTGTGCATGGTTTCAGATTGGTCAGATTGTGGCTTACATCATTGAAAAAAATATATTTTTGTTTGTTTCTAATCATGTTAGCCAGTGTGCAGCTACCTCCATGTTATTTCCTGTGTAAAGATTAGTTTTTTAATAATGGCATAAAGTTAAACAACTTTTACATGTTTTTTAGAGTGGCACAAGTATTGAAGAACATCTCGACACCATCACTTCAAGCACTCAGCCTTACCTCCTGGCAGTTGGCACCCAAAGGAACAGGATCAGCCAGTACTCCATTATCCTGGACAAGAATGCCATCCCTTGTATGTCTAACTCCTCTAAGTGCTTTTGATGAGTTGTTCAAGGTACATTTTGTGTTTGGCACATCATACCACACCATGTTGCACAACATGTACACATTTATACAGACCACAGTTTACAATATTGATGTTGGCAAGGTGAGGGAGAGACCTCGTATTGCAGAAATTAGAGTAAGGTTACTTCATTAGTGTTTCTATGAAGTGTAGTGTTTGCTGGGCTGAGTTCAAGAGTTACTGCCATTTTGTATTTTAAGTCAATGTTTTATTGAAATGGTTTTAACATCAATAAAATGTCATTTATATTTCAAATTGTGGTTTTATTTATTTGGTACCAAATTGTAGTTTACACTACAAAAGGAGTGAAGTTGACTCTTGGAAGAGTAAATGACGCGTAAATTTGACCCTTACAAAGACTAATACTCTATATAGTGTTGTATGTGTTACTAAATCACTCTAATAAGTGTCATTATTAGCACTGCAAGAGAGTAAACAATGAACACTACTTTTAGTACTATTTACTCTGTGTAGAGTAAATAATCTACTAGAGTAAAATTCTGAAAACACTGCTCAGTGTCATCACCTTACTCTATAAGAGTAAAATTGACACTGACATTTTTTAATCTGAAGCTAGAGTAAATCTTAATCTGTATAGATAAGGACCATATATATTCGGAAATAGAGTAAAATTTTACTCTTAAGTGTTGGTTTTACACTAGAAAATTTACTGTGTAAGACAATGATTTTGCCAGGTCATATTTTTTGGAATGTCTCCTAAACAATATCTGAAGTTCTGCAGTTTATTAGTTTGTAATCTTTAGTAAAAAACCCTTTTTGGAATATTTAGAAATAGTTTAAAATCAGTGCATTGATCATTATGTACAATAACAAGTGAAAAAACAAAAATAAAATCTGAAATAATTCTTATATTATTTCAATGAAGAGGAAATTGAACAATAAATCAACAGTGCAACATTATATACAGTAATTTACAAAATGAAGGGCTCAGTGTACTTTACAGTTCTGATAAAGGCAGAGTGCGGTACATCCTGAAACAGTTCCTGTCCAGCTGCATGCAAAGCCCCACCTTACACTCCTCACACTGCCAGGGAGTGCAGCGTTTGCAGAGCACACACTGATGCCGTCCCATGCTAGCCTTTTGGCATTTTGATTGTCCAGAGCTGGTGGCGACAGGAAGGTGGTTGGATGTAGGTACTTTGGGCTTTGTTTTTAGGGGAACTCCTAAAAGTTGTGATGTGAGCATCTCCTGAAAGTCCTGCCTTGTGGGGGGTCTCTCGCCACAGATGGTGGACAGCTCTTTGCAAATGATAAAGCTGTTGGTAACAGCAATGTCCAACATGTGTTGGGGGGAAAAAAAATGTGATGTACCACCTCCTCGTTTTCCTGTGGACCATGTTAGTGCCCAGCAGCTGGTCAGACGTGTCCACTCCTCCCATGTAATGGTTGTACTCACCCACCGCTGTGGGCCTGGGGATAGGCACCCGTTCATATGTGCCGTCTGCCTTCTCCCTCCACCGCAGCACCGTCTCTCCAGCGTACACCGAGTGGACGTTTGTGCACATGGACACCTCCCTTGTGTCCATCCACTTTACACATAAAAGATCCCCATCCCTCAACCAGCGAATGGACCCTCGTGGTGACCTCTTTGTCAGGGCGTTCTCTGTTGTCGTGGGAACCCCGATCTTCCCTTGCCTGTAAGTCCCTCAAGCTCCAAACCTTTGTTGACCCAGGTGGCGGAACAGTTGTGGGCTGGTGTAAAAATTGTCATAATAGACAATATACCCACTTCCCAAGTAGTCCTTGTTGACAAGGGAGGACACAACATCAAATGTCCATTCACTGACCCTTTGGACTTGGACTTTCCGGTGTACAGCTGGTAGTCGAGGGTGTAGTCATTCTTGTCTGCAAGTACAAACAATTTCAGGCCCCATTTTGTAGGCTTGTCCCTCATGCACTGCTTGAAGGACAGCCTTGCTTTGGGCTACCATGCGTTCGTCCACTGAAATGTGCTGTCGAGGCAGCGGGTCCGGAGCATATCAAGAAGGGGCTGGACACGGTGAAGGGGGTCATAGTCCTCAGTTCCCCTGGCTAGGTCATTCTGGCTATCTTTTTCAGGGTCGCTGATGTGGAAAAATGAAGTGATGCTCTTGAACCTGTCCTGTGTCATGACAGACTTCTGGAGAAAACAGAGTATCTTTGAAGTGCCTTTCCCAGCTACTGTCATTTTAGGGAGGTTCATCACTCCCATGTAGAGCAGAAGACCAATAAATTTCTTCAGCTCTTCAGGGGTAATGTCAGTCCAGTGATATTTTCTTCCTCTCTCCAGGTGTCGAGCAGCATTTTTGTTTGTGTTGGAGGATAGTAGCCTCCACACCTCTGCATCAAAAAACCTGGAGAAAATGTCCAGAGGAGTTTGTGTCCCACTGTTTAGAGGAGTTTGGATTCCTGGTGTGCGCATGGGGACAAACTTAAGTTTTGGTGGCGCCACATCAGGATCCTCTTCTGTCCTCCAAGCCCTGGAAGTGGGACTAGGTGGTGTGCAGCTCCTCAGAGTGCCCTCCATGTTCTACCTCCTGTAGAACATGGAGGTAGAACATGCCTGTCTCTGAATGACTCACAGCAGATTTTATTTGGTGCTTCTATTTTGCCAATGAATTTGTCCACAATGCATTCATAATTTAGTGCTTATATGTCTAATGCTTTTACATATGCATACACTAGATTAGTATTTTATTTGCAATATAGTAAAGGATATTATTTTTGGCGCTCCAAAAACTTCTACTCGCGGCAATATTTCAACTCGCGCCAAGTAGTTTTACTCCCGCTAAATACATATTTGCGCACGTAGTATCTACACCAGTACTGTACTTTGCACTACTTTACAGAAATAGCAGATTTACTGTAGCATACAAGCCTTCTTTGCACGCTAGCTATTATAATTTAGATAATGAAATGTCGTATTTGACGACACTTACCTGGAGTGAGAGGACCGCGGCCGGACCTCGTCTCCTCCGCGCATCAGACAAGCGTCTTTCTCACTGTCACTGTCCGCCACAAAGTCTGCCTCCTTCTTCCCCCTTTTTTGTTTTGAAAACATGGCCAAATAAGACTACCTGCCCAATGTTTAAAATTATGACAAAAACTTAGATTAGCTAACTGTAACTTCCACTACTACTGCGAGGCTCTTCAGAGTGACGCTTCAGCAGTGACTTCGTCTTCGATGGACAACGTAAGCACATTACTGTAATGACACTAATATATTTAAAGAGCCCCATGCCTCTGCTTTCAGACACAGTTTGAATGTACATGATCGGACAATTGGTTGCGGAGTTACGTTAATGGAAAGTCCGCAACCGCGAATCTATCGCCGGCGATAGCATCCGACATTATAGAGTTAAGAGCTTGTCATGATCACACCGTGAGACTTACACAAATTCTTTTAACAACTTTTGATCGGAGTTATGTCCTCAGTTTGACGTCTGTTAGATAAAAATCTGACGGACCTTATACTTTAACAAACAAGTTTGTTAAAAGTATGAGGTCTGGCTTTTGGACATCTCAAGTTTGACCCAATATGGCTGATGTCCTGTGTGGTTTAGGGTGAGGTCATAATGTACTTTTTTGTCTATCTCAATCTATGTACCTGCCAAGTTTTATGTAACCACATTAAAAAAATATTGTCTGCTCCCTCCTATCTCCTATTGTATTTTAATTTTCCAGAGGGCGCCACAGAGCCATCCTGCGATGTAGATTCTTGGCAGTTATGTAACTTAAATTTGAGTCAATCTCTGCCTGTCGGTTTTCAAGAGTATTTTATCTTTCTCTTGGAGCTTGGTGGAAATTAATAATATTTTTTCTTCAAAGTCCAGGACAAATGATTTACTTTTAAATAAAATTTGAAAGATGTGCACGTGCGTTTCATTGGGTTCATTCAAATTTGAAAATGTTTATGAAAGATAGATTTTAAAAAAAAAAAAAATCCAAAAGTTTACATAACATAACATAACCATTACCCATTACTTCACCCAACATTTAATTTAAAAGTGAATTGATATTCTTTTATTGCACATGGGTTTTGTGTCTTTTGGCCAAGTTTGAAGTGTTTTTAATGAAAACTGTTGGAGATGTCAAAAGATTATGATTTTATCAATCTCGGGTTTGAGCCAATGTTTTGATGTGACATATTTTGATGCTAAGTTTCATTTGTCTTTGATGAAATTCTTCTGGGCCGGGCTCCCATTGGTACAATGTAAATAGATTTTTGAGGTGGCACTACAGTGCTGTCTTTCAATGTTTTTTCATGTGGTCTCAAAATTAGATACATTTTTGTTAACACTTACCTGTCTATACATTATTGTTTACTGCTTGATTTTTGTGATTTCCCTCAAAATTATACAAATACAATAGAGCTCTCGCACACATTTGTGCTCAGGCCCTAATACTTTGTGTTTCTGGTCATCTCAAATTACTCAGGTGGATCAGGTGGATCAGTTGGATCAGTTGGACAACAAAGATTCTGATGTGACTTGCAGTGCTGAGAATGTTGAGTGGAAATTTGAATGACTTGCAAAGCAAAATGGACGTCAAAATTGTCTCTCTCCTCTTAAAGTTGGAGCACATTTAACTTATTTCCAGTGTTGCCATAAACACATTTTTACAATCTTTTGACCAACTTATTGGCACGTCTTCAGCTCCCCTTGTCAGTCAAAGTGTTAACAGCTTGAATCCAGCACTTGCAGGATTCAAACTGTCAAGTGGACAGTTCTATCATACAAGAGTTGGCATGTGTGCTGTGTAAATCGCACTCGGTTGCTGCTTACTTTGATGTTGGTGAGCCACTGTCCACTGGCTGGTTGAAATAATTTTTTTTTACACAATTTTAGTATTGTCTAACCTGTTTTATTAGCTCTTCAGTTCAAAGCCAATACATTCCTATTCTCAAAACTTTACGGCAGGTCTTGAGTTGCAGTCATGGACTGTAAATATAAAAGGACAGAGCTAACCTGCTCGTTGCTGTGTTCCACATGGGCTCCACTTTCTTTCTATTGAAAAACTGTCGCCCTTCTCTCCGTAAATGCTGCTGTCAGGCTCGTCATTTTGGTCTCAAAATGTTCATAGTAGCCCGCTCTACATGACCCTACATGATTTTTTATTTTGCTATAGTGTCCATTTATGTCCTGAATATAAACATTAATACCAGACAAATTAGGTGCCTTCTTTCCCCAAGGTCGCTCCAGGTAGCCTTAGCAACAGGTTTGATTGGCAGCGTTGCAGATGTGAAGCTTATCTTAAACAGATTTCAGTAGAAGCAACCCATTTTTAATAAAAGCACATGTGATTGAATATGTTAGAGTGCTAACAACAAAAATATAAAACAGCGAAAATAAGACGTTCACTTGCCTGAAAGTGCTGTACCTGATTTTTACCATCTTAAAAAATACTAATTCAAATTCTTCCTCACTTCCTTAGCACTTTTTTAGCACATTCCCAAATATCCCAGACAATAAAACACTTTATAATTAGAAGAGGACAGTGCTCAGTGGTCACATTATGACCCTTAGAGCTGCTTGTACAGTATCTCTACTGTATAATGCACTGATACAAGTCAAACATGCATGCAATTAAACTAAAGTATTATTTTAACTAACTAGTTTGATCTAGATAGATGATTAGTGCTTTAAAAACTCCCCATGTACTTTCTTTAAAAGCATTGTGATCAGGCCCAAACAAAAATGCAGTTATTAGTTTGGTTGTGAGGTCTATCGCTGCTTTGAATCAGACGCCGGGTTGTCACGTGATTGCGAGACGTGAGGACACTACAGGCGTTACTTCAGACGCTCTCTGATGAGCTCGACACACGGGGAGCGACGTCGCTCGCTCTTCATTTATTTCCAATGGTACCTGTGCGACGCTGCGAAAATCGCTGGTATCTCTCACCTCTGCAACAAGCAAAAGTAGTGCATGTGAAAACCTCGCGCTCGTGCACGTGACCTGCACATGCGGGCCTGCAACGCGATAAATGAAAGTAAAAAATTTTCTACTTTTATCGCTGTCACCTGCACAACAGCCAATCAGTGAGAGTTTGTTTGACGAGCCAATGAGATGCAAGACTGCACTGTCCACTTCAGAGACATCATGGAGGAGAAAATCATACTTGCCATGTCGGATTTCCCAATTCTTTTTGTCATCTCAAACATTTCGATTTAATTTGATTAATCTTCGATAAATCTTTTTTTAGTTTTGTGAAGTGCAACCAATAGTAATATTTCAGTCAAATTAAGCAAAACTCTGAAATCTGAGATTTCATTTTAGCATCTTTTTCCCATCTATCGCTATTGCAACGTCAAAATTCCCTCCAAATCAGATGTGCGTGAGGCTCGCGATCCGCTCTGGAACAGAGCGCCACGTGACAAGCTGCCGCTAGATGTTCGATTTTAAAGCCCATGTGATGAGTGACGCTGCACGCTGTCGTTAGTCGCTCCCCGTGTGTCGAGCCCATGACACACACTTCTTCCCACTTGGTTTTCTCCATCTGTGACATTTATTGTAATTAGAATTGAAAAACGAGCACTGCACAAGCAAACAATGTTGTGTTGTATTTTATCTGTCTTGTTTTATTTGGGCAGATACGTTTTTCACCATAGTCTGCCCATTATTTGTCTTGGTTGGGCCCGTCACTGTGTGCTATACGGCATTATAGTCAAGGGAACTCAGAACATGGACTACTCTTCACTGTCATCTCTTCAGAACCCACAAGCCTTTGCCAACAGGGCGAACAGCACTTGTGACACAGGGGCCAGTGGCAAATTAGCGCCATCTGTAGTGAATGTGGGGTCGGCCGTGTGCGGAGTGCAGCCCTCAAGAGCTGTCCGATGCTGCCTTTGGCTTTAATTTTCTTTATGTTTACTACTTTCTACATTTTACATACATATAAAATACACTGTCTGGCAAAAAAAAAAAAAAAAGTCGCCACCAAAAAAAAGGTCACATACTCTAATATTTCGTTGGAATGTCTTTAGCTTTGATTACAGCTCCCATTCGCTGTGGCATTGGTTCAATAAGTTTTGCAGTGTCACAAGATTTATTTCCATCCAGTGTTACATAAATTTTTCACCAAGATCTTGCACTGATGATGATGGTCGAGTCTGACCGCTGCACAAAGCCTTTTCCAGAACAGCCCAAAGATTCTCAATGTGGTTAAGGTCTGGACTCTGTGGTGGACAATCCATGTGTGAAAATTATGTCTCATGCTCCTGAACCACTTTCTCACAATTTGAGCCTGATGAATCCAGGCATTGTCATCTTGGAATATGCCCGTGCCATCAGGAAAGGAAAAAAATGTATTGATGGAATATGAAATGTTTTTTACTTCACAGCTGTGCCATGTCGGGGTCAAGGAATACCAAAAGTGCAAATCAGGGCTCAAAGCAAAGGATGGGTATTTTTTAAGTGCTTCCAGTTATTTTGAGTGTATATGTCCATTTATAGTTTTGATGACTGCAGTGACAATCTGCAATGTAAATAATCATGGAAATAAATAAGAAAAATAAACGAAAAACCGTATCCAAACTTGAGTGGTAGCGTATATCACTTTCTTTGTGGGCGTGGCATTAAAGCCACATAACAGGATCCTGAACAGTTTTCTCTTTGAGAGAATTTATCACAGACATGTTGAGGCCTGGGGTGCAATCAATTTGTGAAAGTTTTTGGTCCATATGAATGAAGGTTGATCGCAGACTTGTTTCTATTTTATTTATTTATTCATTTATACAGGGGAGCCCATTGAGTTAATCCTTAACTACTTGTGTGTGTATTTGTAAATGCATATTTAAGTATCAACTCAAACACATGATTAATAAGTTATGAGAGAATGATTTACTAATCCTGCAATGCAGTGATAATTCAGGCAGGTATTACTGGTCTTTTTGAGAGTTTTTCTAAAGTGAAGACTAATTATGCTTTAAGCAAATTCCAGAGAAACAATCACAGAATTTTGACATTATTTAGGCCTGTGATAATGATTAAGAAATGTCTGAATAACACCATTAGTTCATGATTAGTTCAACCAGTAGCTAATACCTTTTTGTAAACCCTTCTAAAGTGAAGACTATTTTAACTTAATTAAGTATATGTTAAAGTACTATATTAGCCGTTATCTAAGCCCAGAGTGTCATGACCCATTTCCCCCTGAATTTTCACTTCAACAGAGGTGGGAATCTGAAATTCAATTGTCAGAGAGGTAAGATTTTACTTTTTAATACTTACTTTATTTCACCCATGTCACTTCTGAGCCAAGGCAGCGTTGGACATTAGACATTTGTGTCATTTCTCCACTGTGAAACCTTCCAAACAACCACATCCATATGACCTTGATGGCTTTAAATTTAGCTTAAATACAAATTTTATTGACCCTTGTTCGTATGCACACCAACATACTGAACTCTAAGTAATCTATCCATACCATAGTTAGACGTGCTGTACCCTATAAAATCTATTTGGCCTCATTACACATTTTTCTAATGACAGTTATGCGATGTCTTCATCTGTTTAAGTGTATAAACATGGGTCCTCACTATTTTTGCCCTGCCAATTGTGAAACATGCTTTTGAAATCATCCAATGAATAATTAGGGTGTTAGAATGTGGGTAAATGAGATCTGAGTGTAGAACACTGCTATTTAAAATATTTTATCTTTATTCTTTCTATTTTGTTATTTACAGTTTAAAGTCCAAGACAAGTGATGGCCAGATACCAGAACATTTTGAAGATATTCAAGCGAGGTGGCACCATGGTTTGTGCCTTAAAAAAATATGGGGTGGACCGTAATACAGTTGTCATCACTGATCCAATTGCTGAACTGTACATAGGCGCTCCAGAAAAATACAAACAAACGATGCAGACTCACAGTAGAGCTGTGAAGCTGTCAGTGTTCACAGCCCAGTGTGCACTGGCAAGGCAAGGCAAGTTTATTTGTATAGCACAATTCGTACACAAGGTAATTCAAAGTGCTTTACAGAATAAGAAAGACATTAAAATTACACAAATCAAACATGAATAATCACAAATAATCATCATAAAATTGACATTAAAACATTAAAACAAAAGAGTGCAGAATAAAAATAAAAACCTTTCAGCCATAGGCACAGATAAACAGAGCTGTTTTGAGCCTGGATTTAAACATTGTCAAAGTAGAGGCCTGTCTCACATCTTCAGGACGACTGTTCCAGGTTTTAGCTGCATAAAACTGAAACGCTGATTCCTCATGTTTAGTCCTGACTCTGGGCACCAGCAGGAGGCTGGTCCCTGAAGTCCTCAGAGTGTGAGATGGTTCATATGGCACTAACATGTCAGAGATGTACTTTGGGCCTAAGCCATGAATAGACTTGTTCACAAGCAGAGCTGCTTTAAAGTCTATTCTCTGAGCCACAGGAGCCAGTGCAGAGACCTGAGCACAGGACTTATGTGCTCGTACTTCCTGGTTCTGGTCAGGACCTGAGCAGCAGCGTTCTGGATGTACTGGCTACTTCTGAAGATGCTGAGGTTGAGCAAAAGGTCAAAACTCTGAAAGATTCAGTGAAGCTAATTCCTTTTAAAACTAATTAATGGAATGTATTCATTATTAAAAAAAAAAAAAAGAAAAGTAGATTGTGTAAAGTTTTAAAGGAGCATTATGTTAAGGTAAAAATCTTAAGAACACAATTTATAAGGTTCTCTGGCCTGTACATGCCCCAGAATCAGTCTAATGCAGAATAAGCCCTTGGTTGCCCTTACAAGTGTATACAGGGATGCAGGACATTGAAGTACCTGTACAGGCCTATAGGGGGAACCACTGGGAACCACCTATTTGATTGGGTTTGTTTGTTTTTTTTTTATGTGACCTCAAAACTGTAAAAGCACATTTACTGATAAGTTAAGGGTTTTTTTTAAACACTTGATGGCCAGATTTTTGTCTTTAATCATAATGTTCTTTGAGACCTTTAAAAGAAGAGTCCACAAACAGAATCCTGCTTGAAAATGTTCATACTAAGATGTTTAGAAGGTGTTTAGCAGACAAAGTGGATTTTGATTGTTTGTAAATGTTCTGAAAAATACACATCCAGATGTTTTGTATCCATGTTTGTTGTCTTGCTTTTTGAAGTACAGTTGATTCCCACCTCTGTTGAAGTGAAATTCAGGGGGAAATGGGTCATGACGCTCTGGCCTTAGATAATGGCTGGTATAGTACTTACTGGTACTTAGTACGTACTAATCATGAACTAATGGTGTTATTCAGACATTTCTTAATCATTATCACAGGCCTAAATAATGTGAAAATTCTGTGATTGTTTCTCTGGAATTTGCTTAAAGCATAATTAGTCTTCACTTTAGAAAAACTCTCAAAAAGACCAGTAATAGCTGCCTGAATTATCACTGCATTGCAGGATTAGTAAATCATTCTCTCATAACTTATTAATCATGAACAAGTGTTTGAGTTGATACTTAAATATGCATTTACAAATACACACACAAATAGTTTGTTAAGGATTAACTAAGTGTGAAATAAGTATGAGTAACTATACCCAACACAAGTCAATTAATAGCTAATTAAGTGTTTATTAAGGTTTTAATTAAGTAGTTATTAAGCCTAAATCACTATTAATAAAGTGTTTGCTCATTATTATTTAAGTCTTTGTTCATGCTTTGTTAAGACTCAATAGGGTGTAGTTATTTTAAAGTGTTTCTCTCATCATGTGAGCTGGTATTACATGTTCTGGTAGCAATGATTAACAAGCAGCAGAGGTATTCTGGAAGTTTTTTAAATAGTCCCTTATAGATACATGTTATACAGTTCTGTTCTCTTCAAAGACACAGTGATGGCCAACCCACTTTTCCATAGAGAACACAGTGACGAGTTTCAAATCCATCACCTTCACTCGGCCCTTCGTAATGAAACAAAGGGCCGAGTGAAAGAGTGGATGCAATGGTGTCAAAGCAGAAGCTGAAGTCTGCATGTACACCACATCTACATAATCCAGCACAGAAAGAAAAGTTGCTTGCACTATTTTCTGTAATAAAACTGTAAAGAATTTAGATTTTAGATCCCCATAATTCCAAGATATGTTTTTAAAGTACATTTTTGTCAAGCAAAACTCAATAATACCAACAATAAAAAAATAAAAATAAAATAATAATAATAATAATAATAATGATAATAATATCTTATTATTATTTTGTTTTTGTTGTTATTATTATTATTATTATTATTATTATTATTTATTATCATTATTATTAACTTTGTTTGCACAGCACTTGCCAAAAACTAGTAACTGTGCTTCACATCATGTAAATACCTGATGCATAGAATTCATACATAATAAAACATAAAACAATAATCAGAATCAGAAGAGTTTTATTGCCATGGTCTGTGAGCACAGCTCACGCTCTAGGAACTTACTTCGGTGATAAAGTGCACATAAAAACACACTGAATAAATACAAATACAAATAAGGGCATGCACAAAGTTAAAAATATATGCTTAAATATAAAATAAGATACTTAGAGGTAGAAAATATATACAACAGCAGCATCAGAACAACAGTGCAACATGGATTATTAAGATGACCAGTGTTATAAAGTGTCCAGTTTAAAGTGCAGGTTTATGAATTGTTCATGAGACAAACAGCAGAGGGGAAGAAACTGTTCTTATGATCAGAGGTTCTGGTCCTAATGGACCATAGCCTTCTGCCAGAGGGAAGGGGCTGAAATAGTCCATGTCCAGGACTGTTTATTTGATTTAATTTATTTTTATTTGTATTATTTTCTTAATATTTAAAAGCACCCATAATGATGGACAGTCTAACCTCCTCTGGCAGTACGTTCCAGACCCGAAAAGGTCCTGTTCTTTCAGGTCTGAAGTCAAGAGGGGGACAGTGAGGAGTGTGTGCTCTGAGGAGCGCAGGGAGCGGCTCGGGACATATGGTGACAAGAGTTCACACATGTAGGCAGGAGCAAGGCCGTGCATGGCTTTGTAAGTAAACAACAGTATTTTAAGGTCAATTTTAAGATTTACTGGGAAACAGTGCAACACAGTAAGAACAGGAGTTATATGCTGATCCTTTTTGATACTGGTTAGGAGTCATGCAGCCAAGTTTTGCACCAGCTGGAGATGGGGGTTGGATTTCTGGTGCAAACCTGCATAAAGGGCATTACACTAATTCAAACAGCTGAGTACTAGGGCATGCATGAATTTTGGCTATAGTACAAATTTGGTAAAAGCATGATTGGGCAATTTTTTGTTGTGAATCAAGGTTAAATTGTGAATCTAGAGCATCAAAGTTGCATCTGTAACTTGCAATTAGTGACAGTTTTATTATTAATATATGACACTTGACACTAGTGATTTAAAAGATATTTAAAAATTCATACCTCAAAAAGCACCAAGCTTTTGCAGCAACTGTTCAGTCAAGGGGTTTATTTCTCCTTCTTGAACAGTATTTTTTTCCTGTAAAAATAATTACTAATACTTCACTAACCACTTTTTATAATATCCTAAATTACAAACATATATTTTAAGAATATCCTGGAATTGTTTTTCTATTAGCCATTAGCATTCACATTAGCATCCACTCACAAGACGGTTCTGTTGCCATGGCGAATCCAGACATTCTATCAAGGCCGTGTATGTAAATGAAATAGGTAACCATGGAAACCAAAGTATCTGACCAGTATGCCGTCACCATGGTTACGTCTTAGTGACATCATAAAGTCTATGTGACTAGAAGGTTTAGGAGTGTGTATGTCCAGAGTTTAAGTCATGAACAGAAACTTGCAAACACAGCACAGAATAAGATATTACAGTTACAGTAAAATCTTACCTCTTTGACAATACAAACGCCAAGAGCTGTGAGAGTTTTAGATATATTCGAGTGACTATTTCTGAAGCTATGGAAGACGCGATTCTCCTGTCCAACAAGCAGGACTACATGCCCTCTCAACAGGAAGTGAGAGAATATGCTGAAGACATTGGCATTGACCCTGACACTGAGCCAGAGCTCCTGTGGTTGGCTAGAGAAGGAATTGTCTGCCCTCTTCCGCCCAACTGGAAAACTTGCCAATCCAATTCTGGAGAAATTTTTTACTTCAATACGTCTAACAATGTGAGCTCCTGGGACCATCCTGTCGACACAATGTACCGAAGTCTTGTGATCCAGGAGAGAGAAAGGTCTAAAAAAGCCATGGAGAAAATAGAGTCTAGAAATAGAGAAAAACAGAAGAAGGCTCCACCTAAGACTCTACCAACGCTGAAAACATCTCACAAAGGGGCCTGTAGTAATCATAAATCATATATGAGCAATGAAGACAATGGGAAATCCTTAAACGAAAAGGATCAAGTGTTGTCTCCTTGGGATACTCCAGAATCGTCTTTGAGTGAAAAAAAGAAGGTGAAAGATGAGCCTGTGTACAGCTCAAGGCGTGAAGAACACCCTGCTCCCAAAAAGCAAGTTAGATTCCAGTTATCAAAACCTTGTGACATGGAGACATCAGTTAAAGAGAAGATCTCCGAAACCTCAAAGGGACAATCTGAACACAGTCAAGATTCAGAATCGTCCCACAAAAATCAAACCATTAAGACACAAAAACATATGGTAAATCATGAGGTAGATATAGGAGATGCCACAGACTGTGAAGACCTATCCAGTCTTTCATGGGACGATACAGAGTCATGTGATTCTAAATTGTCAAAGCAATCCAAGAAAAATCTACCCATTGAGAGGCAAAAACACAGGGTTACTCCAGAGGTAAAGAAAGAGGTTCAGGTGAAGGACAAAAAGAAAAGGATCCAAGAAATGGCTGCAGTGAGGAGACAAAAGGGCGAGGAAAATCATAATGAAACACGACTTGAGGTCAGAGAACATAAGGGAGATAACAAAGACCAAGACAGCACATATGATTTTTCTTGGGATAGTACAGACAGTTCTCCTTGGGATAGTTCAGAATCACTTCCAGTTGCTGACAGCTTAAACAAGGCAAAGAAAAGTCCTGACAATTCCAAAAGACAATCAGGACAAGATATGTCCAACAAGTCATTGAAAACTGAAACCTCTGAGAGGCAGAAAACTGTGGTGAAGGATGAGATTTTACTGAAAAATACAGGAGATGACACAAATCAAGATGACCCATACAGTTCTCCTTGGGATAGTTCAGAGTCACTTCCAGTTGCTGACAGCTTAAACAAGGCAAAGAAAAGTCCTGACAATTCCAAAAGACAATCAGGACAAGATATGTCCAACAAGTCATTGAAAACTGAAACCTCTGAGAGGCAGAAAACTGTGGTGAAGGATGAGATTTTACTGAAAAAAAATACAGGAGATGACACAAATCAAGATGACCCATACAGTTCTCCTTGGGATAGTTCAGAGTCACTTCCAGTTGCTGACAGCTTAAATAAGGCAAAGAAAAGTCCTGAGGATTCCGAAAGACAATCAGGACAAGATATGTCCAATAAGTCATTGAAAACTGAAACCTCTGAGAGGCAGAAAACTGTGGTGAAGGATGAGATTTTACTGAAAAATACAGGAGATGACACAACTCAAGACGACCCATACAGTTCTCCTTGGGATAGTTCAGAGTCACTTCTGATTGCTGACAGCTTAAACAAGGCAAAGAAAAGTCCTGAGAATCCCCACAAAAATCAAACCATTAACACGCAAAAACACATGGTAAATCATGAGGTAGATACAGGAGATGCCACAGACTGTGAAGACCTATCCAGTCTTTCATGGGACGATACAGAGTCATGTGATTCTAAATTGTCAAATCAATCCAAGAAAAATCTACCCATTGAGGACAAAGGACAAAAAAGAAAGGACAAAAAGAAAAGGATCCAAGAAATGGCTGCAGTAAGGAGACAAAAGGGCGAGGAAAATCGTACTGAAACACGACATGAGGTCAGAGAACATAAGGGAGATGACACAAATCAAGACGATCCATACACTTTTTCTTGGGATAGTTCAGAGTCACTTCCGAAAGCTGACAGCTTACCAAAGGCAAAGAAAAGTCCTGAGCATTCCAGAAGAAAATCAGGACAAGATATGTCAAATAAGTTATTGAAAACTGAAACCTCTGAGAGGCAGAGAAAAACTGTGGTGAAGCATGAGACTTCACTGAAAAACAAAAGTATCGATCAAGTCCCGACTGCCCTCAGAAAACAAAGGGAGGAGCAGAACCATAATGACCCTCCACATGAGGTCAGAGTACATAAGGAAGATGACACAAATGAAGACGACCCATACACTTTTTTCTTGGGATAGTTCAGAGTCACTTCCGAAAGCTGACAGCTTACCAAAGGCAAAGAAAAGTCCTGAGCATTCCAGAAGAAAATCAGGACAAGATATGTCAAATAAGTTATTGAAAACTGAAACCTCTGAGAGGCAGAAAACTGTGGTGAAGCATGAGACTTCACTGAAAAACAAAAGTATCGATCAAGTCCCGACTGCCCTCAGAAAACAAAGGGAGGAGCAGAACCATAATGACCCTCCACATGAGGTCAGAGTACATAAGGAAGATGACACAAATGAAGACGACCCATACACTTTTTCTTGGGATAGTTCAGAGTCACTTCCGAATGCTGACAGCTTACCAAAGGCAAAGAAAAGTCCTGAGAATTCCATAAGAAAATCAGGACAAGATGTGTCTAATAAGTCATTGAAAATTGAAACCTCTGAGAGGCAGAAAACTGTGGTGAAGCATGAGGCTTCACTGAAAAAGAAAAGTATCGATCAACTCCAGGCTGCACTCAGGAAACAAGAGGAGGAGGAAGAGAAGTTAATCAAGGCTGAGAGTGATGAGAGACTGAGGGCCCTGCGTCAGTCACTGCTGACAAAGCACAAAGAAGAAGAAGCAAGGCTCATTGAGGAGTCTGGGAAAGCACTAGAAGATCTCAGGGGTTCTCTGCAAGCCAGCCTAAAGAAACAAGAACAACAACTTAGACAGAAGAATGAAGCCATCCTTAAAGACCTCCAAGCAGAATTAAAACAAGAACTTGAGAGAAATAAGGAGGAACTCAAGGTTAAAAACATACAAGAACTAGATAAAGTGAAGGCAGCGTATGACAAGGAGTATGAAACTGAAAAAGAGAAACTAAACTGTGATAAAGAGCTAAACATCAGCTCTCTCATTAAAGTGATCCCCAGCACAGAGGAGAAGAGAGATGTTTACAGTAAGAACCTGTCCCATATACTCCAAGATATACTCAACAAACTGCAGCAGGACCACGATGAACAACTGGAACATCTCAATAAGATCCACCAGAAGGAGTTGGACACCATCAAGGAGAAACACCAACACGAAGCTGCATTTCTGAAGGAGCAACTGGCCTCTAAACTTGAAAAAAGAAGAGAGCAGATTGAGGCATCTCATTCTCTTGAACTGGACAAACTTAAACTTAAACTAGCACAACACCTAGTTCAAATTGAAGAGATGCATCTTGAGAATAAGAAATCACAGTTGAAAGAACTCACAGTAGAGGGGAAGCGGAGGAGCAGTGCCAATGCCTTGCCACAGTCAAAAGACAGAGACTTGGTAAATAGGAGGACATTTGTAGAGTCTGAGGAACAAGGAGGTCACAGACAGGACCTGCTGCATGAAGAGCTGGAGAGAAAGCAGGAGAAGAAACAGCAAACATGTCAGCAGATAAGGGTCATACAAGAGGAGAGATACAAGGCCCAAACTAACAAGAGTCAACTCAGCGAGGAGTGTGACAGGACCGCGGAGGTGTATAGGAGGAGCAGAGAAGAGAGGAACATACTGGAGCCAAGGGTTAAATTTCTGCAGCAAACCAGTGACAACCTTAGGTACGGCGTGTATGGGTTTGAGTCCAGTGCTCCTCACATGGTCCAGTCATGTGGAGACCCTGGTCCTCTTGGAGACTACACTGTGTTAACACAGGACCTGGAAACATCTCGCTGTCCTACAATGGGACACTCTACATGGGCCACCACAACCTCCACTCTGCCCAGTCAGAGCCGCTGGAGCTCATCTCCTTGGCAGAATTCTCCAAACCTGGACAAATACAGACTACAGAATGAGATCGACAGGCACAAGAGGTGGCTCACGGAGCAACGCAGAAATCGTCCTCTGTTCTCCCACTACTAACCAGGCACAAGGGCAAAATTTTTAAAGGGGTTGGGATGAAAAGGAAAACGGGTGAAAGGTCCCGGTTACTGGGTAAGGGGGTAAGGGGGTAAGGGGGTAAGGGGGATCAGGCTCATCCACTAGCAGCCTTCCTCAGAAGTTTCATAAGGCTTGATTAGTGATTGATTTTATCAGGTGATTCAGAACATCACATGATAAAATTTCACCAAGACCTTGTGAGTAGTAATTTAAGACACTAAGACACTTAATGTCTGACAAATCTGAGAATGACTTTTTTTGAAGAAGACATTCTCTTTTTTGTATGACATTATAACATATGTGGATGTCTTTTAAATATGTGTTTAAAAGACATCCACATTTTTGGACACCTGCAAATGTAACCTATGTGAATGTAATAAAAAAAAAAAAGTGTACCAAATTTCATAAGACTGTGACCAACTTCTTTTTTTTAAAATTTCATTTCTCATTGACTTTTTCACATTTTCACTTCTCATTTACTTTTTGAAGCATGGCCCTGCAATTGTGGAGGTAGACGGGGTTGACATGTGATTCAACATTTCCAGTATCATGTTGGAGATTATTATATTGTATATATATTATACATTATAACTCTTTTTTAAGATAGAATTTTAATCTACAAATATTTTTTTTCCAGCTTATCAAAATACACAGATTGGGTTTGAGATTGTGTTTGTCTAATCCAGTGCTTCTCAATTATTTTCTGTTACGCCCCCCTATGAAGAAGAAAACCTTTCGTGCATCCCCCTTCGCAAATAATACACAATTTGTCTATAAAATTGTCGTAAGTACTATATAACAGCAAAACAAAAAAATAAATAAATAAATATATTCCAACTTACAACAAAAATGACTTCCAGTGCTCGCTGGTTTTACTGAAGTGACATTAAAAAGCGGATGATTGTTGGCAATATTCGTCCTGTTTTCACTTCCTTTTAAGGACGAGCAACTATAGACCAGTACAGCTCACCTAGACTTTTATTTTTTTTATCCATAAAAATCATGTTAAAGGAAGTATCAGAACATACTGCATTTTTTCACATAACTACCTCTATTTTACATATCCATCCGTATTTTTTGTTTTCTTTGACGCATTGAATAAGCGACTGTGAACTTAAAGACATTGAGGAGATTGTATTAGTACCAACACAGAGGCTTCCATTTCCTATTTGGATTTCAAGAAAATCAGGTAAAGCCACTTTAGAGGCCTTGCACCCAGTTTCTTTAAAAGCAACAAAGAGGATTTAAACAGTCACTAGCAAGCTCTCACAAATTTTTCTGCAGATCTCAATTAACATGTTATCTGATGCCACCTTTCAAGACCTTCATAAAGTTTTGCTAATTTCAAGGAGGAGTTAAAGTTATAATTACAGTTTCCAGGCTATTTCAGTTTGCTCACATTGTGTCTGTGCCTGTAGTAGCTTTCCATTTTCAGGAAACCAATAAATTCTTCAAAAAAACTTGTATTCTAACAGGGAGCATCTCTGGATCAACTGGAACGAGTTTAAAACTGAGACCCTAGTCACAATAATCAGAGGAAAATGGTGTGATATTTCCTCCGCTCAGCTCATCTGTCTCTCTGCGGTTTCCTGTGTTTTTCTGCACTTATTATCGTAGAGTGCTAAAGTACTGTGGGATCACACAAGGAGATCAAATGTGTAATCAAATCCTCCACCGCCTAAGAATAACAGTTCCTAAAAGAAGACGAGGGGGAAGTAGCTCTCTAAGGGCAGAAGGAAACCGAAGAAGAGATGACTTATGACTGCGTAAAGAGTACAGGCACACTGACACAGAACAAATATTAGTATTTACCGTGGAATAAAGCAGGACATAATGATGTTTTGAGCTGTGCTGGTTCAAGTTAAGACATATGATACCTTTTTCTGATATTTGGTATGAAAATATCACACACATAGATCATTATTTAACATGTTGTTAATTGTAAACTGTAAAAACGGCTTAGTTATGGTGATCAAGATACAAACCCGATCATTTGGAAACAGGTAAACGCTGTGGATTAGGTGGTCAATCCCCAATAGGAACCTCTGGGAAAAGGACAAACCAACCGCCTCCACCAGCTGAGGTCAGGAAGAGAAAATGGACCTGGATTGGCCTATAGACGTCTTAAACACATGGGCGCTTTTTCTGTTGCGTGGAGTCCCTGTTTAGCTTTCGCAGCAGTTACAAACTGTCAAATCCTCTATTTTTTGGGAGGTAAAATATTGATAATCAGCCACCAGAACCACAGGAAAACGGCCACTCTTTCTCACAGATATATGTAATCACTGAAAACCTGATGCCAACACACGATAAAGAGTTGTTGTAGAGAAAATAACAATTGATTAGCGCTGGCTTCCCTCTGCATCGGGTAAATGCCTCCACATAGTGAAAGTCTTATGGAAAACAAGCTCATTCATCCATTTAATGTCTAGTTTCTTAATAACTAATACGTGATGTAGATATGCAATAATGTGTTTGATTATTGGATTCTAAATTAATAGTGTTGTTCACTAACATTGGCAACTGGCCTGACTTAAAAGAACCCACAGAAATGTACTTAACATTGTTTAACACTGAACTGCACAACCTAGACTGTAATTATTTTGTGTGTACTATATGAAATCCAACCAAATAAATACTGGAGTTAACCTTAAGTTACATCCAAAAATAACACAATACAAGTAAATGTTTGGGGTAGAAATAGGCTCCCCGTTTGATCTATAAGAAATACCAAAAAAAACAAGAATATTGCACACTTAAGAACACACATCAATCACACAGCAGATTCATATTTTTAGAATTTTCATCCTAATTACCAGGACATTTATCCTAGCAGGTGTTTGGTATCAAAATCCTATATGTTTAGCGTGATTAGTTTAAAATCGTTTACCATCCTCCATGAATTGTCTGAAGCCAAACCACAGATCCTTTTCCTCCCTTCTGTCAGTGACTACGTGATATAATATAGCATAATAATATATTCATGTACACAGCTTGTAAATTTCACCCCAAACAAGATGTGAACCTTTTGGTTGAACAGGAAGTGACATGTGGCTGAAGACCTCTATGCCCCGAATGGAGCAAAGAGGCTTAATTCATCAAGTACTTTTCATCTAAATGTTTTTATTGTTGAAAAATTACTACGAATATTTGACCCAGTGTATGACCTGGTGTCAAAAGTATAATTAAAATATATTTCAAAATATATCCAAATAATCCCGTTTTCCCTTAACTTCTGCCTGTTTGAAGCATGGTTGAAGTCAGTGTTCTTTAGTACACCCTACTGGTCACTGAGCAGACTGCAGCAACCACATTTCCAAATACCTCATTAAAATGCACGGGTCACTCTCAAAATGCGCTTTTACAGCCAGAGAGCATGCTGGTTGTGTACGTACTGAGGACCACAGCCGGCTGCATAAACCCGTATTATACATCCACAGGAATCGGGCATCTGAGGCAATGTCTAGTAAGTGTGCATGTGCAGCAGGAGATGACAAAAGCAGCACCAACGATTACACATGTGGAGGAACATGTGGCGGTTTTGGATCTGCTCTGCTTCAAGGAAATACAGGACGTTTTTTTCAGGAAAGATGCGGTTTTGATTTGGATCTGTGAGAAGTGAGCGTGAGAGCTGATCTAACACATGGCTGTGTTTAAGGGGACGTTTGTGACACATGAGGCTGTCTGACCAGTGCACCTGTCTGACCATTATTGATCGTTATTGTTGTCAGTATCTCTTCATGAATATAGATTTTGTGTAGTAAGTGTGGAGGTCCAGCTGCTTAAATGAGGTGTAGGAGCAGAACACATTTCCGAAGAAACAAATAGCCCTGTTTGTACAGATAATGTGTCAGATACACTCCAGTATATACAAATATTAATATGATATGCAGATCTAGGCTTCTCTACTTTGACTCCAATTTGCTCATCATGCATTTAATATGTAAAATAAACATACTAATTCGCAATGTAGTTTGT
This sequence comes from Periophthalmus modestus, assembly GCA_019594935.1. Classification (NCBI taxonomy): domain Eukaryota; kingdom Metazoa; phylum Chordata; class Actinopteri; order Gobiiformes; family Gobiidae; genus Periophthalmus; species Periophthalmus modestus. The sequence goes on from JAIEZT010000016.1 coordinate 15,140,817, forward strand.
ATAAAAAGTAGTGTTATTAAATTGTTATCAACTAAATATTGATGTCCACCCCAAGTCTGTTTGCTTACCCTTAAAAGTCACCGCAATGCTAGATTTAACGTCTACTTAATTCCCTTCCAACAGATTTATAGATATCCTATCTGGGGATCTAACCACCAAACTAATACATTTTTCACACATTTATCATTTGTTCTATTGTGTCCTTTCTGGTTGAATCAATGGAAAAAAGCACAAAACCTGCAATTCCCTAACCTCATTCGATCCTTTCAATTATTTCATTAAAAACATTGCATATGATTAAAAAGGCAAAATACCAATTACATTAAGCTTACGTCATCTTAAGAAAAGGATCAAATAAAAGCATAGAAATGAACTCTTATCAATCTATGAAAAAGTTATTTAAAACCACAATTCTTTTACACCTTTTAATTGATTCCTCACATTTATGTATTATTTCCAAACCGGTTAAGACAGGTGTGTGTGCGATTTGGGCTACGGTAACTAAATGAAGCCGGGGTGCCTGGTGCAGATGGAGAATGGGTTCACACGTGTGGTAATTATTTCCTGGCGGCTGGAATGGAGGAGCCTTCATTAAATGGCTCTTTATTACTGATAGACATGGCACACACACACACACACACACACACACACACACACACACACAGTAACACGCAAGTATGTCACTCGTATTAAATTTCGGCTGCAAAATTAGCATAAATAAATGTTAGAATATGGAAAACTGATTAAGTGTCACACATATGGAACATTTGATGATAATATAATATTGCCTGTCTTTGATGTATATGGATGCCCCTTGACGACTCTCGCAGGGTTATTTAATTAAAAGTGCACAATGTAACTTTGCTGGCAGAGGGTCCATCACCTGTATGTTTCCATGGAGATGTTATTATCTCAGACAAGCATGTGACGCCACCTGGTAAGTTACAGGTCAGATGTAACTTACCACATATTGTGCACCTTTAAAACAAAATTTGCTGTTTTTGGTCACCGAGATCATCTTTGTCAATATCAAACTTCCTATTCGTGTTATTCAAAAGACATAAAAACATGCACGAGACAGATAATCCTCCTGCTCCAGTTCTAACCAAATTTAGCTCGAGATCTGCAGATAGGTCCCCACTTCTCCTGACCGGTTGACCCAGTGACCTTGAAGTGATGGGTCGAATGGAGAAGACAAATTTCCCCATGGGGACAATAAACCTTAAGAGTCTTATCAACCATCACACATTGCGGCGGTTAAGCCATTAATGCATTTTACATAATCCTTGGTAGATTCTTACTTCTTACTTTATCTCTTCCTGTCTGCAACGAGAGTTCACTCCCATTAACCCGTTCTTCTAGCTCTCTCTGCAAGTCACAGTCACCACGCAGCTTCACCTCTAGAAACATGGGCATCCTGCTGATTTTACATTAAGTTTTAAAGGATATTTGGAGCTTTACATTGAAGGTATTGAGAGTAAAAGGAGGATGTAAGGGGCCAAAGCGTGTTTATGCCTCTCATAAAGGCCTTGTCAACTCCGCCAGTCCTTTGCAGGGAAACCAATTTGCGACCTGACACCTCCTGACATGACGACTTTAGTGTGCTGCATGACAATTGCACCACCGAGGCGAACTTTTTAAAACTGCACTATGGAACTTTTTTTTTTTTAGTGGAGGGCCATGTGCCTTTATGTGATGTTAGGCTTTATGTTCCACGGTATGGCATTAAACGTGTACAGTGGTCCCAAGTTTATCGCAGGGGTTACGTTCTAAGAATAACCCACAATAGACGAAATCCGCGAAGTAGTCAGCTTTATTTTTTACAATTATTATATATGTTTTAAAGCTGTAAAATGCTTCACCACACACTTTATACACTTTTCTCAGACAGATATTAACATTTTCTCACATTTCTCTTGTTTAAACACACTCAAATCCCTCTTCCTCGGTGATCGCTTTAAATGTGTTGTTCACGTGCCTCCAAAGTGTTTCTGAAATTTGTCGGTGCAGAACGTTTCATCGACATTGTGGATTTTGTCGGGGAGAAAACTTGCAAACATACAGCACTTTAGAGTCACACTGCGATCGGACATTTACAGTATGTAAAGTTGGCTGAACAAATTCTTCACTGTACAGGAGACAAGGCACGGACGAGACTAAAATTCCATAGTCAATTAGGACGTAGCACACAATACATGTTCATTCACAAAAAAGCATGCAAAACTGAACAAAAAATAAATAAAAAATGAATCTGCCAGACCGCGAAAGTTGAGTCTTGATATAGCGAGGGACCACTTCATGGAGTCAGGAAGATGGTAAATGGTCACATCTTTATATAGCGCTTTTCCACCTTCAAGGCACTCAAAGCGCTTTACAACAAGGAACCAGTCACCCATCCACACACACACACATTCACACAGAATTAAGTTAAGTTAATTAAGTGTCTTGCCCAAGGACTCAACGACAGCATTCATCTGTGAGGGCTGGAATTGCACCGCCAACCTTCGAGTCAGTGGATCTAACCACTAAAACAATGATGTTCATGTAGAGAGCGGGATTTGAACCGCCAACCTTCGGATCAGTGGACAAACACTCAACCTACTGAGCTACTGTCGCCCCCGACAGAAAGATGATGCTACCAGACAGATTATAGGTTGGATTAATGGAGGCGACCAACAGTGAGAATGCATCTAATCAATGTATTTTTAGCAATTAAAAGACATGTGATTGAGTTAATGCAAGAAAACTTTAATGCCATAAGGTGGAAAACTTAAGGAAAACTAATTTGCATGGGGAAAAGCATATGTTGTAGGTTACATAATGCACTTTCAAAGTAGGCATATTTTTATGGAGCTGTTTTTCTACACTTCGACATACTTTGTGTAGGGTTTGTGCTCTACAAAGAAGTTGTGTTGGCTTTTGATATATAACCTAACCTAATAGATCTGCATGGAAAGTGTCTGACCCCCTCTGCTGGCAGTACTGGGGAGTGCAGCCTTTTGAAATGAATAATGAGCAGCATAGCTAATGTCAAGATGAAGCTAGTCTTTGTAGGAAATGCAGCATAGGAGCAGAAATTCAAGTACGGGCTGAATATTGAATCTGTTGGGTTCCATTGGGAAATTAGTGAGAAAGAGAAGACTTCATCAAATGGGATTACCTATGCATGGATGAAACAAAATACAAATTGATTTAGCATAAAAGCACCAAACCCGTAATCAATTAAAACACTACAAACAAGCACTTATAAAACCCACATCATCTCAGACAACACTTGTAATTGTAACGTGATCTATGAATTAGGCATGCAACGAAAGTACCCAAACTCTGACACACAAAAACAAGCGGAGAATTGGAATGCAGATGAGGAGCGCTCCAGGCTGTCCATTTAGCAGAGTCCTCACCTCATCTATGACACCTGGAGACAAAACAGTCACTTCTCATCCATCACATCTTCAGACTGAGGAGACGGGGAGAAGTTAGAGGCACCAAAACAAAGCCAGTGGAATTTATGTAGTTTGAGGGGTTTCAATGGTTGAGATAATAACCAAATAACAGCCACGAGGATCTACAGAGTGCGGATGACTGGAGGTGCAAGTTTTGTCATGATCATAGCAATGCACTAGACAACAAATGGCACTTGGATTCACTTTTTTCCTGGTTGGATCCTGCTTTGAGCTCAGTTTAACCTTGATGTAGGCTTGGTTTGGCTCTGTTCTAGTTCAGGTTTAGCATTTACCATATTTTCTGATCTATGTTTTAATGTTGTCTGGAGTTTTGCTTCATTAACACACAAACCCTTCATATTTAGGCTAAGCTCTTCTTCTTCTGCTTTTAAACTCCATAAGCTTCACTAGAATCATTTGAATATTTTCAGCCCTGGAATTGCCCATCTCTATTGAACTTATGACCGTTTTTAATATGAAAACCTCCACTATATGACATCCCAAGGTGGAAACGAGCATTTGGGGCTTTGGAGGTATAGACAGACTAATAATAAAGGATTACTCATGTGTGAATGAAACAAAACACACTCCAGGTTTGTTTTTGAGGAGGTTGGAACATTATAACATGATTGAAACCTCACAAGAATCCATTTTGTGTCATGTAGAACCTAAAATGTACAAGTTTAGAACACATCCTCAATGGGTAAATGACATCGTTGACTCACTGAAAAAAGCATCCAGATTAATTGACAAGTGCGCTTGGATTTTCTCACTTTGCATGTTCTCCCTGTGTTTGCACATGCTTACTTTCATCTTTAATCTTACTTTAATTACTTTAACCTTTTGCCCTGCCTTTTCCAATTCAAATATGGCTTAATGAAACGATCTTTTTTATAAGGACTGCCTTCTCGTCACCCATTAATTAAAGGATGGGTCAAACGCAAATGCCAAAATCGAAAAGTCAAATGAAGTCGGTTCCAAAGATGGCGCAACACCACACTGGAGTTTTAGTTAACTGACAACAGCGTTTCCCAAAGTAGTAACTAGATTTCATGACATGCAACGAGCTCAGATGAGGAAAATACCCAAGCCCAGCAATACAAACTACTGCTCCAATCGTGATTTATTGCGGCTTCCCGTTCATGTGGGTCTGTCGTGATGGATGGTAATTTCAGACAGTCAATCCATAACTGCAGAGAAGGTGTCATATTATCATCATGTCGGTGTCAGTGTTTACAGCAAATGTCTTCTTCAAAACGCGCACATAGGTAGATAAATGGGTGTGTGTCAAAAGAAAAGATGCAGAAATTATTGGTGTTGTTTGTGGTGCCTCTTCTTGCTTACTGATAGGACTGCGGTTCGTAAAACAGGCATTTAAATCATGCTTTTCCCTTTTTAAAACCACAGATTGTTTAAACAAGTGGATTAAGTGAGAGTGACGTCACCTGTTGCGAATGCTAGCAGGATCGATCTCGGGAAAAGAAGGCGCCTGATTTGTCTGTTATTAAGAGACACATTTTGAGTTATGGGTTATTGAGTTAACATTTTAAGACCAAAATGACCCTGACAGCAGCAGTAACGGAGAAAGTAGCTACAGGTTTTCAATGGAAAGTGAATTGGAGCCATAGTCGATGAAGCCGGAAGCGCACCCATGCTCACTTCCTGTTTGGAACACGGCGGCTAGCGTGTTAGCTACGTCCATTTATATTTACGGTCTATGCTTTAAAGGTGCAATGAGAGACTTTTCTGGTGGGTGTTTCTATGCTGGATAAGTCTCTTCAAGTAGGCAAGGCAAGGGAAGTTTATTTGTATAACTCGTACTTCCTGGTTCTAGTCAGGACCCGAGCAGCAGCGTTCTGGATGTACTGCAGCTGTCTTAATGCTCGTTTGGAAAACTAAATATAAACATCTAAAATACTATGAAACTGTGTATTTATATAAAGATGGATTAAACGTTTTACATATAAAATAACATCTTCAGCAATCTCTCTTACACACTTTCTGCTGTTGTCCCATGTATTTCCTCATAATATAAGACACCATCGACTGATCAACCGAAGAAACAACTAAAGGCCTACACAAAAAAAAAAAAAAAAAAAATTTAATAAAAAACAACAAAATAATTATTTCTATTGGGCAGGGTTGCCTCTCCACAGATCTGACCTGGACCTGTAACTTGGCCTGGTCAATCAGCTATGCAGTAATTCCATCATTTTTAATAAATACACAGTATACATGCGCTCAATTTTCTTGTTCATTTGCATAAAGTAACTGCAAAAACAATGTTAATGTTTACATAATTCCCAATGCAACTGTATTTGCTTTGAATGTAGGCAGAGCACAGTCACATACAGTCAGTCCAAGCTTGTACTAGAGGCAAGAAAGAAAACATCATCACATTCTCAACCTCAAGCAGAGGTGGAAACAAGACAACACAGGCAAAAAAGTATGTTCAAAAGTTTGTATTTATTTTTTCCAAAACTTTTGCTACTGATTCAGAGAACTTTGAATAGCAGCCAAATCAGGTGGTTCCACTGTGCTGTGTGAACGTGTGAGAAGGGGAAGTGATACAAAGTGGCACCTTCTATTTCATTTTCAACAAAAAGTTTGAAAAACAAAAGTACAACAATCTAACAGCAAACTTTAAATCAACTTCCCGTGGTATTATTGGACATTATGATGAGCATCCATACAGATATAGGAAGTGATTTTCTGAGTAAAACATACCATATTTGTTTGTTTTATTAGAATGTTGAAACACTTTTGAGTTCAGTGTGAGCTGGTCTTGAACGTAAGCATTTCTATCGACATAATTTATTGTTTTATTGACCTTATTCGGCTTTTGCCTCTAAACCAGGCATGCCCAAACTGTGGCCCGGGGGCCAAATGCAGCCCTCAGACCAATTTTTCATGGCCCTTAAGCTTCCAGGTGAAATGGCCCATATTACCTTAAACAGGACATCTTCAAAATCTTCTTTATTAAGGCCATATCAAATATTTAACACATCTCATTGAGGATGTAAGCATGGACAAAGTCTAGTGGTTCAGTCTAACTTGTAATAATAATGCAGATTTAAAGTATTCACTGTACTGGCGACCAGACTATGGCCCTCAATCGGCCCTCAGCTTTGTCTCTGTTTTTATTTGTGGCCCTTAATGACAAAAGTTTGGACAGCCCTGCTCTAAACGCTCCAAACGATTTCTTTAAGATGACTCTTCCGGGAATTTCGAGAACGGTTTTGCCTCAAAAATATGATATAAAGTAGGATGATTTGTGTAAAATGTTCTATGTTCATGTGCGCCAACAAGTCAGCACCTCACCGATTGCCCCATGCAAAATAATATAACCCAAATGACGATGGGTTGAATAGGGTGAATATGCCAGAACTTCTCCTGAAGCTTAGTTTTACGGTTTTCGAAGGGAAAGTGCCACTGCCATTAACTAACTTTCAACAACAACAATGTATACAGTATTAAACATTAGTGGAGGAAGTACTCGATTTTGTGAGTTTCGTAAAAGTACAGATACCAAAGCAAAAAATACTCAAGTTAAAAAATATCACATGAAAACGTATACTTAAGTAAAAATATCCATTTAAAAATTTACTTATAGAATAAATCGTATTTTTCCGTAGGTTATGACATCGATAATCAGGCTGAAACATTTGAATCAGTTGTTTTTTATCTGCCTATTTTTATTTGTAGATTTCTATTTGCTCAAACTATGAATGTATAAACCCTCAGCCTTTTCAACAGGTCTCAAAAAGTAATAAAAAGTACTTTTACTTTTCAGTTCTGTTCAAAATTGTAGTGTTGTAGAAAGTACAGATACCTGCTCTCAAATGTAGTGAAGTAAAAGTTAAAACGTATCCACTTTGGTAATTAATACCTCATAGAAATAAAATACCCCCTCTTTAAGTTTAACTCGTGTCTGCTGCAAAGAACATGGTATTCCGGGTATTAAAACTGAAAAACTGCTAGCTCAAGTTCTGGAGGCAGCTGCTGCGTTGTCTTGGCCGTTGTTCTTTTGACTTCACCAAACAGTACAGTAGCATCCACCCTTTGGTCAGGCGTGCTCGACGTGGAGAAGCACATGTAAATTATACTCTCCATCCAACCCCAATAATGGCTGGAAGCAAAGAAACATCGTGGGCTACATCAGAGTGAGATCAGTGATAGACGTGTGAAAGATGATGAGTACAGTGACGCTGAACCTAATTAACATGATGGATGGGTGGGTGGCAGATTTTTGACAAGTAACATTGATAAAAATGGAAGGTGTAAAGGGGAGAAAAAAAGTGTTAGAGAGCCATAAGTGCTGTCAGGATTAAGGTATATTAAGGTCAGAGATTGGTAGGCATTGAGGAGACATTGCAATTGCTAGGTATTTTTAGATAGTACTTTAAGTATCTGAAATAAAATCCTTTTATTATAATGTTTTGATGGTTTTTTATAAAGTAACAAATGTCATTCAAATATTTAGTGATTGTAAAAATAAATATAATATGTCCCTCTACTGTGGGCAACACCTCAGTGTGAAACGAGAATTAACACTGCTGCACTGTTAGCATGCTAGTTTTTGTTAGCAGTGGCGTTACGGCAAAACCTCTGCTCTGGCCTCTGAAAGTTGCGAAACACGCTTATAAACTCCATCCATCCATTTTCTTCCACTTATACGGGGCCAGGTCGTGGGGGCAGCAGTCTAAGCAGGGACCTCCCAGACTTCCCGCACCCCAGACACGTCCTCCAGCTCCTCCAGCGGGACCCCAAGGTGTTCCCAGGACAGGGAACATCTTGTAAGATCGTAAAAATCAGGCAAGGTACAGTTACAAAGAAAATGTAACTTGTATTTGTAAGACTCTGGTTCCCATAGCGTTAGATGTCAGCGCAAAAAATATAACTGAATTTGAAAGGGCAAAAAGCCTTTCCACTATGGTCTAGTCTTTAATCTCTCATTCAATTTTAGAGTCTGAAGATTGGTGGCGGTCTCTCACTCGTTGCAATTTTTACTGCACGCGTCAAATGCACTTGTAGGGCCGTATCTTACTCCGTCTGTCGATCGTGCCCGTGCCGCCTCGCCGTGACAAATGCGTTTCCGTGCCAGATTGTGTCAGATTTGTCTTTGTAAGCGCCGCGTCACTCCGCTTGCCTCTGCCACTCGCCCCTGCCACTCTGATTTGTGTGCAATGACTCAAGCTCATACGAGAATCCACCAGCGCCGCAGCGAAAGCCACACTCCAGTTAGAGCCAGGTCAGCAATAAGTTATATCATACCTCAGCGCGCTATCCCAAGATGCCCCATGGCTGTTATTTTTCACGTGTCCATATTAAGAGGATGAAAGTGTTGTGTCGAACGAAGACTAACTAAGACTATGATGAGCTCTAGTTACTAAGACAGTCTGTTTGGTAAAAAAATAATCATATTTCCTAACACATTGATATAAAAGTGCCAATTACTAAACTTTTGCCTGGGATCCAGAATAGACTATCTTCAGTATTATGTGAAGGTGTGAGTCTGGTCCCAGGTGCATCTCCCTCAGTTCAGATGGGCGTGATTGACAGGTGGATTTGTCAGTCAGAGATATGTATGGTCTGTCTGTATGTAAACAATTATGGGTGATTAAGTGCGAAAAAAAAGAAAAAAATATCACAAGGGACTGAAAAACGTCACAGATTTCTGCAGAGATTTTGTTCATGTTTGGTTCTGGCTTGAGATGGAGACTGATCTCAGACCTCCACCAGGATGCACCTCCACTGACAGTTTTCGCCTTAGTTCATTGTCTATTTAAGTTGATAAAGCTAATTTCAAACTGATTAGAGTGAAGCGTTTTGGGCATTTAATCACCAATAGATTTCATTTCTAGTTTGAAATACACTCGCTTCTTTGCTCTAATCTGCTTGAGTCACAAAGTCAACTTTTTTGACCCTTAAATGTCCTTTATTGTGTATTTTGGGAGCATAGAAGTGCAGAAAAGCTGAAATTAATCACTTAAGTAGTTGCAGAGGAAGATTTATATTCATTTTGTAGCGTATTTTTCAACCCGTTCAGATATTCGCATTATCTGTTACGTATTTCTATGTATCACGTCACACAAAATACAGCAGAACCTCCAAACAAGGTCAAGGACTTCTGGCACAACACTTTCCGAGTTGCCTTTTTTTTTTTTTTGGTGGTAGCAATTTGTAGTGCAAGCCCAATGATGTCAAAATACTTGTTTTTTGGTTACGTTAGCAGCACAAGTCATTACACCAACCTCCTGCATCTGAACCACTGAGAACGGCACGGTTAAGTTTTATTTTCATGGGAACGTGCCGTTGAATGTGTGGAAAGTCCTGTTTGTGTGTGCCAAGCACTTCAAAAAATGAGTGCTTCAGTAACCTTCACTAATACCAAAAAGGATTTGTCCAGTGACTACATTTGATCGAGGGGTTAATTCTTTACTCTATGGAGATGGTGGATATAGTTTATATTATATATCCGATAGAGTTTTAAAACCCGTAATTAAGAGTTTTAAAACTACTAATTCATGTCTTTTAAAATCCTAATTATGAGTTTAAAACTCATAGTTATGAGTTTTAAATTTAAAAAAGTTATGTATGTAATTTGTTGTGAGTTCATGCATTGTATTGGTTTTGTTCGTTGAACACAGTGATGTTAATGCACAGTTCATTTTGTGCACCAGTAAAACATACCAATGTCTTGAATTTAAAAAAAAAATAAATAAATAAATCATATATTTTATTTTTCGATAAAGATGGGTTTGGTGAATGTGCAGATGAAACTGGTGGGGTTCAGCACCTCCAACAAGATTAAGAACCACTGTGTTAAGGTAAGGATTATATGATAGATTTTAGTATGTAATGCTATGTTAAGTGTTTATTGAAATGCACTGTCCAGTTCAAATAAACTAAAGCATGAGTAATCTGGCTGTTTTTTGTTTTGATTAGTGTCCTTAATGATTCTCTCTGAGGTAGAATATTTTATTCATTATTCTGTAAACACAACCATCATTTAACTGCGTTGAGAATCTGTAGACACGTTACATCTGCATTTGTCCCTGTTGTGATTGCAGCTACAGTGACAGTTTTATTGCAGCTGTCTCTGGTGTGTAGAAATGCAGGGATCCATGTTAGAAATCATAAAAACTTAGACAATATATTTTATTATCAGTTTGATGGCACAAAACATGATAGAAATAATTGGTTTGTTTACTCTTCCTTTTTCAGAGTTCTTAAATGGGAACACAAGTTCTGTCATTTGGGCTTTCATAAGGGCTGTGAGACATGGCAACACCAGAGAGATAAGAAGATCAGGGACACAGGTAAAACCCTCAAGCCTCATGTAAAAAGTACAGGTTTGTGAAGTTGTGCAACAATGAACAGTGCTACAAATTACTAGATTGAAATGTCAATTGATGGTGTTCGTTATATTTATTTTGAATTCTGGCATACAGGCAAACCCCCAGTGTGCAGATGTTGGAGTCTGCACTTCATCTATGGTTTTAAAAAACACATCCACTGGATCCACTGGACTGCAGCTTCCTCCTCATTCTGAACCGGGTTAGACATACACACACGTTGATCCTGCTTTAACTCAGTGTTTGCGTCTAATAGAGATCAAAAGGGATGAAAGCAAATGGTTAAAATGGTTGCCTTTATAATCTCACCTTTATTTAGATATATGTTTAAGTATTGTGTTTGTCATAGTTACAGCAGCATTCTGCTGACCTCCAAGAGGATCCTCAAGCATGTGGAAAAGCTCAGTCCTCACATGCAGACATCGGCTGTTCAAGCTTTTTACAGCATCATTCTGCACTTTGACACTAAAGGTTCTGTCGATCCTTTACTAGTAATGCTGTGCAGGTAAACAACTACACACTTTAGTGAAATGTATTCATTTCAATAATTTGTTTAAGGCTTTACCTGGCCTGAACGCTGACCGACATTTTCATCTTGTCAGCCCATGTTCAGACAGTTTTCCTCAAAGTTTAAAAAAGAGGAATCAACTGCAAAGCCCATCAAAATGGAGGAAGGCATAACTGATGTCTTTTGATTGCTAACAGAAATAAAAATGCAAAGAAATGCATGTACACCTTAGTAGTCATATTTTAATAAAATTTCTGTTAGATCTCAATAACAAAGTCTCTAGATAATAAAAATAATAAATGTGCAAACAATAATTCAAACAATCAACAGTAAGCATAAATATCAATTATAAAACCACACTTAAAAAAAAATTAAAAAATAACAATAAAATAAAAATCCCCCCATTGCAGCCTGGGTGGATGACAGTCTGGAGCTGGTCTTTGAACATGTTTTTGTTGCCAATCTTCATTCTTGGAGGGAGTCCAGCACATCCATATGCACCTGCACCACTGTCCACTCAGCACTCACGGCCAAACAAGACAACAGTTGTCTCTGGATATGTGTCCCGCTTCAATCCTGCTCCAGGGCAGGTTTACCACCAGACAGACCAACCTTAGGTATTTCTCTACAGCATATATTTTCAGCTTCTGTGGCCATTTTAGCGCAGGTTCCACATGTGCACCTAAGATGAAGGAACGACGTTACATTACTACAATTTACTCATGTAAATAAGTCTGAGACAGCCACATCTGTGAGTGTGTGAGACACGTAACTAAATGTGCGCTCATACTAGCCCAATACGGCCCATGAGTAGCCCCTAAAGTACAGTACGCTTGTCCAGGCCGAGGCCACCAGAGGGCCCCCAAGAGCCCATACATTTGTACTGAAAATAATATAATATATAAAGTTATACTGGAAACAGTGCTCGGGTATTTACAACAGCCTAAATATCCCTCTCGCAATTGGACAAGGGGATGGGAGCATGGTCATAATGCCGTCAAATGTGAGTCACCAATAGCTGAGCCCAGGTACAGTCACTGCCAAGGGGCCCAGAGACAAATTCTGCTAAGGGCCCCCTGAAAGCTGGGACCGGCCCTGATTCACATCCACACAGTAGGAACCACATTATAGACCGCATTATATTCATGTTTTTGAACTCCTTTGGGGACACCTTATAATTAATAAATTCATTCTTGGGTGGTAGTAGTTCAGTCAGCCACAAACCCAAGTGTTTGCTCAAAGATATACAAACAAGGGTAGCTGTAAATAGTTAATTGTGTAGCAAAGTCACTCAAACAAGTGACAACTATAATAAAATATAGCTGCAGGATTTTTTAAAATGAGGATGCTATACAATAACGTAATTAGATGCTCCAAAAAGCCAGGTAAGCACTATACACGGCCTTTTACAGGGAACTCACCTCAGTCCTGAATAGCCTTTCCATCTCTGTGCTTTTCTCCGGCCTTTTCCCTCTTGCTCATGCCGCGATGTTCTCTCAGTGTGACAAAAAGCGTGCGTGCCTGAAGTGAATGCAGCGTATTTGGAACGGTAACACATGTCCACGCTTCCGTCTTTTCTTTTTTTTTTGCACTGGAGTATAAACAATCCCTCATATTGTTGCCTGGCGCGCAAAATGCTACCGCAACTGTGAACAATCGTAGCTACCGTGCAATCACTCAGAATGAATGCAGACTCAGTGACTGCGCCCTCCAACAACTTGTCATCTTTATTTTATCCACTTCTGGCTTTTAAATTTACAACAGAAGCATAACGTCCTGTCTCCATGTTGGCTCTTGAGTATATTGTTTATGTCCCGAGAGTTCAGAGATCGGTGAGTATCTTTTGCGAGTTTAACAGCGTGCGTACGGCAGGGATGTGTTAGCTTTATCGCTTCCATAGAGACGGCGAGACACCAGATCCATACAAAGCGAAGCACTGGCCAGTATCTAAGAACACGTAATGATAAGCAGAGTGGTTAGCATAGATGCATGACGTCAATCCGTTACCTAATGCTCCAAAGTGCCTCATGATTTAGCCTAGCTTAGAGTAAACAGCCATATCTTCTGCTAATCCGCGGCTCCTCTCTCGTCCATCGCACTAATCTTGTCTATAATTTTGTCTCGTTGCCTCTGGATAGTGTTCATTAGGATGATAAATCTCTCAGGCACTACTAAATATTCAGCTCGCTCGCTAATGAGAATACACGTACAGTACCAAAACAAACCTAGCGGCGACGTGAAAAAAGTAGGATTGTTTATGCATTCTTTTAGCGTACTTGTAAAGGAAGTCAACGCTTGGTAGAAGTTTTGTAGGTACATTTTTTTAGGCTTCTGGACAATTTTTCTAGACTTCAAGACAGAATGATGGAAACAAACAAGTATTCTGAATAAAGATGCATTGTGGAACTTTATTGCTTTACCTGGAATGTTCCGCAGCATGGTATTAAACACATCTAACATGGATTTATTTAAGGGATCTGCACATTTTAGATCTATTCATTTCAAAGAGCCATTCAAAGACCGGCTCTTTTACTATTCATTTATGTGACAGAAGCCAATGTGCCACTTATTCTACAATTTCAATCACTGAGAGAAATGACCAAGGCTAAGATCCTTTTAAAATGGTTCAAACTGAGAGTAGGAGAGTGTTTGCCCTGAAAATACAACAATACAATAATAATAAGAATTAAAAACTAACTGTTACTATGATGTGAAACCTGCTTTTTGTGCACAAAGCTCTCAATCGTGTCGCCTGCTTCCGCTTTTGTGCTGATTCTTGTGTTGGTTTAGCGCTAATCAGTGTAAAAATGTATAAAAATTAGAAAGAAAAAGATTTGGTTCCAACCATTCACGTTAAGGAACCGTTCGAAAGAGCCGACCCGTTCGCAGACGTCGCATCGCTGTTGAAAAGGCCAACAGCTTCTCCACAGATCTGACCTGTAACTTGGCCTAGTATGTCACTGGCTTGTCTTCTCGGAGATATGCAAGTTTAATACCGTACTGTGGAATATTCCAGGCTATGCAATACGATCTCCATGAAGATAAGCAGGAAGGAGGCGGGACCATCTCACCAACAATATGTATGTCAGAAACTTAACTTTGTTGAGTTTGCCATTCAGTCTTTACTAAATTTTTGCTAGTTTACAGACAAATAAATCATGCAAAAAGAATCTATTATGCACGTGCTATCTCCGGCGTGTGCGTGCTTACTCTTTCACAGGGAGAGGCTTTAGCTACAGGACAGTAACATCTCCCTTGAGTGGCTCTTTAACAGATTAGTCAATGTCAGACCATATGTCTCCACACACATTTTCCCTCAACAGCCACAACGCTAAAAGCTCGCGCTGAGAAGTCATGTAGATGTCTGTCGTCCTGTCATCCGAGAATCCCTCTGCGCCCTAATATGGATGGGAATACCTGGAGTGACCCCATTACACTGAAGTGAATCACGGTCTAATGCAAACAGAGCTCGCTAAAGGCCAGATATGTGATAACCTGCCCAATGAACTTTGCACAAATATTGACAGTATTTAAAGTACGACTGCACTGAACATATCCTTTTTAGGGGAGAGGGGGGGTCATCTGCTTGTCTCCACGTCTTGAATGTTCTCACAAGCCAACGCCACTAGGTCAAATGTCAAGTCAGATCTGCGGAAAGATAATTTGATGAAAAAGTGTAACTGTAAAATGCAATCCTTATACATTTAAGTTATACTGTGGAAACCGTTGTAAGTAGTAATTTGACGTTTGTGAACGAGCCAAATTTTAACGCGAACGGCTGGATCCGGATTTGATTCTTTTTCTTTCTAATTCGTATGCATTTTTACACCGATGAATGCTGAACTGATGCAAGAATCGACACAAAAGCAGAGCAGGCGACACGAGTGAGAGCTGCACAAAAAAAAACACATCCGGCATCATATTAACCATTAGTTTTAAAATGATTATTATTGTGGTGCAATGTTTTACTTAGATTCTGCATAAATTCGACGAGTAAACACACACCCCCACTGTCAGTTTGAACCTTTTTAAACACATTTAAGCCTAGGTCGTTTCTCTCTGTGATTAGTTTGTAGATAAAATTGGCTTCTGTTAAATAAATAAATACATAAAGAGCCAGTTTTTTGAATTGCTCTTTGATATGAACAGTTCTAAAAGATTCGGATCGGAAAAAAGTCGAAAGTCCCATCACTAGTAGTAACATAAAGAGACAAGCAGGTGGCGAACCCCCACGTGAAAAGTTACATAATGCACCTTTTATGCTGCTGGGGTAACCTGTCAGTAGCATTAGTAGCACCCAGAGACCCAAACTAAGCTTAGATGCAAATACCACACAAACAGCTCTATCCAACTCAGGAATCAAACCCTAGCACCTTGCTGTGAGACTAGCCACTTGCGCAAAAACACAAAAATCTCACGATACAAGACTATTTAAGATGATTTGTCAAGGGCACTTTGCTGTGTGACTTATAGCGTGGCTCGGTACGTATGGCCTGTTATCTGGGAATAACTTAAGTGTGGATAATGCATGTCAGGGAATGCATCTTTCCTCTCCAGTGCCCCGCGCAGTCAGGGGAGGGGCTGCGGCTTCAGGGTCACCTCTTCTTAAATGACTCAGACAGAATATGTGTTTCTACTCTTCCATCCCAGCCCTCCACCGTATGGGACCACGCGAGGAGCCTGACCCTGCCTGCCACCCACATCCACACAAACTTATGCCTACTGTCTTTGTAATGCACACACACACACACACACACACACACACACACACACACACACACGGACCGCCATGTCATTTCTCCCGACTTACCCGGAGCCGTCCAGGGACAGATTAGCTGTGACACAGTATTGCCCCGCCACCTCTGACCTTCCAGAAAGTTCGAAGAGAGCAGGCCCTTGGCTCACCACTGAAATCCAATTACCCAGGCAGGCGGGGAGCAAGAGAGGGGCTGGAGAGGGGATGGAGTGTGAAAAGGTGTGCGAAAAACTGAAAAATTGTCATGTTGTGGCTTGCTTCCATGACATTCTGAATTTGTCCTTAATTTTATGTCCTTGTCGTATTGGTTTCGTTGTACTATTGGAGGACGGACTTGGGAAGTATTTTCACAGACGGTATTTGTTAGCAAAGTCGTTACAAAGTGATGCTTCCAATTTTAAAGAGGCGGTATTACACTGCTAACACATCATATATTTAGACCACAATGTTACCTATTATTGTTTTGAAAATGATATACAGTGATCCTTTGTTTATTGCAGGGGTTACATTCTAAAAATAACCCGTGTTAGGCGAAATCCGTGAAGTAGTCAGCTTTATTTGTCTGTAAAACCCCTCACGACATACTTTTTCTCACACTTTTCTCAGACAGGCATTAACATTTTCTCACATTTCTTTCTTGTTTAAACACTCTCCAAATACAAATCAAAAAGAAATCAAAGATCAAGACCTCCAGAAATAAAAATATAAACATTTTCCTATTACTGTACATACAAATGAGTTTAGCGTTTAAAAATACTGTAACAAATTTGATTTTAATGATCAACTTCCAAGGTTGGACATATTAAGAAATTACTACTAGTGACTTGTGTATTTCGCAGTTCCTTTGACGTGCCTCTTCGTCCTGCCAAGGCTCCGCTGTAGTGTCGTTTTCTACTGAAAGCCTTGCTGCAGGTGTCTTTTTCCGAGTGCACTTCAGAGTAACACTGCTAGTGATCGAACATTTATGTACATTTGGCTGAACGTATTCTGCACTGTACAGGCGACACGGCACAGAGGAGATTGATTGACATTGATTGACAGTTCCTTAGCCAATCAGGACGCAGAACACAATGCGTCCATGCACCAAAAAACAAAAAAAACATGCAGTGTTGCACTAAACAAGCGAAAGATGAACCACATTATAGTGACAGACAACTGTATTCAGCGAAAACAACATATTAACATGTTTCATAAATATTTTTGTTCCGATTTTGTCGCTCTGAGTCCCTCTCCCTTTGCTCTCCGCGCTAAGTCACTCCCCCTTCAGATACATATTACAATTGACATGCATTTTGCTAATGAAACTACTGCGCATCACATCAGGTTTGTGATATTGTGGTGTACAGTTTCATATCATGCTCTTGTGTAGTTATAGAAAATAGTCAAGTGGGAACAAGGGTGATTTAGGCTTGTGGCCTGAGCACTGGGCAGAATAAGTAGGTTATGAAAAGAACCTGGGGGTGATCACTAGATTACTTATTAGGGAACAATGTTATAACATGACAGAAAGCTCCAAAAAGTCGATTTTGGCTAATACGCCGGCTTTAAAAAAAAATACACATAGATGGATTTAAAATGGGGACAGTTATGCAACACAAGCTAGTGTATTTTTTTTTTACCTGAAATTCACTGTGACCTTGTTTATATCAAAATTCAAAGTCTGATTTAAAAACTTTTTGATCTCCATCTGATAAATGCTTAAGCAGTTGATAAGTATATAAGCATCTTTAATTAATCTTGCAATCAGGTAAATCTATCTTCTTGAAGGTTGTAGAAATCTATCATTAATGGCATCAGCATATTTGCATAGATCAGAGCCCTGGTGTGCTTTATCAAAGGGGAGCTGAGTCATTCTGATATGAGCTGTGATGCCGGGGTCGTGGTGTCACTCTCCAGAAACCCTGATTAGCGGTGCAGGTTTGTCTGGGACCCAATGCCGCCCAGTTTTGTTAATGCTGATTACAGGTTGTGTAGTTTTTAATTTTATATGTACCGTTCTGGTGATGTAAAAATGGGTTTCAGATAGATGTCAGATCTTTTTTAAACATAATGTAAAGAACGTGTTGCACTATGTCATCAGAGCTGGATCGATGTTTAACCTGGAAATCGATTCAAGCCACTTAGCTGAGCAAGAAACACTGCCTGGCCCAAAAAGAGGTCACCACCTGGATTTAACTCAGCAAATAGGTACGAGCCTCCTCCAGTTGATCAGATGTGTCGGTCAGATGTTCGTGCTCAAAGAATGAGGTCAGCTGACTACCTGAATATACTGAATGACCAGGTTATTCCATCAACAGATTTTTTTTTGGCTTATTCCAAGATGACAATGCCAGGATTCATCGGGCTCAAATTGTGAAAGAGTGGTTCAAGGAGCATGAAGCATCATTTTCACACATGGATTGGCCACCACAGAGTCCAGACCTTAACCTCATTGAGAATCTTTGGGATGTGCTGGAGAAGGCTTTGTGCAGCGGTCAGACTCGACGATCATCAGTGCAAGATCTTGGTGAAAAATTAATGCAACACTGGGTGGAAATAAATCTTGTAACATTGCAGAAGCGAAATCGAAAGAATGCCATAGCAGATGCGGGCCGTAATCAAAGCTAAAGGTGGTTCAACGAAATATTAGAGTGTGTGACCTTTTTTTTTTGATCAGGTAGTGTACTATGATACTATAGTTTTTAGTGAAAATAATGTGTAGCGTAAGTTATTTTTTAGATGTTTTAGATGTAAGGGACTAAGAATGAAAATTAGCTGTGCAGCTAACTTCTGCACATTTACACGTGTAGTTTTTACTGGTGTTCATTAATGTGCTTTGTCCCTTTTCAAATAAATAAATAAATAAATAAATAAAATATATATATATTTTTTTTTTGTGTTTTTTTTTTTTTTACTTTTTTAATTAATTTTTTTTTTATTTTATTTTATTTTATTTTTTTTGTATTGGCATCTGAGTTTCTTAAGAATGTAAACCTACATCCAGGACTTAATATGGATTTGGAACCACAAGATCCCATCGATACTTTTTGCTCATGGTATTGTCCTGTTGACCTTCAGCTTGTACTGTAGAAGTTTGCAGCTAAGCGTGAAGTACCTGGAATGAAAAGAGAACGAAAAGTGCACTTGATTTACCTTAATCACTTTCTTGAATTGAAAAAAACAAAATAGATAATTGAGCCTGACAGAACAAAAACTGTATTGATATCTTCAAAATGGCAGCAAAGCAGTTGGAATAGCTGCTTCACAGTTAGGCCTCGCGATGATCAAAATTAACAAGGAAAAGGGGAAACGGAGACAATCACATTAGCTTTTGTGAATAATTGGACACTCTGAAGACATGGGGGGGCAGAGTCCGCCGGCTGTCTCTCAGTTCAGACGGAGGGGTGAGATTGAGATGTGAGGTTGGGGATTGCTTGTGACACCTCGCCGGAACAGCACCTGCTACCTCACTAACACACTTAGCATAAAGTAATCAAACTTTTCTCATTATCTCAGCAATGCAAGCCAATTAGACACGATACATCAACAACTCTGCAATTATCTACAATTACAACTCATTAGGGCCTGATTTACTTATGTTTTAATTAGCTGGCGCCGCACTTTGAGCTTCAGACAGGTTCTCATACTGGTATAGCTGGTGGATGCAGTTGCTAATGTCTTGTTAGCTGGGACGTTGCACATGGATGAGCAGTGTACTCAAGAGACCATCAATCTTGTCATCGTTGTCTCAGTGTTGACTGTTGATGAAATCTACAATCTATTCAATTATGTAGTTTGTCTATAGCAGAGGTCGGCAACCCGCGGCCCCGGAGCTCTTTAGTATCTCAGTATAAGGCTCTTTCAGCCTTATACTGCGGCTCTGGAAAATAAATTTAATTCAAGTGTGTTTTATTTGTGTTAGTTCTTTTTTAAATTTTTAATTGGTAAATTATTGTAATTTTGAAATATCAAAATAAAAGAATATTTTATTATTTTTCGTCGCTCAAAATAAGGTCACACTCGCACTATGTTAAAAGCAAACAGCGCTCACGCCTCACACACACACACACACACACACACACACAGCTCACAGTCCTGCGTAAAGATACAGATGCTGTGCAGAGGTTCAGGAGCAGGAGGATGTGTAGCACTACATGGATTTCATAAACCAGTGATCCCCCACCACCGGGATGGGGGCCGGTTCTGGTCCATTAAGCATTTGCTACCGGGCTGCACAAAAACAGTAAATTAATCTGCAACCGCATCTTCTCCGACGTAACTTTTTCCCGTCCCTCATGACACGCTAATAACCTCGTCCGTAGATATACAGTGTTCCCTCGCTATATCGCAGTTCACTTTTCACGGTCTCTCTATTTCACAGATTTTTTTTAGTGCAGTTTTGCATGCTTTTTTACAATGTATGAAGGGGTGTGTTCTGCGTCCTGATTGGCTAAAGGAGGTGCCGTATCTCCTGTACACGACAGAATGCGTTCAGCTAAATTCACCAAAATGTTCGATGCTGCAGCGTGACTCTGAAACACCGGGGCATCAAGAAGCACACGTTGAACACTTTTGAGGACAAACGCCTCCGACGTTGCATCCACAGAGACTTTACATGTGAACTCAACATAAAGAAGGAGGAAAATAACATGAGGATGACAGCAGAATAAGTTTTAACAAGGAGCAAAAAGAGTTGTAACCATGTGGATGGAGTCTGCTTTAGATTTGTGGATCAGTTACTGCAGGAAAAAGGACATTATGAGACATTACAGCGGCGCCAGGATGAAGAGGCGGGGACCGAGGAACTGAGAAATACACCTGCAGCCGCAAAACATATAGAATAATTGTAAAAAAAATAAATAATAATAAAAAGTTTTCATTTATCGCGGGTTAATTTTGGAACATAACCCCCGCGATAAATGAGGGACCACTGTATTATCAAAATCCTAATAGGAAATGGTCACAGAAATCCACTTGATATAACGGTGAGTTTATTATATCTGTGCTAGATCTGCTCTTGTCCTCCGCGATGACGTATCATGTTTAACACATCAGACCCAAAAGTAGAGCCACAAGCTCGTGAAAATGAACCAAAAACAAAAGACCTCCAAGAAAAATAAAGCTAAATTTAACAGAAAATACCTACAGGTGACTCACGCAGTTGACTGGGAACAAATGACTTTTTGCCGACCCCTGGCCTATAGCATGTGTCTCTACTAACATTATAAATAAATCAATAATAAGTGTCAGTTGTGTAGTAGCACTGAGGTTGCCAAATCGCTGGCTACTGTAAAAATTAGTGACGTGACATTAGTGAACGAGTTGCCTCTTTTGAATGGTTCCTTAACATTAACGGATGGAACCGGATCTCGTTTTTGAAAAGAGACAAATCTTTTTTTTTTTTTCTCGTTTTTATGCATTTTTGCACAGATTGAACCAACACAAGAATCCGAGCAGAAGCAGAGCAGGCGACTTGAGTGAGAGCTTTGTGCACAAAAAATCATATTTGACATCATAATAATGGTTAGTTTTTTTAAATTATTCTTATTATAGTACAACATTTCATTTAGACTGCATCATTTCAACAGTGAACACACTCCCACACTCAGTTTAAATCATTTTAAACACATTTAAGTCTTGGACGTCTGTCTCAGTAATTATTTTGTAGTTAAAATCAGTTTTCATGTTGGCTTCTGTCACATAAATAAGTAGTAAAAGAGCCAGTCTTTTTAACGGCTCTTTGAAATGAACAGATCCAAAAGATTCGGATCCAGTAAAAGAGCCGAAAGCCCCATCACCAAAAAGTAAAAATCATAACCATGTGGTGTAATGACCTGAATAAGTCTTAAAGTTAGGATACCTGATTTCTTTTAGTACATTATTGGCGATGCGTGTCAATAAAACATTTTTATGGATCGCAAGTGTGGAGAAAGAGCTAGACTCATGGGTAACAGTTTTAACACCAACTTCCTTCTTTTTTGGTAATAGATTTATACATTAGTGATTCATCCAGACATCTACCTCAACACCAGACCTGCAGAAGTCTCACACTGTATATATATAACTTTCTTTAGGTGAAATGTTAAGACTAAAACATCTCACAGTTCACTGAGACCATTGTCCCTTTATTAAGATCTTTCAAACTATTTCAATACTCTCTTTAAACAATATAATGGCATTTTCCACATTAAATGGCAGTACTTTCTTTTAAATTAGAGTTGTCCCTCACTATAACGCAGTTCACCTTTCGTGGTCTCGCTGTTTCGCAGATTTTTTTGGTGCAATTTTACATGTATTTTTACAGCATATGAACATACATTGTGTTCTGCGTCCTGATTGGCTGAGGGACTGTAGACCATTGTCGATCAGTCTCCTCCGTGCCGTGTCTCCTGTACAGTACAGAATGTGTTCAGGCAAATTTACATAAATGTTCGATCGCAGTGTGACTCTGAAGTGCTGTATGTTTGCAAGTTTTCTCCTCGACAAAACCCACAGTGTCGATGAAACGTTCCGCACCGACAAAGGCACCTATGAAGGTTTGAACTTTGAGAGTGTTTAAACGAGAGAAATGTGAGAAAAACATCTTAAAACATATATAATGATTGTAAAAAATAAAGATGACTACTATTTTGAGAACATAACCCCCACGATAAACGAGGGACCACTGTACCATGTGGCCTTATATCTGCATAACTTCTCAGTCGTCCAGGTAGGTTCCATAGTGATCCATGGGCGTGTATACTAGTCTGTGTCTTATACTAGTTCTGATACAGCTCTAGATCATTCTAAAGCTATTCAGAGAAGTTTAATTTCTGTCCTGTGAATGTGACACTTTTAGGATCGACACCTGCTCAAATATCTAGTTTGGATACTAGTTCTAGTATTATAAGTACCGGATTTGTGCTACTTTTAAGCTATCTGCTTTGATGAGATTCAGAAGCCTTCGTCTGCAATTTTCATTCTCGCACTTTTCTCTCTCCTAAATGAAAAGTGCAATAAAGTGGACCTTACTGAGATTACGTAAGACTGAAAATCATCCACAGCTTGACGCAAACTCCATCTGAGGCTACTTTATTCTACCTGAGCCGATTCTCTATTATATTGGACTGTTTCCTCTAAGTGACTAGGAATAGTGTGCGTCATAAGGATTATTGAAGAGCTTTTGCTGGCCACAATCTTTTCCACTAAAATGGAAAGACATCGTGCAAGTATTGCATTTTGAAGTGCGATATATGGTTGATTTAAATATAGATGGTAAACGATTATATTGAAACAAATTTATACCACTGACACAATAAACTGAGAGCAGATTTCAACTACAAAAACTTTTCTAAATCTGCAATACTGTTAAAAAATCACGAGCTGGGAAGGTTATGGGGATGACGCAGCCCCAATGTGTACAGAGATCTATCTATATAAAAAAAAAACTGGCAGATTTTTTTTTTTTTCCAAGCCCCATAAAAGCAAGTTCTAAAAGTAAACCCAAACCCATTGTAAAAAATTATGAGCTGCAATAAATAAATAACAGAATGAAACACTTTAGGACTTAGCTCGTATCTATATTTCGTCATAGAAGTGATTTATTTGATCTTCTACAGTTTAAATCTTATCGTCCTAGCCAAAAAATAACCCACAATTTCTCAGCAGTGCAAAGAAAAAGTCCACACGATAAATACTGACCCCAAAAAAATATTGTTCCAGCTTTCATATATTGGATTATCATGACGTTTTTTTTTATGCTACCTTTTCTAAGCCACTTTGCCAAAAAAAAAAAAAAAAAAAAAAAAAAACAGACCTGGGTAATTGTTTCAGTGCAACATTTAAATTTGTACTTGTAAACAGGAAGTACTATTAGGCTGTTTCTGTGGTGTAATCATGGATCTGTTAAAATTACTGGACAGAGTATTTATAGTTTATAGCTGTCTCAAATTGGATTAGTGGCCACTCATTGGTACTACAACGGAAAAAAAACAAATGGAATGAGTGCATGGGTGGAAGCAATAGGCAGCCCATTCATTTTAGCAGTAATAAATATGGCCCATGCCTGTGGCATAGGGCTTTGATAGGGCCAGTGTGCAGCCCAAAGCCTCAATAAAACAGAGGCAAGTGGTGCATCAGCACCACCGTTAGTAAGTGCTGGGCCGGCTGAGTGCGAAGCATGGCCCACAATGGCCCTTCGATGCCGCTTGCAGCTTTAATATTTTCTTGTCTCCTCTGTGGCCGTTCCGCTTGCTCTCGTCGCGTAGGGTCTCATAGGGAGTAGCAGGATGTACCTAACCGCTAAAGGCTAAACTAGCGACATCCGCCACTGAGCACAGCCCATAGTCTTCAGTGGACGGCCATGTTTAGGCTTCGGGGGTTGGGTGTATTGCAGTTCGTCAGTCAGTACAAATACCAGTTTACCAGGCAGATGGCATGATTCTGCTAATGTCTGTTTATGATCCCGATAACAATTGTAGTCAATGAGTATTTCAGCAGTTAATCATTAGTATTGTGATTTATCCTTGCAGCCCCACTGTTTACATGTTTGTGTTCACATCTGGAACACTTGCTCCTCACAGCTACACGGCAGACCTCACATGGACCTGTAGCGTGGCCTTCGGATTGCATGTACCTAGAGCCTCATCACTGTCAGGCACGACACCACCCCTGACACCTGTCACTACACACTGCCATCACTTTTTCCAATGTTTGGCTCTCAGGTTTCTCATTCAACCATTCACCAAGTACTAAAATGTCAGTGAGCAGTGTATTTGCACTGTATATTTTGTGCACCTTCTTATTCTGTAGTCAGGCGAGGTTATATTCTATCTCTATTATATTTGGGAACCTCATTGCATATTGATTAGAAGTACAACAGTATTATTTTGTGTCATTCTGTCCAGTTGTCCAAGCAGATTGTCCCAGGAGTCTTGTAGGATGGGTCAAATGCAGAGGGCAAATTTCCCTGGGATAATGACGTATACCTTCACTTTAAAACCATGTTGCACCTTAAATCTGTTTAAGTTTTCTTTGTTTTGACCTCAAATAAATTGTAAGCAAGGCTACTCAAAAGTAAAAAAAAAAAAAAAAAAAAAAAGGGTTGTAACACTGTCTACGTATCAGTCCTGGTGATATTTTTTTGCATTAAACCAGTACACATCAGAGGAGTCTACCGTGCGCAGTGTGTACCGGTCGTGTTGGGCAGGTGGTTGACAGACGAGGTCCATCTTCACTCTAAATTGCAATCAGGAGCGGGCAGCGAGTGGTCAAATCATCCTCGTGCGACACAGCTGCACACAGCCAGGTACTGGAATTGGTAAGAGAAAAAGTGTGGATTCCAAAGCGTAATATGCCTCCAAAATGTTAGAGATTTTATTCAGTCTCATTTGAATTCACAGTTCTATGTGTTTTGTTGAGAGTTTTGTCCAGCTGGTAATTTTTCAAGCTGCTTAATCATTTTGAAATAGTTATCGCATTTCTTTCATTGACATTTATTATCACTATCAGCGTATTTTATTTTTTTTAATCAAGGAGCTATTTACACAGGGTTAGGGTTAGTCTTCTCTGTGGCAGATCCCAGACTATGGAACAGCGCCCTCTGCCTGTCAGATCCTCTCAGTCTGTAGCGCAGTTCAAGACCAGACTAAAAACCCATCTCTTCTTTCAGGCAGGATGTTTTATTTTTCTTTCCCTGTGTCGTATTTTATGTATATCTGGTTTTTTTTTTACTTTATGTGAAGCAGTTTGGGCAGCTTCAGTTGTATTTTAAATGCGCTATATAAATAAAATTGAATTGAACTGAAGTGAAGTCTAGATTAGAGATAGACAGATATATTGGTTGGCCTTAAATGTCCTGCAGAGGCTGATATTTTGTTTGGGCCAATCAGATGCCTAAAAAAATAAGTTTTATTTGAGCACTTTTGTGTGACGAGGGCACGGCACAAAATGTGATTACACAGCTCTTTCAAGGAAAACAAGGTCATGGATGAGTTTGTACCAAATTCAAATGAGACAATTTGGGGAAAATCATCAAAATCAGCTCTAAATATCGGTTTATGAGATATCAGTTGCTCTGGATTCTAAATAATTGACATTGGCCATGAGGAAAAACCCAGATTGGTCGGTCTCTAGTCTCATACATTGATAAAGATGCATTATGTGAACTTTTTGGTGGAGGGTCAGTCACCAGCTTGTCTCCATGGAATGTTCCACAATATGGCATAATAATTTCATGAAGAGAAGCAGGTGGCGCCATGAGTCCAAGTTACAGGTCAAATCTGTGGAGAGGCCACACTACTCACAGTAAGAATCAATGTTATTCAAACTCTTTTAGCAAATAAGAAAATACATGTACTTGACTAAATGCAAGTTATATAATGTCAAACTGTGGAGCATTCCAGACAAAGCAATAAGCTCCATGGTGACACGTAGGTAGCGGGCCATTAAATTTCCCCAGTGTGAGACCATAGACTGTGTGTGTGTGTGACGTCACCTATAGCGTTCAGCTCCAGTCAAATGAAGCTTATCGAGACTAGCAGTTATAGAGGCGAATTTGGAGCCAGGTTGCATATTAGGAATTCTGACTGTGAGTATCATAGCAACTAAAGAGCCAATCCCGAGTGAAGCTGTTGAAGGTAATGGCCCTTCCTGCCTGCACCGCTGGTTTGGCAAGGGGCAGGCGCTTAGAAATGCTGTCAATCAAACTTGTTGCAGCAGCCTTCTATAGATAGTACCTTTCTCGGGTTTTAAGTGCTGGAAAAACTCCCTTGAAATGTAACACTGCTGTAACTTCATACATCTAATCAGATAAACTTCTTTCAGCTCCTACCTGGTCTGCGATCTCTTCCTTCCACAATTACAACCAGGATCATGTAGAGCGGGTTAATATTGTACGAACATTTTAAAGATGATGCTCACTGCTAATGCAAAGTGAATTGGAGCCAGAGTTGGAAGTTTATATATACAATCTGTGTGTGAGAGTGTCCTTTATATTCTATTTTATTTGCTATACATAAAAATTCAAATGAAGTTCAATTAAAAATGCACCGGAACAGAGAGAAGAGTGCCGTTTACATTTCCAATTGCCATATGCAAACGAGGACAACGGAAAAATAAAAACTCTTTAATAATCAATTGTGTTTGCTCATTGTCTCTATAACCCAAGGCCCTGTTGGAAGCCGAGACTCCCGATGTCTGCATATACTCCATTATTCCGTAAGGTTATGTAGGAGCCCGTGTAAATGTTCTCCGCATTTAGTTGACTGTTTTGCAATTCACTTTTTCTGCAGATGTGCACGCTCTGCCTTTGTGTGTGTGCAAAATCCTAAGTTGGCAGCCAGAATATTCCCCATGAATTAATTAGACTTCAAGACGCAGAATTCTACTGTGAATAATCGTCGAGGAGACAAACAAGGCGGCAGCCAGTGCACATCCACAACTCCGGGCTCCAGACAGAAGCGCCGTGCAGCCACTTCTGATAGGCTTAAATCTTGCTGGTGAACTCTTAACAAAGTGGCACAAAAATAAGGGAAATCTGCAAAAGTATGTCAATCATAAGTTGTTTAATTTCCGAATGCGTCTCAGTCAAGCTGGAGCAAAACTGTGCATAATGTTTTATTCAGTCAAACAGTTGGATCAAATGAAAGCCCAGTGTAATCTGTACCATCTGGCAAAACAAAGCCCTCATCTAAGCTTTACCATCAAGTGTCTGTAAAGATTATAAGAAGCCAAATTGAATTATTCAAGGCAGGAAGAGAACAAAAGGAACAACTAGAAAACATCTAATCAGAGTTCTTAGTGGCATGTCCAATGTGTGGTTTAACACGCTCAGATATCTGTCGCTTTTATTGGGGGAAGTCTGGGTCATCAGATTTCAGATGTACTGCGACCTTCCTCCTTTTCCGAATCTCCTTCATCAGCAAAGCCATAAGCCTCCTCAACCTCTCCATCTCCCTTCTTTTGAATTAATTCCTGCTAACTCCAATAAACATTAGCAGTGATCGTATAATTCACACTATAAAATCTATATCTCAGTCAACTGACATGTCATAAACAGTCCATATGTTTCAGTTTCAGGATTATTTTGTACATTTAAAGGCTCAGGTGTTTTAGGAGTAGATAGGAGCAGATTGTAGGACTGAAAAGCAAAACGCAAAACAGTTTATTAGCAGGACTGAGGGGTGGTGTCCACAGGTGCAGGTAGGTTGCACACTTCGCCGGGTGCATTTGAAGGGCACTTACGTAACTTCCAGCGTGACTAGGCCTGTCCCATTTCAATGCACACGACAAATGCGAATAATGTGTCCTGCGTTTCCATGGAGATTGGCTGTGAACAAAGTGTGCATCCGAGCAGACTTCACGCATTGCTATATCCCATCATGCACTGTGAGTGACTTCTTCTATGGGAGAAACAAGGTATATTTTCTGAAAGTTATATAATACTAGCTGCAATTGGGAAGAAATCATGTATAATGTCATATTTGCCTATTGATATTCAAAGGGAAGGATTAATTCCTTACTTCATTCAGTCTAAACGGAGATAAACGGCTGTGACAACACCTTGACTCTTCTTCTATGGAATAATAAAGAAGTAAGAATAAAACTGTAATTATTTCAGTGTCCATTTTACACCTTTAGCTCATTAGTCAGCAGCCGTCAAGGTTGCTAGGCGATATAACATAAGCGACATAATGTAAGCTACGAAGTACACTCTGTGGAGTATGCCTATCCCATTTCAGTACGGCCTTTGCAGCCGACGGAGGCTATATGTCGGCCGAGTACTTCCAGCGGTACTTCGAAGTGTGCAACTGTCGAATTGGGACATGGCCTGAAGTTATATCAAAGAACTGGCAGAGAGAGCCGGGTATGAGTTGATTAAGGATGAACCACAGGTGAGTACTGACAGGCTGCAGCTGGTGTTGAACCATGGCTCCTCCCAGGTAGGTGGGAACAGCTTTTCCAGAGTGAAAGACACAAAAAGGGAGAGACCTGAAAGATCATGACACCTCTACTTAACTTTTTCCCCAGGTATTTGAGCAGTCTGTCCTGTCCCAGTATAGATATATTACATAACCATGTTATTGGGATCATAATATGCCCAACGCATGCCATTTTGCATCTAAATATAAAGCATATTTTCAGAGTATCAGGAAGTGCACTGCAGCATGCTAGTTGTCGAAAGCTTTACCCTTATAAACTCATCGCTGTGAATAATTAGGAGGCTCAGAACGCATACAGTAAGTGAGAAATAACTGGACATTTTCAAGGCAGTAAAAATCAGGCAGAGCGCCTTTTAACTGAGTAATTGAGTGCTTCTCTTAACCACTGTACTCTCATTAGAAGCTATCTCTTTCTCTTTGTCTAAAACAAACAAACGTCTTTATTGTTTTTTAGCTCTCAAACACGGCCATGAGATCAGCGGTGGATGAGAAGCAGAGGCCCTAACGCGGTTGCAGTATTAGGCCTGCGACTAATGATGAATGTCCTGTCAGAGTGAATTAGAGCAGTGGACGGTGGCACATAGGATCTGCCTGGAACGCTGCCCGGTGAGGGAGAGATGGAGAGATGGCCAGATGAAAGGAGTACATTGGAGAACATAGGGGCAGAGAGGGGGGATGAAAATGAAAGAGAGAAAAAAGAAAAATAAGAAGAGAAAGTATAGATTTGTGAGGCAGACGCCCAGATCATTTACACAATAAAAGTCCAATACTGCATATGATATTGGAATGCTTGTGGATTCAGCACGTGACACTGGGAGAGCGCAATCAAAATTGATCTACCGGAGGATAGCACGAGTTATTAGTTTGGTACGGATTACAAGGACACACAAATACCAAATTTTCCATGCTTAAACCTGGAGAAAGAGGTCTACTCATACAGGCTTAAATCACCTTAACTCAACATCGCCAAGTCAATGTTCGAGAAAGTCTGTATTACAAAATCTCTCAGGAAAAACTAAACCAAAAACCAGCAAGCTATTCCACTTTTTCCCTACTTTGATTTCCACCTACCTGTTGCCTATCAAGCCATTCATATAAATGCACTCTCTCTCCCCTCCATCACTGTGATTTCAGTTGAAACCAGAAATTTACATACGATATATAAAAAGAAATGGAAAAAAAAAAATTGTCCATCTGTCTCTCATTATGCTGGTATTTAGCAAATAGAAATAATTTTAGTAATCCTAAATGACTTAAAACAGGAGAACTTTAGTTCGATTTCATGCCAGACAGTGAGGAAAAAAAAGCGCATGTGTCTTTTTATATAGCGTATGCGAACGTCAAATGGTTTCAGATGTATTCTACAACATCTCGCTTTATTCCCTCTTTCCAAATAAGCAAAGTGATATGGCTGAACTTGATATCGACACCGTATTATAGGAGATTACGATATTTCAGATGTACTGCAACCTTCCTCCATACCGACTCTCCTTCATCAGCAACGCCATAAGCCTCCTCAACCTCCCCATCTCCCTCTCTTTTGAATAGTCCAACGCCAATAAACGTTCGCAGTGATCCTATAACTCACGCTTGCTAAATTCATTTGTGACAAGAGGCTAACAAGGCCCCATTAAAACAACAAGCCTCTAGCCTGCTCAACTCTGAACCCTGACCTGAACCTCCCTATACCTCAACCGGCCCACGCTGTAAAACACTTTGTTCCACTTCTGCTCGCTTTGATTGGCAGGTCGAAACGCTGGGTGCAATTTGGTGACTGCGGCTCGTATATCTGTCTGTGTGTGCGCGCTGGTGAGTGAAAAATGTGTGTCTCATTAATGATTGAGGCTGAGCACAGAGTTCTCGGGATCAAACATTTAGCTGAATCAACAACTGCTGAGCTCATCACACGAGCGCAGGCAAGACACAGGGAAGCGCTGCAAATACTACAATAGAATGTGCTATCTTTATGCTCCATCTCTGAGCGCTGGGAGAGAGGTTTGGTGCATGATATGGTTTTTAAAAAGGTAGAGGGTGGGTTGAGGGTTTTGTATATTTGGGACCAATGAATTTGAAAGTTAGCAATACTTTTTTTCCCCATATAGTACTGCAGTATCAGTCTGATATTTTAAAATAGCCCAAAAGTTCAGTACCAGCATTTCTATTCTATCTATTTTATGCCACTCTCTATTTACCCATGTGTCACTCTCAGTTTATCCCCAGTGCTTCAGATGTTTCTTTAAAACAGACTAAGTTACAATGCAAATAGAAGATAGGTAGCTGTATGGCCGTACAAGCTCTGTACTGGATATTGAAAATGAAATACCATTTATACATTTTGCACTTAAAATAAAATTAAAGGTATTGCAGAAGTGTCCTTGAGTAAAACACTCTGGCTTGGTACTATCGTCTCTCTAATTTGTTCTTGTGAATGAGTCGTCTGATAGAAAAGTATAATCTAAAGTTTGACGTACTTCTGCAGAAACCTGACAAATATTTGATTTTTCACCCGGTAATATGGTGCAGCGTGGTTGAAAAGTTGCGTGAGGTCATCAAAAATGCATTTCACTCAATCTGTCCAGTGTACGCATAAAAGTTCCAGAAAATAATAGCCTGCTCACTGTACCTAATATAAAAGCAGAGCTGTTCAGACACATGCTGTGCCTCCACTGAAAGCATTTGAGGCAAACTCCTCACTGTGGACAGGTGGGCTTATATTGTGCATGTTTCAGACCTGGTACAGAACAGACTGTCGCTCTGAGAGTCTGGGGGACGTGGGTTCACGCTGTGTATGTTTCAGACCTGGTAAATAGTAAAATGGTAACTGGTGACATTTTTATATACTACTTTTCGACTTTCAAGGCACTCAAAGCACTTAACATCAAAGAAGCACTCATTCATTCGCACGCACACATTCATACACCAGTGCACGCAGACACCGGGGGCGAATTTGGGTGGCTTGCCCAAGGACGCAAGGACAGCGTTCATCTTCGGGAGCAGGAATCGTACCGCCAATCTGTGGGTCAGTGGCCAGTCAACCAATGATGTTTATGTCGAGAGCAGGATTCGAATGGCCAGCCTTCGGAATTGTTGGACAAACAACTCTGAGCTAGTGTCAACACTCGCTGAGCTTCTGTCGCCCTACAGAACAGTGCATCAGTCTGGTACAGAATACACTGGAGCTCTGGGGGACGTGGGCTCACTGTGTGCATGTTTCAGACCTGGTATAGAACAGACTGAGACACTGGGGACGTGGGCGGCACTGTGCAGAGACAAAACCTGCAGCAGCTCCCGTGTCTAACAATGAGACAACTAAGGGAAAGTGATATCAGTTGTAAACTCAATCAAATTTGAAAAAGTGAAATAATGACCCCAGATATACCTGATCAGTAAAAGAAGGGCGTACTTTAAGCATTAGTCATCATTAAACAAGAATAGCAGTGGTTTCAAAGGTGGTCATCTGGATCCTGGTTTTCAAATATTGAAACAAGGAAGCAGGTTTTTTACTGTAACCTGTGTATCTTGCTCCAATCTCTCACTAAACCACATTACTAGTATAATGCTTCTCTGCTGTGGGTACCTCTGGAAGCTGGCTGCAATGCCCGGGCTGCAGGACACAGTGGAGTGACACTTTTGTCATGAGGGCTGTTACTCACCTCAAACTACCCTGACAAAGCATCTGCTGGCCCTACCTGACCTGTCCTGTTAAAATGCACTGAGGCCTTTGACTGAGGCACAAAGGAGACTGAGAAGTACTGTGAAAATTCTTCCACACCTGAGCTTGAATTTCCTTTGGGATCAATAAAGTGTCATCATAAAGTGTCTGGGTGCGTGCACTGTCTGCTTATTTAGATGTGAAGCAGGCTGGACCACCGGAGGTAACATTGCAATGTATTTCGCTTTTTCAATTGATAAAATAAATTATAGTCTGATTTTGTTACAAATTGTTACGTCTATAATTTATAAAAAACTACATTTTCCATTTTCATCATTTATATGACAGAAACCAATGTGAGAACAAATTTTAAGAATAAACTAATAACATAGAGAAATGACAAAGGCTAAGATTTGTTTAACTGAGAGCAGGAGTGTGTTTAACCAATGAAATTATGCGTTAAATAAATAAAATGCCTTGCCTCAAGTGGAGGAGTTCAAGTATCTCGGGGTCTTGTTCACAAGTGAGGTGAGGATGGAGCATGAGATTGACAGACGGATCGGTGCAGTGTCTGCAGTGATGAGGTCGCTGTATCGGTCTATTGTGGAAAAGAAGGAGCTGAGTTTAAAGGGAAAGCTCTCAATTTACCGCTCAATCTATGTTCCTACCCTCTACTATGGTCATGAGCTTTGGGTAATGACCAAAAGGACAAGATCGCTGATACAAGTGGTCGAAATGAGTTTCCTTCACAGGGTGGCTGGGCACTCCCTTAGAGATAGGGTGAGGAGCTCAGTCACACGGGAGGAGCTCGAGTAGAGCCGCTGCTCATCCACGTCGAGAAAAGCCAGCTGAGGTGGCTTGGGCATCTGTTCAGGATGCCCCCTGGGTGTTCCCTGGGTTTTGGGGACGTCCCACTGGGAGGAGGCCCCAGGGAAGACTCCAGGACACGCTGGAAGGACTACGTCTCGGTTGGCCTGGGAAGGCCTCGGCATCCTCCCAGACGAACTGGAAGAAGTGTGTGTGGAGAGGGAAATCTTGGCCTCGCTGCTGAAACTGCTGCTTCCTCGACCCGGCCCCAGATAAAGCGGAAGAAAATAGATGGATGGATGAATAAAATGTTGCAATATAATCGGTTTTATTAAAAACTGACATTCGCTTCCTACCGTTAAAGTTAAGGAAACCGTTCAAAAGACCCGACTTGCTCACGAGTCACACGTCGCATCACTAGTGTGATCATATTTCTCTGATTGGTTTATCCCTCCATCCGCCCATTATTACTCTTGGATCCAGACTCTTATATGTCTAGAATATAATTAGTCTTACTGGCCAGGCTTCAAATTATGCAGTGGGTTCAATGAAGGTTGGCACGCTATGTCTAGATACAAAGATGAAGTGTGATTTACATTGTCAATTTCCTGGAGCCAGCAGGGCACACTGTGGACACATGTAGAGATTGCACACTAAATTATAATACAACCACTCACCTGTATTTGGTGTCTGTAACGTCTTCACCATTTCGGGTAGATTTTTACTGATATATACTTGTTTCCAACTGTGTGCTAGTCTCCAAAGTCATCTGTTCAAACTCTCCTTCATATTCACTTCATAACCCGTATCAAAGAGCTAATGGAATTACATAAAGGCGGTGGGGAGCCAAACCTCCACAGACACTCTACAGAAATATTCGCTCCTCTGATGGTGTGTGCTATTCAAACACTTAACTGCCACAGAAGAATACTCGCATTACATTCTTTGTAAAGGCGAGGATGCAAAGTGGCAATAGCTATAGAGTGATAGTTAAACTTGTATAACCCTTGAAAGACCTTTCTTGACTCAGTGTGCAGGGTTAAAAAGAGAAGATGACCTGGTGATATTTGGAACATAGCAAAAGGAGCACTGCCAGCTGAGGCCTCATTGAAAAAACACTGCACTGGGAACACTAAGAAATGTGAACATATCTAAAAACTACTTCTTCTATATACTATACGATACTATACTACCAAGTCAAAACTTTCTGTCCACAGTCTCACAGTGATCGTTTTGAACCAACTACTAAAAAACAGAAATTAGAAGGAGTTTTGATTCATAATTTTATTGACAATGGGAGTTGAATGAAATGAATGTGGGTGCATTTTTGCTAAAGTTTAAAAGTTTCAACCTTTGGGCAACTTACAAGCCCAAACTAAATTTACGGTAAATTACATTTTCCTGTCTGGACTTTCTTCCGAACTGAAGGTCATGGTAAGGTTTAGTGTGTGTCCTTGTATAAAAGTTTCTAGCTCAAGGATACTACACTTGTAATGTAGTAAGCCTGTTGTGGCTACATGCATTAACTCTCCAACCTTAGAGTAAATTCGATACTGTTGCTCCAGCGCATTTACTAGTATTCTGAATTATTCACAGAAAATTTTCAACCACGCAAATTATGCAAAGTTCATTGAGTCTTGTATGCGAATTGTCTCGTATTTTAGATTTTCCAGAGGCATCAAAAATTCTGCTTGTTCCAAATCATTATCAATTACTCCTGAGAAAATTCTTTGCCTGGATAATGTATAAAAGTTATATAGACAAGCATAAATACTTACTACAAGCGAGATACTCAAAATCAGAGAAAGATGGTACAAGTCCTCATGCCACAAGATCTCGCAATGTAAAATGTGAAAAATGTCCATATTTGCATTTATATTGGACAAACCACACTGCAGTACTAC
The DNA here is from genome assembly GCA_019594935.1 of Periophthalmus modestus. NCBI lineage: Eukaryota > Metazoa > Chordata > Actinopteri > Gobiiformes > Gobiidae > Periophthalmus > Periophthalmus modestus. Next base: position 15,176,147 of record JAIEZT010000016.1, read on the forward strand.
AATAAAAGCAAACATAATAACTGAAATAAAGCAAAAACTAAGAGGACAAAATTGCCAACTGGACTTCAGAATTATTTAGTGAAATTATGTAAAAACCATCATCTTGTCTCGTTTCCGTGGACCCAATCTGTCTTGTCTGTCAAAATGACTTGCCTCATCTTTAAGCAATTGTGTCTCATCTCACCCCTACCGGACACTAATTCCGCTTTTTTTCTCAAGTTCACAACAGCTGACTCATACAACCTCTACTTCACACCGATAGATTTCGCGCACTTATACCTGTTTTGTTTTCCAACGCTTTTCCCAAGTGCCCAAAGAAACACAGGGGTTGCACTTGATAGCAGGTCAATGAGCAAAACCATCTTCGCTACTTTCAAAAGCTGACCAATCAATAGCCGAGCTTCAAATGGAGAAAGAAGGCACGCTGGCTTGTTTCCGCTAATGTGTATGAGTGGATATGTGCATCGATTTTTTTTCACTGTTAGAGCATGAGGCTACTGAAGAATGGTGCAATCATTATTTTGACAGCTACAACAATCTTCACGAAAAATCAAGTCTGCTAAAAAAAAACATAAAACATTTTCTCCGATCAACAATATGGACATCTGAGAGACTCCATATTGGATTTTAAAGAAATAATACAAGCTATCATTGGTTGGTTTGATAAGGTGGATGGGGCCAGGGAGCAGAGATCCTAACCTCGTTTCAGTCTGCTGGAGCGGCGCATCCATCAAAGTCTCCCATGAAGACACTGCCGACGCAAAGAAGAGGGGAAAAACAAAGGTAGTCTTTGCAAACAATAGGAGAAATGTACTGTACGTCTGGCCCTGTGTGATGAAAGGGCAAGTTGGAATTTGAACTTTGACCTTACCGTGACTTTGCGAGAATAACGGAACATTGGTTGCAGCAACTCAAAGTAAAGTTTTCAAATATGGCATGAAGTTTTATGCAGTTTTCCTTTGGCATTTTTAGTTTTTTTGTTCAGACTTACATCAGTTGGACACTCAAATATATTATGCATAGAGCAAGTTGGAGTTTGAACTTTGACCTCATCGTGACCGGCCCTTGTGGGAATGAGGGAACAAAGGTTGCAGCGACTCAAAATGATCTTTCAAATATGGCAGTACGTTTTATGGAGTTTTACTTTGTTATTTCTGGGTGGACGTTGTTTTTGTGTTAATATACATTTGCATCAACTGGGCACTCAAATATATTATGCATAGAGCAAGTTGGAGTTTGAACTTTTGACCTGCCCAATAAGGGACTGGCGGGATGATAGTTACAGCAATTATATTAAAGCTTTCAAATATGTCAGTCTTATTAGGACAAAGCATGTTCAAACCATGTCCAGGGTTCTTTCCACTTGAGACTTCATGAAATCTTGTTCACCTTCGACATCCACCTGAATGATATTATTTTGCGAACCATCATAATCAGCCCAACGAGGTTAATCCGGTCTTCCGTTAATGTATTTTAATAGATTCTTTTTCCAGACCAAGGTTTAGTTTGTTTTCTTACCTGACAGTTTTGATTGCTCACTAGCGCTCTTCCTCAGAGTGGTCCTGTGACGTTGCTGTGACGCGTCCAGTCGGCTGATTTAAACAAGTTTTTACGCTGTTTTTCTACAAATGGAGACAGGACGACCGCCTTGCTCTGGAAGGATAATCGCGTTATGGACTGGGACGGCGCAAACTGCATCGCTGCTGGATTAAGGAGGCATTTGAAATATGGGAATGTGCCTACGGGATGTTAAACCGGGACGAGGGGGCCTTTTTACTCTCTCACACTTGGGATACTGTTCTGAAGAAGTGCATGTGGCGCTGTCGTCCTAAAGGAAGACAGTGCCAAAACCTGTTTAAAGTAGCTAGACTAGACACGGACTAGACACGTCACAGCAACATCACATGACCTTTCTGAGTAAGAGCGCTATTGAGGAGTCGAAACTGTCAGGTATGAAAACAAACTAAACCTCGGTCTGAAAAAAAAAAAAAGTTATTAAAATAAATACCATCATAATCAACTGGCAGATAAAATGTAACCAATTATATGAAAAATGTGTTCTTTATTTTTAGATGAAGACACAGAATCCACTGTTAAAGTATCAGATTTTGTGTGGGTGATACAAATGCACAAAGTATACAGCACTCAGGCAGAAGTTTTCATCATAAAAATAAAAATTAAGAAAGACGATCCCTGCAGACAGAAGTAAACATGTCATCAAAGTGTATTATAATTATCACACTCATTAAACTCTCATTAATAACTTCACAAAAACAGATGCCACTTATCTGTTTCACTTAACTCACTTCACTTTGTTGAAGAAATCGTGTTCCCTAATCATTTGTATGCTATGGTGACTACGCAGCTGAACAACTTGGCACGGACTGCTCCTGACAACACCGATGATCCATACAAACAGGTTTAAAGAAGTCATGCATTATCCCCCATCATCGAAAACGTAGTATTTTGGTCTCAACTCATTCCCCTCTTATAAACAGCAGACAGGTTGCCCCAGTGGCATTAAAGTATGCGCACGCCTATCACAGTAATGACCATATCAATCACATCACATTGTAAATGGCTTTCTTTACTTATCATATCTGCTAGCATGTATTATTTAAATGGACCCCTTTTTGTCTTATTGTTTTGTCTAAATAGATGTACTCAAAGCACCAGCAGATGGCGCATTATTCAGCTGCAGCTTTTGTCAAAGAGGGGCTTCTAGATTATCTTAATATATGTTATGCATTTTAAAGCCAAAAAGCCTTAAATCAGAGGTGCCCAAACTTTTTTTTTAATCAAGGGCCATACTTCAAAACATATTCGAAGCGGAGGCCACAGACCGGTGATCAATGCGGTGCTTTATACACAGATTTGACAGAGCCGCTGTGTATTAATCAGGCTTGAAACACATTCACTTTAGGTCTGTATCACACTGTAATGTAATGTTTGATAATATAGCGGTAGAAATGGTTTAATTTGCTGTTAAAAGTACTGCTTACGATCAATTAGGCCGGTCCAGCAGGAGGCCTGAGGGCCAATAAAAACTGGTCTGAGGGCCACATTTGGCCCCCGGGCCATAGTTTGGACACCCTTAAATGAATAAAATCCTCCAGCTAAGGCCCCTGCTCCTGATGAGGTGTCCCAGCGCCGTTGAAGAATGGGTCAAATGCAGAGGGCACATTTTAAGTAGGCAGAGTTCAGATTGGAGCAGTGAGTTGAAAGGCCAAGACTCAAACAGGCTGAAGCAGACAAGTGTATGGTATCAAGAAATGGGCTCGGGCAGTGATCTGGGCTTGAGTAGAAACAAGGGTGGAAATAACACACTCCAAGCTTAGTGGTTAAAGTGTGCTCAAAGTGTCAGTGGAGCAAAGGCCGAACAAGGATTCAGCAGAGAATGGTTCATATTGTTGGTAGAAGAGAGGGCATTTTGGTCATGTTTTTATGTTGTCATCTTTGTCAATTTATACAGGAAAAAGCAAAATATAATTTAAAAAAAAGTGTTATTGACTCTTGAAAATTTGCATTAGATCAAGAAATAAAGCCAAATTTTACCATCACTACAGTCATTCTACGAGACCTGTCATGTAGCCAAAGGAAATATTGAAAACATATCCAAATTAAAAAGGGTGTTTAACTTAATTAGTAAGTAATCCTTTAACTTACTAAAGCACATTTTGCTACATAAAATGGCCACAGTGGAACATATGGTGATCAGAGTGACCAAGTATTTTTATTCATTTGTTTATACTTTTTTTTTTTTTTTCAATAAAAACACTTGTAATGGAATAAATGAAAGAAAAATATGTTCAATGCCACTCCATACAGGCAAAGTGATAACATCTCCATGGAGACAAGCAGGTGGCTGACCTTCCACTAGAAAAGTTAAGTCACACCTACATTGCATCTTTATTTATTTATTTATTTATTTATTTATTTTTATTTATTTTTTTTATCTGTATAGAAAGTTGTATTGTATTATATTATATTTTACAATTATGATTATTTTGCAGATAAAGGGGAACAAAAGGGCAACAAAATATTATCTATTTTATGATGTAACAAGCTTATCACCTAGAGTCAAAATCAAGTTTGAAATTCAGTATTGCAACAACAGTCACTACAAAAAAAATAATAATAATAAAAAAATAATAATAATTAAAAAAAAAATAATAATAATAATAATAATAATATATAATAATTATAATAAAATTAATTAATAAAAAAATAAAAATAATAATAATAAATAAGGAGAGCACATTGGACACAAACCAATCAGCATCTCCATCTGTCAGTACCAGTGTCTCCACCTCCTCTCACTGTCCTTCACCAGCCACTGCAGAACTGAACGATATAGACAGGCCTGGATCCCAGTAGGAGCGTGTCCACTTTGACTACTCCACAAGAGGACTCTGAGTCCCATCACATTTCCAGGGAGGAGGCCAGAGGGTACGGCGCTGTAAAATGATCCCTCTCTTCCCACCGGCACTAGAAGATTAGTTCCTGCCCCCCGCCTGAGCCATGAGCAGGTTTAGCTCACTCTGCTATTCTAAATCAATTACAGTGGCTTCTAAAACAGGCGCTTACGCATACCGCACACGGCGTCTACCTTGTGCAAGCTTTGACTTTTGTTTTTGCCTCCGCCTTGCACGGTCTCATGGTGTCCTGTCTGCGAAAATTGATAAAAAGGTTCTAGATGTGATGCTAGTGCCACCTTTTGTCTATTGTAAGGTAGTGAATGTTTGGTTCTAATCCAAACAGAAGGTGATAGGGTTGTCGCTCAAACTTCTCTCGTTTCGGGTGACTTGGGCCTTAAAGTCGCACTGTGTAACTTTTCTGCTGGTCCCTGTCTGCTCGTCTCCATATTATTGCCTTGGCTGAGATGGCAATATAAGTGACCTGCATTGGATGAATTAAAGGTGTTTTTATTGCTGAAAAATATATGTTTAAAAACTAGTACTTCTTTTGAGCAGGCTCGCCTCTCCACAGATCAAGCTTGTGACTTTATTTGATGTCACCTGCCACTCTTATCCACGCATACTGATCTGATTTCAAGGGCCCGTACCTGATTTCATCTTTTAATTTGAACTTTTAACCCATTTAGGAGTTTCTTGGTCAGGAAGGAGTGACTGGGATAGTGTCATGCAGTTGCTTCCTTATAGCTCTCAAATCCTTGTCTATTATCTACTTTTTTTGAAACTGTACCATAGCAGAGAATCAGTTGTTGTCCTGTGATTCTTCATCACAATGTCCCTAATTGGATGAAAAAAGGTGACGTGAAGAGCATTTTCATTTACATTGACAAGAATACATTTAATGGTCCTGTATTACACCAAACGGACGAACTTTTAACCATGTTTTAATGTCGTTACCTCCTCAAAATCATACCAGGAGTTGTGTTTTGTTACAACTACATCGCCAAAAGCTCAAAAAGCTCTGTTCCACCCTGTGATGTCATGACGCTGTATTTTTCAAGTTAACAGCTACCTTCTACCTTTAATTTAGTAGAGATCGGCAATTCCAGGGCTGAAATGATCCAAATGATTCTAGTGAAGGTGTATGGAGTTTAAAAACACAGTGGAGCACTTCCTGTATTTCCACATGACATCACAAGGTGGAACAGGGTGTTTTCTGCTTGAGAGAAGAACGCAGACTGAATATGCAGGGTTTGTGTGTTAAATGTGTGAATTAAACTAAACTCCAGGTACGTTTGTGATGAGGAAACATCATTATAACATAGATCAGAAAATACTAAAATATGGGCACTTTAATCATTTACAGGGCCTTTAATCTTGCTTTATTGCATTTCATTTACCTAGAGTATAGCAAATCTGTCTCATCTCTCTTACCCATCGAGTTAGAATAATAATTGATATCAACACATTCTCTACACACTGCATCCGTCCCCTGTAGGTTCTTATTTACTTTTACATCGGCCATCTTGTTTCCTTTATTTCCAAAGCATTTCTTCTTAGTCCTCGCAGCCTTAAATCTCATTGTAATTCACTCTTCATTCGCACACAGAACAGAACCGTTCTCTTAAACTTTTAACTAAGCCAAACAACACGACTACGAGCGTTTTCACAATCGGCTGGTGACCAAAAACCTCCTTGTGTTCTGTTCACTAGTGCGAGTAATTGAGATTGGATGGTGATGAGTCTGAATACAAACACCGTAGTCCTTTCCTTTGTGTTCATTGTACAGACAGAATGCAGATTTTTTACATAACACCACTAGATGCTACCTACGTTATGGCAGTGTGTTAGTGTGTCAGGTTTTGCATGATAGAAGAAGACCAGAGAGCAGAGGTGAGCCCGAACCATAGACTGTATAAAGAAGTGGACTAATGGAGGGTGACGTCTCTTATAGCGTTCAGCTCAGTCGTGGCTAGCAGTTATAGGGGCGAATTTGGAGCCATATTTGTATCAAGTATCATAGCAACCAAAGAGCTAATCCGGAGCGAGGCTGTTGAAAGTAAGGCCCCTTCCTGCCCGCACTGCTGGGTTAAGCAGGGAGCGGATGCCTAGCAATGCTGTCAATCAAACCTGGTGCCTGATTTGTCTGTTATTAAGGTTTATATCTTTATTTACGGACACAACAGCAAAATAAAAATAATAGGATCATGTAGAGTGGGCCAGTATGAACTTTTTAAGATTAAAATGATGGGCCTGACGGCAGCAGTTGTGGAGAGAGGGGTAACAGTTTTTCAATAGTAAGTGAATTGGTGACAGAATCACTGGAGCCGAAAGCGTGCTGCACTTTTCTGCGCAGCGGCTAGCACGTTAGCTATGTCCATTTATATATACAGTCTATGGCCTGAACAATGACTAGGTGTGTGTGCGTGTGTGTGTGTGTGTGTGTGTGTGTGTGTGTGTGTGTGTGTGTGTGTGTGTGTGTGTGGGAGGGGGGGGGCAGGTTTCACATCTGCCATCTACTGGTGAAAAAAAAAAAATCTAATAAGCTTTTACCTTTCGTGGCCTCGCTGTTTTGCAGATTTTTTACAGTACAGAATGCTTTCAGCCAAATTTACATAAATGTTCGATCGCAGTGTGACTCTGAAGTGCTGTATCTTTGCAAGTTTTCTCCCCGACAAAACCCACAATGTCGATGAAACCGTTCTACACCGACAAAGGCACTTTTAATCTACGAAGGTTTGAACTTTGAGTGTTTAAACAAAAGAGAAATGTGAGAAAATGTTAATGCCTGTCTGAGAAAAAAGTGTATAAAGTGTGTGGTGAGGAGTTTTACAGCCTTAAAACATGTATAATAATTGTAAAAAATAAAGAATGTAACCCCCACGATAAATGAAGGACCACTGTAACTACTACTAACTACTACTGCAACTATTATGCAGATGCAAAAATGTGAAATATTTTATTTATTTGAACTATTCCTTTAATTAACTACAAATAAAATAAAATCAAGTCATCATTATTCATTCACTACACACTTATTGATGAGGATACTTATGTAGCCGCAGCTGCCCTGGCTGCTCCAACAACTTCTTCGACCATAACCCCTCACTCACTCACACACCACATTCATACTGGGTGAGGTGGGCGAAGTGTCTTGCTCAAGGGTTGGAGATTGAACACAGAGCCACCGCCGCTTTCAATTTAGATTACAATTTAATGTCCATGTATCACTTATCTGCTGTGTGCTCAATGTTTGATGCTTGAAAATAAAAAAAAACTTATACAAAATTACATCAACTGTATTGTTATTTAGCTGATTCTGCCTCAGCACTCTTCTTGTCTTGCATTGTGCCACGAAAGCAAAATAAAAAAATGAACATGTTTTTTTTTTCACGTTTGTAATGAAACCACAGTCATAGTATGTGGTATGTACGTATGGGCGCTCTTGTCAGTAATAGTTATATCTGTTGTGTGTGTCGAGTTGAATCTAGGGTTAAGATGGTATAAAAAATGCATGACTCTTACAGTATCTAACTCAATGGAAACCAATAAAAGTATCATGATCAGTGTTATTATATGAAAAAAGTAAAAGTATGTACATACACAAGTGTTGTTCATCTTTTCAATGCAGTGATTTTCAATAAAAAATTATACATATTTTGTTCAATAGTAACAATACGGAGTCTGTGTAATCCCTCAGTCGTCCAGGTCTGATCCACAGGAAAAGACGAAGTTCAAACCTGTCTGTAACAATACGAATCAATTTCTTAATTTTTCTCAAGAATTTGGTGTATTCATTTTTGTTTGCTCAAATCCAAAGCTTGAACTTAGGATGTAACCAAGAAAACAGTAAAAAATAACCTTCAAATCACATGAAAAGTACTTTTTACTTTCAGTCCAGTTCGAAAACATAGCGGAGTAGAAAGTACAGATACTGCTCTCAAATGTAGTGGAGTAAAAGTAAAAAGCATCCACTCTGAAATGTACTTAAGTAAAGCACAGATACCAAAACTCAACTTACAGTACTTTACTACTTGTAGTTTGTAGTGTAGAGTACTGATTCACTGAGACTCTAAATCAGCTGCTATCTCGGGACACTTACTAACTGACATTTTCTTAATTTCTTGCTTTTCTCCACCAGGTCATTAAAAAAAATCAAAGGGATTGTTGAGCATTTTGTAATAACCTTAACTTGGAGAAAGCAAATTAGCAAAGTAAATTACCTTCCATTGCACTTGATCTGTTTTTGTCAACTGCTCTATTTTTTTTTTTTTAGATTACAAAGTTGTCAAATAGGTGTAGATATTATTATTTTCTCCACATCTTTTTAAAAAAACGTATCATTTTTGCAAAGCTCCTACCTTGGCCATCCCTTGCGAATCGACTTAGCCCTAGAACCTGTATTGAAAAGCGTATTTCAAACCCAACTCCATCCCTTTAAGATTACATTCGCTTGTATGTTCAAACATCTCTTAGCTTCTTAACACCAATGTTTTGAGTACACCTTGTTCTAATTGACTCATTTGAGGTTAGAGATGGAGAAAGCCGTGTTTTGATCCATGCGTTTAAGATATTCATAAATAGAATTGTTTATGTCGGCTTCATGCAAGATTTACGACTGGCTTGAGGTGCTAGTGAAATTGAAGCTTCAGGTTGCGTTGTCTGAAACTACGCACAAGAGTTATGCCAGACCCGTGTAATCTATCTTCATTCATTTTTAGGTACTATTTTCTGCCATATTGATCAAAGAAGGCACTCGAGGTAAAGTTCCATGTCTGGGAAAGGGTGGATTCATTTAACACGAATCTGTCAGTGAAGGCTTTCGGGCACGGGAGCCAAAAGCCTCCTCGGTTGGCTGGTGTTCAGTTGGACCAAGCAAGGAATGGATTGTTCTGATTAGGGCTATTCATGTTAAAACGCCATTGTATTATTTTTTCTTTTCAATATCATTATTATTACTATTATTTGTGTTAAAATCAACCAAACTATTGTTGCCACGACTACTCAGACTACTATTTCTAAACCCAGCAGCAAATTCAAGAGTGTCACTTCAGCGATACAGTTGTTCACAATGTGTAGTTGTAACTTTTGACTCCACAGCAGAAAGTTAAAACTACACTTTTCAAGGTGTTGACTGCTTAACACTGGTAGAGGGATGTAACAGTTATGACATTCTTTATCCTTAAGTTTTACTTGTATTGTTATGGATCTCTTTGACCTAACATTTGTGATACTATCTGTTCTTACGCATGGGTGTATCTCAGTGACGTGCGGTCAGGTGAGGCAGGTGAGGCACAGGCCGTTCGTGCCTCACCGCGGACTGACTTTGCTGTGTGTTCAGCTCTGTGCTCTGCTGCTTTGCTGAAAAGGCGCCAGGTGAGGCACGCAGTTACCCTGCCTCATGTTAGGGGGCACTCGTGAGCCCAGGAATTCTTGTAACTCCTGCAGAATAGGGGCCGCAAACTACAATTTAGAGTTAGCAAGTCAACTTTAACAATTCACTTTTTTCTTCTTGTCTGGCCCTACTTTTTAAATGGAGGAAGATTACATATTAAAGCTAAAGCAGTTTCCTAAACTGGACTTTTGGTCGAAGCAGGAGATTATAATTAATGGAAGACCAACGCTAAAGGAGCTAAATGGTTTGCTCCAGACTACAGGACAAAAGACTCACTCTTTTCAAACAGAGACTTAAAAAATGGTAAGAAATTTAATGACTTCAATCCATTGAAAATTGGGGAAACAGAATAAGGATAAAAAAAAAACTAAATAATATAAAACCAGCTTTTTATTTCATACTATTAGAGCTATTTCATACGGACTTTGGAACTTTTATTTTGAAATTATTTTTATTCTGGACCCAAGTCACTGGGAGAAACTTGCCGACACCTGGTTTATGTGTTTGTAAATCTGACTGTAACGACATCAGTGCCTCACCAGCCACGAACCTCACCCACGTCACCAGTGTATCTCTTGTTTGTTAGCCCACGAGATGATGTGTCCAGCGGCCTAAAGCTACTTCGACTAGACTAAACAGGTATTATTCTTTTGATAGCAGAAATACACTGTATGTATGTTAATTTGCTCGCTGAGGGTGAGACGACACTATGAGGGACAACAACTCTGAGCTTTTCTGTAGATTTTATATTTTCAAGGCTTTTACTTTTAGAAATTCCACAATACAACATTCTTCAAAAAGAATGGCAACTACGCACCTCCTGGTTCATGAACAATAATCTGCTTTATAATTAGTTAAGATATGAAACCTGTGAGGAGCAGTGGGTGACGAAGGCCCGACAGAGCGTAGGGCCATCGTATCAAGATGCAAGAATGGCCAAATGAGGCTATAAAATTGGAAAAGTTAGCCCGTTATGTGTTGTTTAATGTCTCCTTGTCAATTCGTCAGGTCCTCCCTGTTTTAGACAACCAAATGTCACAAAAAAATGTAATAGTACCTCGATACAGAACAGACAATAAACACTTATAGTTTTCGACTGTGTGTATTGAACTGAACCTTATATCTGTGAGTGACATTATTTCATTTTCTGACTTGTTCAGCCTGCAAATAAAACTGCACATTACAGTTCTTGGTACAGCCTGCAAAGTGTTCTCTCGAGCAGTGACAAACATCTCGTTTTCATACTCTTGTATTTGGTATTTAGTTGTCATTTTTAATTCAGTGGCATTAAATGTATGTGTAATCCTTCAGTCGTCCAAGTAGGTTCCACAGCGAAAGAAAATAAAATGTTGTCACCTGGGAGAAAAGTTTTAGACTGAAGACGTATTTGTCACTCATCCAAATGGCTTCTTCAAATATATGTTTCAGTGTAGTTAGGTCCTCTCTTCTGACAGATATAAGGCAGTGCCCCACGAGTAACCTGACCAGAAATGACGAAGAGGCTTGGATCATCGTCTTCACCACCGTTGTCCAGTTGACAGAATTGGATTTTCTTACATAACAAAAGTTGAGTTTATTTCTGGCCAAAAATTTGACGAAAAAAAACCCATTACATCTCAGAATAAATCTGTCGTGAAGTATGCCCATTATCCCGTATAGCCTACAACATATTGTACTATGGCTTCATGCTACTATACATTTTGTTCTACCATCTGTTCACAATTACCTGATAGCACAGAGCCAAAGATGCTTCTTCATGTACATACAAAGTGTCAGCGTTGGCATATTTCCTTCCTGAGAAATGAATGATTCAATACTCCATGTGTGTAACATACATAAAAGTATGTGAATTTTTAATTGCACCAAGACCTATTTACACTGAGATGGCTCCACGTTAACCCATCTATTCCACAGAGCCACTAAAGCCAGATGCAAGGCTCTTGATGTTATACTTAGGAGATTTCCTGAGTGCAGCTTCTCCTCTCTGCTACTCCCCTCATATACAGTAAATTACTCACACACACTGATGAGCAAACTGGGAGAATAGAAGTGGAACAGATCCGGAGGGGGCAAAGTTCCTTATCTGTAAGTGTCGGAAAACAAAAACAACACTAAGACAGAGAGGGGGGGAAAAAGAGGAACAAGAATCGCTGACATGGAAATAGAACTCAGACAACAAACTGGGTGGGCTCTCTCTGCTTCACCTCATCTTCAGGACAAGCTGCTTAAGCTGTGTGAAAAGACTGGAGGTGGTACGAGAGTCAGATAAAGTGAGTTTTTAATTGAGAGAAAGACGATGCTTTGACTTTTGACCTCTGTTTGCATATCTGTGTCTTGTTAGTGCTGCTACTCGAGGGGATGTCTGCAGTTTGTTGATGTCTTATGCGTTTTTTGCTCGGCACAGCTTGGCCCCGGAATTAAAAAAAATATAAAATGATAGACAAGCTTCCTCATTTTGATGTGAGGACACTAGACAAAATGAAGGTTTCCTACACAACCTGCAGAGGCCAGATTGATGTGTGTCTAGTTCTATCAGTGTGAGATGGCTCTTGCTGAAAACGATCGAGACATGAGGCAGTTGAGAGGAAAGCACTCATGCACCAAGGCTGCCATGTTTTTCTTTTTTTTTTGTGTGGTTAATTCAGGCACTTCTTCTTTGACTTCTACCAAAACCACTATGCAGCAACAGGAGCACTGGAAAATTGACTTGTGACTTAAACTCATAATATCCCAAGAATTCAGCCTATTGTGCACAATTCGATCTTACATGTGGCAGTAAAATGTCTAATAAGATACTCCAGACCTGGGTTCTGTCTCAAGACATGGAGAAGGGTCCTCCATAGCGTGTGGGTAATAGGTGCTTATGCCTGGTTTATGCCAGATTGATTTGTGTAGCACTCTGAACTGAGTGCTATACATTATCAGTCTGCGATGGCTCCAGCTGAAAGTGAAAAGACAGAACGTTCATCGCCATTCATTTGAGCATTTCGCCTTTTTCTTCCAAACTACGACGAACCGCGACGCTGCCCTGTGATTGGTCCTGTCTTTGAACCACCGTTGGATGGTAAAAGCGGGAGCCTGACCAGATGGATTCTCATTTGCGAACTTAGAAATATTGAGATAATTTATCTTGCTAGCCAGATTATCAATTTGTCTTTGTTTTTTTCAAAAAGATTCTCAGGCTGACAATCAAACTCAGAAACGTCTTGTTGACAAATAAGTTTATCATAAAGCAGAACAGTAACAATGTAAATCCTGTGACTAAGTTTTAGTGGAATGATTATCCTGGACCAGCACAAGGCTTCCCAACAACATTTCTGGTTTTCGCCTCCTCTCTTCTGCCGGTAATCTGTGTAACACATTCTGAGAACATGTTTTGTACCAGAGCTGAATCTTGTGTTTTTCTTTTAGCGTAGGTGTGAATGAAGTTGACGTAAACCCACAATTACTCATATCAGTACATGGAGTCAGAGAATAAGAGAAAGTAAACAACTGGGGAAAGGAGAGAGGAGATGGGGGTTGAATTATGTCATGCTTTCGTACATTCTGGAAAAATGTCTTCATTGCAACCTCGGATTCCTTCATTTTCTTATTTGGTAGATCATATTTCCAAAACAGTTTACTAATTATATCGCAAATTTCTGTGTGACTTGTTGAAAGTGAAGGAACTTTGATTCTAGTTAGTTTATGAGCAAACTCCAAATATATATCGTATTGGGTTTTAAGGTTCAATACTTGGACAGTACCTGGACCAAAGTTATTCTTTACTTACCTCATGCATTCCGAGCATCCTGATCATTGACAGCGATGAGTTTGCAAGTGCTTTTCGCAGCTTTCAGAGGCCAAAGCAGAGTTTTGCTGTCACTGTGATGCTAATAACAACTAGCATGCTAACCACACACAAGACAACTCTTTATAATTAGATGCAGACGGGACACAACAGCCTAATTTTGACCTCAAGAGCTGCTTATACAGTGTACACATTATTCAAGAGGTACATACATAGGAGTGTCCAGGAGGTAGCGTAACAGTTGATGCATGTGAAGAAGAGGAGCGTAGGTGGCTGATGGTTCTGCTGCTGCGCTGAAAGCTAACCTTTTGTTTTTTTTTAAGAAACAAATTATTTGCCCATGCCTGCCTGAATTTGCATCCTCTTTTCTCTCAAGTCTCTCTGACCAAAACAAATCAGCTTCTTATTCCCCAGCCGGCCCGGTTTGACATCAGCACAGCACTGTACGGTGATTACCAGCCCAGTGAGCGAGATGTGAGTGGCTACAGCCTGTCTGATTAACAGTGTGTCGGAGAGTTGTTGAGCAGCGGGTGCCATACTCCACTGGTTTTGGCTGCTGCCTCAGAGGACGGCCTATGGGACGGCACTACAGCGACTGGGGTCCGCAGCGCTAATTGATTTAGTCTAACAAGTGGATTTGGAGTTAGCATAAGAAACAGAGCGGCGGCTTGCTGTTTTCAATTTCTTGCTATATGAAAGGGCTGATGATTGCACACAGAAACAGTAGCGTGTGAGTTTGAGACCTTCTCTAACCCCAGCTCCCCCTTGTAAATAACTTTGGCATTTCCCAAGCAGTACATCCTGCAGATTTATGGGTGTCAAAATGGAGACAACATTCATGTTTGTACTGTCTCCTACGTCCCTTCTGTGTCTGTCGGTCTGGAGCTGGGTGGAGAGTCTGGCACCACCCTCACCTATGGTTACCACCCACTATTCACCTGGAGCCCATCACCGTCAAGCTTCTACCTATGGACTACAAAGACTCCACACACGCTGTCAGATCATCATGTTGCTTGGCCTAGTTAGCACATTGTGTTTTTCGGAGTACTTGGTTAGTTATTTTTTTTATCTTCAGACCCCATTTTTTTGGACCCACCTCAGTCTCTGTCCCAGCTCGCAGCCTTTGCATTTCCTTGTAATAAGCCCTATTCATGTTTTGAGTCCTGTGCCTGCATCTTTTGATCCACCAGTCATTACGACAATTGCACTGAAAAGGAACGAAAACTTGTCTGTATTGTGGGGGTTGGAATCTTCACAAATCTGAGTCTGAGGGCCTCCTGCTTGTTTCCATGGAAATTTTGTTTCTTTGGCAAACAATTTTTGAATGTTCTGAAGCATGGTTTTAACCTTCTGTTTCCATGGAATCAAGCAGGTGATGTGACACCTTAAAGTTACGTGGTCTGTCTTAAAAAAAAAAAATTGCATCTTAAATTGCATATTAAGTTTGTTTCTCTCTCATGGTTTTGGTTTTGCAGGAGGTAACAACCAAAAGTACATCTTCACTGTGGACTAATTTTCATCATTTGAATACTATTTCCTGCACTGAAGCCTGTTTTTTTCTTTACGCAATGTGCAACATACAAGATTCATATCCACATAAAATTAAATCATTTGTTAATTTGGTCAGGGCTGAATAACTTTATATACAATATGTCAGCTGTACAACTAAATACCAAAACGGAGGTGCCCAAATCCCTCAAAATACATCTGTTATAGGATATTTAAAGTATGGATGCGCCGATTCAGCTTTTTCAGTTCCAATTCAATATTGATACTTAAGTTTAAGTATCTGCTGATAACCGATGTTGACTGATACCAGTGTAGGGCCTGAAAATGGTTCTTATTTCCTTAAATCGGAGTTAACTTATTACACAATAGATCCAGTTTTAAAAGTCCAAACATGTCTCGTTCAAGACTAAAATCAGCCTGTAAATAGTTTCATTATGTCCAGTTAAAGGCTCAATGGCCCAATTATCAGCTTAACAGATACCACAGAACCAATACCTGATCCACCTCATTTTTCAGTATAGGAGCCGATAATCCCTGTTTAGGTAGCGGTGCATCTGTATTTTAAATTTGGATTTAACACTGAACCTGTTCTGTTAAGTTGCTCAGACACATACTTGCAGGTTGAGTTTCCTTGCTGGTCCCCTCCTCCCTGTGTCACTTTCTCCTCTAGTCCTCCCGGCATTACCCAGTTTAGCATCTCATTTGGACTGTGGACGGGGGTGGAGTTTGTAGGTTTTTAGTCCCACTTTAAAGTGACTAGCTTCTGCATCTTGCATGTTCTGACAGCTTCCGGCTTTGAGATACAGGAAGGCAGCAATTAACACCTTGTTGACATTTGCTTTGCTAGCTGTGGAGTAGGCTAGACAGAAAACAAGGGGGAGTGAAGTGAATGAAATCCATCCAAGAAACTTCCTCTTAACTCACATCTCCATCCTGTGGGGTTGTGTAACTTCTCTCTGACCTTTTGCCACAAAGAAATACACTTGGAAACAGTTTTGGTAGCTGAAACATCAACATCTAAATAAATAGACTTATTCATGGAGAGACATTTGTGTCAAGATGTTACTACTACTGTCCTATAAGGATTTAAACTGTTTAATTTCGGGGTTTAGTGGAGCTGTTGTGGTTGTACGTTCAGTGATCAAGCCATGTAGTTGTGGATTATTTGGTCAGATTGTGTAATATTAGCAGTTGGGTGAGAGATGCATTTTAGGAATTATTATATGGGCTTGCTGCCTACAGACCTATTGATCCATTGATAGAAACCCGCACCATTCACCCTCTGAGTCTATTATGGGCTCCTCCACTCTGTCACTCGTACATCATATTAATGCTCTCCGGGAGCCTGGTCATCAGTTTGCTACTCTGCACCACATTCAAAACCAGCCGGAAAAGACGCATTTCTTTAATTGTGCATAGGTTTTTGCAGACTTGTGCACTGTTTGTTCCTTAAGGTTGATGCCATCTCTTAGTTACCAGCTTTCGTAATTGATATTCTCAGTGCATGTAATAAAAATATGGACAGTCAAATCAAAAAAAGTTTCAAAAGTACTTCATTTCCACCTAACTATTGCTCAACATTGCATGAACATAGTTTGGTGAATGGTCACATTTTTATATAGCGCTGTTCCATCTTCAAGGCACTCAAAGCGATTTACATCAAGGAACCACTCACCCATTCACGCACACATTCATACAAGAGTGTACGCAGACACTGGGGACGAGGTGTCTTGCCCAATCTGTGGGTCGTGACCGCTCAACCAATGATGTTTATGTCGAGAGCAGGATTTGAATTGCAACCTTTGAATCTGTGGAAAAAAACACTCTACCAGCTGAGCTACAGTAGCTAGTTACGCACATACGCAAAATTATCGATTATGGTCTATTATAAATCTCAATGACAAAATCCTATTCTAATCCTCTTGACCTAGCAAAGACTGATTGAGGTGACACACTTCCAAACACACCTGCACTTGTACACGGACAAAGAGTTGGGATTTGCTTCGGAAGCCCCCTGCACGAGTTATGTTTACAAGAGGTCACGCTCTCGGCTAATGGACTGAAGCTTATCCCTGCAGAACAGATAAGTAAAACGGGGGAGCGTCAGACACTCGTCGAAGTAACACATGGGAAGCTGGCGGTCGTGCGCAGAGGAAGAGTGACAGAGCGGGCCAGATAGACGGAGGGCTGGGGAGACCGGGGAGGATGCGATTGTGCTTTAGCAGACTAGTACACATCCCTCAGTGTCACCTCCACTCAATGTCATGGCGCTCTCGGCCGACATGCTAATGCACATGTCACCAGATAGATGTTTCCGCCGTCCCGCGTCACTTCTCTTATCCGTCTTTCCCCATCTCTCCCCCCGCGCCTCTCTGCTCTCACGTTCCATCATGGCTCGTTTTATGGCATATATTCCCCATTCTAATCTGCCACAATCTCTCTGTCATTCGGTTTCCAGTCCCCATCACCAGGCATCTTCCCTTTTAAAAGTTTCAGTGTTTGAACAGCAGCTGTGGAGCCTGGAAATATATTTTATCCATTGGGAAACCGAAGCATATCATAGCATCAGACACGATCAAGTTGAGTGGTTTTAATTCCTTTGTCAAAAATGATATCTTTAATGGTGTTTGATATGAATTGGACAACACCGATATGAACTGATCTTGGTACTGAAAATCTAGGCTATGATTATTGCAACAAAATTGAAATCTAAACCAAAATAGTGACTTGAATAAAATGATTTCACCAACAGTGCCAAAGACTTTATAGAATAATTGGGGCTTTATGAGAAGTCAAATAGATCTAATAAACCAACTGGTTGTTTTCAGTATGTAATGGTTATTGCTGATCCTGATCACTACAGCACTTCAGAGTCACACTTGGATCGAAACATTTATGTAAATTTGGCTGAACACATTCTGTACTGTACAGGAGACACGGCACAGAGGAGATTGATTGACAATGGTCTACAGTCCTCAGCCAATCAGGACGCAGAACACAATGCACGTTCATACGCTTTAAAAAAGGGAGCAAAATTGCACCAAAAAAATCTGCGAAACAGCGAGAATGGAAGCGTGGGACCACTGTACACCATTTAATTTAATACTACATCGAACCCAATATTGTACTGATAGTGATTAGCCATGTAATACTACCAAAGTACTTTTCAAAGTAACCTCATATTAACTTTTGTAGTAAACACTTAGGTCTTATTTTTAAAACTGTACTATTCAACCAAGAAAAAGACTTTCCCGTATCCGAAAAGAAAACCCTGAACTTGTTGCTAGTTTATGAGCATTTATAGAGAGGAAGTAATAGTGTTAGCATCTCCACAGACAGCTAGCCTTCACAGATGGCTGGGTCCTGGCTCTGTACAGCAGGGACAGACTCCTGCTGAGAGGGTGTTGTTCAGCTTTGGAGATCTTTTTGAACTATTGTCAAAATACGGAGCTCAAAGCCACGGGAGAGCTTCCTGTGTCTGCTGCCTCCTCTAAAAGTACTGACCTAGTTTGTGCTCAGATCTCACATCAGACCGCCGCTTGGGTCAGGAGCGAGCCCCCAGTTGTATTGTCTCTCTATTCAATTATACATGAGCTAAATCCAACTGTAGCTTGTAGGTATTTCAGAGGATCTGGCCAGAGTCAAGTTTTTTTTTTTTTTTTTTTGTTCCTAAGAGAATAGAGGCGGAACAAAACATAGAGTTTATAGAAAAGTAGACATGATTTTTTGTTTAGTTTAAGGTTGCTAATTTTGATCATAAGCCATGTATGATCACTCAGCAGGTGGCAATACGAGCGGGAGACAAGTCAATTTAAAAATAAACCAGCAACGCCACCAGTTTTAAGTAGAAAAAAAACTGAAACTGAACAAACTGTAGGTATTTCGTTGATGGAGGCCTTTGAATTCCACGTTAAAATAGTAGCCTTTATTTTAAATTACATATAACTTGACTTCTGACTGTTATAATTGAATTTACTTGAACAGTGTGGTTCTTTATGTTCACAGGTCATAATTACTTTCCAGCCATGCAGTTACGAGTTTTACATTTTAAAGTTCAGTTTCACATTAGGCCAGGGAAGAACAAAAAGGTGAAGAAAGACAGCAGGATGAACTGCAGGGTGTAGCTTATGCAAAGCCCATAACTGCTCCAGAGCTCGCAGGTATGCTCGTTCAGTGACATCAGGACACGGACCCATCAGAGCAGCCATCGCGCAAAACAGAGGGCTACGAGGGCTGAAGAGCAGAGCCGAGAGCCTCAGCTACACCTCTGGTCTACCATCATGGAGGAGAGGGCAGATGACAGCAGGTGGAAATGAGCAAGTCAGAGGAAGACCAAAGACGGCTGGAAAACCTTTATAGTTTTTGCTCCACTGCCATCTGCTGGTCGCTTCACAAATCAACCCTACAAACGTGCTTTTTTGTGTGTGTGAAAGCTGAATTTTGAGTGAACATCATGAAGATCTCTGCTGTCAATAGGGGGGAATCATGGTGCGTCCCAGTTATCCTTGGAGGTTGGATTTTCCGAGTTCTGACTTGTACATGGCAACTAGATCACAATTAGAAACCCGACAATTAAAATATTAAGAGCATTTGTGTTCCCCTTAAGTTGCTCCCTGCTGTCCCCCCGCTGTCTGTGAGCCTGTTTCTGTGTGTCTACAGTTATAAATTCTCTGTTATGCTAATGTTTCTACTCTACATAAACACAGAGCTAATGTGAAGAAAAGCAGGAATTCCCTCTCAAATGGTTGGTGAACATTTAGTGAATAGTGTATTATATAAAAGGCAGCATTGTTTTAACATCGGAATATTATTTCTTTCTTCCTATTATTATTTTTTCCCCGAACCAACCGCCTCAACCCAGTGAACAATGTGAAAACTCATGAAAATTCTCAGTCTGTGCTGCAAAGCTGCAAAAATTGAACAAATTGAATTTTTTTTTTTTTTTTTACAAATTGTTCCCATTTGCAGATATGAACTCCGATTTCAATAAAATTTTAATCAGTTGCTAAATTGATAAAGCTCTTTCAGCAACTTAATATGAAAAAATTTAATCCGGCACATTTGTGTCCTCCACAGTTTGAACCAAAATTTATTATGAAAACAAAAACAAAATTCTGAAATTTTGCAAATTGAAATTTTGCAAATTGACCTGATAAAAAATGTTAATGACACCCATGCCAAATATTTTTTTTACAGCATGATTGTAGAGATAGGTAGAGATAACAGTAAGCTATTCTGCTTCAAGTTATTCCAATGGTAAAATCACCAAATTTTACAATGGGTATACAAATTGCAACCCATTTTTGGTGCACCACGTCACAAAAAAAACAAAAAAACCCCCAAAAAACTAGAATATGATACAATAGTGCCCTCTGTAAAATCAAAACTCATTGTGCCAGTGATAATACCCATAAAATGAACTTGGTCGTAGAGAAACAAAATTTGGGTGGTGGATCAGTCATGTTGTTCCAAACCCAAAAATATATTATGCAGATGCTAGGCAGCCAACAGGAAGTCATTCATATTTGATTGCTCATGTGACCTGGTGCCATTTCCCTTCCCTGTACTTTAACAAACTCGTCCTAGAGTTTTTAACCTAGCGTCACCAGAATCATTCTATATCAGCAAGACAAGTTGGACATAAGAAGTTCTTAGAAGCTTTCTAAAAGACAGTGCAGATTTCAGGTTTGTTTTTGCAGCTTACCATCAAACTTCGACGAGTGATAGTTCACACATACTTTGGCCAATTTCACTCAAACCCTCGCCCTGAACAGTGATATAAGAAAATCAAAAATGGGTGCAATAGGGCCCCTAGGGATTTGTAATGGAACAATAATATTTTACTTTGTCATCAACTAAAAAAATTTGGTACACATATCCGTGACATGGTCTCAACCAAAAAAGTCCAAATAGCATATATGCTCGTCCCAGCAAAAAAATTACATTGTGACCACGCCCTCTTACAAAACAGAAGTCTGCCATCTTGGATTAATCATGTGACATATGTCATTCTACAGTCCTGCATCCTCCTGAATTCTGTCACATTTTTCATTTATTAAACTTTGAAAGCATGCACAATCTAAAGTGTTGGCACATTTTCAAAAAGGCGGATTAACACCCCTGACTGGATGATAGATGAAATGCACATAAAAATGATTGTGGACATAATAATGCAACCCAACAAAGAAATAGAGTGTGTGAGACAATGCACCACTATATACTAAAAAAGGGATGGAATTGGTTACGTTAGCGCCCTCTGCAAGTGCTCTGAGTGGTGACGGGTGAGGGCCGATCATTCCCGCTTGCGGCTACATTATTATTATTATTATTAATATTATGACATCGTCTCTGCTCCCTGCTGTGCTGAGCTGGCGCTTTCCTCTGAGGGAGTGATGAGGTCAGTGCCTAGATGTCAACTATAAAAGCTGCAAATGCTTTTCATTTAATAATCCATTTCACCTTGGCACAGTAGCTAAAATGATGCTATTTTTATCGTGGCATAAATTAAGCTCTTGGGTTGCAGGAATAGATATTAATTTGTCATATTCAGATGGGGGCGGGGAGGTTCAAAAAATAAAGTATTCAAAAAAGACGTGTGAGCGGGTTGGTAGCTCTGTTAGTAGAGATGGTCGCCCTCTAACCTGAAAGTCAAATTAAAATGTGCAAGTCCCAAGTTTGGACATGGCGCGATGTGGTATTAAAGATGCACTATTGCCACTTTCCAGGTGGGAGGGTCTATCACCTGCTTGTCTCTATGAATATATTGTTTCCTTGCCATGGATGTTTCACAGTACGGCATTAATCTTATAGGAAAGTTACGCAATCCACGTCCCACGTCATAGCAACAATGCCCCATATATGGAGAACATATAATAGTAAAAGCTCTTAAAGGTACAGTAAGTTTCTGGAGATGGCACGATTCCATGTAAATAGAAAGTTTAAGCCATACTTCAGAACATTGTAGATGGAGAAAGACGATTTTTACGACATAGTGTGGAAGAATGACAAAAACAAGCAGGAAGAGGCCCTCCTGCAGGCCAAATAAGAGTCAGGTTTATGGAGATGCAAGCCTGCGCAGAGTAAAGACGTGTTTTCTTTTCCTTTTTTCAATAAAATAGTAAAAAAAACATGCCTTTATTTTAGTCTAAAAAGTTACACACTGTGGCTTCAATCCGTATGGTTTAGATGATGTACTCCAGATTGATACACCAACCCAAAAGTCTACCAAAAAAAACACAATTTCTTTCATTCATAAATCCCACTGTCTTATCTCTTTGTGTAGACACTGCTCAATGGTTTGTTTAAGAACTCTGTACCTTTGGAATGTGACCTTTATCCACAGCAGTCAGACACAAGCGCCGCTCTGACAGCCTCATGCTGCGCCTGCCCCCGGTGAGCAGGGCCCTCATGATGCAGTGCAAGGGCGCCCTCCAGTGGAAACCAGCAGCATTACTCTTACTGACCAAATTTCACTTTTTCAGATTAAAATTTTAATATTGGGAAAACAATATCTCATAATAAAGTTTGGGGTTTTTTTTCTTCTAGGAGTATAAATTGAGAAATGTATTTGGTGATGGGTATTTGCATTTAGGTATTTGCCAGTACTTATTTACTTTTCCAGTACTTACTTATGGGAGACCACACACACCATCACTTCACACAGACATTTTTAAGTAACTTTCAGCATCTCAAAAATGCTAAGACTAATGCATCAATCCAGTGAGGTTCATTCATTCATTTTTTTCATTTTTATTCATTTTTTTTTTTTTTTATTAAATTTTTTTCTATACCAAGGTTTAATTTGTTTTCATACCAGTCAATTTAGAGAGTTGACAGTCCCGACGGAGCAAACTTCATAGGGACAGAGGACACCGAACATCATAGCTGGATTTAAGGAAGCAACTGAAATATGGAAACGTATCCACTGGACTTTAAACCGGGACGAGGGGGCCTTTTTACTCTCGCACACTCGGCGTCAAAACCTGTTTAAATCAGCCGACCGGACATGTCACGGCAACATCATGAGACCACTCTGAGGAAGAGCATCCAAACTGTCACGTATGAAAACAAACTTAACCTTGGTCTGGAAAAAGAATCAGTTAAAACAGATGAATGCGTTATTAATATTATTTTGTGTAAAGACATGGTGAAATATGTTTGTTTTACCGACAACTGCAAAACAACCGTCTAAAAGATGTATTTATGATGGAGAAATACACTTAAGACAAGAAAACTGAAATTATATTCAGTCCAAAGTGGGGAAATTCCATGGTTGCAACGCAAAGTACAAGAACAGCATAAGAATTAAAACATTTGTACAAAAAATTTTAGATGACAGTTTAAATATAGATCTTAAAGGACCTATATTACGATGTTTGATCTCTGTTGTAGTGGTGTTTCTTCGTCACAAACATACCCGGAGTTGTGTTTTGTGCCATTTACGCATTTTTGGCACAGGAATGGATTTTATAAATGCTATATAGACAAATTAAAACCAGTTTTGTGTTTTGTCATGCATATAGTTGTGCTTTTGCAACTGCCAGTGGACTGTGTAACTCAGAGCTGTCCAGACTTTTTTTCACCGAGGGCCACATATTGAAACTTCTGTGGAGCAAAAAGCCACAGAATAAGGCCAGGAGCGTTTATGTTAAGTCTGTATCACATCAACATGTTTGTTAAGTAAGTTCAATCAGCGGAATGTTTAAACTGTAAAGATTTTTCAACCTTTTGGTCATTTGGGCCAATTCGGGAAGACGCTTTAGGGCCAAGAAAAGCTGATCTGAGGGAATTTGCCCATAGTTTGCACGTCCCTGATGTAAATCTTTTGCAATTTGCCCTTTGAAAAGTGAGCAGTCCTTCCAGAACTCCAGCCTGAGTCTCCTTTACCTGCCTTTCACCTTCACTAGTCTATTGAAGCTTCAGATATAATATTACTGTACACTGTATGTCTTTGAATTACATTTTTGGAGCTTGAAATGAGATCTTTATGAACATATTTTAACAGCTTTATTAAATTTAAGATTATTCCACCTTGGAATTTGACTTAAAAAATCTAGAGTAAACACTATTTTACTCTCATAACCTAGAATATAACCTTGAATGGAGTAATTTTCATATAACGTTATACTTTTATACTTTTACTCAGGGGCGTTGAACTGGGAAGGTAAAGGGTACTGTTTATCCAGGGCCCAGTGCCAGAAGGGGCCCCTCAGCGTCACTAATGTGCATTTTTCATAAGATAATATATAGTGTGGGGCCCCAAGATGATTTTTAGCTAGGGCCCAGAATTTGTCCGCTACACCCCTGATTTTACTCCTACTTGAGATATGTTTTGGTTACTTTTCCCCATTATAAGTCTCTCAGTGACATAAAAAAAACTTTATATTGACAATACCACATAAATGATTTGAACATTTGTGCTTTTTGAGATATTTTTCTGGTATTTTAAACTATTTAAAATACCAGAAAAATAATCTATTAAAATAAATTAACAGAAGCCCAAATGAACCTCACTGGACTATAGATTTGACTGAGACAAGCGAAAGGGCAGGACTGCTAATGAAAGCCTCATTTTGAAGTTGGAGCCAATGCAGGATCATAATAGCTGCATGGTATTTGGGTATCTCTGAGCGCTTTATTACGGCACATTCCGATGATTTTCATAGATTCCGCGTGACATTTGCCTCTCTGTGTTTTTTTTTTCCTCTCGTTTTCGATCTTCACCTCATAAAGAAGTTGCTTAATTGGAGCTTTTAGTAGACAGACGCCGCCCACAGACTGACTTTTTCAAACTTATCGCTGGTTTTAAAGCGATAGAACTTTGTCAGAAAATCAATAACAGTTGTTTTAAGTCTATGACACGTGAGTCACAGAGAATCCTGCATATTATTAACGACGGTATTCTTCTTCTACCATCCGAAAGGTTATGTATGCTTTGTTTGATGGTGTGCAGACTGTCAGGAAGCGCTGGAGGCACTATTTTGCTTGAAATGAGAATGGTGATTGTGAGTTTAGCTGTCAGCTTGACAAGTCAGTGACAACGCAAAGAGACTTCAGTAACACGGTTTCGTTTGAAAACATCACAACAGTAGAGACGGTGGAGAAACAATTCTGCTTTACTGAAAATAATAATAATAATAATAGTGTTTACTTATATGCGTTTGCTTTTCGTATTATATTATAAAAGCCATGATAAAAAAGACACAATTATTGCCTTTTCAAACATGACTAAACAACACTGAGATCCTTAATTCCCTGTCTAAATACTCACTATCCCTGCAGTATGGGATCAGCTTTTTAGACCTGAAAATGATTGTCCAGTGATGGTATATTGATGTCATACCTGAAATCCATCTTGAACTCTCTCATAAGGCAAGGTAAGTTTATTTGTATAGCACAATTTGCACACAAAGTAATTCAAAGTGCTTTACAGAATAAGAAGTGTGAGATGGTTCATGTGGCACTAACATGTAGGAGATGTACTTGGCCAGAGAGACACAAGCAGAGCCGCTTTAAAGTCTATTCTCTGAGCCACAGGAGCCAGTGCAGAGACCTGAGCGCAGGACTTATGTGCTCGTACTTCCTGGTTCTAGTCAGGACTTAAGCAGCAGTTATCTGGATGTTCTGCAGCTGTCTTAACGCTCGTTTGAAGAGTCCAGTGAGCATCGGTTAACGTAGTCTAATGTACTGGAGGCAAATGCATGGATAAGTCTCTCCAAGTCTGGTTTTGACAGTATACTTTTGATTTTTTCAATGTTTTTTAGATGATAAAAAGCTGCAGAAGTTACTGATTTGATGTGCCTGTTAATGTTCAAGTCTCGTGTGCGTTTGGACTTGGACATTGTATTCCTGGTCCAATCAGGGCAGCAACAGGGTTCAGAGAGAAACAAACCGAAACACACTTGACAATGCCGAGGGGCGTAAATAGGCAAATTTTAGAAGGAATGTGGATTATTTATTTTGGAAAAAAAACATGCAAAGGGAAGCGCTTTGTTGATTTGTGGGTCAGGCGTCTGGGCTTTTGGAGGTGGATTACATTTGATTTCTTTGCTTGTTCTGCTGTTCCGCTTTGCAGATTCAGTTTCAGAAAGACAGATTATGTGTAGAAAAAGAGTGTTACACATATCATTCTCCTGCCAGGTTAATAGCACATGTTGTCTCATCACTGGATAGCCTTCTTCTGTTTCTAACTGGAATTAAGTTGGAATCTTGACCAGCTCATGTGTAACCGGTTCATATATATCTACATAACTACACAAAATGTTTTTTTTTTTGGTTTATTGCAGTTTTGTTCATACCTGGCATTTGATTTACTGCGTAGCCTTGGTCTTCCAGCCGCCTCTTCTGTATTTTTGTTTCTTCTTTATCTGATTGTACAGGGTGACCCAAATGTCACTGACTTTTTAAAATCTTGAATAGCTCCTATAATTCTTAAGTTATATTCACCAAATTTTAGCGGTTGGTAAACTGATCCTTCCAAGGTTTTTGGCAATATCTACGGTTATAATTGTTCACTTACACTTGAAGTTATCACTACTTAAAACTAGGTGTCCACCATTTTCGGTTTCGCACTGAATAGCCCGATCCAACACACTTTGAATAACATTTGAAAATGAATAACATTTCCGGGCTTATGGCTCTTATTTGATCCTCGATATTTAGTTTTAAGTCATTTATTGTCTGAGGTTTATTCACAAACACCTTTTCTTTAAGATAGCCCCACAGGAAGAAATCGGGACTAGTCAGGTCTCAGGAGATCACATACTGCCCCCTGTCTTTGAAAACGACTTATTATTCCTTTAATGGCATTTACACTTGGGGCATCTCTGGTATTAAAATGTTGACGGTAACACCGCTGGGTTTCTGAATTTGACCCATGTGACTCAAAGTACCACTGTACAATGAGGGTTCGTTCTTCGGTGCTGTATCTGCTCATATTAATGTCAGAAGGGTAATTGCTCTGAAAAAATGAAAGAAAAATATTTAGAAACAAAAGAGTTATGAAATTTTTTTCAACTGTCAGTGACTGTAATAAAGATATTATATCATATTATACTGACCTGTATAAAGAAGTGGACTAAGTGAGTGTGACGTCACCTTGGAGCCAAATGAAGCTCATCGAGGTTAACAGTTATAGGGGCGAATTTGGAGCCAAGTTCCATATTAGGAATTTCAAACGCAGTATCATAGCAACCAAAGACCCAATCGTGAGGGAAAGAAGGCACCAGATTTGTCTGTTTTTAATGTTTATATCTTGATTTTTACTGACACAATAGCAAAATACAAATACCAGGATCATGTAGAGTGGGTTAATACTAACATTTAAAGACCAAAATGACGAGCCTGACTGCAGCAGTTGGTCAGAAGTGCGCCCATGCTCACTTCCTATTTAGAACATAGCAGCACGTTAGCTATGTCCATTCATATATAAAGCATATGGTTTGACCGTTGCCTTCTCCCTTTGTAAATCCAGTATTGGCAAGAGTAATCTATTGTAATCTCATGTTTTAAGTATACTTTTTAAAATCTTTTTTACTTGTACTTAAGTTGATATTAATCTCTGATGTCGCTCCATTGTTTTATTTTATTCATGTGAAAATGTGCAGGGAGATGCTGACTCTGTCCATTATCTCCTCCCCTGTAGTTTGGACTGGACTGATAAATAGTGGCACACGTTGATCCTATTTTCTATTATTGTGAACTAGATTAAACGGAGCGTGCCTCCAAAAGTTCCCGCTGTGTCCTGTGGCTCCTTAATGCACCACAAGCTACAGAAAACAACACAACACAGACGTCCCACAGTCACACATGAAATAGATATTTGTAACTTTGCTGTTTCAGTCAATTCTCATTAGATCACTTGTTGTATGAAGATGGTTGGCACTTGGTGGGTTGCGGCTCTCTCTCCCACATTTTGCGAGTAGCCAACACAATTCCATCAGGATTAAACCAAGTCTAAATTGTGTGGGGTTTTGACTAGCCAAAAACTCTGCTAGTCTAAACAGTAACCAACTGGATTTATTCCAGGTTTAAAAGTCCTACGTTATGCACAACTGACTCATGTGAACTTTTAGTTATGTTATAATGTCATTACCTCCTCAAAAATATACCTGCACTTGTTTTGCTTCAGTCACATATTTTTTTTCAGATTCAGATGTCTCTACATCTCCAAAGCTCAAAATGCTCTGTTCCACCTTGTGATGTCATTTAGTGCCATCCATCCATTTTCTTCCGCTTATCCAGAACCGGGTCACATGGGCAGCAGTTTAAGCAGGGACTCTCAGACTTCTCTCACCCCAGACACGTCCTCCAGCTCCTCCGGCCCCCAAGGCATTCCCCCTGTTCCCCTTCACCCCCGTCTCCCAATCCATCGCTACTGTCCCCGACTGCCACGCAGTGTTGCAGAGACGTGTCAACCAAGACAGCCCCACAACATCCAGAGACTTAAGGTACTCGGGATGGATCTTTTCCACTCCCAGTGCCTTGCCACCGAGGAGCATGCCAAACACCTTGGTGACTTGGTGATGGACTTCAGGTTTCTGCAGGGTGATGGGACAAGTTTCACCTGACAACATCCCCAGTCGAGGTCCCCCACCCACACTGTAAACAGTATGGGTGAAGCACTTCCTCATCCTGAGGCGCTGGACGGTTTGCCACGATCTCATTGAGGCTATCCGATAGTCCTCTTTCATGGCCTCCTCGAACTCCTCCCCCATGCAGTGTCGAACTCAATCTGGAAGACACCGGACGGGATATCATCAGGCTGAAGAATGAGTGCTATTGAGCCTTGTTGGCAAAAATTTGGGGTTGGGAGGAGGACTATTGGTGTCCACCACTGGGTTCAGAGGCAAGCACGGCAGACCTTACGACCACAGCTACAAGCGGCTGCATCGACAATAGAGGCAGAGAACATGGCCCATTTGGAATCCATGTCCCCAACCTCCCCTGGGATCAGGGAGAAGCTCTCCCGGAGGTGTGAGTTGATAACCCCCCTGACAGAAGGCTCTGCCAGACTGTCTGGCTTCCTCCTCTGCCAGCAGATCCAACTCACTAGCAGGTGGTGATCGGTTGAC
Source organism: Periophthalmus modestus (assembly GCA_019594935.1). NCBI lineage: Eukaryota > Metazoa > Chordata > Actinopteri > Gobiiformes > Gobiidae > Periophthalmus > Periophthalmus modestus. Next base: position 15,205,328 of record JAIEZT010000016.1, read on the forward strand.
AGCTCTGCCCCTCTCAAATTAACTGCTACCTTTTTACCTTTATTTCAGTATAGATTTGCAATTCCAGAGCTGAAATCATCCAAATAATTCTCGTGAAGGTGTATAGATTTTAAAAACACAATGGAGCACTTTGTGTATTTCCATATGACATCACAAGGAGCAACAGAGGTTTTTCTGTTTGAAAGAAGAAATCAGCCTAAATATGCAGAGTTTGTGTATTAAACGTGTGAATGAAGCAAAACTCCAGGTATGTTTTTTAATGCGCAAACATTATAACAGATCAAAAAATAGCGTAATATGGGCCGTTTAAAGTCAGTTAAAGTCAGAATTAGCAAAAGAGCCTATGTGTTCTAACTAGAGTGTTTACACAACTTAGGAACCAATGATCTGGCGAAACCCTAGAACTTACTATTTGGTTCTGTTAAAACTGTATTCAGAGCACACACAATGCATCGCAATTCTGTGTTCAGATCCACATGAATGATGCGCTCCATGATTTTTCCATCCACTTAAGGTGACAGATCCAGTACCATACCGAGGCTTTACAGCATGTAATGAAAAAGTCCCATTACGGTCACAGCACACGGACTTAAATCATCAATTCCTGAGGTCATCCATAGTATAGCCTGCTCATACCAGACAGTGATGTGCACTCAAGAAAACTTATCTTGACCTTCTCATGTTTCAACTTGCTATAGAAGTTAAAATGCTTGGTGCAACTTAGTCCTTGCTGCCGTTGTATGAGCCCATGTTCATTTTGGTAAGAAATTTTAATAGTTGACTATGGTAATGGTAAATAGTTAAATTCTTATGTAGCGCTTTTCCACCTTCAAGGATTTTTATGTAGCGCTTTACATCAAGGAACCACACATCTATTCACACACACACATTCATACACCGGTGTACGCAGACACAGGATAAGTGTCTTGCCCAAGGACACAACGTCAGCATTCATCTGTGGGAGCTGGAATCGCACCACCAACCTGTGTGACATTGGATCTGACTGCTCAACCAATTGTAATATGATGAATTGTAAGTAATTTCTCCCTGGGACATGTGCAGACTGTATGTTGAGTTTGGTTATGGTCTGGTTTGGAGCTCTGGGATTGAATAGTGCAGTTTAAGTTTTTATTTTTTTTATTAGAAAAAAATAATAATGAAACTTATTATTTTTTTTTTTTTTCCTCTTTAATATTTTCTTGTTATGACATAGAAAAAAAAAAATGAAACTTATTATATATATTTTTTTTTTATTGAAATCTTTCAATCTTTTATCTTATTATTTCAAATGCAATACAAGATGGGCTCAGAAAAAAATTCAATTCAAAAGCCGTTCAAAAGACAGGTGCAGATGTGTGACATAAAATTGTATGAAAATAAGGTAAGAAATGACCAACTGTCATTATGATGTCAAACTATTGGAGTGTGTTTACCCTTTGTTCACAATTAAAATAAAACTCTCACTCGTGTCGCTTGCTAACTGTCTTATGATTCTGATATGTTTTTTGTTCACAAAGCTCTCACTCGTGTCGCTTGCTCTCCTTCTGTTCTGATAATAATGTCAGTTCAAATTAATCAGTGTAATAATGACAAAAGTTCTTTTAAAAAAATAATCCAACCACTCACATTACTGAACTGGTCAAAAGAGCCGACTCGTTCACAAACGTCACATCACTACCGGACTGGCATCTCCAGTCCAGAAAATACATTACATTTGTCCAAATATGGGCAGTTTTAAAAGTCCAGACCACTGCAATCTCTGTAACTTTGTAAGAAAACCCATGCAGTATATTCCATGCAGTCCAATGGCAAAAAACAGATATCTTTGTTTTGAAAAATTGCCAAAAAGTGTTTTTCTTTTTGTTACCGTCTTCTTCAGATATTATCAGTGACAGTAATGTATAGCAGGTTTTATCAGGAACGGAAGGAAAAATATTTAGATAGCAGTAAAATACATTTATTTTTTGGAAATATCACTATACTAAGAGTAAACTGCAAGCCTCCGATCACTTTGAAAAAAAATGGAAATGAACTCTTCATATGTTTAAAGGTCCTATATTACGCAAAATTGACTCTTGTGTGCGTTTAGTCATGTTAAAACCTTCTTACCTTATTAAAAATATACCACAAAACATTCACACATGTTTAAGTAACCCGTTATTATTAGTCTGTCTACATCTCAAAGCTCAAAATGCTCTGTTCCACCTCGTGATGTCATGAAGTGGTAGTTTTCAAGTTACCATTTACCTTTAGTTCAGTAGAGATTGGCAGTTCCAGGGCTGAAATCATCCAAATGATTCTAGTGAAGGTGTATGGAGTTTAACAACACAGTGGAGCACTTCCTGTATTACCACGTGACATGAACTCAATGTAAGTTTGTGATGAGGAAAGAACATTATAACATAGATCAGAAAACAGCCTAATACGGCCCTTTAACAGCTGATGGAGAGAAGAGAAGAAGGACACGGTATCAGCTCTGCTCCTGAAAGTCGAACAGACGGTGGGCCAGTCCCTCTTCAGAGTGAACTGCACTGCTCATGATGTTCCACACTCATCAAACCATCAGCGTGTGTGGAAGCAGGTGGCCAACCAGGTGCGCGGGAGGAGACGGGCCTCGGCTCGACGGCACGCGGGCACGACTTTCAAAGAGTTAGCACGAGCGTGATCATTACCCAAGTGTAGCGCCGCTGACGAGAAGCGAGAGTTCACTAAACACTACCGCCTTAAGAGGGTCATTCAAGAAACGCCGCACAGACAGGCTGAGATTGAATAGCTGTGGGTTTCATAATGAGGAGAAGTGAGGAGCATCGCCATAGTGATTAACGAACAAAATATAATATCGCTTTAATAGGAAAAAAAGTCTTGCGTATAACAGGAAGATGTAACTCATGAGAAAGAGAGGGGGAAAAAGCTATAAATTAATAATAGTAAAAAAAAAAAAAAAATAAAATGAAAATTCTTCAGAAAATTTCATTGTGAAATTTAAGTTTGCACCAACCAGAAATTGCAACAGTCCTTTTTTTTTTTCATCTTTTATTTCATTTCAAGTGTGCAAATTCAACGAGTTAAAGGTACTCAATTGTCTCTTTGCCTGGAATTATTATCCGCACTATGGCATTAAATATATAACAAACCAAACAAAGCGTGCACCAGAAAAAGTTACGCAGTACACCTTTAACATGTTTGTGTTTTTTGACCACTGGTCCGAAGGTTGGCGGTTCAAATCCCACTCTCGACATCAAAAAAAAAAAAAAAAAAAAAAATCATCATTGGTTGAGCGGTCAGATCCACTAACCCACAGGTTGGCGGCGTGATTCCAGCTCCCACAGATAAATGCTGTGGTTGTGTCCTTGAGCAAGACACTTAACCCAGTTACCAAAGCCAGAACAGAACATCTCTGTAACTTACACCTTCATAACTCGTGGATATAGTTTAAATTGTGTGTTTTAGCCTCTTGTTTTCGGGTGCAATTTCGAGAACATTGAGCTGATTATTCAAAAAATGTTGTTGTTTGAATTAATAATCGCTATGGCAACAACCCTCCCATGGATATCAGGAGAGGACAGCGCATAATAACAGTAACAGAAGTGATCATTTCAAACTGTTTCAAGGATTTCTGGGACTTACTTAGCCTGTAATAAATGACGGGCTAAATATTTGCTGAGCTAAATCTGCATGACAAGAATTTACAAGTGTAATTAGACATCAGCTTGCTTCTATAAACAAAAAGTGCTTGGATCTGAACAGAGCGCAGAACTTAAAATAACTGAAGTAGAGAGAACGCTTTTTTTTTTTTTCCTGCTCCTTCTCTCAAGTGAAAATATCTTTGGGGCTTCCGCTTTTACACTATCGCTCTATTGTTGTCAATATCATAACTCATTAATCTGGATCAGCTTTGTTCTGCCTTTCTCTCTCTTTGGGTTCCTGCACGTCTCTCTCCGCCCGCTCACATATATTCACTGGCCTACACATGTGTCGGTGGTATCTCTATTCATAATGCATAGCTTGTGATCAGACAGAATGTTTTATAAGGCTTTAGTCTGGACTTGGCTGGGCTCAGGGAGACAACAAGAATAACATGGCGTACATGTAGCATAAATTGGAATACTCACCGCACAGTGTCGGAGTCATCGATGAAAAATATTACAGAAATGTTAGGTTGAAAAGTTGAAAACATCGACTTTTTTTTGCAAACAAAATGGCACGTGTACTTTTGTATTGTATTGCATGTAGTTTGGTATTTGTGCTTTGGTGCGATAAAAGGATCCTGTTCAGTCAGGTTATGTGATTTATGCAGATTAGTTTGAATAAAAGTTTAAAATAATAGCAATTTTATTCATACAGTGCATTTAAAAACAACTTCAGCTGACCAAAGTGCTTCAAATATACAGAATAACACATAACATAAAACACCGAGAAATCACCGTCTATCTTGTATTAGCTTGTATTAGGGGCCAGAGGCGATTTCAGGTCTGGGTCCTCTCAAGTCGCTCAGACTGACCACGCCTCCTGCCGGATCAAGAAACCCGTTGAAATCAGAAAGCAGGGTGCAGACACTATCAATTGAGATGAAGGAGCGTTCATTCTTTCACACACCCAGACAGGAGCATGGCGGCAGGAGGCGTGGTCAGTCTGAGCGGCCTGCTGGGTCCATTACGCTGACCACTGACCACGCCTACAGGAAGTAACAACAGCTAAGACATCACCATCAAACCTGGACAATATGACTATGGCACGATGAAGTTACAGAAGTAGATTTAACAATGAGCTTACCGTAAAAGGTCCATATTACACAATTTTCTGATTTAAGTTATAATATTGTTTCTTCATCACAAACATACCTGGAATAGTTTTTTTTTTTTTTTTTTTTCACACACACATTTAACATGCAAGTCTTCCATATTTAGCCTGAGTTCTTCTCTCAAATAGAAAACCTTGTTCTGTGATGTCATGAGGTAATGCAGGAAGTGCTGCACCGCATTTTTAAACTCCATAAACCTTCACTAGATTTGGATAATTTCAGCCCTGGAATTTCATCAAAATTCAAAAGGTAAAAGGTAAAAGGTAGCTGTTAACTTTGGTGTAATGTCGGACCTTAAAAGCGTAACTTTTCTCGTGGTTGGTCCATCAACCGCTTGTCTCCATGACGATTTTATAGTTTTGCCTTTGTTCCACAGTAATCAATTGAATGTGTTTTAATTACTCAGAAATATCTTGAAAAACATGCATTCTTACTGCATGCGTGATCACATCTTCACAGATCTGACCTGTAAATTGGCCTTGGTTGGGATCATAGACTGTATACATAAATGGATGTAGCGAATCTGCTAGCTCTATTCGACTCTGGCTCCAGTTCACTTTACATTGAAAAATCGTCACCCCTCTCTCTATAACTGCTGCTGTGAGCCTCGTCATTTTTGTCTTAAAATGTTCATATTAACCCGCTCTACATGATCCTAGTATTTCTATTTTGCTGTTGTGTCCGTAAATCAAGATAAGAACATATTAATAACAGACGAATCAGGCGCCTTCTTTCCCAGGTCACTCCCGCTACCATTAGTAACAGGTTTGAACGACAGCATTAAACTAAACTCACGGTGTGGGCAGGAACGGGCGTTACCTTCAACAGCCTGGCTTTGGATTGGCTCTTTGGTTGCTATGATACTCATGGTCAGAAGTCCAGATATGGAACTTGGCTACACTATAACTGCTAGCCTTGACGAGCTTCATTTGACTGGAGCCGAACACTGTGGGTGACGTCACACTCACTTAGTCCACTTCTTTATACAGTCTATGGTCGGGATAGATAAGTTTAAATCAATACTGTGAAATATTTAAGTCAAACGCAATAAAATCTCCATGGGGACAAGCATATAGCTCTCTATCCACCAGTAAAGTTACACAGTGTTGTAATGTTCTCTTATTGAAACACACATACCTGTAAAATCACTGAGGTTGTCTCTTTCTGGACAGACAGACATAACAAGATGGTAGGTTGATTTTTACAGAATGCAGCAAATTTCAGCTTTATTCTTTCACACGGTAAGTACAAACTGAATGTGCTATGAAGGAATTGAACTATTAGCATGCTAGTTGCAAGCAATGGTTTCTATGGTTGTATATGTGCACATATGTCTCGCATAATACCTGCAGCCAACTGAGAGCACAAGCGACCAAGGAAACACAAAGTTTGGCATACGAACAAGATTTCACCATAACTATTTACTTTCGAACGGAAATGGATTTTACCGAACAAAAATAACACTATAATCCAACTGTTTCAGCTCATTGGTTCTGCTGCGGGGGCAAAAGCGAAATATTACACATTTTATTTATTTATGCAAGACAGCGGTGTTTACTTTAGAGTGCAGAACATAAGCTCCTGGTGAAATCTGTTGATTCTCTCCCCTCATTTGGCCCTGGGTGCTTATCAGTCTATGCAGATAGGAACGGTGACATGTGCTAGCAGTACAGAGGAGCATATGGCATCTTCTCGTGTAGAAATAAATAAATATATCCATGAATAAATAAGCTTCCATAACATCAACGTGCTGCCGCAGTCATTCTGGCACCAGACATCAGAAAAAGCCAAGTCGCAATAGGATTTCAGCAGTTTGTCCCGTTTAGCTTGCCGTCCGTCCTTGACCCTCACACCAGTGCTGGTACAAGCAGAAGGTTTGATGGATCGGTAGCCAAGGATTTTAAAAGAGTCTTGTTAATGGAGTAAGAACAAAGAAGAAACAAGTAGCAAGACATGGTCACAAAATGGCAGCCTAATGATTTTATGAAAAGTATGTTAGACCTCAAAACTATGATGACACACATGTTAAAGAATAAATATTATGTATTACTTATTGTTATCAGTCTTTAAACATGGTCTTGAGTACCTTTGCTTTAAAATTTCATCATTTAGTACTTAAAATAATGCATAATAAAAACATAAAAAAGCATATAATTAACAGCCTCAGTACTTGAATATGATGCAGCTTGCCTCCTACTGGCAGCAAAGGGAATTACCACATCGAGCAAAATGTATATATGTAAGGAGGAACATGTCCGGATATGATGGTGTAATCACGCAGCAGTAATAAGCGAGATTTGTTGGGAGAAATGCTCTAATGGCGATGTATAGACTTAAAAAATGAAAATCTATGACGTCACAATCCTGGGAAAATTCAACAAGAGTTTTGTGAGGCTCAGAGGATTTTTTTTACAGAGGATTAATGAAACCAGCATGAGTGAAGCTAAATACATTTACAGCTATGTTTTAATGAGGGAACAATATTCTAACATAATTAAAAGCTCTAAACAGTCGGATAGTATGTGTTCTTTAAAGCAGCATTACCCAACTACTCTTTCCAAACACAGGCATTATTTTTTAGTTCTTAAACATAAAATCAAGGAATTTTGAGACTAACTTCCCAGATTTGTATAGGAGCACAGGGACCACACAGGATTTGAAGATGCACAACTTTACGAAGAACTTTCTGCTCTGCGAGACTCTATGGAGACCATCAAAGGCACCACAAGCCTGCGGCAAAAACGGGTCCCGGTGAGCAATGCGATGAGACCTGGCCATCATGGATCGAAAACAGACAAATTTCTCAAACACCTCGAGGTCTTCTATGCGTATGGTGATGACCTGTGAGGGGAGTGTAGAAAGTCAGACAGTGATTGCATTTTTGCCCAGCTGACGGTGAGGCCCAGAGTCGAAGCTTCTACCGTGCTTTGGTGATGGTATCCAGGTGTATGAAGAAATCAGCGGTCTTTTTGTGTTTTGGATCCAATAGTTGTAATATTAAAGAGGTTTGGGGCAGCAACAAAACCTTGAGGGACTCCTGAAATGGTAACAAAGGGATCTGACACGTTCGCCTCTGCAAGTAGTGTTTGAGTATAGGTCCTAAACGATGTTATGTACAGTACATCCTTGGTGCTCCATTACCTTGTAGCAGCTGCTGTAGAAAGTTGTTTTTCAGGGAGTCAAAGGCCGCCTCAAGGTCAACACGCACACAGGTATAGGGATCTTGCCTTCGTTAGCTAGGATGTTTTTTGGCTATCCTGCCCATACATATATAGTAACATTTAAAAGATTGTAGTTTTAATGCTGTTTTAGATACTTCTGCGAGTTTGATTAGTTCTGTGGTCATTCAAATCAGCTTTTTTTCTCAACACGGTACAGGCAGATGAACTCGGCAAAAAGGAAAGTTTTGAAGTTTGTCTGCCACGTGCACTCTGACTGGCCAGAGTCCTTGTATTACATTTTTAATCAAAACTTTGCGATTGATTATCAGCCGGGAGCTCGTCTAATGAGTTAGAAAAGCGTATCTGATGTAAGAGATGTGAGAGGATAAGAGTGTAGGATCAAAACAGGAAATGCAAAGGTCCTATCGAGGCATCTGGATTTATTTATTTATTTGGATATTTATTTTAGACAGGGAGAGCCCAATGAGAGTACCAGACTCTCTGTTCCATCAGCGTCCTGTTAAAATGCAGAACAACACAAAAGAAATAACTACAGAGGTCCATTTAAAACGGTAAAAACAGGAGCAGGGTTGATCATAAATGGCCATCACCGAAGTATCGAAGTGCATTAGTGGCACCAATGGATCAAGTTTTGCAATGTCTTCCAGTTTTAGGGAGCAAAATAACCAAAAGCAGACAGTTTTTTGGACGTAGACAATCATGAGATCTTGTACTAAAAGTTCCCAGATCAAATTCAACAAGCAAATGAGATATTCAGACAGTATATAAAGTAGTCCTTTATAAATACATTTCATACAGTGTTCTCTTGTGACAGATAGCGATGGTCCAACCTTTTTTCACAGAGCGTACAGTGATGGGTGTTAAATTCATCACCGATTATGAAACGAAAGGCTGAGTGAAAAAGTACATCTAATCCAGGACATTGCTAAATAATTTTCTGGGCTAAATATGTTATCTGCCAGAAAAAAACGTGTGACTTTTTGCATTAATTGCCCTTTACTTTTAAAGGGACTTGAGAATACAGTTGTCCTTCGCTATAAAGTGGTTCATCTTTTGCAGCCTTGCTTTTTTGCAGATTTTTTTTAGTGCAATTTGACTTGCTTTTTCTTGTAGAGTATGAACGTGCATTGTGTTCTGCATCTTGATTGGCATATATAATTGAAACATATATAATTGTAAAACATAAAGCTGATTACTTCGCCCGTTTCGCCTATTTAGAACTTTTCGCCCCAACTTTTCCTCACGAACTGCCAATTAACTGGTGTAAAACTATGCTAAATATTTAACAAAAGTACCATCCCACGAAATGTAGCAAGAATGTAAAAACAAAACCTTTAAATGCCACATGCACTTTAACTTTAACTGCTGTGTCACTGTATCCACTGCTCCAAAATCATCCGATGGAACTTTACAGAATGCAGGCAGCTATTTGAAACGTTCCCTGCTTTTTCTCCATCTCGTGTTGACAGGCGCCTCTTTATGTGCTGCAGTTAACCAGAAATTTACCTCAACCAGACACTAAGTTGATAAATGAGCAGCAGTGGGGTCGTCTCCGCCGTCTCTCGAAGATTTAGATATCTTAGGTTTTTTTATGTTTCCTGCGTTACCCAAGCTACCACTATAGTTCTAATGGCTTCTCTCTTGCAGGTTGGTACTCAAATGCGTTTACTTGAGCAACTTTTCATTCAAATTTCTTCTCTGAGTAGATTTCAGACACGATTTTTTTGCTTCTTCTTGACAACTCTACCCATCCCTGCAATCATGTACCTTATACAATACTTACTACTTCTGTAACTCTCTGCTGTTATAGCTTCCTTAAAGTTGAACTTAAACCTAAAATGTTGAAAGAAAGAAAGTTTCTCCCATATTATAATGATTTTCCCTCATCAAAAACATCCCTAAAGAGGTTTCAGATGTCATCCACGCATGTTTTGAGTAGCTTTGAGTAGCTCTGCAAGATTCTGAGCAATGCTGAGCCCACAAGCCTACCTCATCCATGCTCCCACACAACAATTCTCCATAAATATACAAAAGCATGATACAAAACTGTACACAGCAACTTGGCAACATAGCAAAACTTTCTCACATACGGGCCACAATGTGTTCTAAAATTAGGGGCTGGGCCAGGATATATATATATGTACATATTACATTAGAGATTTGGCCTGTAACATGTAGCAAAGCATGAATATGCAAGGCTCATTGTACAAATTGTTTTCCAAATGCATTAATTAAAGTAATAATTAATTGCTCTTACCTATTCTAATATAATTTGGTCACATTTGGTGGGCGGATTAATCAGCGTGGTCAGGTCGTGTGTGGCCTCCGGACCATAGTTTGCCCATGTCTGACACAGACTGTAAATATAAATGGACATAGCTAACCTGCTAGCGACCACCTTCAAAATAGGAAGTGAGCATGGGCGTGCTTCCAGCTCCATTGACTCTGGCTCCAATTCACTTTACACTGAAATATTGTCACCCCTCTCTCTGTAACTGCTGCAGTGAGCCTTGTCATTTCGGTCGTAAAATGTTCTGCATGATCCTGATGTTTTTATTTTGCTATTGTGTGCGTAAATTAAGATATGAACATTAATAACAGACAAACCAGGCGCCTTCTTTCCTTCTTTCTACCGCCAGCGTTAGCAACAGGTTTGACTGACAGCGTTGCTAAGCGCACGCTCCCTGCTAAACCGGCGGTGAGGGCGCGAAGTGGCGTTACCTTCAGCAGCTTCGCATTCGGCTTCGGATTGGCTCTTTGGTTGCTATGATACTCAAGTCGGAATTCCGAATGTGGAACCTGGCTCCAAATTCTCCCCTGTAACTGTTGGTCTCGCTGAGCTTCATTTGCCCGGAGCTGAACACTGTGGGTGACGTCACACTCCCTTAGTCCACTTTATACAGTCTAAGCTTGACAAACATAAAAGCTGTTAATCCATAGTTTTTGGAGAATGTAGCATGTTCAAAACGATAAAGGGTAACATGGTGATCTAAATATGGTAGTATGTTCTAGCTGTTAATAAAGCAAAATACCCCCTTTTTAAAATACCTTATAAAAAACACAAAGCACTCATACTTTATCAGTTTTGCAGTTTGTTGCATGTAACCAAAGGCTTGCACTGCTGTGTGGCTTAGTGGTAAAGCTACAGTGCATATGCAGGGTAAATCTCTGCCTCTGTGAGTAACTACATGTCCTGACAGTTTGTTGAATATCCCCACCTGCTCTGTACTCGATATCTTAACATTGTTATATTGAGAATCATATAATGCCTTCTCATATGCTGTTAAGCTGTTGTCGAACTGTCGAATTTCTCCTTGGTGCTTTTGGATTGACTTGTAGAAGAACAGACACGCTTATAAAACAGTGCTAAACTCTCAAAATATTCTTCCAATAACCTCCAGTCCCAAGTGAATAAACTCCATTGAGAATTGAAACAAATGACAGACTGTTTTCTCTGTATCTTGGTTAATCTGGTTTTCCTCAAACAAAGAGAGCAAAGATGAGAGCTGCAGAAGTAAGGGACTGAGTGGGTATGTGTGGAAGATATGAGGAGGGGCTGTGCCAACTAAAGAGTGCCCCCTACTGTCCCCATGGGGTTTTTCATTTTGATCTTTTTCCTGGTTTAAATTGTTAGTTTTAAATCCACCACTTCCACCTTTTGTAACCTTGAGTCTTAGAAGGACTCCCTGTTATTATTGCAGCATTGAGAGAAAGAGAAAGATACCAACATTTTTATATTTATTTGAAACTGTAAAGAATGTTCAGGAAATACAATAAACCTTTCAGTCCAGGTGAATCAGAATCAGAAATAACACAGGGTTACCTTCTTACCTTCTTGAACTGTGTCCTCTGCAGTGGTGTGCGGTCAGGGCAATCAAGGGAAGTAGTGCTTGTCCAATAAAATCTAAAATCATTGCAGGTCAAAAGTATAATTAAATAGTTACAAACTATATCGGTGTAATCCCTCAGTCGTCCAGGTCTGATCCGTAGCAAAAGAAAAATAAAATCTGTCAACTGTGCTTCTTCAGATGAGCAGCGAACTATGAACTTGTTACTTGTTACGAACTACAGTGGTCCCTCGCAAATACAAATAACCCACAATAGGCGAAATCTGCAAAGTCGTCAGCTTTATTTTTTACAATTTATTATATATGTTTTAAGGCTGTAAAACCCCTCACCACACACTTTATACACTTTTATCAGACAGGCATTAACATTTTCTCACATTTCTCTCTTGTTTAAACACTCTCAAAGTTCAAACCTTCGTATATTAAATCCCTCTTCCTCGATGATCGCTTTAAATGTGTTTTTTCCTCCCCCTCCCTCTGCTCCAGCAGTATCCGCAGAGGCGCCTCTCCGTGCACAGAAACACCTTTGAGTCCAAAGCGTTTCTGAAATTTGTCGGTGCAGAATATTCCGTCGACATTGTGGGTTTTGTCAGGGAGAAAACTTGCAAACATACAGCACTTTAGAGTCACACTGCGACACATTCTGTATTGTACAGGAGACACGGCATGGGGCAGATTGATTAACGATGGTCTACAGTCCTTTAGCCAATCAGGACGCAGAACACAATGCACATTCATACACTATAAGATAAGATATGCCTTTATTAGTCCCACAGTGGGGAAATTCCAGTATTGCACCGCGCAGGTAAAAACAGAAGGAAAATGGTACATGCAATAAAAGAAGATAATAGATAATAGCTTAAAATAAAAAAAAAAAAAAAAATAAAAATAGACTTAAAAATAGACTAAAAATAGACTCTAACATAACATCTTCGTAAAAAAAAAAAAAAAAGAATCCGTGAAACAGCAAGACCGCGAAAGGTGAACCGCAATATACCGAGGGACCACTGTACATCCAAATAATCCAGTTTTCCCTTCACTTCTGCCTATTTGAAGCATGGGCAAAGTCATAGTGTCCTTTAGCACACCCTACTGGTCACTGAGCAGACTGCATCAATCATGGTTAACGTCTCATTAACTTGTGTTGCTGTCCTGTGCTACGGAGGCCATGCTGCAGCGCGCTCTCGTGTGCTTTTACAACTGGAGAAGACGCCAGGTTGTTTTAGACAATTGCGCATAGGTACCGAGCCACAACCGACACAAAAAGCACCGAATAAACCCCATGATAAACCCAAATTGGAATCAGCTGCACCAACTTTCAACTAAAAGTAACTGGCCTTTAATAACACGTCACTGTTTGTAGCTTTGCATTTGTAATGATTAGTTAGAAATACAGACATTTAATCCTTTCATCAAACAGTGAGTTAGTTTCAGGGCTAATTTGTGTGAAATGGAGGATCCGGACGGAGCAGCGGCTGGAGAGGAGCCCGTCTCGTCTGTGACCTGTGTGTTTATGGAGCGACAGAGTTAGTGGAATAATGGAACCATAATGGAAACGTGTGACTGTTCTGAACCTGCTCCGCTTTAGGGAAATACAGGACATTTCTCCAGGAAAGACATGACTTTGATTTGCATCTGTGAGAGGTGAGTGTGAGCGTTGTTCTAACACAGGGCTGTGTTTATGGGGACGTTTGTGAGGCTCTATTATAAGTCCACGTGTCTCGCCAGTGCACTGCTGCTGTTAGCATGCGTCACACATCTGTAGAGCTGTTATATGTCACTCATATTCTTTCTAAATGCGTAATGTTAAATCCGTAGATAACAGTAGTTCTGGAGGCTCAGCTGCATAAATGAGGTGTAGGAGGCAGGACAAATCAGTGAAGAAACAAATTCGTACAGACAAGGCATCAAATACAGTCCAATATATACAAAATGCTTCCAAAATGACTCAATATATGCATTTAATGTCAGTAATTATTAATACACTAATTTGCAATCTACTTTGTATTTTTAAAAATCCGTTATTAAATTGCTATTGACTAAATTGTCTCTAAATATAATAAACATATGGGTCTCCTGGACGACCCATAAAAGTCACCACATGCTACCGCTCCTCTGCATAACCCTCACACATCTTTTTATAATGTCCGTGCTTCCTGTCAGGACCAGTGGATTAAGAGACGCTTAAAGTGACAGGACCCTTCGCCACATCTGGATCAGGAGTGCCTATAATCAAGGAAGGTATTACACATTTATCAGTTACTTATATATGAGTAACTTTTTAAAATTCTACTTTTCAGAGTACTTTTCTAGCAGCATACTTTTACTCCTACTTACCTACCTAATGCTCTTACTTGAGTAAACGTTTTGGGTCCTCTTCCCACCGTGAGTAACTCTACAAATGACAAAATCTTTACGTCGACAATATGAAATGATTTGAACATTTGCGTTTCTTGCAGCGCTACTTCAGATATGATTTAGTTTGTCTCATTTTTGCATCTATCCTTTGAAAACACCAGATTTTGTGCATTATTTATAGTTTTGTCTTTCCGATTTGTCCCAACACTCTTATTTGAGTATTAATTTTATTTATTTTTTTTAAATACTTATATTTCGTGGACCACTACTTTGTACTTCTTTTGATTTTAGTCAGTTAAAAATCTGATTATTTATTTATTTATCTATTTATTTGATCAGGACAAGTATGTACATGAGATGACATAACTTAACATACTATAGCGTTTATAGCCATGGCTAATTGGCAGTGTCTGTCCCTAGAAGAGCTTTTAGAAAAGGCAAAAACACACAGGGTTCATTTGTTTTATCAGCTATTACATGCCTGGCTGCTCTATAATATGACATTGCTTCAGCTCATGTTTAAGACCAGGCCCAGACCAGTTTCAGTTTACATTTATTCATCAATTTTAAATAACAAAGCCTAATAAAATTTTCAAAGCTAAAAAAAAGTTTAATCTCTGCAATATCTGGCAACGGTGTGCTCTAACAGGGTTCTTGTCTAATATATTAAGGACACTATTGTAAATCATTCTCAGTGGTTTAAGTATAGATGCAGTTGCCTGTGTTGCCAGCAGGTGGCACAATAACTGATCGGTGGGGGAAAAAATGGCATGCATGAAAACATTTGCTGCAGTCTTTGATCATTTTGAAGCTATACAAATTTTATTTTATTTTTTTAGCATTATCATAGACAGTCCAGATATTAAAATTGAATTAAAATGAAAAAAAAAAAAAAAAAAAAAACACTAGTAATTTTAAGCTACTTTCCAATTCAGTGGGCTGTGTCTTTAAATAAATGATATGCTTTGAGTTTGATGCATTCCCTAACAAGAGACTAATGTTTTATTCTTAAATTCATAGTGAAGTATTTGAAACGGAGGTGACTGAAAGTGCATGTATTCATAAAATGCCTGGGAGCGACAGTAAATGAAATCCAGCATAACGGCGGCGCGAAACTTTTTCAACAGACCATTATATCTGGATTGAATGCTAATCCTTGTGCCTAATAGCAACCAGCGGAGAGATGTACAAAAAAAGAAAAAAAAAGAACATCATGTGTATGGACTGGAAAATGCAGCAGTGGAGTCACATCACCCTCTTGTGGAAGAAGAGAAAATAGGTCTCAATTTGAAACATGCACTGAAGCACTTTTCCACCTTCAAGCCACTCAAAGCGCTTTACATCGAGGAACCGCTCACCCATTCACACAAACATTCACACAAACATTCACACACCGGTGTACACAGACACTGGGAGCAAGGTGGGTTAGGTGTCTTGCCCAAGGACACAACAACAGGGTTCATTTATGGGAGCTGGGATTGCATCGACAACCAGACGATCAGACCTCTCTATCAATGATGTTTATGTCGAGAGCAGGATTTGAACTACTGAACTGCTCTTGTCCTAAGAAGGAAAAAAAAAAATATATAAAAAAAAAAAAAAATAAAAATAAAAATAAAAAATAAATTAATATAAAAAATAATAAAAAAAATAAATAAAATAAATAATAAAATAATAAAAAATAAAATAATAATAAAATAATAAAATAATAATAAAATAAAATAATAATAATAATAATAATAAAAAATACCATAATCTCATAATCAACCAATAATCCTCTTAATTCTTAAAAGTGCACTATGTAACATTTCTGGTGGAAGAGTGGCAATCATTTATCGCCATGGAGACAACTTGCAGGTCCGGTCTGATTTTTGAGCAGTAAAAATGCCTGTGTTACCTTAAGATCTTATATTTGTATTTTTTATTTGTTTGTATTTGCTTATTATGTTTCGCGTGTGTAACTGAATCTGTCCCTTTTCCTCCATGAAATCCTGGCTGTGTGAGACCTTGTTGGTGATTGGAGGACTGTTTCCCCGCCTGGCCAATCCCGTGACTCACCTGAAGCCGCCTCCCCCACATTTAAAGAAGATTCAGTGCACCTGTCCGGGCCTGTGTGTGTGGCCAGTGTGTTATTTTGTATGTGTCTCTTTTGTTACGTCACTAATGCGAAACCGACTCAGTTTTGAGAGACTCGACTGTCAGTACTGACTCTATGTTGGGGTTTTCAAGATTTTATTATGCATTTGTAAAATTAGTTTCTTAGTTAATCTTTACCTTTGTTACGCATCTGTTTAAACCCTGCACATCACATTTTGTTTGAGTATTTTAGATTCTCTTTGTTTAGTTTACTGTTCATTAAATTACTTCTTTATTTCACAATTTTTCAATCTTTTTTTTTTTTTTTTCCCTACTTCCTTGACCCTACACGAGCGAGAAAATGCTTTTATACATTTCGTGCTGTACTGTGAAACATTCCAGCATCTCCAGATAAGCAAATGGCAGACCCTCCACCAGAAAAGTTACACAGTGCGACTTTAATAATCTTGAAGCTGAATATAAATCACTACAAATAATGCATTATGAAAGTTGAATTAATTATTAGTTTATTTCAAGAAAGTAGTACAGAGACATTGTTTAATGGCAAGTAACAGTATACCTGATATTGTGATGGACTGTCATAAGTATAGATGACCTTATTTTACCTTGAATAAACAACATTAAACACATTTCGCAGGCTGAAGATGGACTAAAACATGAAAGAACTCTGAAACTGCAGGTATCTATTTGCTAAAAAGAACATATGTTTCCTTTTGATTTCAGAATTCAACATAAATGATAATAAAATAATCATTTGAGACTAAAACTGGTCACGCCACCAGGTCAGATCTGTGGCCGTGTGTTGAATAAATGCCCCAAGGTGACATACGGATAGAACACTCCACACCTGAAAAGTTGCATAGTGCACCTTTAATCAGACTGCTGACTTAAAGGTCCTATATTATGCAAAACTCTCATGAGCTTTAAGCCATGTTATAATGTTGGTACCTCATCAAAAATATACCTGGAGTTGTTTTTTTTGTTTCATTCACACCCTTTATTATTAGTTTGTCTACATCTCCAAAGCTTAAAATGCTCTGTTCCACCTCGTGATGTCATGAAGTGGTAGATTTCAACTTGAGAGCTACATTTTACCTTTAGTCCAGTAGATATTGGTATTTCCAGGGCTGAAATCATCCAAATGATTCTAGTGAAGGTGTATGAAGTTTAAAAACCCAGTGGAGTACTTCCTGTATCACTGCATGACATCACAAGGTGGAACAGAGCGTTTTCAGTTTAAAAGAAGAACTCACTCAAACAACATTATAACATAAATCAGAAAATTGCATAATATGGGCCATTTAAATTTAATTAAAGCCTAGTAGGCATTTTTTTTTCTTTAATATTAAGAATTGAACTAGAACAGATCCTAAATATAGGGAAAGTAGGCGGGGATAGGGGATAGGTGAAATCTTAGGTGAAATCTTAAGCTTATGATGAAGAAACCCTGTTACAACTTTAAAAAGCTCATAAAAGTTGATGATACATTTGCTCCATTTAAAAGGATATAGTGCATTTCAGGTAGACCTTTGCTGTTTACTGCCATAGACTGTATATATAAATGGACATAGCTAACCTGCTAGCCGCCATGTTCCAAATTGAAAGTGATCATGGGGATGCTTTGGCTCCATCGAGTTTGGCTCCAATTCACTTTACATTAAAAAACTGTCGCCCCTCTCTCTGTAACTGCTGCAGTGAGCCTCGTCATTTTGGTCTTAAAATGTTCATATTAACTCACTCTACATCAGGGGCGTCAAACTCGTTTTCACCGAGGGCCACATCAGCAAAATGGCTGCTCTCAAAGGACCAGATGTAAAATAAATCTAAATACTTTTTTAATTTGTTGTTTCTGTATTTATTACTTATTCAAGTTACAAATATTGCATATGCATTTGCCTAGATGTAAAAATATGGCTTATCTCCTGATAAAATGACATTTTAAGACCATCATACCGTTTAATTTACCCTGTTGAGGGCCACATAAAATGATGTGGAGGGCCACATTTGGCCCGCGGGCCTTCAGTTTGACACATGTGCTCTACGTGATCCTGGTGTTTTTATTTCACTATTGTGTTTGTAAATCAAGATATGAACATTAACAACAAATAAATCAGGAGCTGTCTTTCCCCGAGGCCACTCCTGCTAACGTTAGCAACAGGTTTGATTGACAGAGTTGCTAAGGGGCGTTGCCTTCATCAGCCTTGCTCCTGATTGACTCTTTGGTTGCTATGATACTTGCGGTCAAAAATCCAAATATGAAACTCATCTACAAATTTGCCCCTTGCTAGCCTCGATGAGCTTTAGCCGAACGCTATGGGTGGGTTACACTCCCTTAGTCCACTTCTTTATACAGTCTATGTTTTACTACTCACTCCTAAGATGTTCTTCTGTAAAGGCCTACATCTTCGGCTCGCCCTCTCCTGTATCTTAACGACTTACTCTAATGTCTCCAAACCACTTCCTTATACGTCCCTAGAGCCTTATCCTAATAGCATCTATTCTGCCTTCATGACCTGCCCTTTAAGTGTTCCTAGTGCGGCTCTTTTAAATAAATAAAGAATAGGCTGTGCATTTTTTGTAGTGACATAAGCAGGTTTGATTTCCCAGTATGCTTTTCTGTTGCCTCTCACCAGGAAAAAAAATGTGGAGAGGGAAGGATGAAAGGAGGCTGCAAGGAACACTTTTAATTTTGAGGTTGTTGTCCACGCTGAGGATTTTATTTATGATGCGAGCTGTATTGTTGGGGTATGGAAAACATTGGCTGCTTTTTACTTTGAGCTTACCTTTCATGTTTATAGAGTAATAGTGGCACAGTGAGTTAAACTAAACCAACAAACCTGATGGTGTCCAGATCACTCACTTTGATTTTGTCCCACAGCGAGACACTGTATGTATTCCACTCAGTCATAATATGTGCGCCTGGTTTTGGCAGGAAAGGCACCTGGTGTAAAAAAAAAAAAAAAAAAAGAAAAAAAGTTGAGTTATAGATAAGCAAATAAGTAAAAATAACATCCTAAATGCTCAGGTTAAGGGCAGCGTTGTGGAGGTTAACATAGTACAAGTAGCTAATCTGTATTGTAGATTATAAGTAGATTTTTTAGGTGTTTGTACTGTATTTGAGTATATTTTACAGTAGATACTTGTTACATTTACTTCACTGCATTTGAGAGCAGGCATTTCTGAACTGCACAGAAGAGTAAAAAGTATTTTTCATATGATTTGAGGGGTTATTTTTGCCGTGTTCGTGGTAACATCCCGACTAAAGTTTTTGAGTTCAAGCTTCGGCTTTGAACAAACAGAAGTTTTCTTCTTCCCGCTCCTTTTCAGGCTTATGTATGTGTGCTTGATACATGAGCTCGAAATAAATACATAAATGAAAATGAAATAAATACACAAAATTCACTATACATACACACACAATGTCACCAGTTATCACTTTTCTTATGTTGATTTATTCATGTGATACTTTAACTTTTACTTGAGTATTTATTTATTTTTTTTACCTCTGTGACTGTACTTTTACTTAAGTTACAAAAAAGAGTGCTTCATCTACCACCGATAGTAGTAGCCCATTAACAACCCTTTTTTTTTTTATTTATTATCTATTTATTTTTATCTATTTATTTATTATTTATTTATTTTTTATTAATTATTATTATTTTTTTTTAAATTATTTAATTATATTTGTATTTTATATTTGGCTTATTGGCCTAATAGACGAGTATCAAACGTACCTGCTTTAAAATTTTCCCAAGAAATACAACCGAGTAAATACTGTGCCAAACGCCATATTGTAACAAACACACAACTGTTTAAAAAAAACTGGAGCCCACATAACAAATCCCAGCCTCGCTCCTCCACCCGCCCACCGTGGCGTCCACATCCCCCAACCGTAAAACCAACCACCATAAGGCTACAGACACTGCCAGCCATGTCCTGCCTCTAAATTACCACTGTTTTTAATCGCATTTTAACGCACATACTAAGGGCACACGTGCTGCTCTTTGTATCGCTCCATATTTTTACATATTTTTATACACTGGCAGCAGAAACATGTGCTCTCCAGCGGTGGTCGTGGACAGAGGATGTGGCGTTTGGATGCTCGGCGGGCTCTTGCTGCTGCTGCTTTCGCTCTCCGGTAAGAACCACAACACTCCCCCTACGATGCTCTGATGCACTGCTACGCCCGATCAACAGTTATTAGCCCGATAGACGCTGCCTGGCACGTTTTACGCTTTAATCCAAACCGCTAAGTGCGTCTTGTTTGTGCGTAACGCTTAAAAGCCGTGCGTTTCTTCCCAGTTTTTAAAAGGCCTCCATTAGAATTGCATTATCGTGGTTTTGTCTCGGCCACACTGGCTTTTACCTCGCTTATTTCTTATGAGACGGCTCAATTTGGCGCTCTGTTTAGCCCGTGTTGACAGATAAAACTGCAGAGGGCCTTATGTTGACTGCCGGTGCGTAATTGGCCCATTATAACGTGAGCGAACAAGGGTATGAGCATATCTCTGACATCTATGTTAAGTTACGGGAAATCTTACGTTATTTGGACAGCGTCAACTTTTATTATTGTAGATTTATGATGAACATTACGCCTGCAAATGTGTAATAATGCCTGATCCCGCGCGTAACAGCTCGGTTTCCACACAGTATTGATGCGTAATCGATCAGCCTCGTTATAAATGCCACGCTCATTTGTGTTTGATTGATAACGTATGTCAGGGTAAGAGATGTGCTGGAGACGCCTGCTCCAATTAGATGGGCCTCCCTGATCACGTGACATCCAGCTGTGGCAGGGGCAACGTCCTGAGATTAGAGCGTTTCTACTTTCTTTACTATCTCTGGGTCAGGCATGCCCAAAACTGTGACCCGGGGATCAAATGCGGCCCTCAGACCAATTTTTCTTGGCCCTCAAGCTTCCAGACGAATTGACCCATATTACCTTAAACAGTACTTTTTACTGTACATTTCTGAAAATCTACTTTAACAAGGCCATGTCAAATATTGAATGTGTCCCAATGAAGATGTGAGCGTGAATAAAGGTCTAGTGGTTCGCAGATTTTAAGTATTCACTGTATTAGTGACCAGTCTATGGCCCTCAATCGGCCCTCAGCTTTGTCTGTGTTTTTATTTGTGGCCCTTAATGAGAAAAGTTTGGACACTCCTACTCTAGGTCAAAATTTGGCACTAAAACATTCATCAAATCTAGAAACATGGAACAGTATTTGCTTAAACAATGTTAAAGGTGCACTATGTAACCTTTCTGGTCTAGGCTTATTCCTTTGCCTGGTATGTTCCACCATTGTAGCTGGCATCTCCATGGATATAGGAAGCTTATTTGTATAGTACTCATACACAAGGCAAATCAAACACAGTATAAGAAAGACATTAAAATCACAAAACGACAAAACATAATCATAAATAATGATCATAAAATTAACATTAAAAGGAGAAAAGTGCAGAATAAAACCCTTTCAGTCATATGCACAGCTAAACAGAACTGTTTTGAGCCAGGATTTAAACATTGTCAAAGTAGAAATAAGCAGGTGATGCCACTTTGCCAAGTTATGGGTCAGAACTGTGGAAAGGCGAGCCCACTCACAGTAAGAATCATGTTTTTCAATATATTTTAAAGGTTTAAAACACATGTAATTGAATAAATGCAAGATATGTGTAGGTGGACTGTTGTAGGTAAAGCTAAATCCATGGAAACAAGCAGGTGGTGGGACCTTTACCTGACCAGAAAACCTGAAATTACATAGTTCAGCTTTAATTGCTTTTTTACATTATGAAAGTCATGATATGGGGGCAAGTAAAATTTAATTACTGTTAGATAGATTTGGTTGTGTTATATCTTTATACCAACCTTGTTTATATAGCTTTTTTTACTGTTACACTTACAGCACATGTCCACCAGAGGGCAGCACCGTCCAAAGGAATCACAGCTGGCTCCTTGATCCATCTGAAAGAGCAAAGTTCAACACTTGTCAGCTACCAGTCCAGATACATGTGTCAGAGTCCCATAGCTGCTGTAACTGCATCTGTGCACTATCCACAGTCTAGACTTCGCACGTTATCTCACAGCCGTCAGCAGATTTCACGAAAATGCTGAGGTCAGTGGCGCTGTGGCTTAGTTGGTTAAAGCGCCTGTCTAGTAAACAGGAGATCCTGGGTTCGAATCCCAGCAGTGCCTTTTTTTGTGAGGAAAAAGTTGAACAAAGAACAAAGTAGGAATGAACTTTGACGAATATAGTGCAGTATAAGCACAATGAATACTAATTGAAATTGAAGTAATGATAAACTATGAAACAATGAAAAAATAAATACGTTAAATAAACTGAATATAAATGCAAAAATTAATCGGGTCCAATGCACATCATCCTTGTGTAAGTGGGGCATCTCGTTCATACTATATTTAGACTAAGTAGCACTAAATGGGCCTTTCAAATGTTGCTCTTAAACTGAGCTAAAATCCACTTACAATGTTAAAAAAGGTCAAAGAAACACGCAGAAAGAAGCCCCTGTTTGTTCTATTTTATGAACAAATCCATAGCTGCTTTAAGGTTTTCATGCCATGTATATATTATTACTTTGCTAATATTCTCCATATAATGTTAGAGTTATCTTCATGAAGACAACAGGTGACCCACCAGGCCAAACTACAGGTCAGATCTGTGGAGACCTTCTAAAAGATTTTGATAGTAAGGAATAGATTCGATACTCAATACCGATTCCGATACCACAATGATAATAAAAACGCTCTATTTAGACAACAGAATGTGATTTTCAACATTAAATCATAGTACTTTCTTTTATATTACCATGTGGTCTTATATCTGTGTAATCCCTCAGTCGTCCAGGTAGGTAGGTTCTGTAGTGTAGGCCTGTCACGATAAAAAAAATATAGACGATAAACGATAATATTGAATGCCATTATGCCACCAAAAAAAATACTCTATATGCACAGTATTAATGAGTCATAGAAGTTATTTATTCAATCTTTTGCTGCTTAAATCTGCAACAAAAGTACAAAACATAACATAAAGTGAATCATCTTGACAGGCCTGCAGTAGTGATCCATGGGTGTATACTAGTACTAGTAGTAATACTCATACCAGTTCTGTTACATCTAGGCCTGTCGTGACAATTACAATATCGACAACACTATGTATGTCTTGACTTTTTTTTTTTTTTTTTACAATATTATAGATTTAGAATCGTTTGTATCGATACCAGCTCAAATGAGTATGTAGTACTTTTGACAACCCTGCACAGAAGAGCACTTGTCAGTAACTTATAAGTACTAGCACACCTGATATTTAAAAGTACATATAATTAAGTAAATGTAACTTTACCACCTGATAAAATTCCTTATTAGAAAAAAAAAAAGCTCTGCCAAGACATCGCTTTCTCCCAAGTGTTTTGATACTGTCTTGACTTACAGAGAGTGATCTGGTATTAAGTTATGTAATATCCAGCAGTGTGAGGGATTCTGGGAAACACCTCATATGATATCCCATTTTGCAGCGTTCCGCAGTGTGCTCTGAGTGCTGCTGTTGTATTAAACAGATCAAGCAGAGGGCAGAAGAGACGGTGCTAGCGCTGCACTGCACTGCTCAATGTGTCATGACGGCAGCAGTGAATCACTCAGTACTCAGTTTTGTTACTTAAGTAAAAGTACAGATACAGAGGTAAAAAGTTACTCAAGTAAAAGTATTTAAGTACCTGTTTGAAAATGTACTTCTAGAGTAAAAAGTTAAAGTATTTCACACAAGTGTTGTTCATTTGCTAAAGTTTTAAATGTAGTGATATTGATTAAAAAAGTATTCATATTTTGGTAGTGACAGTAGTAATATGTATTGCCCTCCTCCTCCATCCCTCCCTCTCCATTATAATTCAGGATTAGTACACATCTTTATTATTATTATTATTTTTTTAATTTTAAATCTATTATTGTTATTATTATTATTAATATTTACATTTTTTTTCTTCTTTTTTTCTTTTTAATATTATTATTAAATCAAGTTTCATGATCATATTTGTTTCAAATCGTATGAAAAGTACTTTGACAGCTTTATTCTAACTTTGGCTTACTTTTATTTAAGCGCAAGTTGTTGAATCATATCTGATCCAGAGCTTACCTGAGTCTTTAGTGCTCCATGTGGTACTGCAGTGCCCCTAGTGGACGCAGTATGCAGTACATCTCCAGCTGGGATACTGCATTACTTTCTGTGAGGGCCCCAATCCACTGCTGTATCCTCTCTACACATCTGCAACAGAGAAATTATCAGAATATTTAGCTAGTTCCCAGTGTTTAGAACAGTTAGGGTTAGAAAGAGCCTGTTTTCACGGCCAGTGCCAATGTCAATTCCTTTCTGAATCTCTTATGGACTGAAGCTAATGTTGCAATAAAGC
Organism: Periophthalmus modestus; assembly: GCA_019594935.1. NCBI lineage: Eukaryota > Metazoa > Chordata > Actinopteri > Gobiiformes > Gobiidae > Periophthalmus > Periophthalmus modestus. The sequence goes on from JAIEZT010000016.1 coordinate 15,230,029, forward strand.
AGGGGTGTCCAAACTATGGCCCGGGGACCAAATGTGGCCCTCAGACTAGTTTTTATTGGCCGTCATGCCTCCTGCTGAACCGGCCCAATTGATCATAAGCAGCACTTTTAACAGCACATTAAACTATTTCTACCACTATAACCTCAAACATCACATTGCATTGAGATACAGTCCTAAAATGAATGTGTTTCGAGCTTTATTAATACACAGCGGCTCTGTCAAAGCTGTGTTTATAGCACCACACAAAGTTTGGGCACCTCTGAAATAAAGGGTTAAAGGAAGGTGCCATACATCTTCTTTGCTCAGGTTTTGGTTCCAACTTAATTTAGACCTAAGTTGGAGCTGATATATTCAAATACCTGATATATGGAACTTCAAATGTTCTACAGTCTCGCCCTATAAGCCAATATCTCTCGCCGTGGATCCAGAATACGCACTTTTCCAATACTATATGAAGATGTGAGTCTGGTTAGCGCTGAATCGCCTTGAGTTCAGATGTGCATGTTTCACAGGTGGATTAGCCAATCAAGGACAAGCATGCCTCGGTCCCTTTCAAAACAACAATGCCTACTTACGAGGAAAAAGAGATATCACAGGAACTGAAAAACATTGCAGCTGTCAGCAGTATCACTGAGCAAAACACGAAACTGTGAAGCTAAGCTGAGAGAAATATGACTTTGTTCAAAATGATAGCTTACCAGTGAGCTCGTTTATTTCTTATGCGTCACTGAAATGAACTAATCTGACTGCACAACTCGCGGTAGAGGGTGCGGGTGACCAGTCTGATACCCGTCTTTTTTTTAAAATGCCATCGTGGACTTGCCAGGCTACAACTTATCTGCTTAATAATGTGACACACAAACAAAATAAATCAAGCCAGTTAAAGAAAGACAAGGAAAGAAAACATGGCTGAGGTAAAATTCCATTTAATTAAGAGAACATTTTGTCCTCGTCTCAGCTCATTAGTTACTTAAGTCAGGCGGCGGGCCAGGCTATAATTGTACATTTTACAGTATTTAACGACTTTATTGGAGAGAAGAGGAAATCCTATTGGAGACAGGACTCAGATAGCGGTCTCTCCACAAACTCTATTCCCTTACAGATAATCGTGCATTTTACTTCTTATTGTTTGAAAAAAGGATGGGCAATATTCAAATAATTATCTAAATATTTTTATGACAACTCTTTATAGTCTTGTTAAAAAGTATATAGATTTTATAATTTTATGGCGATTTTTACTTATTTTCAGATCATAAACATTTTCTCAGGTCAAAATCACTCTGCTGTCTTAAATGCTTTTTAATCGTTAGCTTTGGCTACGCTCTATGTCCGCTCTAGCTAAGCTCAAGCGCCGATTGGTTAGAGTGGTCACATGGTACGATATGAACAAGCATGTGAGCAAATGAATGACTGTCGTGATTGAGCCACAGGTTTAGAACATGGTTCAGAAGTGCCCTAGAAGCATAAACATCATTTATCGTTTGTCATTTATTATTTCCTTGGTTCCTTCGTGGCCGCTCTACTCCGCTCACTTTCGTCGCGCAAAATCTCATGGGGGGGTAGCTCAACTGTGCATAGTCCATGGACAGGGGAGGATCGAATGTACCTAGCTGCTAAAGGCTAAACTCGCGACATGCGCCATTGAGCACGGCCCGTTGACTTCAATGTGCGGCCATGTTACCCAGAGTTGTGTTTTGTCTCATTGACACATGTTTGAGTAATATTTTATTATTAATCTGTCTACATCTCCAAAGCTTAAAACGCTCTGTTCCACGTCGTGATGTCATGAAGTGGTAGTTCTCAGGTACTTAACAGCTACCTTTTACTTTTTGTTTAGCCAAGACGGGCAATTCCAGGGCTGAAACCATCCAAATTATTCTAATGAATGTGTATGGAGTTTAAAAACACAGTGGAGCACTTCCTGTATTACATATTACATCATGACATCACAAGGTGGAGTGTTTTCCATTTGAGAGAAGAACTCCAGGTATGTTTGTGATGAGGAAACAACATTATAAAGTAGATCATAAAATAGCGTAATATGACCCCTCTAATTTTGCATCTTCAAAACTACAACTGTAATATCTTTTATCTTTTATCTTATCTTTTTTTGTCTTCTTTTTTATCACCCCTCTGATCATGTGGTTTACTGCAGGCCCGGGGAAGCTATATGATGCTTTTGTAACGTTAGAAGGTGTTGTCTGGACTTAAGTGGTCTGGTGATTAGATCTCTTGTTCCTGTTCCTCAAGTCTCTCAAAGTAACACGCATTAAGTGCTATTCATTGTAAGCCAGAGCAAAAGATGCGTTATCTTGATTTTAATAGATTATTTGTACAGAACAATGTTTAGTTAGGTTTAGTCTTCCTACAGTGGAGGCAGGATGACAGCGCCACCTGCAGTCCGACTTCTTCAGAACAATATCCCAGGTGCGTGAGAGTAAAAAGGCCCCCTCGTCCCGGTTTAAAATCCTGTGGCAACGTATCCGCACTTGATTGCCACTTTAATCCAGCGACGATGTTTGTTTTCCTCTCACACACCTGGGACACTCTGCTGAAGAAGTCGGACTGCAGGTGGCGCTGTCGTCCTGCCTCCAACGGTAGGAAGACAGCTCCAAAACCTGTTTAAATCAGCTGACTGGATATGTCACAGCAACATCACATGACCACTCTGAGGAAGAGAGTTAGTGAGCTGTTCAATGTGTCATGTATGAAAGCAAACTAAACCTTGGTCTGAAAAAACGATCAAATCACGTAGATTAATAGAAGAGCAGATGAACCTTGTTGGATTACAAAATGCGTTAAGTATATATGTATATTTATTTTTTCAATAAACCTGTCCAGGGCCGTAATATCAAACCCCAGAGAGATTCCATACTTTGGAGTAGGATTGCCAAAAGTATTGATACTAAGGAATACTAAAACTAGTATTGAAACTAGATACTCATTTGAGCAGGTATTGATACTAAAAAAGTCACATTCACAGGACAGAAATGGACCTTTTCTGAATAACCTTAGAATGATCTTGAAGAAGTAAGACACATAGACTAGTATACACCCATGGACCACTATGGAACCTACCTGGACGACTGAGGAATTATACAGATACAAGGCCACATGGAAATATAAAAGAAAGTACTACTATTTAATGTTTAATTCCTTACTTTGAACTTTTAAATATAACAAAAATCAAACCCCATCGAGACTCCACACTTTGGAGACAATACAGTGCAGCCGTAGTGATTTCTAATTACACCCGCATTAGATCCAATTGCCATTAATCTCCCCGCCCTTCTCTGAGGTGTTGGGTTGCTTTATGTGGACAGACACAGGGAGGGGCAGTGGTTGCATGAGGCCTCTGCAGTAACTCCTGTGTGAGTTTGCTGGGCCGATAGCGCTTAGTCAGCACGAGACAGCATCGCACTCTTCCTCACGCTCTCGACGTATACGGGGGCACTGCGAAGCACAGCCGTACAGAGGTGGGCTACTACAGAGAATTCAAAATGTAGTATGGAAGAGATGCATAATTAGTACAGTAGAACGATCACTATTTGCACGGTAGTTTATGTAATTTGCTTTGAAGTAGATGCAGACGGCGCTTATTGGTCTCATTTCTACCTTAAGAGCTGCTTTTACAACATTTTATACATAGGTAATACATATGTTCTACTGCAGCCACATTAACGCTGACCTAGTAATTATCAAGCTAATCATTTGGTCAATATCTCCCATAATGCACCTTGAGCGTGGTTCAAACAACTTGGTAAAAAGTCATATATTGGGTAAATGACCTTTTTTACTTCACGGTTTTTAACCTAGAACCGTGAAACTGGGTTGGAGTGGTTGGTTACTGACTGCACTTTTTGACCTTCTGGTGATCTTCAAGAACAGTTTTCTGTATTTGAACAACAATGTTTGACAATATATTCCCCGTTTTTACTGTTGGCGAGTATCAGATTGGTCCAAAATAGGGACACCTGGGTCTTACATAAAACTGGGACAAATCAATGGTTTTGGACAAATCTGCTGGGACAGGATACATGGGGCTCAAAACTGGGACTATCCTGGGTAAATAGGGACGTCTGGTCACCCTATTTTAACCATTTTGTTTCAACTATGCACATTTGAGTTATAGGAATATCAGACTTCTTCCTCTCCAACACTTAAAACAACCAGACATTGTGTGCACATTAATAACTTGCATATATAGCTGATGTCCAGATTGAAGTTTATTTTGAAAAAAGAGGTCCAAAGTTGTTACGCACTTGCCTTAAGCATTCCTAGCATCCTAATTATTCACCATGATGAGTTTACAAGCACAATTCACAACTTTCAGAGGCCATTTTGGAAGTTTGCCAATCAATGCTAACAACAGCTAGCATGCTGACAGTGCACTTCTAATACTTGGACAATATTGTGCTTTATAAATGTCACACAGTGGTCTCATTTCTACCCGAAGAGCTGCTTTTACAACATATCCGTGCGACAACACAACAACATTTCTGATGCAGCCACTTAAACGCTAACATAGTAATTATCAAGCTAATAATTTGATCAATATCTCCCATAATGCACCTTCATTAGTTGTCTTGAGCGTGTGCTGAGCGTCCCGGTGTTGCCAACCATGCAAACAGACAGGTCAGCGCGAACCATGACATTGACGTAGCACCGCTAGCCGCGTTAGCTCACTGCTGACGGAGCACACCTAGCTTCTCACAAAAGAACAAATAAGCAGGTGCAGAGCAGACCCCTGACTCATGCATTTATATAGGGCCGGCTGCGGACGCTATGTACTGCTTGCGTGAATTATAGATATGAATGGAGGGTGGGAGGGTGGAGCTAGCTGCAGCGGTGCATGCAGAGGTGAACGTATATACTGCATTGGGAGGCCTGGCCATGCTGGTACTTTCTGCTGCTGGGGTTGGTGCAGCGGCAGTGGGAACGGAGCCAGGAAAAAAGAGCGGACTGCGGAGGAGACTACTGCAGAGTCCCAGCACAGAGCAGCAGTGATTGTGTCTGGGGAGAGAGAGAGAGGGAGGGAGGGAGGGAAAGAGAAAGAGAGAGAGAGAGGAAGGAAGGAGGCTGGTAGAGGTGAGATGTGACGAGCAAATTTAGGATTATACCTGCCTTAGGTCTGTCACGATAATTACTATATTAAGTTATTGCGCCATAAAGGAATACTTTTTAGGGTTAGTATTTATCGTGACTCATTACAGACTAAACTGGTTCAATCTTCTACTTATGGACTTTATTGCAGCTTATGTGTTTTTGCCAATATTGGAAATTTAGAATAGTCTTTTTGGGATAATCAATATTATTTGAGTGATAGTAGCTCAGTTGGTAAAGCGTTTGTCCACTGGTTCAAAGTTTGGTGGTTTGAATCCCGATCTCGACATAAACATCATTGGTTGAGCAGTCAGTGGCCCACAGGTTGGCGGTGCGATTCTAGCTTCCACAGATGTATACTGTTGTTGTGTCCTTGGGCAAGACACTTAACCCCCCCCCAGTGTCTGGTGTGTGAATGGGTGCCTTGAAAGTGTCTTGAGAGTGGAAAAGCAGTAGATCGCGCTTCAAAAATGTGTTCGCATAACAAGCCTAACTTGGGCAAATGATAGTGTGGTTTGAACCTGCTTGGTATTTTTTGATGTAGGCACTGTGAAGTGTCTTGCCCAACGACACAACAGCACTACCAGTCAGACGTCTTTATCTTCTGCTGCCCCTTCATTTTTGCATCTGTGCCTAGTATATGACCTTTTCAACCACCAGCAATTACGCAATGGACACACTGATGGTACATAGTCTTGCCCAAGGACACAACAACAGAAAAAGAAGAATGGGAGAAATTTGTAACTGTTACCTAGCAACCATAATGTTTACAAGGACCAAAACTGCACAATAGTTATGATTTATCTGATAAAAATGAATGACAACACCTTGAATGGGATTTTTGGTGTTGATGACATGAAAAACTCTTTGCTACTTTTTTCCCTATCTGGAAGTTTGGATCAGACATGGCATCTTATGTAAAGAGTCAATAAGTACATCATTATCACCGGCAAGTCCCTGAAAGAAACATAATGATGACGCAGTACTGCAATTTCTCACTGTTAGACAAATACAGGTCTGTTTAAAATCCCATGTTGTCTTGCAGGTTGCTCCAGCATGGACGTGCTTGTCCCCAGTAACATCAATGCACTCAACGGGACCACCGTCAAAATCCCCTGCACTTTCACCTCCTGCTACAAAATGGACATCACCAAATTCGCCATGAACTGGACCTACCAGGAGACCCGCAACGACACAGAGGAGATGGTAATGTGGACATCTATATCTCCCTTATCTCTTTTTCGATATCTGAACCAGCTAGCCTCTCGTTGGCAGCTTACTGACCTACCTTTGAGGATAGAGGATTACATCGCCTAAATTGCAGTCTTTGCGATTTGCCAGTAACTAATCAAACACCAATGATTGGATTTTGAATATTGATGATTGACAATATATTGTTTCTAAGCTTGATATAGGCCACTATGCATATTCCAGTGAAAAACTTTTTTTCCATACTTGCCTAATGCATCCCAAGCATCCTACTAATTCGGTAATGCTAACAACGCTTTCCCTGGTTCACGGAGGATTAAAATTTGTAGAATTAGATGCCGAGAGCTTTTACAATGCATCTGTATAAGGGCAAAACCCATGTTTATATATATTGCATGAAACATCAGATACATCTTGATCATAGACTCTATACATAAATGGACATAGCTAACGTGCTAGCAGCCGCGTTCCAAGTCGGAAGTGCTCATGGGTGCTCTTCCAGCTTCATCGTATTTACCCGCTCTACATGATCGTGATATTTTTATTTCGCTAACAGGTTTAATTGGCGTCGTTGCTAAGTGCCCACTCCGTGCTAAATCAGCTCCAAATTGGCTCTTTTGTTGCTATGATACTCGCGGTCAGAGTTTCAAACATGGAACTTGGCTCCAGATTCACCCCTGTAACTGCCACAATCGATGAGCTTCATTTGACTGGAGCTGAACGCTACGGGTGACGTCAGACTCGCTTAGTCCACTTCTTTATACAGTCTTGATACAGATGTAAAATTGTTATTATCAACATTGGCAATTATTGGTTAACCCACAGTAAATACGGGCATCCTTAAAAATAGAAAATTTCCATATCAAAGCATTGCTCTTTTTCATTCTAATCTAAATCTCTTTCATCATCTACCTCGTGTTCTGGGCGTCTGTGAAGTTCATGACGTACTACAAGAAGAAGGGGATGGTGGCGCTGCGTGCGGACCGATTTGGGGACAGGGTGATGTTTGCTGGAAACCTGGACAAGAACGACCTGTCCATCACACTCTCAGACGTTCAGCTGGAGGACGAGGGCTTCTACAACTGCTATGTCCGCAACCCCCCTGACCGCATCCAGGGTCAGGGGGTCATCCACCTCACCGTGGTCACAGAACGTAAGGCTGTTCACATGTTTTGTGTTTAAGTTACATGTATAGTTTTAATCAACCTAAAGGTCAACTAACTTTTCTGAAGAAGATTGTTTGACATTATGGCATTAAACTTATAAGCAGGTGATGCCACAAGGCCAAGTTACTGGTCAGAATGTATGCACTGACTAAACTATACTCAGTCGTGGTGACTTGGCTCGGAAGCCACAACTGCCCTGTGACAGACTGCTGAAGAGGTGGCTGCATCACTCGTCTTACAGCTTCTTCAGAGCAGACAAGATGGGGGACATGCCTAACAACAATATGGCCGTATTATCAGCCTCTACCCCAAATAACTAAATCACTAAGAGAGTTAGAGAGATAGAACTTTCTACTAGTGATATGACGTTCATGAACGAGTCAGCTCTTTTGAATGGTTCCTTAACGGGAATGGTTGGAACCGGCTCTCATTATTTAAAAGAACCAAATCTTTTAGTTTCAATCTCTATGCATTTTTATACTGCTTAATGCTGAACCAACACAAGATTCATCACAGAAGCAGAGCAGGAAACACGAGTGAGAGCTTTTTACACAGAAAAACATATTTGGCATCAGTTTGTTTTTTAATTATCATTATTGTAGTGCTGTGTTTTATTTAGATAATAATTCCAAAGGGTAAACACACTCCCACTCTCAGTATGAACCATTTTAAACCCATCTGAGCCTTGTTCATCTCAGTGATTAGTCTGTAGTTAAACTGAGTTCCCACATTGGCTTCTGTCATATAAATAAATATAAAAAGAGCCAGTCTTTTGAACGGCTCTTTGAAATGAACGGATCCGAAAGATTTGGATCCCAGAAAAGAGCCGAAAGTCACAACACTACTTTCTACAACTAACCTTTCAGTTTAACTCAAGTAAAGGCGCTATACCTGATTTTTACTGTCTTCAAAATGGAAAAAAAACAACAAAATTTATAGTTTGCAGTTAAAGTATGAAGAAAGTAAGCAAGATAGTAAGAAAAATATAAAATCTGTCAACTGGACAAAATGCTGTAGTAGTGAAGACGTTTCGCTGCTCATCCAAGCCGCTTCTTTACTTCTGGTCAGTGAGTGTTACATTAGAGAAACTAAACAGCTGCTACATAAGAGAATGTACCAAAACCGTCGCAAGAGCTGCTCGGGACTCCAGTCTGACGTGCATCTCCATCTCAACGCCAATAACCACTCCTTTGAAGATAGTGAGGTACAGATATTAGCCAGAAGATAAAATTATCTCACTAAGAAACGAAAGGGGGAGTTAAAGAAGCAATTTTTGTTAGGAAAGACAATCCTTCCTTGAACAAGAATGGTGTTAATAGGTGTGAAATCATTAGGGGCTTGAATGATTATGCTAAGTAGGACTCACCAGGCACAGTGCACACTACAAACTTCACTGTAGCTAAGTCAGATAGTTATAAGGCAGTATCCACCAGTAATCTGTCCAGAACTGAAGAAGAGGCTTGGATGAGCAGCAAAACGTCTTCACTCCTGCAACGTTTTGTCCAGTTGACAGATTTTATATTTTTCTTTTACTGTGGATCAGACCCTGGATAACCGAGGGATTGCACAAATAGCTTTTAGGTTAGATACTTAGATGCAGACAGCACACAGAGGTCATCTTAAGAGCTGCTTTACAATGTGCCTACACAGAAATTAACCAGGTAGACCCTATAGAAGAACATCCTGCTACTGCATAGACGTCTTTCTCCAACATGCAGACTTACAGATGCTGATGAGTTACCTCTTTACTTATTAATGACCATCTAAAGGTCAAACTTGGTCTCTCAGCACATCTCTGACGGCATCGAACTTACTCAGCTCCACTTCCATTACACCACATCACTCTAAATGCAGTCTCTGTGTTGTTTACCTCTATCCTGAATACTTTTTTTTTTCCTTTTACTTCCTCCAGTTCCACCGCCCAGAGACTCGACCATAGCCGTTGCCATAGGAGCGTCAGTGGGCGGGGCATTAGCCCTGCTCATACTGTCAATGGTGGTGGTGAAATGTCTGCGCCGACACCGCAAACAGGAGCTGATATCAGAGGAGAAGATGGAGGAGGAGGGCAAGCTAGAAGCAGAGGGGGTGGCAGAGGAGGAGACCAAGTAAGGAGCTATACAGAAATACCTTGCAAACATAGACCAAACATGTTCTAGCTATATAACCGCTAAGCACAACATTACATTACATTACAGCATTTTTGGGCTTTTAAATGCAATTTCTGACTACATAAATGAGCCACACTTAAATTACAGGACAGAATACATTCGCTGAAAATGTTAAACCTGACAAAGTTCCAGTGCATTGCGTAGGATCAAAAGATTGACAACATCTTATAACGTTCTTGAAAAGTCTTCGAACAGCCATCCTGATCAGCAGCCCCCTTCAGGGTCAAAGTGTGGCCAGGAAGAAGGCCCGCTGCCCTTAGCTGTAATGACTCAATCTGGCAAAAGAAAAATAATAATAATCATCAAAAGAAGCAACAGAAGGAGAGGGAAGGAAGGAGAAAAGGGAATATATTTTGAAACAGGGGAAAAAAATGGGAACCTCACTAAATAATGTATCTTTTCTTTTCTTTCTAAATGTTCCTCCCTTTATACACACACATACGCGCACACACACACACACACACACACACACACTTACACTCCCATATAAAAAGATAAGAAGAACAAATGCCATTCTTACCCACCCCTTTCAACCCTTGATGTATGCACTCTCTATTCCCTCAAGTCAAAATGTCTTTATAATTTGTATTGTCTCTTTTTTTTTTTTAAATTGTGATATTAGAGTCTTCAAACAACTGGGTTTTATAATAATCATGATATCGCTCTGTATATTTCAATCATGATACCTCTCTCTGTATATTTTGACTACTACTACTACTGTCTATTGTTTTTTTTGATACATAGGCAGCCTTAACAGTACCAAGCTGAGCCAATGGCCGATGGATGACCAAACCTCTCAACCTGGTATGTAACAGATCCATTTTTTTTTTTTGATTAATGTTGCACAAAATTACAAAACAACTCATAATCTGTGTTGCAATTAAAGTATTTGTGCATATGGGTACAGTGGTCCCTCATTTATCGCGGGGGTTATGTTCTAAAAATAACCCGCAATAGGCGAAATCCGCGAAGTAGTCAACTTTATTTTTTACAATTATTATATATGTTTTAAGGCTGTAAAACGCCTCACCACACACTTTATACACTTTTGTCACACAGGCATTAACATTTTCTCATAGTTCTCTCTTGTTTAAACACTCTTAAAGATCAAATCTTCGTTGGTGCCTTTGTCGGTGCAGAACGTTTCACTGACATTGTGGGTTTTGTCGAGTAGAAAACTTGCAAACATACAGCACTTCAGAGTCACACTGCGATAGAACATTTATGTAAATTTGGCTGAACACATTCTGTACTGTACAGGAGACACGGCACAGAGGAGATTGATTGACAGTGGTCTACGGCAGGGGTGTCCAAACTATGGCCCCGGGCCAAATGCGGCCCTCAGACCAGTTTTTATTGGCCCTCAACCGTACTGCTGAACTGGCCCAATTGATCATAAGCAGCAGCAAATTAAACTATTTCTACCATTATATCCTAAAACATCACATTGCAGTGTGATGCAGACCTAAAATGAATGTGTTTCAAGCCTTATTAATACACAGCGGCTCTGTCAAAGCTGTGTTTAAAGCACTGCACTGCATTGATCACCGGTCTGTGGCCTCCGCTTCGAATATGTTTTGAGATGTGGCCCTCGATAAAAAGAGTTTGGGCACCTCTGGTCTACAGTCCCTTAGCCAATCAAGATGCAGAACACAATATGCGTTCAAATGCTGTAAAAAAAGCATGCAAAATTGCACACAGAAAAAATCTGCAAGGCCGCGAAAGGTAAACCGCTTTATAGTGAGGGACAACTGTATTGCAAAGTCAATAAAAACTTAAAAGTATACAGCACATCCTTCCATTTTTATTTATCCGGGGCTGGGTCAAAGAGCAGCAGTCTGAGCAGGCATAAACGCATACTGTAATGTGAATATCTGTGAAAAAGGGAGGGACAATGAATGATATTGCCTACATCCTAAAAGGCATGTAGTTAAATGACAACCTTACAGAAGCACTGTAAGGTATAGACAGTTTTATCCCATCAGAGAAGATGTTTGGTCAGAACCATGTGGAAACAACTGTCTGTAACTCTCACAGACAATGGCTTCTTCATCATGGTTCAACGTTAGAGTGAAAGGAGAGGATAAGCGGGTGGAGAGGGCTTAAAACAGACCCTGCATGGCCGTTGAAGATTTAGGGATTACGTAGACTATTCTGAAACATGTTCTGCACTTATGGTTCAAAATTAAACAGATTATGAACAAAATTAGCCAGACAAAAGACCTTGCCATTACAGAAATTTAATGTTTAATGTTTGTCTTTTCCAGATCTTCTCCCTGAAGCTGTTTAGTAACCACTGCTTGATCCTCCTATCAGCGACCATAGAGCCATTAGCATGTGTGTCAGTCGCCATTGTGCTTCCATCTCTGTGTGTGTGGGGAAACTCAACTGTGCATTTCTATAGGTACAAGTCTAATGTCTTTTATAACACAGGCCAGGGACCATTTGTGCAAATAAGTTCACACAGTTAGCCGAGGTGCTGTGCATCAGACCGAGTCAGACAAGAAGATTTAGCAATATCACAACTCCACAGTTTCTAGTTTTGATATGACGTTCGTAGTCCTAACAGGTCGTGATATTGAAAGGCGTCCACTATTATAAGTATAAATATAAAGTTGTTTATTAGTAATACTTCAGAAATATGCTACTGTCATCTATCTATCATCTTGAGTTACTTTTAGAAATGATTTGGGACCTCTGGCATACACAAGGTGACAGCTATTAACTCCGAACACAAAGTCGCAGTAACGTTAACTACAATGTCCTTTATACATGTACTTTATGAAGTAATTAGCATATTGTGGAAAAAAGTATGTATATGCATAAAGGTGCACTGCGTAACTGTTCTAGTGGGTGTCTGACTCCTGCTTGTTGCTAGATGGTATTGCTGTGTGTGGAATATTCCGCAGTATGGCCTTAAAGTTGTCAGTGTTGAATTTAATCAGTTCCCCATATTTTTACTTCTAAAGAATACCTTGGAAAAACATGCATTCTAGTAGGATCAAAGGCTTGTCTCTATGTATAGATAAGTTTAATGACATACTATGGAATATTTCAGGCAAAGTGTGGGAACAAGCAGATGGGCAGACCCTCCACGAGAAAAAGTCACACTCACAAACACACACACACTTTTATAAAAGCATTTACTTACTATTTACTTGACCCATATTTTGTATTCAATTAATGCATGAAATATTGCACTCTTTTCCACAATATTCTGATTATTTAACGTGCATGTGTACATATTCATGCCATAAGAAGTTAATATACATTTATAAAAACAAAGCGTCTTTAAACGATTCGATTATGATTATTTTTTATGCTCCAAATCTCGGGAAAACAGCATGCATTTTTAGAGTCAATGCATGGCACACATTATGTTGCGATACATGCATGCACTTCCACACAAAACAATCACTTCAAATAAGCCATGCAGCACCGCGACGGAAGAAGTACTTTAACCTTTTTTTTTTTAACTATTAGAATGTTGCTTTTGTTTTTCATGTATTTTCATATTTCTTCAGACGATATCACTTTGCACCTTGACTTCTCTAACTGGCGTGTTTGAACCTAGATCAGTGTAACATACAGTATATTATAATAAATATATATTAGCTGTTTCTCCAAAGTCATGCCTTTACCTCAGCATAGACATTTTAAAAGTGACATCATTTTGCACATCGACACATTTTATTATAATCAAACGGAGAGCATGCCGTCCAAATGGTATAGTGAATGTGTGGCATGGAGCCCGTATGGACAAATGGAACATGTACGATGCTATATTTATTTGAAAACATATTCTGAGCACCTTTGAATGTTAAAGTGGCTACATTCATTCATTTGACACTAGCATGTTTAAAGCTTTGTTAACCTGAATGTACTGTGATGTTTCTGTGCGCTGTCACCACTTGATGTCTTTAAAAACCTTGCCTCATTTGGCTGAAGTCGGTTTTGCTAAAGGAGACATATTATGCGTAGTTTGTCCTTTGGGATTTGAAATGGTTTCAGGGAACCATGTAGGGAACATTTATTTATTAACTCCTTTTATTTGTTCCCTGCTGCCCTCTGCTGGCAACAGTCGGAAGTGAAGAATTTTGAAATGTGAAATTTGCAGCATGGCTTTTTTTTATTGTATTTATTTATTTATTTTACAAGATTGAATTAAACTCATACAAAGCACTCCCAGAAGTTGTTTCAGAGGGATAGGAATACTTCTTATCCCTGAATGTATTTGGTTTGATAAGGAGGAACTGCAAACTTTACTTAGAAAATACCCATTTAGCCTTCACCACAAAAGCATTAACAGGCCTGTACCGGATCTTTGTTTCTTATAGTTCAGATGTTTTTACAATCTACAGCACATATGTCAAACTCAGGCCCGGGGCCTTTGGCCCGTGAAATCATATAAAATGTGTATTAGAGCTGGCCCGCTGATATATAGCTCATGCACCAATATACTACAAATCCCAGAATGCTTTACTAATACCAGTTGACACCAACAAGCGCCCCTCCTTTTCTGTTGACACTCATTAGCAACCAAGCTACCGGTCACCTCCGCCAAATTAATCGCTAAAGAGACATAATTTATTTTATTTATTTAAATAAGAAATGAATAATACTGATGTGTCTTTTATTTCAAATTTAATTTCTTATGTTTGTAATATCAAGCTTGAGTTGTTTCAGAGTTTGTGTTTAAGCAAAACTAAAGTTTATTTCCATATGAAAGGGTTAAACATTACAATTCAGGTGCAGTCAATTTTTCAATAAATATTGAGTTTGACCTGTGAATTTATCTTAGTTTTTAATTTTGGCCCACTGTGAATTTGAGTTTGACACCCCTGAGTTACAGTACATATATCTTAAAAGCAGCAAACACTTGACTGAATGATATTTATGTATTTAAAGAGAAGCAACTTTTCTTTCTGTACTGGATTATGGAAATATACATGCAGACTTCAGCCTCTACTTTGAAACCTTTAGACACACTCCTTCACTCAGTCCCTCGTTTCATAACAGGTAATGAATTTAAACCCCGTCACTGTACACTCTATGGAAAAGTAGGTTGGCCATCGCTGTCTGTCAGAAGAGAACAACACTGCATAAAATTCATTTATAAGGGACCAGGATGATGGACTGTCTGAATATCTCACTTGCTTGTTGAACTTTTAATACAAGATCTCATGGTTGTCTCTCCAAGGACTATCTGCACCAAAACTGAAATGGAAAAAAGGGCTTTTGGCTGTTTTTCTTCCCAAAACTCGAATATATTTCAATTATAAGCCAAGTTAAAAATAAATAAGTGACAGGAACAAATGATCAGAAATGTGTTTGCATGAGAACCACAAGGAAACAACTGCTTGCAACTATCACAGAGATATGATTATTTGCTTTGTTATATCCATCCTCAATGAATTAAATAAAAATAAAATGGAAACTGAAATTCAATTCTCAGGTCTAGATCAGTTTTAGAGAAGTGGGGCCAGTAGTTCATCGGAAACATTCTCTTCAGTCACTGTTGAAACTCAGACGCAGGCCGTAATACTACTTATATACTTTTCAAATGTAAACCGTCCAAAAAAGGCACTCTTGCATTATATGTCTCCTTTAAACCAAATGCCAGGTTTTGTAACTTTCTCTTTATAGGTCTGTGTTGAGGCCTACTACCTACAACGCTCTTTACTTGTTAATGTGTTTTTACAGATTCTGGTTTACAAAATGTAATGGGAATATGTTCAAATGTTTCCTGAATTTCCAAAAGCACACATTTGGTAATGAGTAGATTTCGCTATACATCTAATTTGGGATGTGTAGTTCCATGTTTGAGCTTGTAATCATTTTTAACAATTGTACTGCCAAGTGAACTGCCATGTAAAGTGATTAGTATCAAGAGTGCACAGCAAAATCTTCAATCTTTTTCATAACAGTGAGAATTACCGTTGTTACTTAGAGGTGACAGTAGCTCAGTGAGTTGAGTATTCATCTATCCATCCAGGAGTAAACAGTTCAAACTTCCAATTCATACTTCAATTCAATTTCAGCTGACCAAAGTGCTTCACATGAAAAGTCTACAAAAAACAAATATATAGATAATACAATACACACCTATACTGTCTAGCTTAAATGCCAGGGAGAAGAGGTGGGTTTTCACTCTATTGCATTAAAGACTGAGATGATCTGACAGGCAGAGGGCGCTGTTCCATAGTCTGGGTGCTCTGTCACCTCTGGTCTCGGGCCTGGCTTTGGGCACAGCGAACAGGAGCTGGTCAGCTGACCTCAGGGCTCTGGGTGGAGTATAGGACTGCAGCACACAGCTTTGCACAAGGTTACCTATACTTCCTTAAACAAGAACGAGGGCCTGAGACATAATCTCTCCCCCATCTATGACTCCATCCTCAGATCCAGAACAATAGCAGGGTCGTTAAGGGTTGAATAGGGTAGTTTCAGTTTCCTTCAGATAGATATAAGGCAGTGTCCACCAGCAATCTGACCAAAACTGAAGAAGCAGTTAGATGAGCAGCGAAACATCTTCATTCCTACAACTATTTGTCCAGTTGACAGATTTAAACTTCGTCTTTTGCCATGGATCAGACCTGGACGACTGAGGGATTACACAGACATCTTTTACCTATACTGAGAACCAGAAAGTGCGCAGGAAGGAAGTTAGCACGCTAGTTGTTTTTAGGTTCACAGTGACATCAAAACTCCCCTGTGGTCTCGGAAAGTTGTATAAAACGGCTTATAAATCCATCACGGTGAATAATCAGGCTTGCAATAGGAAAGTCAGGAATAACTTTGGACCTCTGCTAACAGTTTAAATGAAATGTTTTTTCATGTTTTGATGTATATAATCAGGTAAAATTTGTTGCAAAAAAACTCCCCTTGCCTCTGATTGGTCCAGCACCAGGAAACTAAATCTCTATGGAGCAATACCAGACACACATTCACTATGGAAAAACTGTTCCATGTATTATAACTTTTCACATTGTCGATTTTGCTGTGCACATAAATTATAAAACTTATTGAAAAATCTCATTTTCCTGTCTGCGTGAGCATGCATGTTTCTGTTGCAGGGTTTGTGTGGCTGACAAGTTTGACTATTTTAGGGCAAATGTAACAGTTTTAACAATAGGATACTGTGAACAGACACACTGCTAAAAATAAGATGTGAGTACATTATTTCAAGAGCCAAATCAAAGTTCAATAACACACGTTTAAGCAATCTTAAGTTTGCCCTGAATGGTCACTCTTGCTCTTCTTGTTATAGCTAACACCTGACCACTGGTTGCACTGTGCTGCGTCTTCCAAAGCAGCGATCATAACATTCTCTATTTTAAATAAAGACGATCTAGAATGAACTTACAGCTGTGTACTGTTGTCTCTATGTTAACTGAGTGTGACGTTACCCATAGCGTTCGGCTCCAGTCAAATGAAGCTCATCGAGGCTAGCGGTTACAGGGGCGAATCTGGAGCCGGTGCCCCATTTGGAGTTCTGACTGCGAGTATCATAGAGCCAAAAAAGCCAATCTGGACTGGCTGTTGAAGGTAACGCCCCTTTCCCGCCTGCACCATTGGTCTAGCAGGGAATGGACACCTAGCAACGCTGTCAGTCCAACCTGATGATAATGCTAATGGGAGCGAACTTTGGGAAAGACGGCGCCTGATTTGTTATTAATGTTCATATCTTGCATTACGGACACAATAGCGAAATAAAAATGTATATATTTTAAGACCAAAATGACGAAGTTCACTACCGCAGTTACACAGATGCGTGAAATTTTTCAATGTAAAGTGAATTGGAGCCAGAATCGGTGGAGCCGGAAGCGTGCCCATGATCACTTCCTATCTAGAACGCAGCGGCTAGCAGGTTATCTTTGTCCATTTATATATATATACAGTCTATGGAGGGGATACATTGTATTCAAATCTAAGAAAATTATTCAAAATTATTAATAATCCAGCTCCACCTACATTAAAAAAAATCCTTTCCTTTGTTCTGAACAAACTACCCGATCCACTCGTTCCTCCATAAACCGAAATTGCCTACTTCCAAAAAGATCCTCGGCCTTTGCTCAGTCGGCTTTTTCTTTTCAAACCATTAGGCAGTGGAATCAGCTTCCTGAAATTGTCTGTGGATTTGAATAGTTTTACTAGAAATTTGAAAAAGTACATTTTAAATAATCAAATGTGTCCACATCAGTGTAGTTAATTGGTGCTGCTCTGTCCTCACTGTATAAACCTGCACATAATGATCTTTTATATTAATATGGACTGGGGGGAACATACTGTATTGGACATAGGGACATTTTTTTTTACTGTATTTAACTGTTATTGTGTATGACAAACTGGTAGTTGTATATTGTATATAATTGTTAATTGAAATGTGCTTTTTAATGTGTGTTCACCTGCCCAGGGACTGCAGATGGAAAGTAGCAGTAGCTAAATCTGGTACAAATCGTCTTTTCTTTGTAAGATTAATGAATTTGTACATGGTCCCTGTCAAATAAAGAATAAAGAAAGAAAGAAAGAAGAAAGACATAAAGAAAATTTACTCACAATGTAACTTTTTTGCTGAAGGGTCCATAGATTTATTCAGTAGTGGGTAAGTAATAAACTTTTCTATATATCTATATGGAAGCAAACGAGATGTTATAAGTCAAGTTTGTAGAAAGGTGGTCTTTTGAGTTTTTAAATATCTTGAATTTCTACACGATTGATAAAGTTTAATGCCATACTGTGGAACACTCCATGGACAAAAGCAGCCTTTAAACCACAAATGTTACATAGCTGCCTGGCAAATCCAAAATGATACCTCTCTGTGTTTTTTATACAGCGGGATATCAGTCTGATCACCACTTCCTCTGTCACGTCTCGAGCCACAACCAACATAATCGTGCCAACAGATTTGTTTTATTTTTGCAGAGACATGTGTAAAATGAAGGAGCTCATCGGTCACCCATGATAACTGAATTTACAGCACAAATACCCTTTTAATTTTAATGATAATTTGTTCATATTCTAACACAACTCCCCTGTCAGTGATTATTTCTCATATTTCCAAGGTATGGATTAACTCGTCTTTGCTATACTTAGGATGGAGGGGGGGAGTGCAGAGGGTAGTATCACATTCCAGGCTTTTTATCAATTCACTGTGACTTTGCTAACATCCTGCTGCATTGTACCCAATCCCATAAGGCATGTCCAGCAAATACCCGTAGCCCAACGTTAGTAGAAGAGATCCAGAAATTAGCCACATTCACCAGAGAATACAGCTAGAGGTGACTTTGTACTTGTATGTATTTCTAGCCTTCGTTCTGTTTGGTCAAGGTGCCACTAACCCCGAAGAGAAGTAAAAAAAAATACATCTGCAGTGAACAAAAGGACTCAAAAATGATCTGAAATAACTTACTTTTAACCTAGGAATGATGTTACTTCATACATTTGTGTAAGATAATAAACTACATGATTTTTTATCAGATTTTTTAAAGTAGATATTGGCAAAAACTCTTCCAGCATCTAAATCGCTTAACTCAAGCCATCCCTGACGTAGTAACGCAGTGCACACAATGTATATGTTTTATTCTGATCAACGACTCCTCTGAAGTAAAAGAGGGTTTACAATTTAAAAGACAATTAATAACCAACACACCATGGGACTTTTAACATCAAGAGCAGGGAAATTGTTGAGTCAGGAATGGCATCTGAACTAAAAAATCATGCTTTTTAAAATTTCAGCTGGTCTAATTTACCCAGAGTCACCATAGAAACCCAGTCAAACATGATTTTATTACATTTTTCATATATACCACACTGGATGCCCTCCCTTTTACAAGTTTAACCGGGCACAAAACTGACTCTAGGAGATTTGAGCAATGACTGAACTGGTTTTGTATATTTCATTAAATGTAGCTTGGGTCAAATGTGAATTGTTCCAGATTTGTCGCAGCATAGTATGATTAAACATAAGAAAAACTGCACTATATTCTTCATACATCCACCAAGAAAGAGAAAAACCAGAGTAAACTTCATAGCAATCCACCGTTTTAATATAAATCATTTGTTAAGTACTCAACTTCGTAACCAGGAGCCAAACAACAAGAACCGCATCTAGATAAAACTTTAGAAGTGACTTACCGTTTGGATGAACCCACTTCTTCTTCAGCAGCATCTTCACAGACACCAGAAAACGCAAAAATAAGGGCAAACCCAACTTGGGACGGGACAGATGGCCACACACTACACAAGATGGATACACGGATATAGGAAAAAAAATGAAATAACTCAATCAGTTTGTACTAAAACAGAAAATAAAGATGGAATAGACCACGACATCCCAAAAAATCTGACAGGAGCGAACAAAAGGCCCCTGTCCCGCACCGGCCGGGATGCTCTGTGAAATGTGCTCACTCACAGGGCTGCTGCAGAGAGAGAGAGAGGGAAGGAGGGAGAGAGGGACGGAGGGGGGAGGGCAAGCGGGGGGAGGAGAGAGAGAGAGAGAGAGCAGATGGAAGAAGTGTGGCGACGTCGTTGGGGACACAAAAGGTTAACAGGGGAGAGGGGAGGGGGGGGCAAAGTAGTGTTGCGTGGGAGGACAGGCAGGTGTAGGTATTAGCGGCCCCATTTCAGGATAGGTATAGATCACTGGACCGGCTGAGAGGATCTGGGACTCTCACAGACAGATCGCTCCATCCCCCGACCCCTCAACCCCCCTCTCACACTTATCCTGGACCGTCATTGTGGACTGCTGCCTTTTGTGGTTCCTGCTAACAAAACATGCCAACCAATTCTTAAGTAGCACATAGGAAAAGAAGAGAAGAAATTAACTGTTACTCAGAATAAGAACAATTTACTGTCTATCGTCTTACTTAAAGGACCTATATTACACAAAATTGACTCCTGTGAGCTACCAGCCATGGCATAATGTTGTTACCTCATCAAAAACACACCCAGAGTTGTGTTTTGTTTCGTTCACAAGTTTGAGAAATCCTTTGCTATTAGTCTATCCACATCTCCAAAGCTCAAAATACTCCGTTCCACCTTATGATGTCATGCAGTGATAGTTTTCAAATTAACAGCTGCCTTGTACCTTTAGTTTGGCAGTTTTTCCAGGGCAGAAATCATCCAAATGATTCTAGTGAAAGTGTATGGAGTTCAAAAACACAGTTGAATACTTCCTGTATCGCCACATGATGACATCACAAGGTGGAACAGAGTGTTTTCTGTTTAAGAGAAGAACTCAGCCTAAAAATGCAGGTCGTGTGTGTGTGTGTGTGTGTGTGTGTGTGTTAAACATTTGTGAATGAAACAAAACCTAACTCTGGATATGATTTTGATGAGGAAACGACATTATAACATAGATATCATAATATGGGGTCATTAAGTTAGTTAGAACTTTTCATTGACTCTTTATTTTATTTTATGTTACTTGGTTTTGTTATGTTTTATTCATTTATTTATTTAGGAAAATTAAAAATAATAAAAACTTCTCAAAAGTGCCATGATGTATTTGTAGAGCCATGTTATTTTTTAATTATTAATTTAGTGTTATGTATTTATTTATTTAGTTGAAACCCATACCCGCATGTAAAAACCAAAAACACCAGCAAAAACGCCATAAAAACTGATCCGACTCCTTTTGAAATAGGGTAAAATATAGCCTCACACCCTTGAACGCAAAATTAAACCTCTGATAACCCCCGGGACCATTTACATCTATTCTACCACATCATACCACAGCGTCAGTCACGTCACTCAAGTCACTCAAGTCACTCAAGTCAATACGTTTCTGTACTCACCCTATCCCTACTGCATCTTTCCTTCTCTTGACCTTCTCTTTCCCGTCACCCCCCCGCGCCCCCACCCCTCCCACTTCACCCCTCCCTCTTCCCCCCCACCCTAGTCCCTAACATCCTCCTCTCATCAGTGTAATGTCCTCTTAAGCCCCGCCCCCCCCCCCTTCCCTTCCCTTCCCTTCCCTCACACCCACATCCACACACACACACACACACACACACACATATCGCCCAAGGTCACCACTGAAGGGCAGGTGTGTGTGTGTGTGCGCTTGTTTGGTATGCATATCCTAACAGCATTGTCATATGCGAGCGCAAAACGTTTTACCCCCGCCGGATCCGCCTCCACTAATAGCCCGATTACCGCTAGCAACATGCCCCATTTCTAATCTGCCGGTTTCGCCTTTACCATATGTGGCGCACTATCTGGTCCATGGCCCTAACACACCCACGAGTTGAACCTTGAAATGACATCCAGTAGCGGGAGACGGATCACCTGACAACATGTGTAGCTGTGCGTGCACGTGGATTGTACGTGTGTTAGCGTGAATGTTGATCAGGGCGCGCATCCATCATCGGTGTTCGGGATGAGATGGAAAAACAATGGGGAATGTGATATAACTAATAACGGTAATAAGGCATGTGTCTGAGGTGTAGTGACAAAACTCAGAACTTCGGGATTGTTCGAAAAAAAAAAAAAAAAAAAACATCTAAAAATATCGATTTCCCAATGGAGATGTCGTGGACCAGAAGTGATTCCATGCAAATTGTGCCAAAGCCCCGGGGAGCCGAGTGGTGCCAGAAAAGGTAGGTACAGTATGCCAAGTTGTCAAAAGAAAGTGTGGCATCAATTAATCATTCATAGAAACAAGACGCAGCGGTTGTATCTGTGTGTGGGATCAACACATTAATGATTATGTAAGCGTATGGAACATTCTAACTTTACAATTGCATAGTTAGTTGTCTTTGTCTCTTTTTTTTCCACAAATTGAAGTATAGTACATGTGACCCTCTTCACTGTCATACTATGAAATCATTAGATCATCAAATATATCTATACCAGCTCCTCTCCATACATGAAATCCACATGCTTTTATTCAGGTATGTATTACTTTTATTAATTTATTTATTTGACAGTACTGGCGTAGTGAGAAATTAGGGTGAAGAGCGGGGAGGGACATTCACCAAATGATCTGGCCTCAAGTCAGATCATGTGATGGTTGTCTCGCTCTAAGGCCTGCTGTGGCTTTTATATTTACTCAATATCTTACGGCCGCTAAAATGACTAGCTCTCTTACATTTTTGCTTTGTAAAGGTAGCTCACTGGAGAAAAAAGGTTGGAAACTCCTGCTCTATAGGATACCCCATCGTGCAGTATATACAAATAACCAGCAGATGGCATCTAAACTCACACTTTTATTCATTATTTCTTAACTCCTGTTTACTCTTATGTCTTTAACCCAGATTTGCTATTTTTCACTCCTTTCAAATATAACATTCACTTCTGAACACACCATCATCATGTTTCACAGGCTGACACCAGTTCTTTTTTGACTGGTTGAGCAGAGAAACCAACTTGAAACCGAGAACGGCAAAAGTCTAGCACAGAGGGGTCCAGACTTTTTTTCACAGACACATATCAAACCAATTCATCCCAGAGGACCGCAGATCAGTGGTCAATACAACCAGACTTTCAGATAGATGCATTTTATATTGGTTTGACAGAGTCGCAACACCTTTAAAAAGTCTTGGAACACAAACTTTAGGCCTGTATCACAGCGCAAAAAGATGTTATTGAGATTATCTTGATTTGATTATGACGCTTATGAGCAGTTGGGCCAGTTTAGCTGAAGAACCGAGGGCCAACAAAAATTCATCTGAGGGCTGCTTTTGGCCCCTGGGCCGTAGTTTGGACACACACCAAGTCCTGACTCTGGCACCCAGAAATTGTACACGGGCAGTCACTAAATCAATGATATTTATTTGCACAAATTTAAACCCACATTTCAAATTCAATTCATGTAGTAATTCCTTGTAACATGATTAAAACACAAGAAGCCAGGTTTATGCTGTATACCCAGGACACTGCATACTTACTATACATAAGTGAGGTGATGTGGTGCTGACAGCAGGTGAAGTGTGCAAGAACACATGAATCTCGTGAGGGTCAGTCTGAGCATTGAGTTTGTGAACTTTGTCAATCCCTCAGCTGCCGGCCCCATGTTGAAGGCTGGGATGGACCATAAAATGTACGCAGTGCTTGGCTTAAGTGCAGAGGCTAGGGCATTTTTCTCTCAGGTGTGAAGGACATGTTATTACACTGTGTCGTGAGGATGTTTAAGATTCTGTCTGCACTCTGGCCAGGATGTAGTTCATACGTTTTACTGGTGCGGGTTTATTAGGTTTCCTTTAGATACAATGAAGACATACAGAGAAAAGGATCAAGAAGCTGTTTATTCAAATCAAGGTTGACAAATACAGGAGCATACAATTACAGCCGTTGCTTAAATATTCACTTTAACAGAAGAAACCGGATGCAATAAAAACATACATTAGATCCAGAAAAGAAGAGATAAATCTAGTCATCTGTAGTAGTTCTGAAGACTTGGAAATGGATTGAATGAACAGCAACCTTTCTGTCTTTACTGGAATATGAAGTTATAACATACGTGCAGACTTCAACCTCTACTTTCAAACATTTAGATACACTCTTTGACTCATCCTTCGTTTCAGAACAGGTGATTAACTAAAAACCCATCACTGTACACTCTATGAAAAAGTAAAGTTGGCCATCGCTGTCTGTCAGAAGAGAGCACGGCATAAAATGTATTTATAAGGGACTACAGTACTTAATATACTGCCTTTGATACTGGAACTTTTACATACCATGACAAGGAGAGTCTCATTGGGTCTCCCTGTATAAATAAATAGACGTTTGAGCATGTTACTAATTAACTAATCTGTAGTTGTATTGTTTTCTCACATGTATGCATACACGGTTCTATGCTTGTTTTCAGGAAATACATGTTTTAAAGGTAATTTTCACTGGGCTTATCCTGGAAAATCCCCTTCTCAAACCGTTTCCCTTTGAACCATGTACCTATGTTGACAATGGGCATTTGCTAATTTGACTTCTACTTTTGTTATCACCTAAGCATTCTTAATTTTTTTGAGCAATACTAGCAAACAACACAGCCTATTTGTATTGGAAAAAGACATATTTGTTCTATAACAGTGTATAAAATATATAAAAAAAAAGTTTAATAGAAGCCAGAACGATGCTTACTGTGTTGCCTTTCAAATTGATTTTATTTTGGCTTTTTTATATGAAGTCCAAATGATTGCAGTTCTTTAGATGAGATTATTATATTAAGTAGAAGAATTTTATTAAGAAGAAGAATTAATGTCCTCATGGCATTAGCCGAGGTAAGGCAGGTTTTTTTGTATAGCATGTATAGCACAATTAGTACACAAAGTAATTCAAAGTGCTTTACAGAATAAGAAAGACATTAAAATCACAATACAAAAAAAATAAAATAAAAAATAATAATAATACAAAAAAAAAAAAAAATAAACATAAAATAAAATAAAAATAAATAATAATAAATTAAAAATAAAAAATAATAAATAATAATAAAATAATTTTTTTATTTATTTTTATTTAACCTTTATTTAACCAGAAAAAGTCTCATTGAGATTAAAAATCTCTTTTACAAGAGCTTCCTGGCCAAGACAGGCAGCAGTTCAGATGCATGTTAGTTACAGTTTCAACAGTCCAAGCACACACACACATATAAAACAGTTAAAACTAAATTAAAATTAAATTGCTTTATCTTCAATTTGTCCAATTACATGTGTTTTCTTATTACAATACAAAAACGTTTAAGCTTAATGCCATACTGTGGAACATTCCCTGCAAAGCAATAACACCTGCAGACAAGCCAGTGCTGACCTTGCACCAGAGAAGTTACATATTGCACCTTTAGCATGTTAAATCCATTCAAACCGGTAGAAGAATCAACATGATAAGGTTTCTAGTCTGGACTCAAAACTGTCTTTTTGGGTGTTAAAGTTCAAACAAAACATAATATGGTTTTCAGTTAACAAAAAAATGTCTGCATGCATACTTTTACTTTTGAGGTACACTCCCATGTATTCTCCCTAAATCCAAAAATAGCTGTTAACGCGCCATGGCTTTGGTGCACATTAACACGATCAATACTCGAATCTTCTGGTCCATAAAACACACACCACAAAAACAATTACACCGGGATTTCTTTCTGATGATGTCAACAAACTCAAACCAAAATAATGACTCTAGCTAAAGCGTCCATTCACCCCCCCCCCATCCCCCTCATCCGTCTCTCCGGTTTGAACCTGTGCTGATATGTACAAGGCAATAACCCCAACCAGCGTCTGACCATGAGGCTGTCTCGAGTAAGGCTGACTCAGCTGTATGTATGTGTGTGTGGCAGCACTTCTATCACCCCCCCCCCCCCCACCCACCCACCCACCCTCTCTACCCCATCTCCTCCCCTCCCTGCTCCTCTCCCTCTCTCCCACTCTACCTCTGCAGTAGCTCGCTTCTCCCCGTGCCGGCTACAGACTCCGGCTTCCTCGCCTCTCCGCTAACTGCTGCTGGGGCTTTATAGCATCTTATTACGTGCATCAATTCGTCAGTGTCTCCCAGTGTGGAAGGAGGGGGGGGGACCGCAACAGCCAACCCGCCAGCCAGCCCGCCCGCCTGCCTGCCTGCACGCCTGCCTGCTTGCAACCGCTGCTGTACCCTGCTTAATTTTTTGCCTTATCGGATGATCATAGGACAGACACAAAAAATCGGATGCAGCATTTTGTGTTACTTGCCTTTTACCAAGAGACCCGCAAAGCCTGGACAGGAGAGGAGGGAGAGCCCCATTCAAGAATCCGTTCATTGCTGGGACAGAGTGCAGAGGAGGAGGAGAAGAAGAAGAGAGGGAGGGTGGAGGACTTTGGCGGTGCAGTTTAGCGTCCCAACACATTCAGAGCTGCTGCTGCAAAGACCGCAACCTGCAAACTGGAAAAATTGACAAGAGAAGGAATTATTGACATAGTGCCAGAGAGATAGGTGGTGTTATAGCGATGGCGGACAGCACTGGTTCGAATGTCTCCAGTCGGCGAAGATCCGGGGACCTACTTCATGCTGGCTTGGCAGTGGCAATGTTACTGGGTGAGCGTAACTTCCAATGCTTCTTCCATACTGCGCACCAACAAAACGCAATGGTAGATCGATCAGTTTATGTCAGTATTCAACCGACCAACTTTAATAAGGGTTATGTAGGGTTACTTGTTGCTTGAAAGACTTAAGACTCAAAATTAAGGTTGAAAAACTTGAACTTGAACACAGATTGAAATGGAAGCCTTAGGAGTAGCTTCAATTTCCACGCTAAGGTGTGGAGACTGATCAATAATGTGGGAATAGGAAAAGCCATTAGTCATCACTTCTAAGAGTTTGGGGGAGGTTTCGGATTCTTCGGGAGCAGATGGGGCTGGTTCCGAGCAGTATTTTGACCGAAAGTGACGTATGGTGGTGCAGTGGTGACTTGCTCAAATATTGTCTGAATGTGGTGTTACTCACTGCTGTGTAAACCAACCTCACAGATGTCCCATTACCTAACTGTATATGGAAGGTCTGACCGAGAAATGGGTTTAACAGAAGTTTTGGTAGTTATCGTCAGAGTACTTTGCTAATCTACGTACTTCCTATGTGCAGTTATATGGAAGTACATGTATTACTGGTATATAAGCCAAACTTGCATGTGTTGTTACTCACTGCTGGGTAAACCGACCTTACAGATGTCCCATTACGTAACAGTATATGGAAAGTCTAACAGACAAATGGTTTTAACTGTAGTTTTGGTAGTTATCGCTAGTAATCCACATACTTTCTATATGCAGTTATATGAAAGTACTGAGCTACTAAACATTATCGAAATGGTATAGACATAACATATAGAGTATGGAACACATGGATGACTATAGGACTACACCCTTCATCCATTTTTTTGTCTCTCCTCCTAAGTGGCAATGGCATAGTGGGTTAAGCAGTCACCCACCAACAAGAGAATACCTGGTTCAAACCTTGTCTGGGTACATTATGTAAATAATGTGTCCATGAGCAAGATATATTACTTGAAATTACCTTCTAAAATCACAGGATTGTGGTTGCAAATTGGAAGAGCATGCTGTTTTCAAATATTGCTCAATCATATCACACTCCCAACTCCAAAATAGAAAGGGAGAAGAACAGAATATAATGTTTCATGCCATTGATTTCAAGTAGGGGTCAGTATGGGTTTCAATTGAAAAAAACTTTGGGTCTGATATTCGAAGCAGCATTTCTTCAGAAAGTGTAACACGAACCACAAAACTCACAAATATCTGAAAACATTTGCATAGAAAATCCAGTTCTGTTCTCTTTCCCAACTCCATCGGCCTGTCTCTGCACCTGGCAACACACAGCAGGTGTTTGGAAAAAGAACAAGGACAATGAGGGAGGTCGTGATTTACAAGCTCTGTATTTATAGGTTACTATTTGTACTGTACTTTATATCTTTGATGACTCAACGCAAGGTGTGTGCATTTTCATCATTGCCTAATGCTGGCTCAACATTTGCGTCTCTGGGTTTATTTATTCTTTTTTTACAGTGTAGGACAATACTTTTAGCAGATTACAGACTTTAATCATGACAGGCACTTTTCAAGGTCAGTTTTGTCGAAAGCGTTTTAAGGTTCATTGGCAAGAGAATAGGTATTTTCATTAAACAGAACGCTTCTAACATTGCTAGGATTTTTAGACCTATTGAAATTCTATAGAACTGTTTGCAACTAAACCGTTTGCTCTTGATATATAGAAAAAAACATACATTTGTGAGAGACACTATAATGGAATACTAATGAATTTACATAAAGTTTGCTTCAGGGGATAAACTGGGAGAGGGACAGATTAATTGACATGAAGGAAACATGTATTGGCATGGCTATTGTCAGTAAGACTCTAACAGATAGATGGATCAGATAAAATTCTAATTAACATGACTTTAATCAGAAAATGACCCAGTGACCAAATGTGAAAAAAGAAAATCAACTGCATTGCATGAGTAGATTAGAACATAGTTGAAGGTGCAACCATGCAACTTTTTTGGCTTGTTTCTTTGCCTAGAATGTTACATAATATGGCATTTAAATCGTCCACCTTGAATTGCATGTATTTTTATAACAAAAAACAACTTGAAAATATCCATTCTTTCAATGCATGGGGTCACCTCTCCAAAGATCTGACATGTAACTTGATTATGCAGCATTTTTTGCTTGTCTCCATGCATATAGAAAAGTTAAATGACATACTGTGGAACATTCCAGGTAAAGCAATAACATCTCTATAGTGACAGGTGGTGGACCCTTCCCTAGAAAAAGTTAAAAAAGTGCACATTTAAACATGAAAACAATTATAACACATATGTTAAGAGAAAAATCTATATATTCACCCTTCACCATAAAGAAAAATCATCTCCAACGATTTCCTTTCCCGTGAATTAGTCATAGTTTTTGGACAATGGTATTATTAAATGAAATATCGAATCATATTCCAACTGCTACATCACCATTTTTATGGAAGTAAACTGATTTACAGCCCTTTAAGTCTGCAGCCACAGCAAAATGAAAACACCTACTCAGCTCGGCGATTTGGTCAAGTGAGCCTGTCTTTCTTGGTCTTTCTTGCTTTTCCTGCAAAAACTTGTAAACGTCCCAGATCAATGATATATACTGTTAAATTAGCTGCAGATGGTGTTAAATTCACATAGGATCCTTACTGTCAGATCTGGGCCATGTTATTGCACTAATGTGAACGTAGCTTGGTGTCCACTGGGAAATGGTATGAAATGTCCATGAAAACGGAACAGTGAAACTAGGCCAACGGAGGTTACAGCATAGAACGAATCCATGAACCCAACAGAGCGCAGTTACGGTATTCCTCTCTTAACATGCAGCTTTTAATACTATGGCGTTGATTCACTGACACCCACAGCTGTTTATTTGACTAATTAGCAGCTCTGGCCATTCACCTTGAAGATGACTTGCACTGAGCTGACCTCTAGCTCCCATGCTGTCACCATTATGGCCGTCCATAACCTATATACCAGCGTTACCATAAGTCTTTTTTATATCTATCTGTCCCCCTTGTTCTCCTTAGATCACTGTAAGAGGTGATGCTGTCCTCAAGATGTCTCCATGGGTTTACGCTGAAAATACATTAACCCTATCATGCCTGTCCTACTTCAAATAAAAGAAAAAAAACCTTCACCTTGACAGTCAACCAAGGACACACACACACACACATATATATACACACATGTTGGGTTCCCATTGACTTACTTCTATTTTAATGAGACTGATACTAACCTTTAACCATGGTAATTACTCGCCTAACCTTCCAGTGAGCCATTTAGGCATTGGAGTTCCCTCTGCTGTCAGCAACACAAAGGAATAATTCCAAAATACACAAATAAACCACTAAAAGTCAACATGAGAGCTACGCTTATAGAGCCATGTGTTCGTTGTGAACTCAATTCGCTCACAGAACAAGTCCAAATATGGTTTATGGACTTAAAAACTACGTAGGAAAGGTTTAGATTTTTACCTATGACGCAACAATCCAGGCAAAATTAAAACAGCATATATGAGAGGTCAGAAAAGATGACTTTGGAGTAACTGATTAATTAAAGAAGCATTTTTTTTGAGGGTTTTTGAAAGAAGGAAACAGGTCCCAATGATGTGAGTGTGTTCAGAGTTTTTAGTTGTTCTCTTAACGTGATAATCACCAGCCCATTGGAACACACACGGACAGGCAAATGTCTTGGGTTCCATTAGGATTCCCGATTCAGATATTGATGTTTCCCAGTTGGGACGGAGAGATACTTGATAGTGGGGCTAAAAATACCACGTACTACGACACATACATGATACGGAGACACACGTGCATTGGGGCCCACACTGATAGCTGCTTCTGCCGGGACTGGAGAGCTACAGTGGAACCAGATGAATGGCGGGGAAGTGGAGTGATAGTAAAACGGGGGCGTTGTACAAGGGAGAGGGGAGGAGGTGTGAGGTTTATTTCTGGATTCCAAAGGGGGAGCTTATCGAAAGGACTGTACCTGTACTCTGTAGGAGGGTTCTGTTGGTTTGCCCAGTTAAAATACATTTATTTAAGAGTGGTTACAATAGGTTTGTACAATGAATTGCCAGATTTTGAATAAATTGGGTTGGTCCATTTATTGAATTTTAATCAATTCAAGAACCAACAATGTGTCTGTGATATGATTTATTTCTTCCTTTTAAGGCAAGGCAAGTGTATTTGTATAGTACAGTTCATATACCTGTTCCTGGTTTTAGCTTCATAAAACTGAAACGCTGATTCCTCATGTTTAGTCCTGACTCTGGGCACCAGCAGGAGGTCGGTCCCTGAAGTCCTCAGAGTGTGAGATGGTTCATATGGCACTAACTTGTCGGAGATGTACCTTAGTGTTAGGCCATGGAGAGACTTGCCCATGAGCGGAGCTGCTTTAAAGTCTATTTTCTGAGTCACAGGAAACACGGGACTTATGCGCTTGTACTTCCTGGTTTTAAATCGTGAGGTCTCCATCCTATCCACAGCAAAAAAATGTGGTTTGATGCACTTTTGATAATTGCCACTGTTTATGTTAAGGACATCAGATTAATATTTATACACAATGTCAGTATGTAATGCCACAAACTTTAATGGGGATAGAGAGAGCGCTTGTCTGGTTCATGCCCACCGCCCAAAAACATACAAGGGTTACGAAAAACTGTTCATTTTTAGGCTGAATTCCTCATTTAACTAGAAAAAAAATGGAAAATTGAGCGTTTTTGATTGATTGCAACTATTTATATCCACCATCTCCTCTCACAACATGCATTAAAATACTATTAACTCACTCCCTCTATTAGTTATATATAACCTGGGCATTAACCGCAGCACATTGCATTAAACATATCATAAGCTAGACCCCGAAATAGATACAGCCTTGTTAGTGATTGTCAATTTCCCATCACTGTTAAATTACCTATACACGCAGTTCTGATAGGGTCACCTTTTCCATTAGGATACAATGTAATCCTAGATTTTTTGGGGGATTTGCCGTAATGCAACCCAATGCCTCAAATCTATCCACTTATTTAGTTAGTCTCAGCAGAGCACACTTTTAGAAGCATCTGCAATGGAACAACTGGAAATCTAAAGTGACGCAACATGTGAAACGGGAAATAAATCCAGTGAATGCCGGGAAAGATGCAAAAGCGATTTATTTTTATACAAAGTTGGTGCAAACTCTAACCGACAGTCTGATAAGCTGATAATTTTGCTGATAATTTGTTAATAATTACAAAGATGACATCATAATAAGTGAAAAAATACAATGAAAGTTATTAAGTATATATTTGAACAAAAGACAGTTAAATATGTCTGACATCGACTCGACTTGAAAACTCGTCACCCTCTCTCATAATTTTGGTCTGCTCCATGTGATCCTGGTATTTTTATTTCGCTATTGTGTCCCTCCCCCTAACTCAGTGCTTCTCAATTATTTTCTGTTACACCCCCCCCTGTGAAGAAGAAAAACTTTCACGCCCCTGCATCTTCAAGGGACAGAGGCAATTTTACCCTTTACCACTAGTACCTTAACTTAATTTTTAGTTTTTTGTTTTTTTCTTGGTACTGTACTAGTGCTTTAAACGCTACCCAGTCTGACTCCTGACCTAAAAGATCCTTATACTTTTAACAAAGCTTGTGGAATTAATTATTTAGTTTAAAAGGATACGATTAAGGCAGTGGAGGTTTGTACTCTTTGTTATACTGTGGCTTTGAACTGACACTGAGGTCATTCATACAAAGGAGGAATTGCCTGGTTATAAAATCTGCACAACTTTTCTGGTGGAGGGTCTGCCACCTGCTTGTCTTTGTGGAGATGTTATTGCTTTGCTTGGAATGTTCCACAGTATGTTTTTTAACACACTAATACAATCACCCTTGTAAGCTTTTTTGGTACCAGAATATAATAACTAAAGTCTTATTTCTTAACTACTTCATTTAGGGTTTAGGAGTCAGGGCAAGTCTGAATTAAAGTGTAATTCAGACTTAAAATTAGTGATTAAAGTGTAATTAGTATAAAGTGTTGAAATTTGTTTTACATATATTTTCAGAAAAACAACAAAAAAACCATCAGTAAACAGATTGGGGGTTAGATTCCCTGCATTGATGGACTTCCTTCACAGCCACAGAGTCATCCAAGTTCCCTGACACATGTAAAAGTGAAACATGATCTCAAGCTGATCCGTGTGCAGTGAGCTTTAAAAATAGGTGCCCAGTATGTGACACTTACACCACCGGTTCCAAACATTGGCCGGACCCACCTCCCCGAAACACAAGACCCCTCATCCCTGTCAGGCTACAAGGTTGGAGCGCCGCGGGCTTGGGTTTGACTCCTAAATCCTGCATGTAAATACTGTCTAAGTTGGAAGTCCAAGGTTACATAAGAGCTTACATTTGATGTTGAATGCATAGCAAACAACTGAAAATAATACACAACATAACATTTATTTATCATGTGTGTTTTTTTTCCTTTCTGGTTCATGAAAAAAAACAAAACAACTATATTAAGAAATGTGTTGTTAAAGCAGTAGAGACAGAGCAACATGAGCCATGGCACAGACTGAAGCATCACTGTCGACACTACAATAGTAGTTTACCACTAAACATGGAGTCAGTGAATAAAAACTACAGTGTGGTGCTTTGAGAGACATAAACGAGCCTGTAAAGAGCATAATGAGTGTAAGGTATTATTAGTAATACTGTTTTGCTGAATGAGAACGTTATGGAAGCAACCACCAAAGATGACAACTTTGTCTAGTCAATGTTATTGGATGAGAACCTTGTGTAAACAACTGCCCAGTTATTTTTCTGTCATGGATCAACATCAGACACATCATCAGTGAAACAAGGGCTTGGGTTATGCTTGACACATCTGCAAGTTCAGTGATTCTGTGAATTTTTCTAAACATGAACCACAAATCTGCCTACTACACAAATGTCTGCATGGAAATGAGTGGGATTCCCATTTAGCTTCTGACTCCAGCCTCATTATATAAAAATACAAATTTGAAACAAAGCAGCGCCATTCATGGATGATGATTTGGTATGAATGAACTTGACCAACCCCATTCAGAGAACCAAACCAAGACTTTGTCTAAATGCCTCATGCTTCATCACACTGGTTTCCATTAGTGCCCATTTGCTCATTGCTAAATGTCTTCAAAAATAGATTGAAGCTTTTATAGTTGTAAATAAGAAGTCCATATCAGGTTCAAAGATCATTCATGTTCATGTGAAGACAGAGTTGGTTATAATAATCTTCCTGTGTGTTTCCAGGTGTTTGGAGTGTTGGTGGATTGGAGGTCTCCACAGGGAAAGTATCTACGTTGGAAGCCATGAACGGCTCCACGGTGCTGCTGCCTTGCACCTACTCCTCCTGCATCGGCATCAAGAACCTCTACTTCAACTGGACCAAAAATGGAACCACGGTCCTGCACATTCATCAGTATTACTCATTGAGATCTGATCATAAGAATCATGGGTAGAAAGTAACAAATTACAAAAGTCATGTTAATGAAGGTTTTTGGGGTTAGTTGTACTTTTACCGGGAGGAGGCCCCGGGGAAGACCCAGGACACGCTGGAGGGACTATGTCTCTTGGCTGGCCTGGGAACGCCTTGGGGGTCCACTGGAGGAGCTCGAGGACATGTCTAGGATGAAGGAAGTCTGGAAGTCCCTGCTTAGACTGCTGCCCCACGACCCGGGGAAGCAGAAGAAAATGGATGGATAGTTGTACTTTTATGAATAGATTTTTAATCATGTACATGTGACTGTGTATCATTCAAACTTAGTAATTGTAGCAACATTGAAAAGCATCAGAGTTACAGAATACAATACAGGTCCTAATCATCCCTAAGCACTGCTGCCTCTCTGCTCATTTCAAACGCACATAACAGCACTGTACTGCCTGCTCTGATTGGCCGGTTCCTAGCTTTCAGGGGCCCTAAGCTGAATTTGTCTCTGGGGCCCCCGACAGAGAATGCCTCCTGGTTCAGCTATTAGTGATTCATATTTGACAACATATATTTATATGTCCAACATGTGTTTATATGACTAACATCAGACTGAACACATCCAAAGTGTCACAGCTATCGTAGTCACAAGGACAGTAGACAAACACATAAGGGGGTCAAGATTTTGGAAATTCTAGACATTTTTTCTTTGTTTCTGGTGGATTTTAATGTGTTCCAGTTGGGGACAGTGGGCTTAAATTATAAAGGGTCCTTCCACCGGTGTAAACACATAGCTGCCCTCACCTGTGCCTGGCTCAAAAACAAATGTAGCAAATGTAGCAGTAGATATTAGGTTGGAGGGTAGTAGGTATAAAACAAATGTAATTGCTTGAGAGGGATATTTAGGCTGCTGTAAACACACAAGCCCTGTGTCCAATAAAACGTGATATATTATTTTCAATATAAATGTGTTGGATCTTGGGTGCCCTCTGCTGGCTGCGGGGCCCTAAGCAGCTGCTTATTCTGCTTATAGGCTGGACCGGCCCTGCCCAGAACTAACAGAATGTGTGGATTCATTCAGGGTATAAGTATAAAACACTAAAAAGTAAGCACTATTTTGAAGAGCATTTTTCTTGCACACTTTATTCTTTTTCTATTACCAGAAACTTGTGCCGTGTCCAATTTTGTAACTGAATTTTACTCAGGTATAAATTTCAGTTTTCTGTGTTCCATTGCAGCTCTGTGAGGCAGTGATTCCTATCGAGGGAGTGGAGCCTAAAGTGAGCGTGTACCATGAGCGTGTGGAGTTTGTGGGCTCCTCCAAATTCAACAACATCTCCATCCAGCTGTGGAACATCACATTCGAAGATGAAGGAGATTATGTCTGCTTTGCTAAGAACCCAAAAGAGAAGAACCGCAACCACAGTGCAATCTTCACCTTGATAGTAGTGGACCAAGGTATGTACTAACTGGACATTTCTGGATATTGAATTTAAAATATAAAGGTATTGTTACAAAGTATTCTGAACTGTAATATTTCTTTTTTAGTGAAGGAGGTCGACAACACATTAACTGTGATCATTGTGTCAGTGCTGGGCGGAGTCATTGGCTTAGTTATCCTCATCATGGTCATAAAGGCTTTGGTCGTCCGCTTCCTGTGCAAGGGCGACGAGAAGAAGTAAGTCAACTGCTCACCTCTTGTTTTAACTTCAGAGATTATGAGACTCAAATGGACTAAGGTTTTTAATATGTTACTACTCAGGACTGAATAAGCTACTGGAATAAGTAGCGAAACTCTTAAAATCTTCTGTCCAGACCAGACTCTATATATAAATGGACATAGCTAACCTACTAGCGCTGCAGTCCAAATGGGAAGTGAGCATGGGGGTGTTACGGGGATGCACGCTACAGGATAGACGTACTTTTTTTTGCCTTCTCACTGAGCTTGTGCAAACTATTTCTGAGACAACTAATTTGCCGTGTAATTTGCCATAGTAGAAGTTAAAAACTCCAACATGTCCCTGGACAACTTTTTTGTAAATCCTTCATCGAATAAAAAGAAGGGAGTGAAAACGGGAGGACGCAAGGCTAATGCTAACACTAGCATTGCTTACGCTAGCCAACATGATGCTGAGAAAGGCGCTGAGAATGATTCAGGGAGGCTGGACAGATGGCTACTGGGTGCGAGGTGGAAAATGTCGAGACTTTAAGAGAGGATGTGATAGGAAGTGAGCGTGGGTGCGCTTCCAGCTCCATCGACTCTGGCTCCAATTTTTTTTTTATATAAAAAAAAAAAAACTGTCGCCCTCCTCTCTGTGTAACTGCTGCTGTCAGGCTGCTGTCTAAAAATGTTTGTATCAACCCTCTACATGACCTTGGTACTTTTATTTCGCTATCGTGTCTGTAAATCAAGATATGAACATTAATCGGCGTCTTCTTCCCCCAAGTTTGTTCCCGCTAGCGCTAGCAACAGGTTTGATTGACAGCATTGCTTAGCACTTGCTCCCTGCTAAACTAGTTGTACGGGAGGAAAGGGGCGTTAACCTTCAACATCCTTGCACCGGATTGGCTCTTTGATTGCTATGATACTCACAGTTGGAGTTCCAAATATGGAACACGGCTCAAAATTCGCCCCTATAACTGCTAGTCTTGATTTGACTGGAGCTGAACACTAAGGATTACATCAGAACTCACTTAGTCCACTTCTTTATCCAGTCTTTGGTCCGGACACGACTAAGTTTTTTTCATTTGTGGTGCTATTGTCAAGTTTGACCACTGTAGGGTTTTTCACACTGCTGATTATGCAGGTCATAGATAGAGCAACTTGTGCAGAAATGTCAGTGAAGAACGAGCTGACGATGTCCTTGGTAATTGCCTATCCCAGTTTACGTAGCAACCACAAGCTAGTACTGGATACAGGTGACTTTGAGCGTAGGCCTATAGCTGCGCTGTGGTTACTCCGTACTCCTGACAGGTTGCCCCGGTGACACTGAAGGATGTGTCTAATGCTCCCTATGGGGACAAAACCGTATACTTTAACCTTTGCTGCCTCTCTGTCCACAGTAAAGAGTGCCTGGTGAGCTCAGGGAACGACAACACAGAGAATGGACTTTCAGGAGCCAAAGGTGAAAAACAAGGGACACCAAAGGCCTGAGCCACGGCAGACCCCAGTACGTCTGTATGATTGTATATATGTTAGACTAATGTACAATGCTGTTATCAGAGGACTGTTTTATCCAATAGGCTAACAAATACATGTGAATATTTATTTTTGAATCATGCTTGAAGTGTAATACTATACGTGCATAGGCTGGATCACTTAAACACGTATAAAAAAAAAACCCCAAACATTTCTTTAGTATTTTAAAGGGTCTATATTGCGCTATTTTCTGATATTATAATGTTTCATCATCAAAGATATACCGGGAGTTTTGTTCTGTTTCGTTTCATTTACACATGTTTAACACTCTGTTCCACCTTGTGATGTCATGCGGTAATACAAGAAGTGCTTCACTGTGTTTTTAAACTCCATACACCACTAGAATTTGGGTAATTTCAGCCATTTCAGCAATTTCAGAACAAAAGGTAAAAGCTAGAAGTTAACAAATACCAGTTCGTGACATCACAAGGTGCAACAGAGCATTTTGAGCTTTGGAGATGTTACTCAAACGTGTGAATGAAACAAAACACAAGTCCAGGTATGTTTTTGATGAAGTACCAACATTATAACATGGCTTAACGCTCAGAAGAATACATTTTGTGTAATATAGGACCTTTAAACTGTTGTGCGTTAGGTTTTCGCTGAATTTTTACTTCTACAAATTTTGTCAGATCTGAACCAGAACAAAGCTTTGAGCTGGACGTAAACTCTTGATGCCATAACGGATTGCCATAATCTCTGAACTGCCATATTATCGACTGAGGAACAGCACAAACTGCGCGCAAGCTTTGACTTTTAACTGCAATGAAAGAAATTTACATAAAGCTGTTTTACAATGAAAAAAATGAAGGAGGCTATTTTAACCATTTGTATTCCAAACTAGAATTTATTAATATTCACATTTGTACTGAAAATACAGAGTAAAATAAAAATAACCTCAGACAGGGGTGATTATTTTGTAGTTTTTGTTAGTCCTGACCATCTTTACTGCCAATCCAGTCTATAGAAGTTTCATGTTTACTGTACGTGGGGTGACTCATTTGGTGGAAGTTCCTAAAACATGTTAAGAGCTGACGAAAACGTAGCTACTAAATGTGTTTAAATGATCCAGCCCTGCACACTTTTTTGATTGCTTTAGATAAAACACAGGTGCCTGTTTTGCTTTTGCTCCCCCTGCTGGTGGGAGGATAAATACACAGGAGAAATGTAAAAAAAGAACAACCCAAATCCTCAGTGACAATCCCCCAAGCAGACCCCTAGCTCTCTATAGAAAGGAATGAATTTAACCATGCTGCTTCTAAATAATAACCAATGCATTTTAGCATGTGCGCGTTTTATATAAGGACATGTAAGAAGAATACTTTCTCTAGCATCATGAACCCCACAGACTCATGCCTGAATGCCCCCATCAGAGCCCATATTACCATGCACTCCTCACTACTGCATTGGGTGAATGAAACATAGCTTGTGAACACACCCTTTAAGTCCTTTCAAGTTGATATTCTTGCAATTACAGACCATTTCGATAAATAGAATGTTGATATTTGAAGCAGGTACAGAAATAGTATTTTATAGAGTCTATATGTGAAGGAAATATATTTGAGTTATTACCTATATGAATGTGCCGAACGGGTTATGCATTACCTGTTCAGTTGGTCAAAGCACTTTTACTAAACGTATTTCATTCTACAGATAATCTGGTAACACTTTATAATAACTACACAGAATGAGCCTCGACAAAGTATGAAGAATGAACACATAGTTTTGAAGAATGGCTCAGGCTTACTTCTTAAAGCACACACACTGTGACTTTTTTCAAAAACATACCTGGGGCTGTATTTGTCGTCATTCACGCTTGTTTAATGATTAGTAAGTCTCAAAAGACATGCAAATTTGAACTTCCCAGGATTGTTACGTCACAGGTAAAAGTCTGCAGGTCTCTTGTCTTGTTTTTACGTCCATAAATCATTGCCAGACTAAGAATTTCTAGATCAGTTTCCTTTCATTGTACTATATCCTTCTATTAGCATGTCGTAAAAAGTTGATAACCCTAGTTTTTTTATTTGATAATTCAATAGTAACTCCCTCTGATGTCAGTAGATGGCATCCGATCCCCAGATCCCAGTAATGGGAGGTGCCTCTGCAGAAACATGGTGTCTTTTGTCTGAAGTTCTAAAATATGTCATGCCAAAACATGATATTTTAATACACCAACTCCCATTCATTTTAAGTAATAAGTAAGCCTGACTCATTCTTAAGAAAAAATGTTCATTTGTGCTTTATTAAGACTGTAGTGCAGGTATTATAAGGAGTGATAATTCTATTTTTGCACATATTAATTTCATGATATAATGACAAAAGCATATCCATTTGTTTTCATTGGGACTTTGTCAATGTCCCTGAATGTGACAGGTGAAGCAGGCTCTCACACAGCAGCGATGGCTCCAGCAACATGTCCACATGCTGCACATAGTTCTGTATTAAGAGTCTGCACACTGGCATAGCAGCACTTTACACTGGTCCAAGCAAAGAGAAAACGTATCTTTGGAGCCATGACAGTTTAAGTTAGCCTCTGTTACCCAATAACATGACCAGTCTCTCCTGAATATGTAGCTATGACATGGTTTATTTTTCTACCCAATCAGCCTACTGCTCTCATTCTGGAGTGCATTTCCTTTCTTGCTTTCAATGGAAGCAATAAAACAGACATCAGATTATGCAATAACTGTTTTCTGGCACTTTATAAATGTGTGTGGCCTGGCTCTGGTGGAATGTCCACACTGGTATCTGTTGTATAGTGATGTGTTGCTCAGATTTGCTTTGTGCATTATTTCCACTGTCATTTCTTTTTAGGTTAACACTGACGATGTTTAGACTTAGGGGAGATTATGAAACATGGTGATTGTTGTGGACCTCTCTGTTACTCGGGTTAAGAGGGCTCGTCTGTATTCCTATATTTGTTCTGAACTCGATGCTGTGAATGTTGTGAGGAGGCTCCTCTCAAACACTGTTTGTCCATGTTATTCCTCTGTGAAGAGGGCACATATCTCAAGTCTTCCTTTAGAGAAAAGCAATATCATGACAAGTACGTGTTGTCTGGGACATACATAGATACTATGTGCCCACAGTTTAGACTGTATCCTGCCTCACAAGGCGAGAGAGCTTTAGCTCATGTTTCATGGTCAGGGAAAGCACAACATCAGTGAAGAGGGCTCACAGAGCTGGTACAAGGCTGTTTCTTTAGGGCTACTGTTCATTTACATAGAACTTAGAATTCAGTTTACGTCATCTCCTTGTGCAATAGTAAACTCATCACTATTAACAGAAAATGTCCTTTATATGAATCAGCTGTCATATTCTCACATGGGTCCTCAGTCGTACTTCTGTTTGCAGTGGTTACTGCAGTAGTCTGCTCTGTGCTCCTCTGCAGTGGCGCATTATAGCACAGGCAAAACGCATTACTGCCACCTAGTGGCTACATATTGTGCTTACTGTGGCAGCCACAGTTGTCACTAAGCAATGGGACATACTATGTATTATTTATTTATATGCAGTATAAAAACTAATGCTAGAGCTAGAAAGCTTTTGCCAAACCTAATAATACTAATGACTGTAAATGGCACCTCATGCTTGCAGTGTTAAGCCGCTATAGTGTTAGAAATGACTTTCCAATTGAATCCAGCGTACATTTGATGTGTAGTTCTAACTTTGTGACAAACATATTCAAATATGTCTTATTTGATGGAACATTTTTCAAAATGACCAATTGTGATTCATAAAAATATTAACTTAAGAATAATTTTTTGAAAAAATAAACGCTCCAATTGACCTTAGACAGATACTGCCAGAGCGGCTGAAACTCACACTGCCAATCCAAGAGTCTCATGTCTGCTGGTCTTACACACTACTACACACCACACGCTCAAGATACTCTGACCAATAGGCCCATACTTGTATTAATACTACACTGTGGGCCTAAAACACTCACTGCACTCCACGGGCAGACACAGACACTACTATATCTATAGGCCCATACTTTTACTAGTAGTACTTAGTACTCCTGATTGAACAGACCACTACAAAGACCCTCCCTCTCCCCTGTAGGCCTGTTCCATAGGCCTACAGTATCTCCTATGGGCCTATATTCTAGGCCTATCCCGTCCGACCCTCGCACTGCCAAAAGAGTTCCACCACATTCCACAGACCAACAGAAAAGCTGACCTCACCACAGTCCAGACCGCGGCACAGGGGACGTGCACTGCCTGTAGCATCACACGAGTCACATTTTAGATGAGTAGATTTTCAGAAGCAAGCACAGATCAATTTTGTGAAACATCTCATGGTTTTGACAAATATTCATTTACCCCCATGAGATAAACACAAGCTCTCAAACAGTCAACCCTCCATTTTGAAAAGCAGAATAAAGAGTTTTAACATTTCCCTGATGCCCCCCCCCCCCCCCCCCCCCCCCCCCCCTGAATGTGGAATGGTTTGTCCATGTCTGTATCCATGTAACTCATGCTTCCTTCATAACTATGCACCAGAACCCTGACTTGTTACAAAACATCCTGGAAATAAAATCAAATATAAACTTGAGTCTCGCTGTGTGCAGATTTTTTTCATATTGTATTTCCGTTTCTAGGGATTATAAAGTGTGTAGTTTGTACCTGGGTATCAGAGACCATAGAGCATAAAACTTTCTCACGAATGGTCGTATTTTTTAACCTCTCACCTAAGGTGAGGTTAAAAAATCAGAAATGGCTTGAAATTCAAAGTGCTCAGTGACTAAATCAAAATCTAATGCAACCTAATCCTGATCCAACTCACTTTATTGACATATCTTGACATTTTAGCATAAATTCTCAAACCTTACCTTTGTATGTAACATTAATACGTCCAAAAAAGCCATAAAAAAACCTGCTTAAAATGTAATACTATGAGCACAGACTGGATCAGTAAAAATATTTTTTTTAAAAACCCAAAAACACACGTCTGAAGTTGTGTTTTGTTTCATTCACACATGTTTATCGCACAAACCCTGCATATTTAGGCTTCTAGATGTCTTTTCTCAATCTGAAAACACTCTGTTCCACCTTGTGATGTCATGTGGTAATACAGGAAGTGCTCCATTGTGTTTTTAAACTCCATACGCCTTCACTAGAATCATTTGGATAATCATCTCAGCCCTGAAATTGCCAATCTCTACTGAACAAAAGGTAAAAGGTAGCTGTTAACTTGAAAACTACCACTTCATGACATCACAAGGTGGAACGGAGCATTTTGAGATCAGTATGTAACAATAATACATTCAAAATAGCCAAACTTTTTTTTTTTTTTTTAAGTGCATCAGTTCTTTTGTTCTTTTGTATTTAAGCATCTTTTTCCGTCTTTCCCATTTGATGTAGTAATAATCGTTTTGATGAAGAATGTTTCTGTTTCTGGTTTGGATCCTGTGATGTCATAGGCGACATCACCAATTTTTTTTTTCAAAACCAGGAAGAGTCCGGGTGGCCCCTCCCACATGAGCTCACACAGGCATCTGCACAAACAACACAACAAGGTAAGTTCATTTGTTAATAGAGTAATGTAAAAAAAAAAAAAAAAATGGACCAACTGGATATGATTAGTTAAAGGTGGAATAACTTGTCTCCATGGAGATGTTACTGCTTTGCCTGGAAGGTTTCATAATATGGCATTTAATTTAACTAACTAACTGGAGACATGGTGATTGGGTGATTCTATCAGTCTAAGAAACAAGCAAGATCTGTGGAAAAGGGACCCTATGCACAGTAAGAATGCAGATTAGAAAAAAAAATAAAATTCTAATGTTTCAGAATTTTTAAAAAAAACCGTAAAAAAAAAAAAAAAAACACGAGTTGAATGAACGCACCACCTCCTACTAAAAAAGTTACCTAACTTATAACAAATGTGTTGCAGTTGGTGTTTCTTAAAAGTAAAAAGCAGTGGTGCAAAGTAACAAAGTAAAAGTACTGTACTTGAGTAGAATTTTTAAGCTTCTGTACTTTTTACAGGGGTACTTTTTACTTTTACTTCACTACATTTGAGAGCAGGTATCTGTACTTTCTACTCCATTACATTTTTTAACAGGACTGAAAGTAAAAAGTACTTTTCATATGATTTGAAGGGTTATTTTTTACCATGTTCGTGGTAACATCCTGACTAAAGTTTTGGAGTTCAAGCTTCAACTTTGAGCAAATACACAAAATGTTATTCAAAAAAAATAAGAAATTGATTTGTATTGTTACTGTATCATTTTGAATCAAAATCACTATATTTAACACTTTTAAATACAAATTAACAACACTTTTGTCAAATACTTTTACTTTTTACTCTTTAAACAGGTACTTTCATACTTTTACTTACGTAGATTTTTACTTTTACTTGAGTAACGTTTTGCCTCTGTATCAGTACTTTTACTTAAGTAACAAAATTGAGTGCTTCATCCATCACGAGTAAAAGAGACAGGAAACTTATAGGTTATTACGATTGTCCTGTGTATGAAAAATAATATGTAGAGACAGAAAAGACTGTTCCCTTTTCTCACCACTAGAGAGAGACCAAGGTACGTGAATAATTGCACAATGCAGCACAAACCAGACAGAGGTTCACTGCAGATCAGCGGAAACGTCAGTGATGTTGATGCTGAGAGCTGAAGTTCTCCTTTTACACATTACTCATATTATTTTTTATTCATCACTTTCAAAGACCAGAGATTAGA
Organism: Periophthalmus modestus; assembly: GCA_019594935.1. Lineage (NCBI taxonomy): Eukaryota > Metazoa > Chordata > Actinopteri > Gobiiformes > Gobiidae > Periophthalmus > Periophthalmus modestus. Next base: position 15,274,022 of record JAIEZT010000016.1, read on the forward strand.
GACGCTTAATAATCTGATGACAGTTTGTACTTAAGTATACATTTTAGGTACCTATATTTTACTTATTATCTGTACTTACTAGTATCTGTACTTTCTACTGATTTTAAAACATTTTTTTTTACATATTCACAATTTGAGCAAACAAACATATATAAATAAGACAAGCTAGAAAAAAAATAATAGATTCAATTGTTTCTGTTGAACAAAATCAGCACAAATCAAGACATTTGACGCTTTATGTATTACATCTCAAAATCTGCGTGAAATACTTTTTATACACATTTTTAAACAGGTACTTACAGCTACTTAGATACTTTTTACTTAAGTAGATTTTGACATGTGATACTTTTTATATGCCTGTGTATAAAATTGAGTACTTCTGTACTTTTATTTTTACTTACAAAACCCACCATGGAAAATATTGATCCATATAAAAGGCTGATCGAACAAAATCTTGTAGCCAGGCCTGGTCTGGTACTGGTGGAACACACTTGAGCTGGTTCATTTGCATCTATAACGAGTCATATATCAACATTTGAGCTATAAAATTTCAATTAATAAATTCAAACTTTGGTGCCAAAATTTGAGAAGGTTCCCCACTTGTACAAACAAAATCTACTTATAATACTTGTCATAAATAGTAGTAATTATCAGACCATTCCATAAACTACAATCACTAGCTATGCACCGATCTACAGCATTTGCCTACTGCTTTGAAGGTTGGCGGTTGACGGTTCGAATCCCACTCGCGACATCAAAAAATCATTGGTAGAGTTGTCGGATCCACGGCACTAGATGTTGGCGATGCGATTCCGGCTCCCACAGATGAATGCTGTTGTTGTGTCCTTGCGCAAGACACTTAACCCACCTTTCCCTCGCTGTCTGCATACACTGGTGTATGTATGTGTGTGTGAATGGGTGAGTGGGTGAGTGGTTCCTTGGTGGAAAGCGTTTTGAGGGTAGAAAGCTGTATATATAAAAATATTCTCGTAATAGTATTGGCATTTCTAGCTGTTAGTTGACCATCTCTCTCCTTATTAAGATACACTGTCTGGCAAAAAAAAAACCCAAAAAACGTTGCCACTACAAAAAGGGTCATACACTCTAATATTTCATTGGACCGCCTTTAGCTTTGATTCCAGCTCATATTCACTGTGGCATTGTTTCGATTTCGCTTCTGCAATGTCACAAGATTTATTTCCATCCAGTTTTGCATTCATTTTTCACCAAGATCTTGCATTGATGATGGTCGAGTCTGACGCTGCACAAAGCTTCTCCAGCACATCCCAAAGATTCTCAATGGGGTTAAGTTGTATGATATGGTATGGTGTGCTTTTATTTAGACAGGGGACAGTGCACAACATTACACTGGCCTTAAAAAACAGGAAAGATGTATGGTGCCCGGTTATAGCATAAATACTAATTTCAGGCTGATGTTAAGTCATAGTGACAGTTTGGTGTAGATGGATGAAAGATCTGTGAACATATGGTACATACATCTAATACAACACATCTCAAATACGCCATTAAAAAAAAACATTCAGTTCACACACACATACACAACCATACCACATATGACACACACACACACACACAACCACACACACACACACACACACACACACACACACACACACACACACACACACACACAATCAGTCAATTTCAGATATACAAATCCTCTTTCTTTCATGCACATTCACTGACGGGTGCAAACTTCTGCTTTGATATCAGCCATTTCTTTGTCACATGTGCAAACTTTTGAAAACTTGTGCATGTTATAATCTCATTTGGCAAACTATTCCACAGACTCATAGCAACATTAGAGAAAGCCGTTGATGGAATAACCTGGTCATTCAGTATATGCAAGTAGTCAGCTGACCTCATTCTTTGACCACAGACTGTTGCTGAGCCTAGACCTGACCAACTGGAGGAGGCGACTTTTTTTTTTTTCCCGGCAGAAACCTAATTTTTCCACAACCATCCTCAATCATCACTTTTTTCTCTTTCCCTGTCTTCCCATTCTATCTATCCCACAACCGGGAACTTGACAAGAATCTCCCCTGTCTCCTCTTACTGGAAGCACAGATAAATAAAGTGTCTTATTGACTAACTGTCTCGTCTTTTCAGCGAGAGGCGCGCGAGGAGGAGGAGACCGGAGCGCGTGATGGATGGGTTTCCTCAGTAGCATCTTGACTCCAGCGCTTCTCACAGATAAATATGTCCTCTGTTTACACTAAAGCCATCCATAACCGTTCCACAAACTGTCTCCAGGGGGCATCGTAATCGCGCGCCTGTTCCAAATGCGCTTAAAATGCACTTTGCTTCTGAACATGTCATGCAATAATAAATCAATCAGCAAATAATGTCTAGATCAGTTAAAAGTCGCAATGTGGGACTGTACGGAGGGTCTGCCGCCTGCTTGTCTCCATGGAGATGTTATTGTTTTGAATGTTCCACAGTATGGCATTGAAATGATCTTTCAACTGCAAACCTGAATTACAATCAAGATAACTTGGGAAAACATGCGTTGTTACTGTTAGAGGGTCGCCTATCCACAGATCTGGCCTGTAACTTGCCTCGGGTGTTGTCTCCTGCTTGTCTCCGTGGAGTTGGATAACTTGGACTAGACCTGGACTAAACCAGGACTGAATCAGGACTGAATCATGACTGAATCAGGACTAAACCAGGACTAAACCAGGACTGAACCAGGACTGAACCAGGACTGAACCAGGACTGAACCAGGACTAGACCAGGACTAGACCAGGATTAGACAGGACTAAAGCGGATTAGACCAGGATTAGACCAGACTAAAGACTAAAGTGGACTAAAGCGGGACTAGAAAGGACTAAACGGGACTAAAGCGGGACTGAAAGCTGGACTAAAGCGGGACTAAAGCGGGACTAAAGCGGTACTAAAGCGGGAACTAAAGCGGAGGACTAAAGCGGGATTAAACGGGACTAAAGCGGGACTAAAGCGGACTAAAGCGGGACTAAAGCGGGACTAAAGCGGGACTAAAGCCGGACTAAAGACTAAGCGGACTAGACCAGAGCTGGACCAGGACTAGACCAGGACTAAACCAAGACTGAACCAGCACTGTACCAGAACTAGACCAGGATTAGACCAGGATTAGACAGGACTAAAGCAGGACTAAAGTAGGACTAAACCAGGACTGAATCAGGACTAGACCAGGACTGTACCAAAACTAAATCAGGATTAGACAGGACTAAAGCAGGACTAAAGTGGTACTAGACCAGGACTAGACCAGGACTAGACCAGTACTGAAGCAGGACTGTACCGGGACTAGACCAGGATTAGACCAGGATTAGACCAGGACTAAACAGGACTAAAGCAGGACTAGACCAGGACTGAATCGGGACTAGACCAGGACTGTGCCAGAACTAAACCAGGATTAGACAGGACTAAAGCGGGACTAACGCGGGCTACTAAAGCGGGACTAGACCAGGACTAGACCAGTACTGAAGCAGGACTAAAGCAGGACTAAAGCAGGACTAAACCAGGACTAAACCAGGAATAAAAGTGCTATTTTTCACCAACAGTTTTTGTCCTCTTTCAAAGGAATATGTGAGGGAACTCCACAAGATGGCGGTAGAGCCTCAACAATATTTACAAAAGGCTTCTGACGCGTAAAGGTTCTGCGAGTAGGTTTTGGATGCCCGCAGAAGAACAACAGTCGTACAGGGGTGAGCGTGATCTTTTTTTCCCACAACAGAAACACTGCATTTGTTTTTTTGTGTGTGTGTTTCTATTGAATAAGTGGAGGCCTATCCGGTTCTCCTTCTTTAACAAGGAACATGCCAGGCGCGGTGCCACTTTAGTTTCCCTTCGATGAAAAAAAAGAAAAAGGGGGGAAAAAAAAGTTTATATAATATTTAGTTCGTTTTATTCAAGAAATAATCAACAGACTCCATGACCTTCTTGTGTTTAGTTTGCAGTAAACTTTTAACAAGCCCCGTAGGCCCACTGATATCTAGTTTCAAATAGTTTTAAGTGACTCGGTATATTAATAGGCGACAGTTATATTTTCAACAAAAGCTAACGAATATTTCCTGGTGAATTAACCACGACATTTACTTTAATCTAAAAAGCAATTTAGGCCAGCCGACTTAAATAATAATCAGGACAGTTAATATTTTCAAGTTGAAGAACAGATTCGTTCGCGTAATTGTTATTACACCGAATGGGCTTTTCATTGGAGGCGTTTTACGCGCTTGATTGGGTCAATAATTCTCCACAAAGGGGCAGCACACACTGACCGTATGGGCCTAACAAATGCTCTCCAGCCCCCAAATCATTAAAACACGAAGAAAGAAAAGGCACGCCAAGTTTTATTATCGGATTTGTGTGTTCACTTTAGGTTTGGATGAAATTGGCTCTGTGCGTAAATTGTGCGTAAAATGCGCGCACCGGAAAAGACTTGACGAATTGTATGATTATTACTATTATTATTATTATTATTATTATTATTATTAGTAGTAGTAGTAGTAGTAGTAGTAGTAGTAGTAGTAGTAGTAGTAGTAGTAGTAGTAGTAGTAGTAGTAGTTCTTTCTATTGCTTTCTATATATATAGCCCTTTTTCTTATACTGGACTGTCCCGGTGCGTGCGCGCTTTTGGTTGCGAGGCGGTTGGTTTGTGGAAGGCGTGATAAATATCCCCGCTGATCACTTGATTGATTACTTTGCTCAAAGGTCACGCGGGCGCGGGTAATTTCCTTTTTGCCTGAGGCTCTCTTTTCGCTTTTCGTCTATGCCGCCCCACTAATACAGATTATGTTATTTTATTTAACCCCTTAACAGCTGCGCACCACACTACCGAAACACCATTTTTTTTACGAGACACGTGACAAGAAAAGGATACAAATAAAGATAACTGTAACATAAAATCAAAGCATCTTAACGATACGCAAAGACGTGGGGAGGTTTGGTCACTCACACGTGGGTTCAAACTCAATTAATTTCGGATAATTACAGCCCTGTGGTTATGGTCACGTGCGCGCTCGCTCCGCCTCGGCACCGGGTCCATTGTATCATCATAAATAAAATATGTATTGACTGAGAGAGTGCGATATTATGCCGAGGCGCGCACGGTTGAGTTATTGCATTGAATAGAACTGTTTCCATTTAGGCTAATTGAGCGTATAGCGCGTGGACCCACCCTCTCCCTCCGCGTACAGTGCGAGAGTTGGGAGTCTTTTTTTTTTTTTTTTTTTTTTTTTTGCTTACGAGCTGTGCGCTGAACCCACTTAATAGCAGCGTTTATGCCATTACCGCAGAGGTAGAAGTGCGCTATACAACCACAATAAAGGAGCCTATCAGTGTTAACCTTTCCGACAGGGCCACGTTTAAACAGAGCGCGCATTGGTTTAGATTTAAATTTGATCCTTTTATAAATAGAAGCCGGACGAAGAGGAGGTGTAAAGTGTATCGTTTACAGTATGAAATGGGTATTTATAGGCTAAGACGCGAGGCCAAATAGAACACTGATAGGCCACGTGTCTGAAATTACGCTGCGTAAAAATAACTACTCCAACCAATGTTTAGTTTAATATCTCAAGTATTTATTAGGCTGTAAATATCCCTGTACAATTTGCATGGGTCAGAGGACTTTGCAGTACTTTCAGGTCCCCAGTAATGCCTTCAAAAGTACTTGAGTAATTGATGTATTGATCGGCTATTGGTTCAAGCGTTTGCGTTGCGTCATTATTGGATTAGGTTCACACACATGACCATTCACATAGACTTTGGCTCCCTCGTTTCTGCATCATTTGAGGAAAAACTAAAGCTAAAACACAACTCTACCCACGCCAGTCCATCTTTCCCACAATCAGGGAATCATTTAGCTCCATAAAAAAGCCTAGAAATAGATGCGTGAGGTTAGGCTGATGGCACAGGCCTAAATAAAAGCTGTAACTTGGACATAACGATAATCAAACGACTGTAATAAAAGTGAATTTGGCTAATTATACGGGTGTGTGCAAATGGAGCGTGTACAGGCCTACACAGTGTTGTAAAACTAGGCCTACAAAGCAGCAAGTAAGACACAGTGTCCAGGATAACGAGGCCTCTGCTGTTTTACGTCCTACATAAGTCTTGACGTTGGCCCTATCAGAGAACACTTTTTCGTTAATGACGGGGTGATGTCACAAATGTTATCACCTCGAACGCACCGATAATCAATAGTGCAGGTTCACAATCGTATGATTTATTGCAACGTGATCTCATCCGTTTCTAATTACCTGCCAATTAACGTAATTAGACTCCAACTGTTAAAAAAAAAAGAAGAAAGAAAAGCTCACGTTGTTTATTTGCGTAAACAGTGTCGTGCGTTTTAGATTTTGACAGGCTAGGATTTCACGTTTAACAGGAAAATGTAAAAGGAGAGAAGAAACTCCATTAGCCCTTGGAAGTTCTTGAATCACTTTCTCAACATTCCTTCATAAAATGTTTATGTCATACCAACAGACTCACAGGGTTTTTATTGACTTCGCTGTGCCCGCTTTTATGAAATGTGGCATTTTCCATTCAAACGGCAGGAAGAGTATATTTCAACAGTGTTCCACCCACCGAGATGAAACCAACTCCTCTTTCTCCTCTTCTCAGACATTTACTTGGACTTCTCGTGCAAAAACATCCTTTCCAAAGCCGCTGCTATTACCGGGTGTTGAAAATTACGCACGGACGTCTCACGCAGGGACGCATTAATGCAGTGGTACTTACATGGGTACTTAACGCAATAATAATAGTTAGCTGAGCAGACAGAAAAAAAAAAAAAAAAAAAACACAGGGATGGACTAAAAATCTGTTTAAAAATCTGCAATCTTCCATAATGGCAAGACATAATGCAATATAGAGCACACTGGATAAAGGGTGCATGATATGGCTCTAAAAAAATGATTAACTTGTCCCATTCATTGTTCAAGTTCAGATACTTTATATTGAAAAAAAATATCGTTCATTCTTTATGGGTTAAAGGGGGAGGAGATTGTCACATGCCAAAAAGTCTAAAGAAAGAGAGAGAGAGCGTGTGTGTGTGTGACGTATAGCTATAAAAAAAAAAAAAAAAAAAAACATAAATTATTAATAAAGTGCTCCCCGTGCGTAAAAGTTACACGTGGCTTTTCATATGCGATTAAAATCTATTTGTGGTTCTGTGTCCCACTCATAATCATTTATACTCAAAACTTCAAATGTAACAAGTATTGATAATTCATTCTATAAAAGATTACTCATAAAACTGTGAAATTTAACACGAGAAAAGATGCGCGATGGTTGTATTCGTCCTGCTTCCACTATTTTCAAACTCGTCATTTTTGTTGGCACCTCTGTTTCCAGTCGCAAACTTTCCCTTGCTTTGGAGCGCACACGACTTGATATCACCACAAGGTCGGAGCACTGTTCGCAGCTTGTCCCACTTTCTCTCTCCGCGCTCTTTCGGACATGTGCGCGCAACGGAGAGGTGCGCGCTCGGTTCGCGTCTCCTGCCCTCTTCACGGGATCATACCAAAGTCATACAACCGCTGCTAACTTTTTTTTTTTTTTTTTTTTTTCTACCCAACACCGGCTGACTTTTTTTTTTTTTTTTGGCGAAGTGGTATTGGTGCTGGAGGTGGCAGCGGCGTGGAGAAGAGGGGGGGGACATGTGCGCATGTGCGAAGGTGTCCCACAACTGACAATGCTGGAGAGATAGCGCGTTTTTGGATTGAGAAAACTCCCGTGAAAAAGGACAAGAAGAAAAAAAAAAAAAAAAAAGAGATACGAGGAGGAAAAAAATCCAAAACGATCAACTACCGGCATCATGAGGTCGAAAAGCAGGGCACGGAAACTGGCCACGAGTAGGTGCAACATCACTTTCTATTTGCCTTTCGGACATGCCATCTTCTCTACCAAGCGCTGTTATCAATGCCTGTGTCCATAGTTTGATCCATCTTTCCTTAAAGCTAAAGTTAAGTGCTAGAAAACGCGAATAAAGTCATCCGCTGCCACATTCAAAACTTTAAAGCTGACCGGAGCGATGGAGCGAACTTTGTTGTAAGACCTCTGGCATTACAATAGGCGGTTGCGTGTAGTGGGCGCTGTAGTGTAAAAGCGATGCGCGCGTGTGTGTGTGTGTGTGTGTGTGTGTGTGTGTGTGAGTGAGTGTGAGCGCGATTGGGTTCAAATGCCAGGTCTTGCTGAGCGGCAGTTATTGCTTATAGCGATTGCAGCTCTAAAAGGGCTGTTCTGTGCGTAATGCCGACCGCCGCTGCTGCTTCTGCTGCTTCTGCTGCTTCTACGGCTCCTTCACGGGGTACGGCGGTGGCACGGGCAGAAAGGAGGACTTTTTTTTTTTTAAGACCGAATAGCGTCCAGAAATTATGAGAAGATGAGGATGCAGATTGGCACGCTGGCTTTAAAAAAAAAAAAAAAAAAAAAAAAAAACGGAGCGAGGAGTTTGGCACGCGTAAATGTAAACCTATAGCGCATATTTTGAAGTTATTGTTTTAACGATTAGGCTTATTTGTGTGTGTTTAGTTTCTGGTAGTAATAAGTCTGATATTTATAGTACAACATGTCGAACAATTACTTCTGAAATAGAGTTACTCATTGGGTTAATTTGACTTTTCATGAGTTGCGTTCTTCTTAAACTGTTTTTTTGGAAAGCAAGTACTATTTGTAGAAATTTGTATTTAATGTGAAATCTTTTACAACGGCACACAACCCAATTGCTTCCCTTTATTACTATTTCATAAGTGGAACCTCGTATATTGTTTCTATTGTAATGCTTTTTAAATAGTTTTCACATTACAACAAATTTTAATTCAAAACAGAAACTCGTCATAAGTTGGATGATGGTTTGGGTGGCTGGATAGGACTGTATTTTTATCCACACAAAATGATTACCTAATTTTATAGATCAAAAAGTCGATATTTATTGCTTTTTTTTTTTTTAAGCCTGTCCTGTCAAGTGTCAAATAATGGCTGGCAATTGAAGTGACCAAGAAGTTTACGCATCACTGATATACGTTCGGGCCTGAGAGCGCAACAGGGATCTATTCCACTTTCTTTAATTGAATATCCAAACGCATTAAAGCCGTGAGGCGCTTTCTCCCGGTGCAGAGCCCAGAAGGGGAGGTGGTCCTCGCCTCTGAGATACAGCGGGTGTCTGTGGCCCCCAGCCAGCTCTGCACAATGTCACCAGTGAATATTCAAATTCCCAGACCTCTCATAAGAACTAAATGCATTCAGTGTGTGTGTGTGTGTGTGTGTGTGTGTGTGTGTGTGTGTGTGTGTGTGTGTGTGTGTGTGTGTGTGTGTGTGTGTGCGTGTGTGTGTGTGTGTGTGCCAAATAGGTGCCAAATATTACAACCCTGAAAGCCAGAAGCACATTCAAAGATTCTCCATTTCTTTGCGAGGAAAACAAAATATTACCACGTTTTGTGCGTAAAATCTCACGTTTAATACATTAATTATTCACGTGATATCATGCAAAAGTGGCACGAGGGATAGTGGCCCCCCAAAAATGGCTCAGGTCAATAACTGGGACAACCAAAAAATAGTGTCAGGTGATGATTGATGGAAGTACACCGATTAGCATCCAGATGTAATGCGGTGCGCCATGGAGAAAAAGCAGCTCACCAAAAACTTTAAGCCCCGTGCGCCCGTGCTGGATTGTGGGATAGAGCAGGGAGGAAGAGGAGGAGGAGGTGGAGGAAAAGGAGGGAGGGCGCTTTGAAGATCCGAACGAACTTGGGTAAGGCCTAATTAAAGAGCCACTTAACGTAAACTCGCGCCAATAAAACCCCTCCGATATAATGAGCCCTTTAATAATTTGTAAGGCGTAATTAAAGTCACAATTAATCTGAAGCACACTGATCCGCGAAGAGTAATATCGCGACCTACGGGCCCTTTAATTAGAATTGACCACAATGAGAATACAATTGATCAGAACAGTCTTTTGTGGTTTGTTTAAAGTAACAGCTGAAATGCCAATGCGTCCTGGCCTCCTCGTGTCTAAAGTGCACGGTTGTGTTCAGCGGTATTGTGCAGTGGGCCGTGCGTCTGACTCGCGTTTGTCTGCCAGCGGTGGACCTCATTAAAGCGCTTAATAGATTGGGTCGTTTAAAAGGTGAGAGGGAGCGGGCAGGCGCGAGGGACTGAAATGGAGACCTTGTTCCTGGAAGCGTGCGTAAAGCAGTGGCGCGCTCTGGCTGCGTGCGTCCTGGTGCCAAAGTCAGATAGCGTCCTTGTTACTAAACTCAGTGCTTCTCAGAGTGATTTTCGACATCATAGAAGAGTCCTAAAAAGATTACAGTTTAAAGTTTGTGTTTCTGTTAGGTAGAGGTGGGCTTGAATAGCCAAATTGTAATGTAAGGGTAAGGTTACTTCATGATAATATTGGTAAGTACAAAGTAGAAGTCCAAGAAATGACGAATGTGAGAGTCAGAAAGTGTTTGGGGCTCAAGTAAGAGTAACTTAAAGTGTAACTCTAGGGATGTAGCATGAAATAATCTGGTGTTTTCAAAGGACAGATGCAAAAATGAGACAAACTAAATCATATTTGAAGGAGCCGTGCAAGAAACAACAATGTTCAAATCATTTCATATTGTCGACATAAGACTTTTGACACTTGTACAGTTACTCGCAGTGGGAAGAGGAACCAAAACTTTTACTCAAGTAAGAGTACTGTTACTTCAATAAAAAATAACACTCATAAGTAGGAGTGTTAGAAAAGTACTCTGAAAAGTGGAGTTTCTTTAAAAAGTTACTCAACTACCAGCTCGGTTTCAGACTCCCTCATAGTTATGTTTAGTTTTTTCTATTTTTTTTTAATTTTTTTTAATTAGAGCTGTATCCTGCCGATATCTGGACTTTTTAACACATTGGTTATCGGCTTTAAATCTCCTCCATAGGCCGATATTTTGTTTTGGTCAATCTACTGCCTAAAATACAGCACATAAATACTTAAATATGAAACTATGAAACATGACTACACAGCTTTCTTATAGGCTTGTGGTCAAAAGGGGCTTGGAGGGAGTTTGTAGTAAATTTAAATGACTTAATTTGGGGAAAATCGGCCCAGCGTATCGACAGAGCTTATCAGCCATGAATAAACTCATATATTTCAATCTCTAGCTTTGATGCACTAAATGATCAGAAATGTTGCATTGTTTTTACTTCAGTGGCTCCAATATCTATCTCCTGTCTGTAAGAGTTTCCATAGTGTTTCGTGAAGATAAGTCCATGCATTTTTTTTGTTTGTTTGTTTTTATTTTTTATCAATGCTGCACACTATTCTATTTAATACTTTGCTAAACACATATAGTCACCGAACCTGCTCTATAATGCAATTTAAAGTACTATTACTACGACTTGTGTCATTTGCTTTGGCCCACACTCCCCATGTTTTGGCTGTTAGAATCACTTTTACCTCACTTTACGCCATTGCAGTGTTGGAGGAAGTACTCAATTTTGTTACTTAAGTAAAAGTACAGATACCGGATCAAAAAAAAAAAAAAAAAAAAAAGAAAAAAAAAAATCAAATTCAGCAGAAGTATTAAAAGTACCAGTTTAAAAAGGTACTTTAAGTGTAAAAAAAATATATATATTACGCACATATTTTGAGGTATTTAAGGCTTCAAATGTACTGATTTTTGCAGAATTTTGGTCAAAAAACAAAAACAAAAAACTGAATGAATGAACTTTTTTTCCTTTGCTGTTTTTATTTGCATATTTGTATATTGTAGGTCTCACCCAATAATGAAAAATACTTTTACTTTTCAGTCTTGTTCAAAATATAGTGAAGTAGAAAGTACAAACAGTTGCTCTCAAATGTAGTGACATAAAAGTAAAAAGTATCGACAGTAAAATGTACTTAAGCAAAGTACAGATACCTGAAATTGTTACATAAGTACCGTCCTTTACTACTTTTACTTTGTTTCGTTCCACCACTGCATTATGTCTAGAAAACTGTGTCTAAATACATCCAGGGCAGATTTTTTTTAATTTTAATACATTTTTTTCATATATATAAATTCTTTGCATTTAGAAAACTGAAAAAGACATAAAATCATTAAGTAGAATATGGCTGTAGTGTGGCCGATAATACTATAAGTAACAAGGAAACTGTATAATCCAATGACTCCTGCAGAAGTACCACAGAAAATGCTGGTACTCAGAAAACAAAATATATCTTTGTTGTTTTGGGGGCGTTTGTGACAGGTTGTATACCAGCCAGAACCTTCTCATCGATCAACGCCCCCTCCCGTCTGACACGTAGTCCACTTCTGTCTTCTTCTGCTGGGACGAGAGGGGAAGGGGGGTCTGGGATGTAAATGAGTGGTCCAGGATTTTGGGGTCTCAGGGCTGTTAACAGAGCTGATGAGGTTAGTGGTTTGTTTATGCGCTGTTGTCATCCACTTGAAGGATGGGCCTGTCCCGGGTTAGGAGGGGTGAGGGAGGAGGGGGGGGGGGGCGGGGGGGGGGGTCCTCCCATGGGTCCGTCCTGACAGAGAGAGGTCCCGGTTCAGGGGGGATTGACTTTTCAACATGGTCTAAACTCCTCTTTATTAAACGTGGAGGCCTTCCAAAAGATTACTTCCTCAGATTTTTTTTTTTTTTTTTTTGCATGATTTTGTGATGATGTATGATGGAGTTTGCAAAAAAAGTACAAATTGAAAGTGAAATATTGTTGTGTCAGTGCCATGAATTAGTTTCTATATTATCATTTATCGTCTATATTTACTCCAGCGATATATCGGACTTCAGAAGTTGTTAACGTGACAGGCCTAACCTTACAAAATTTGTAAGGTCATGAATGGATCATTACTCGCTTCAGAAGTGTAACATATATGCTACTGAAGTTTTAGGATGCTAACAGTGCGAGGCTGTTGTCCATTATTCCATTTTATATTTTTTTTTTGCTGAATGTCTGGAAGTGCATGGGAAATCTCAAAATCTCAAATGTGTTTTCCTATTTATTTATTTATTTATTTATTTATTTATTATTTATGATTTATTTATTTATTTATTTATTTTATTTATTGATTTATTTATTTATTATTTATTGATTTTATTTATTTATTGATTATTTATTTATTTATTTATTTATTTATTTATTTATTTATTTATTTATTATTTATTTATTTATTTTTTATTTTTTATTTTTTTTTTTTTTTATTTTTTTATTTTTTTTTTTTTATTTTTTTTTATTTTTTTATTTTTTTTTTATTTTTTTTGACCATTATTAACATGGCACTGATTGCGAGTTAAAGGTGCGCCGTGTAACTTTCCGTCCTCTTTGTCATCGTGGAGATTATATTGCTTTGTCTTGAATGTTCCGCAGTATGGCATTAAACACATCTAATCTCTCTAAGGCGTTATTACTGCTCAAAAGTACCACAGTAAACATGCATTTTCACTGTGCGCAGGGTCGCTTTTCCGCTTGGCCCGGCAGTGCTAATAGAAATATTTAACGCCATACTGTGGAACACGCCAGGCGATTCAATAGCATCTTCATGGGAACAAGCAGGTAACGGGCCAGAAAAGTTGCATAGCGCATCTTTAAATTCGTCTCAGTCCTTTATGAGGAAAAATGGCTCTATATAATTTGGCGTTTTGCAGCAGAATCTGTAACGCCACGGCAAAAAAAAATACCTTAACAATACTAATACCACGATTCAGTTGCCATAAACAATTCTCCAAGTATTCTATTGGCCCGCAAATGTCCAAGAATCACTCCCAGACTCACTCAAACTACAGAAGTTAGTTTGTGTTACAGATAAAAAAAAAAAACTCTAGGAGGTGAAGGAAGGAGAGAGACGGACACATCCAGCCATGAGAATGTGTGTATGTTTACTACAGGGACCACCGCGCCAGTATAGAACAATGATCCCGCCTTCGCCCCTTCGAAATAAGAACAGTTCGGTCTAAAAGGTCATAGAGTTGGACATGGGGAGCACGCACATTACAGCGGCCTCCAGTCTGGGCTGTTGTGCCAAAACTGAAGTCATTATCAACAGCGTCAACAGCGTGGTCCCCAAACAAAGCAGATTTTTACAGTTAGAGTTGCGTACTTGTGTGTGTGGGCGGGCATTATGATATTGCAGGGACTAAAATGTCCATACACGCTCAATTCATGGGGCCTATCGATGTTATGGGGACAAAAAAAAAAATAATCGGAACGGAAAACCTTTGTTAAATAAATACTATATAATGTACCATCCAGCTTTAAACCCACGTTGTTAAAGTTGCACTGAGTCACTTTTCTGGCCACCTGCCTGCCTGTCGCCATGGAGATGCTAATGCTTTGCCAGGAATGTTTGCAGTGCTAAAGGCGTTGTACTTGATTTTTTTATTCACCATGATGAGTTTATAAGCGGTTTTCACAGCTTTCAGAGGCCAGAGTTTTACTTTACAACAACTACCATGCTAACAGTGCACTTCCTGATTATTTGACAAACATACGCTTTAGACCATACACAGCAGACCTATTTTGATCTCAAGAGCTGCTTTTAAAATATATCTTCACTGGGGAAAGTTCAAATACATGGGGGTAAAAATGTGTAGAGGTTAAAGGTCCTATATTACACAAAATTGATTCTTGAAATTGAAATGCTCTGTTTCTATGGAGTTAATGGAGCTGTTTCTGAAGCTAACTTATCTATCTCCATGGAGACAAGCGAGTGGCACCGCTAGGCAGAGTTACAGGTCAGATCTGTGAAAAGGCAAACCCGCTCACATTAAGCATGAATTCATTTTAATGTAAGTCATAACCATCAGAAATTACGAATACTTTAAAAGTTAAATGCCGTACTTTGAAACATTCCAGTCAACTCACATCTCCTTGGTGGCTGGAAAAGTTCTGAAGTGCATGTTTAACTTCAGAGATTAAAGTTGGATGCCCTTCCTAGCTTGGGACGCAGCTCGAAATGCTCTGTTCCACCTTGTGATGTCATAAAGTGGTAGTTTTCAAGTTATCAGCTGCCGTTTACCGTCAGTTCAGCGGAGATCGGCAATTCTAGGGCTGAAATCATCCAAATGATTCTAGTGATGGCGTACGGAGTTTAAAAACACAGCAGAGCACGTCCTGTGTTTCACGTGACATCACAAGGTGGAACCGAGTGTTTTCAGTTTGCGAGAAGAACTCAGAACTAAACATGGAAGGTTTGCTTTTTTTAAAATATGTGAATGAAACTAAATTAGAGTAAAGTAAAGAAGTATATTTGAGATGAGGAAACGACTTTATAACAGATCAGAAAACAGAGTAGTATGGGCCCTTTAAGTCTCCGGGAAATGAACGCAAGTCCCCGAGAAGCATGTAAAACCCAACGTGCAGAGTGTGTGCGTGTGAAACAAAAAAAAAGCAAAAAAACAAAAGCTGACTTTACTGCGGACTCGTGAAGCGGGTGACACGGCGGCCCTCCACGTCTCGAAACGTTGGTGGGTAAATGGCACTTTGCTGAGCTCCACCAAAGTTCCGTCAGTCATCAGTGTGATTTGTGAGAGCTTATGATGTCTGCAGAGGTGTAGTGTCAACAGATTGCTGACGGCCGCGTTTTGCTTTAGGGGCTATTAACAAACAGGCCCGGAGAGAGAGAGAAAAAAGATGTCTGTTAGCTAATTAAAGAAACTCAATCACTTTATACTCCAATCAATTATGTCCGGCGGGTGGAGGAAACAGGCCTGGCGCAGTGGCCTCGTGTTTCATATCGGCTAACTAGTTTATGGCATTGTTTAGGGGTTTTATATGGACGTGCGGAACAATACGCCTCCTATGATATCACTCATATAAGGTGTCGGTCCTGAGCGAGAGTGAAGGGAGCAAGGAGAAGTGAATAGTTTCATTGTGCAACTTCAAACATGCAACTTAAGTGTCCAGATTGTTTGTTGGACGATTATATGTGGGGATAAATGAAGATTGTGCGTGCGTTTTCTTTCTTTCAACTGTTTTTGCTCCTGTGCATTAGAAAGTACAATGTATGGATGGATTGCTTGGCTATCTAATTTAAAAATTTTGTGCCAACTTCAAAAGTGAATCGAAATGTTGTCTCTTTACGGTTTCATTGTTGCTGGATCAGAAGTGCACATGTTTCTCGTTTGTTAAACTCACTCCACACTGTTTAATTTATGTTGGCTGTATTAAAGAAGACGTACGCTCGTGTCTGCTATATACCAGTAGTTATAATCTATGACACCCGTGGGTTGTTACGTTATAATTTGCACATTCGAAAGCACAATGTTGATCTTCAAAAACAACTTGATAAAAGAAAGAAAAAAAAAGAGAGTTCGCTGACTTCCACGTTAGAAAACTCCCTTCAACTTCCATCATCTCCCATTGGCGTTGCCCAATGGGAGTTGACGTCGCCGTAAACGTCATCACAACAACGAGCCATGTAGTTGTTGGCACCTCCAATGGATAGCTGTAGATCACATTAGCGAGTAGCGGATTTGTTTCATTTGTACAAAATGACTACGCGACGCTGCCAAATCCTATGCGTGACATCGATTAAGAAGCTAAAATAGAAGAACGAAGTAAGTACAGAGCAGTGGTCATGTGCCGGTGGAGATGAAAATGGGGATTCATCGGTAAAATGGTATCTTAATAAGCGATTAAAAATTGTTTAAACAAGTTGGAATCACTCCAAAAACTTTGAGAAATGAGATGAGAAGAGGAAACATCTATAACATAGTTAAAGGCTCTGAAAAGTCCATTTTGCATAATAGGTCTGTGTTAACCTTGTGCTGCAACTTGTACCGGATTGCTGCAAGGTTTGGAGAGAGCAGAAGGTGTAAATTTTCCAACCAAAACTTTAGATTCATAATTTTGAACAAACTAAAACTGCTAAAAACGGCTTGATGCTACAAATTCATTTGGCTAAAAAAAAAAAAAACGATATTGGTTTTTATCATGGCGGCTATGATTCAATAAATCTCAGCTAAAAGTCCCGCTTCTTCTCAAACTATTTCAACCGGAGCAATTCTACATCTCTCTGTCGTGGAAGTGCACAGCTCCATAGTGATTAGCAATCTCGCCACACATCAAGGAGGTCAATAGTTTGATTCCCAAACTTCGTGCAATGGAATTAGCTTTTTTTTTAGCTATCTGGTTGGGATGTCTTAGGTCAGAGCTGTCCAAACTAGGGCCCAGGGGCCAAATGCGGCCCTCATGCCTCCTCTTAAACTGGCCCAATTGATCAGTAAGTGTTTTTTACTACAAATTGAAGAGATTTTACCTCTGTAGCCTGAATAACATCACATTGCATTGTGATACTGACCTAAAAGTAGTCTTCCAAGTCTTATTAAAGGCAATGGCTCTGTCAAATCTGTGTTAAATGCACCATTTTAGTCCCTCTATCGACACTGGTCTGTGGCCCACTGCTTCAGTGTGCAGCCCTTGGTGAAAAACCGTTTACACACCCCTGGCTTAGGTGCTTTCTCCATAAATTTGTACAATGCATGATAGTGTAAGTACTCCTGACCATAATCCCCACTCAGAATCTGGAGATGGGTCCCCTCTGTCCTAGTGGCATTGAATGATGGGTCAAATGCAAAAAAAAAAAAAAAAAAACATTCAAAATTGCATAAAAGTATGTTGCATTGTCTCAAACTCATCAGTGTCTTCGCACGCTGCCGGGCCAGAGAGTGTGTTTATGTGTGCACGCGATGATTCCAGCCCAACTTTCATCTCCTCCCCGAAGCTCATTAAGCGACGACCTCCGACCCCTGCAGGATGGGGAGGGCGGGGAGGGGAGGGGGGGTGATCAAAGTGCAGAGCCTTCCTGATGGGCTGCAGCACACCCACCTGACTGGATGTGCCGTCCCACACTCATGCAGCCAAGGACAGCCAAAACACGAAAGATAAGACAAGAACAATCGTATCTCCCAAATGAATCAGGAAGCAACGATGTTTAAACAAGTGCCGTCTGTAATTCATATTGTCATTCTTTCGTTACACAGTGTTCCTCAAGTGTTTTATGCATAATTCAGTGATTAAAGGCGAGATAAGAGGAGATATAAACATCTAGCAACAAATGCGTTAAGTCATAATCATTGACTTTTAGTATATACAATATATACAGAAACCGCTACGCTTCACACCAGTCCCAAGCTATAATAAACGAGGATAAACTTTAATCTCTCTGAAGTTAAATATGCACTCCATAACTTTTCTGGCCACCAAGAAGATGTGAGTTGCCTGGAACGTTTCAAAGTACAGCATTAAACTTTTTAAAGCATTCATAATTGCTGATTTACGTTAAATTCATTCATGCTTAATGTGAGCGGGGTTGCCTTTTCACAGATCTGACCTGTAACTGCCTAGCGGTGCCACTCGCTTGTCTCCATGGAGATAGATAAGTTTAACATGGAACATTTTAGGCAAAGCAACAACTTCAGAAACAACTCCAGAGAAACAAGAAGGTGTGCTGGCCATCCGAAAAGTTACACAGTGTACTTTAAATACGCAAATAACTTGAATCTAGAAAGCTTTTTATTGGCTGTTGCAACCCCATAAGTTAAAAGCAACACAAATTCTTTCTTACGATTAGTTATCTTGCCAAAAAAACAGTGTGTTGAAATCAAAGTATAATCCCACCATCCATAGTAACATAATGACAAGTTCTTGAAGATATGCATGTTGATTGCGCACACCGGCGTGCTTGGCCCACCGAGGTCAGTGCCACGGAGGAGGAAAGAATTCGGGTGACGGGTGGAATGGAATGCGGCCCTGATTAGTGCTCCTTTACCTGTAAGTGAACTGGACATGTGATGAGACCGGAGGAAACAAGAGAACAATAGGACAGTAGAGATTCCATTCCATCGCGACGATCCAGCTCTCCGGGCCCCCTGCTCCGAGCTTTGATGAACCCTCGACGCGGCTTCCTGGGATTGTCACTTCCAAACACAAAAACATGAAGCGGTTAGCGAGCAGGAGAGCTAGCGCGGGGCCTTTCTCGTCAGGATGTCCTGTTTTGATTAGCGTTAGCATCCTTAAAGCGCCGTCGTCGAAATATTATTGTAGCGTGGCAGAAGAGCTGGCCTGCTGGGTCAGATCCAGCACAATGAGCAGGAATCAAAGACGCGCTTCTCACCCGCGATATACGAAGCAGGAAGTCTTGTAAGGAAAACAAAGGGAGCTACTAGCGAGAGGGAAAGTCGCGCTAGGCTAACAGGTGCGGAGTGTCAGGAGTGCATGAACAATGTGGAGTGTTTGTGTTCACGGGATACCATCTATATGAGGACAGCTGAGATAAAGCAAAGCGTGGTTTCGTTATGTGTATGTGTTATCGTTATGTTTCGTTATGTGGTCTTGCCTATCGGTATAAAAGACGGAAATTGGCACTGTTGCTTTGCATCATCCAATTACAGATGTTCGTTAATGTGGACTAAATTAATTAATACGGCGGTTTGGCTTTGTGCATTGCTGGCCAAATGAGATCTTTGCTTAAACGGCCCATGTTGCACTAATTCCTGATCTAATAAAGCATTTTCCTCATCAAAAACATGCCCGGAGTGTGTTTGCTTCATTCAAATGCTTAAAACACAACGCTGCATATTTATGCTTTCTCTGAAACAGACACACTTGTTAACCTGACTTGATGCTCACAAGAGTGCTCCATTTTGTTTTTGAACTCCATCACCTTCACTACAATCTTTTAATGATCTCTCCCTTCACTCTTACTGATCTAAAGGTATCATGTTGTTAAAGTAACAACTACAAGACTTCACAAGGTCCAGTTTTTTGGAGATGCAGTTATAATAAAGCATTCTGCATTGATGTTCTATAGAAAACTTGGCTATTTCAAACTCCATGATAACATGATTAAGCTCACAAAAGTGCTTTTCCTTAATCACCAAAATCAAGGCATGCTTTATTGTCTTCATAGGGAAATTTGTCCTCTGCATTTAACCCATTCAACACTGCCGGGACAACCTGTCAGGAGCTGTGAGCGCCAAAATGCTGCAGCGAGAGGGACCCGTCTCCAGATCTTGCGTCGTAGGCTTAGTCAGAACTACCTTAGCTTGGGGGATTGTACCTTTTGTGCTTGTTTTAGGTTAATGGAGAAAAGTGCCCAGAGGAATGAACCAGACACGCAGAGGAACATGCTAACCCTGATCCACCATGGCACTGCATTCGTAGCGAACACCAACTCTGTAAGAACATTAACAAACTCAGACAGAAGTAAATATTTTCTCTGGCTGACATCGGTCCTGTTGGCTTCCTCCCTGTACGTATACCATAGCAGTAAACTATATGCAGTGCTGGCGTGTCCTCCTGCCTGTGTCTGCCTGTGTCTCTAGTGGAATCAGGAGTTAGTGGAGCGGCTCAGCCGGTTTGTTGTTCCTCCGCTGCTCCGGGGCTTTAGTCTTGACAGGAGAGCTCCACTTTGTTCACCCCAGTGTCCACAGGGGACCCCAGGGACCTCGGCCTGGATGGCTCTGTCAGGCCGCTGGCAGGGCTGAAGCAGGGCCGGCCAGTGGGAGGCCCCTGCTGCTTACCGGGTCAGTGGACAAGCTAATCGATTTTATCTGTGTTTCACACACTTTGCCGGACCCCCGCTGACCGGATATTCATGTGCGCCGGTTCAAAGCTGGTCTGCTTCCATCTTCTTTTAGGCGTATTTCAGACTACGCTTTCCAAGAATTTTTGACACTTGTGGGCTGGGCTATGCAATGGACAAAACAGTCATGACATCAGCATACCTGTGGATAAGCAGTGGTGCATGGATTGTTACTTTGAGACAAACTACTAATTGGACTGAAATTAATCACAACTAATCAACAATTAATGATCATTAACTAATTAAGTGACTGAATAATCATGATGTGGACTGCACAGGCTCAGAGCTGAGATGGTTTCGTGACTCAAAACAGCGCTTTTGATGATTAACCAGGTTCATATGCTTTTTTTTAAATCCCATATTGACATGGCATTCACAATGTAAGCAACTAACCAGTTATTTGAAGGAATGATTAGGCTAGATTAATGACGTTGCTAAATAATCATTAGTTGCAAATCTATTGTGTTTTTCCGTGTCTGGGTGGGTTTCCTATGGGCACTCCGGTTTCCACATCAACCCAAGACATGCACAATAGGTCAAATTCTCCAGCTAAGGTCGTCCTGACCAAGACTAGCTCAAGATCTCGAGATGGGTCCCATCGCTCCTGGCGGCATTGAGGGGATGGGTCAAATGCAGAGGACAAGTGTTCCAACTGGGACTATAAATTTAACCTGGACTAAAACGGGACTGAACCAGGACAACTGTTATCAACCCATACCACTTTCATCTAATATCAACAACATTTTCACAATTGATTACATGTCCCCATTTGTTCGCATTATAGGTCTGCAACATTAACCACAATCGAATCAAAATGGCACTTTGAATGACTCTATACTGAAATATGACCAGTTTTCCTTTTACCATCACCCTGCAGCCATTACTTTGCTGAGACCCTTCACAGCTCCCCTTTATTACCATATTAGTTATGATTCCACCTGTAATCATTCACTTACCCTACTGTTTGCACTTATGGGGAGTGTAGAGAATCCCAATAAATGGCTAAAATGCTAACACATGTATTCCCCACGCTCAGATGAAGGAGTTGTTTGGTCTGTCTGGATAGGCCCACACGGTCGCTCCCTTCGTGTTGTACTTGGCCAGACCACTGCTAGCTGTCAACGCAGTATCTTCTTTCACTGATGAATGGGACGTTTCCAGACCTTTCCAAAGCTGTCGTTCTCTCGCTCCAAAAGTAAAAGCAATGGTAGGAGAGAAAACAAGGGCTCTCCTCTGCCTGTAGCCAAAGCTAAATTTAAAGTCCCATAGTTGGTAATGGGGGGGGAGCAGTGTAATATGATAAAATGCGGTAATGTAGAAAATAGGCATAGACAACTAATCCGTAATGGTTTATTTTAGACTTAAAGGCACACTGTGTACATTTTCTAATGAGGGTATGGCACGTTTGACCTCATGGAGATGTCTGTGTAATCCCTCAGTCGTTGAGGTCTGATCCATAGGAAAAGACGACATTTAAATCTGTCAACTGGACAAATCGTTGCTCGCTGCTCATCCAAGCCGCTTCTTCAGCTCTGAACTGAACTGAAGAAGCTGTTTCCATCATGGAGATGTTATTGCTTTGTCTGAAATGTTCCACAATATGACATTAAAGGCGCTGCACCATTTTTTAAAGCCTTAAAAAGGTCAAATCTAGTTTATTTGAATTGGTTTGGTTTGCAGTTGTCCAAAGTTTTTCCTCATTTACCTTATGCATTTCGAGCATCCTGACCATTCACCAGTTTGTAAGCCCTTCACAACTTTTAGAGGGCAGAGTTATAATGCTAATAACAGCTAGCATGTTAAGAGACACTTCCTGGTTCATGGATGATAAGAATGGTCAATAACTATGGATGCAGACATATATATCCATACTCGGTATATCAAAGTTTGCTCAACTACATGGACATGAATTGGGTAAAGCTCATAGATGTGCATATAAATGGACATAGCTAACCTGCTAACTGCCATGTTCCAAATAGGAAGTGAGGATCGCCACACTTCCAGCTTCAGTTAGTCTGGTTCCAGTTCACTTTACACTGGAAATTATCGCCTCTCTCTCTGTAACTGCCGCAGTGAGCCTTGTCGTTTTGGGCTTAAAATTTTCGTACTAACTTGCTCTACATGATCCTGGCATTTTTATTTCACTTTTTTGTGCATAAATCAAAATATGAACATTAATAACAGACAAATCAGGTGCCTTCTTTCCCGAGGTCACTCCCACAAGCATTCGCAACAAGTTTGACTGTCAGCGTTGCTAAACAGCAGTGTGGGCGGGAAGGGGCGTTACCTTTTAACAGCCTGACTCCGGATTGGCTCTTTGGTTGCTATGATACTTGGGGTTGGAACTCTACACCAAATTCACCCCTACGCAACGGGTAACACTCACTTAGTCCACTTCTTTATACAGTCTATGGTGAAGCCTTAAGGATATCTTCTCCACAAAAAAAAAAAAAAAAAAAAAAAAGGTGGCACCATCATGCCAAGATATGAGTTAGATCTGTGGAGAGATGACCCCATGCACAGTACAAATGAAAGCTTAGGTATTTTTGAGGAATAAAACCTGTATGAATACATGCAAAGTAGCTAAGATAAGGTCGCTGTGAAACATTCCAGGCAACGCAATAACATCTCCATGGAGACAAGTGGAAAAGTTACAAATTAGTTGCCAAGACAAAACTGATCTCTATCCATCCAGAGTGTACCCCGTTTAAGGCCCATAGTGAGATGGATTTCTGCCATAACCAGGCTAAAAATATCACATGTTCTGTTTTATCTCCGCTGTCTGCCTTGAGGATTTCTTCATTTCACTCTGTTCTTCTGATAAGCCACTACGAGAGCTTTGCATACCCTTAGGCCCAGCACGAGCATTCAACTTATGATTTATATGCAGGTGTAAACATATGAGACGTGTCAGATTCCATATTGCTCCTGACGACAGCACCCGCCGCACTTGTCAGTACACCCCCAGCTCGGCGGTACCACACAGGGGCAGGCAGGGGCGGACCCGGGCAGGTGCGACCACCACATCCCCCTCCCTCGCCATTAATCGCTGCCATGTGACAGTTCAATCTACAAGGGGCAGACGAGAGCCGGCTGGTTACCACGGCAGGTCGTTATAGGCGGCGTGGAGGCAGCCAATCGGATCGGCGATCAATGACAAAGGGAGGGAGGGAAGGAAAGGGAGAGGGAGAAAAAGGGGGAGAGGGATGGTGAAAAGGGAAGGAGAGACAGACCAAGAGAAAGTGGGGCAGAGAGATGGTGAAAAGAGAGGGAGAGGCAGAGAGAAAGAGAGGGTGAGAGATGGTAAAAAGATAGGGAGAGGCAGAAAGAGGAGAAAGAGGGAGAGAAATGGTGAAAAGAGAGGGTGAGACAGAGAGAGAGAGAGAGAAAGAGGGGCAGAGAGATGTGAAAAGAGAGGGAGAGACAGAGAGAGGGAGGGGATAAATGGTGAAAGAGAGAGAGGCAGAGAGGGAGAGAGATGGTGAAAAGAGAGAGAGAGGCAGACAGACAGAGAAAGAGGGGGGGATGCTGAAAAGAAAGGGAGAGACAGACAGAGGGAGAAAGAGAGGGGGGCAGAGAGATGGGGAAAAGAGAGGGAAAGACAGACAGACAGAGAGAGCAAAAAAGAAGGGGGGTGGAAAGAGAGGGAGAGATAGACAGAGGGAGAGAGCGAGGGGGAGGCAGAGAGAAAGAGAGAGAATTGGTAAAAAGAGAGGGAGAGGCGGAGAGAGAAAGAGAGAAATGGTGAAAAGAGAGGGAGAGCGATGGTAAAAAAAAACTGAGAGAAAGAGACGGGGGGTGGGTAAATGGTGAGAAGAGAGGGAGAGGCAGAGACAGGGAGAAAGGGGGAGAGAGATGGCGAAGAGAGGGACAGAAATGGTGAAAAGAGGGAGAGGCAGGGATAGAGAGAAAGAGAAGAGAGAAAGAGCGGGAGAGAGGTGGTGAAAAGAGGGAAAGACAGAGAAAGGGAGTGGAGGTGAGAGAGAGAGTGAATAAAATGGTGAGCGAGGGATAGAGAGTGGAGGGAAAGAGAGATGTACAATAGAGGGATGTTAGAGTGAGGGTCAGGGAAAAGACAGAGAGAGGTGAAGAGAGAAAAAGATGGAAACTGAGAGCAGAAGATAAGTGAGAATGGAAGGGAGAGAGAAGAGTGGGGGGTGAGGGAAGAAGAGAAAAAGAAGAAGGGGAGAGAGAGGGATGGAGAGACAGAGAGGAAGATAAATGGGAGAGAGGGGGAGACGACGTATAGAGATGGGGAAATGGTGGGGGGGGGTGTAAAAGAAGAGAAGGAGAGGAAAGGGAGAGATGGGGAGAGAGATGAACAGGAAGGGGATGAAAATAGACACTGGAGAGAGAGATTAAGAGAAAAAAGTGCATGAGAGAGAAAGAAAAGAGAAGGATAGGAGGATAGAGAGAGTCATAGAGAAAAAGAGGGTGAAGAGAATAAAATGGTGAGCGAGGGCTATAGAGAGGAGGGAAAGAGAGATGGAGGATAGAGGTATGTTAGAGAGAGAGAGTCAGGGGAAAGACGGAGAGAGGTGAAGAGAGAGAAAGAGTAAGATAGAAAGTGAGAGCAGAAGATGAATGAGAGTGGAAGGGAGAGAGAAGAGTAGGAAGGTGAGAGATGGAGAGAAAAAAAGAAGGGGAGAGAGACAGGGAGAGAGTAAGAAAGGAAAGCAAGATAAATAGAATTAAGAGAGAGGAGAGATATAGAGATGGGGAAATAGATGGAGCGGGAGAGCAAGGAAGAAGAGACGGAGATAAAATGGCAAGATGAGAGATGAGGAGATGAGAGCAGGAGAGAGAGATTAAGAGAAAAAAAGGCCGTCAAAGGAACAGAAAGTGATGGAGAGAAATAAAAGGGAAGGATAGAAAAAAAGGAGAGAGCACAAGGTCCAACGCCAATGGAGGAATAGGGCCACGAGAGCGGAGATAGGTGAGCTCAAGGTCAGTTGCGAAGATGACAAACCGGCTGTCGGACTCGCCCAAATGAAGAGATCCATCCAACAAGAGAAAATATGGCCTCTGCTTTAGTACACAGACATAAAAGTGCACGGAAGCTAGCAGATTGTGGTGTGAAGCATTGTTTTATGAATTCCATATACAAGGTGTTGGCACTCTGCAGCGGTCTTTTAGTGGTCAGTTTAAGGGGCCGCTGTAATAAAAGTAAAGAGCGACCGTGAATAAGGAAAAAAAGCAGTTCATGAAAATGCCACAAGTCCCTCGTGGCCCCGCCCTTGCTGCCCACTGCGTTACCACGGAAACAGTAAAGCCACAAGGAGATCCGTCCACTCATGTAAACTCAAAAGCAAAAAGTCAAAAGTAAATTGGTGCTGACAAGAAAAAAATTGTTTTATAATATAATGAAGCATAATGTAATGCCAGTCCATGTTAATAACCATTGATACAGTGATCCTAAGAGATACTTTTTCAGATCAAAGTGTGTTTTGACTACTCATTCGCAGCATTCTTCACAAAGATCGTGTTGTTGTCTGCTGATTTACTACAGATTTTGTAGTAACTTCTTCAGGACAGTTTCCCAGGTGTGAGAGAGCAAAAAGGTCCCCTCGTCCCGGTTTATAGTTTTGTATTTCTATTTTTAATGCAGCGGCGCTAAAACCTGTACATACCATATATATTTTCTGACTAAAACATTTTACTACCATGCTATCATTTGGACAAAAACTATTTTTAGTATTGAAACATGCTATTTCAGAGCTGCGATTTGCTACGTCCCTCTTCATCTTGAACAATATCAAAGGGAGCCAGTTGAGATTGAAATGGTCAGTGGTGGATGAAGTACTCAATTTTGTTATTTAAGTAAAAGTACAGATACAGAGGAAAAAGTTACTCAAGTAAAAATATCACATGAAAAAATCTACTTAAGTAAAAGTATTTAAGTACCCGCTTAAAAATATACTTTAACAAATTAACAACACTTACGTTTTACTCTTAAAGTGTAAATGTAGTGATATTGATAAAAAATGATATATATTTTGGTCGACAGTAATAATATGAATCAAGTTTTTAAAAAAATACATTTTGTGCATATATTTTTGTTTGCTCAAAGTCTAGGCTTAAACTCAAAAACTTTACTCAGGATGTAAAAATAACCCCTCAAATCACATGAAAAGTACTTTTTACTTTTCAGTCCCGTTAAAAAATGTAGCGGAGTAGAAACTACAGATTCCTGCTCTCAAATGTAGTGAAGTAAAAGTAAAAAGTATCCGCTGTAAAACGTACTTAAGTAAAGTACAGATAATTAAATATTCTGCTTAAGTACTGTACTTTACTATTCGAAATGGTAAACTTAACCGTATTAACTCTGTACTGTCAATATGGCTTTTGTTATTTCTAAAACACGTGTGCGGTAACCAAACTACTACTTCTACTAGTACTACTACTACAAAATAACATGATTCAAATCTTTTAAAAGTCAATCAATCAGGCTTTATCTCCGACTGAAGGAGGTCTGTGGAAGTATACGTACATCTCCATTATGAGTGACTGTATTTGGCTTGACTTCTTCTAAAACAACATAGAGATCTCTCCTTTTACCCCTTTTACCCCAGAGATGTGGAGGTGGACATTTATTTCACTGCTCTACTCCTATAGTCCCACACTCACACTAATCACACACACGTTCAGAGCTGTTACGTTTCCATGCTTCTTGGGGACATACATTGACTTTTTCATACATACATACATTGAATTTTCTTCATCCTGACCTTAACCATAGTCACTACTTTCCTCAGCTTAACCTGTTTAACCCACATCTTTGTGTCATCGGGGAGCAGATTTTTGTCCTTGTAAAAGAGGCAGAAAAGAGGCTATATAATACAAATATTTGATAATTGTGTTTTGCATTATGGTAACTATATTATTGTGATATTTCAGTACAGTAGTCCCTCATTTATCATGGGGGTTACATTCTAAAAATACCCCACAATAGGTGAAATCCGTGAAGTAGTCAGCTTTATTTTTTACAATTATTACATATGTTTTAAGGCTGTAAAACCCCTCACCACACACTTTATACACTCAAAAGGTGAACAGGGATATAGCGAGGGACCGCTGTATACTTTTTGTCACAGTATGTTCAGTTGAGTTAAAACAAATATTGTATATACCTTCATTTACTAAAACTAACCTTGATACTTAAGACCATCAAGCTCATCCCAAGTCTAACGAGGAATATCATGAATAACATCTGCTTTTTGTACCTTTTACTTTCAAAAAGGAGTGCTCTTCTGTCAAATGGAGAGCTTTGTGTTGTTGTTGCGTCAGCCAGTATTGCAATATCGATATTTTTTTGCAATACAATGTGCAGCGTGTGTTCAGATCCTCTCCACAGTGTCCCCACAATGTGATAAATACCCGCACGCTGCACACGCCTTCGCACACAGAGCCCATTCCAGTGCGGACACCACTGAGTGATGATGACCCATTATGGAGCGGCCGACCTCTGACCTCCCCTGTCTTTATAGATCATTCCGTGGCAGAATCATATTCCCTTATGCCAAGTTCCTGTCCGTCTGGCCGCCTCTCTGTCAGACTGCCTCCCTCTGCGCCGACTTTCACACACCAGTTCATCCTAGACATCTCCAGCCCTGTTTATTTTAAAAACAATCGAAGAAATGACCCCCTTTTCCCAAATGTTCACATGTAAAGTTATGTTCTGTCTGTAGATAGGCGTCCAAGTGTCCTGTCTGAGAACTTGGTAAGACGGAAAATGTTTAATACCCATTTCTGTGGATCTTGCAAATCAAATGGAATCTCTGCGTGAGTTAATTTGCAAACTCGGAGCTGTAGACTAATCCTCCGGCGAGGTACTCCTGACTCGAATCCTGCCCATAGATAAGAATAGGGGGGTCCAGGCTGTTGCAAAAATCAATATATCTACAGTTAAACTTGAAAATTTTTTACTAATTATTAGCTTTTTTCTACAAAATTTATATTTCTAGTTAAAATATAGCCAAGTCAAGTAAGGTAAGCATATAACATTTTTGTCCCCATAAGAAACCTCGTCTTATCTTTTGGTTTGTCGCAGAGCTAGTTTTTTTGTAGATTTTTTTTTTTTTTTTTTTTTCCCATCATTGTTTATATTATTAACAATTTCTTGAGAAGAGGTGGAATAATAGTTGCATTGTACTAAAATATATTCTGCCAGACTAAAAATGAACTGTAAGGCTTCTGCTAGCGTCACTGTTAGCGTCACCACTTCCTGTCCAGTTGTACGGGTTTTTTTTTGCTGAGTTCAGCTGAAAATAATACATAGATAAAGATAAGGCAGTGGACAGCTAATGTGTGTGTGGGATGTTAAAGACTAAAGGAGGACAAAGGGAGATGTTTGTGTCTCAATGCTAATGCTAACTTTGAGGCATAATAAATACTAAAACAACACCACAAACTGAAATAAACTACATAAAAAAAAAACTGCATAGTCTTTACTTTAATTCATTAATTGCAGAGGTTCAGAAGCATAGGTCTCTGTAGCACTTCATGGATTTCATAAGCAATGCACTACAGTTGGTTATATAAAGCGTAAAGGTAAAAAAAAACACAAAAAACACAATATATACAGTGTTACAATTTTATATATCAAAAACTATTTGCGGCTCCCGGTGTTTTTTTTGTTTTAGTTTTTTTTTCATTCTTGGAAACCGGGTCCAAATAGCTCTTGGCTGGGTGTTAGGAGTTGCCGATCCTGCATTAATCAAACTTCCATGTGGAAATCTAATACTATAGAGCAATAAATCTACTAATACACTCCTAATTTATGAACTAATTATCAGCTTTTCTTTCAGTCAAATGCTTTGACCTGACTATGCAAAATTTAAATTTCAAGTACTCCACCTAAAATATGCTAAATATAAATGAAGTAAGGTAAGCATATAACTTGGCATTACCTGGACACCCCTTATCTTATCTTTGGGCTAAATTCAGGTCAGGAGTACCTAGCTGGAGGAGTAGTCGATAGTTCATATTTTAGATCAGTGGGAACAAGTGGAGCACCTGGAGGAAACTATGATCTGGGAATAAATCAGACGTGTTTCTCAAACTGTGGAGCAAGTACCACCGGTTGGTATTCATTTTAGTTATGAGTCTTTTCTTTCTCTTCGGCATTTTTTTTTGTATCTGTACACGTTATAATTTCTCTGAGGGAGATTGTATTGCTCTGTCTAGAATGTGCAGCGTGGCATTAAACACATATCATCTAGTATTCATTTTATTATTTTTTTTTTTTTTCCTTCAAAAAGACATTGAACATGCAGCACTTTGAGCAGGGTTGCCTCTAAACAGATCTGACTTGTAACTTGTCCTAGTGGCATCACTTGCTCAAATTTAAAGCAGACCTATTCTGCAAAATCAACTTTTCAGAACTTTTAACCATGTTATAGTTGTTTCCCCTCACCATTTACTCACCTGAAATTGTTTTTGGAGTGATTCGTGCATATTTTAGCAATCATTAATCGCTTATTTTCAAGACGCCATATTGCCAATCAGCCCCGGTTTTCGCAACAATTGGCAAACACCCACTGCTCTGTACTTCGTTCTCCAATTTTATCTTCTTAATCGGTGATATGCAGCGTTGCATAGTCATTTGGCGCAAATGAAAAAACAAAATCGACTGCTCGCTAGTGTGATGTGCAGCTATCCATCGGAGGTGCCAACGCTTTGTTGTAATGACGTTTACGCCGAAATCAACTCCCATTGGGCACCGCAGTTTTCTAACGCGGAATTAGTTGACTTGCTTCTTTTATTAAGTCATTTCAGACGAATAATGCGATTTAAAATTAGCAAATTATAACAGAATGATCCACAGGTGCCATAGATTCGAACATGTAGCAGACACAAGCACAAAAGGTCTTCTTTAATGCTGTACAGTGGAACATTCCAGGCAAAGCGATAACACCTCCATAAACTAATATTGTTCTATGCACCAGCTTATCTTCCAGCACTGTCTTTTTTCCCTGTATATACAATTATTCAGATCGTTTTTCGGCAACTCCACACCTCAAACAGTGTCACCTTAGATTTCTGCACAGACATTCTCCCATGTGTTAATCCAATAGCTGCGTTACACCAGGGTTTTCGCTGCTAATATGTTTGTCGAGCTGCTGCTATTTGATCCCTGTCTCGACAAATGTGATTTGTTTGGTCTGATTTGATTAGCCCACTCAGCTCACACTCCGCGGTGCATGTAAACCTTCAATACAGAAGAATCTACCAAACTATATTACAGGTTTCCACACAGCCCTTGATAAAATGACTGTTAATACCATTGTGATATCGCCTTGCCTGGAAACTGGTCATCTATGGGGATTTAAACAGGTTTGAAATGGAATGAGACCATTTACTTGCAGAATTGGGAAGTTTGTAAGGTACTTCAGATGTTATGGCGGCACCCGGAGTAAAAATCTGGGTGTTGTTTTTTGTCAAATAACTATTGTGTTGTGTTCAATGCTCATGCTTGTTATGGAGCTGCAGCGGAGTTCAGTTAAGTGACAGTTACATTGTTGTGGCGATTTGAGGAACAAGTTGCAGAACAAGCAGAACATAAAGAAACAAAGCTGTAACTATAGACTGGGAAGATGGCATCGGTTCTGCCTCTACAGTTCCATTGCAACGAGTAAACTTTATTGTCCCCATAAGGAAATCTGTCCTCTGCATTTGACCTGTGCTTCATTGCCTTGAGACCCATCTCCAGATCTTGAGCCAAGCTTGGTCAGGACTACCTTAGCTGGAGGATTGTACATATTGTGGATGTTTTGGGTTGATGGGGAAAACCAGAGTGCCTAGAGGAAACCAAAATGGGGAAAAGCATCCAAACTCCACAAGGAAAGGAAGGAAATTGAACCTGGACCCTTCTTGTTGTTGAGGAGGGAGAATGCTAACCGCTACGCTGAGAGGCAACAAGCTTTGTGCCAATTCTTTTCCGGGATGAATTGAAGTAAGATCGATCTATGCCATATCAATATGCAAAGTTATATACTTCAGGGTAGTATAAGTCTTGTCTGAACAACATTGCCGGATAAAAAATAAATACATATTTTTTAACATCTAGAGTTATCGAAGGTCTTATATTACACAGAATTGACTTGCTTGAGCTATGTTATAATGCTGTTACCTCCTCAGATGGAGTTTGTTTCATTCATCCATGTTTGAATAATCCCGGTTTCTTAGTCTGTCTACATCTTCAAAACTCAAAATGCTGTTCCACCTTGTGATGTCATAAAGAGGTAGTTTTTAAGTATTTTTTACTTTTCAGTTCAGTAGAGATTGGCAATTTCAAGTCTGAAATGACTCAAATAATTCTAGTGAAGGAGTTTAAAAACACGGTGGAGCACTTCCTGTATTACCACATGACATCACAAGGTTGAACAGAGTGTTTTTCGGTTTGAAAACCGATGCAGGGTTTCTGTGTTAAACATGTGTGAATGAAACAAAACACAACTCCGGGTATGTTTTTCATGAGGAAACAACATTGTAACAAACATCAGACAATGTCGTAATACGGCCCCTTTAATATACTTGAACAATGTAATCCAGAAATAGCTTAGCTCTTAGAACAGCACTGAATGGGGTTTAGTGGTTTGCTGGGTCATTTTATTTGCCGCTTAAATCATTTCATTGTATTCAAGGTTGTCACTAACATCTCAAGTCAAAACTACCACATGCACTCGCCCACGTCTTTACGCACGACCACCCAGGCCCTACAAAACTACTGACCCTTCTCGCTCTTTTGAATGCTGGGCGACATCGGGTGGGTTGGGTGTCGCATGGTCAGCCGGCTCTGAGATTCCCAGATCAAATACAGGTATGATTTATGTCTTCTGTCCCACCCTTCACATGTCCCCCAACACCGGAGCCCATGCCACGTCCAACCGCAATGGTGATTTGTCTCCTCGCATGTGTGGGAGTTGAGGGTTCAAAGGCCGTGCAGTGAAAATGACCAGAGCTGGTTTAATTGTTGTATCTATTTGGGAGCAGAGACAGGATGTGGTCTGCAGGTCTGTGTGAGTGGCCACCATGGTTTTTGGAGGTGTTTGGTGTCCTTGGGTTCAGCGGTTTGGTTATAGATGTTTTCAGTTGGTTTGGATGTTGTTTTGGTTGTTGGAAAGTTGGTTGGATGTTTGGTTGTTGTATCGGATTTTTTTGTCCTGTGTATTTGAGCAAAATTGTGTCTGCGACTCATTAGACAGCATTTTATTGTCTGACAGTGGCGGTTTAGCATGTTAGTTCTTGTTACTATTACCGTCATGGCAAAACTCCACTTTGGTCTCAGAGAGTTGTGAAAAAAGCTTATAAACTCATCACCGTGAATACATAGGATGCTCAGAATACACAAGTTAAATAAGGAATAATTTTGGACCACTGCAAACCGTTTAAAATGAACTAGTTCTGTTTTTTGAGACTGTTAATCAGGCCATTACAGATACTGTATCTACTCTGAAACTGACTGAAATTCAAATTTAAAGTTTAAATGACTAAAAAAAGACTAAAAAAAAAAAAACCCCCAAAAAGTCTGTGTCTCATGAGAACTGTCCACTGATCCAAAGGTTGACAGTTCGAAACCCGCTCTCGACATAAAACATCATAGGCTGAGTGGTCAGATCCACTGATCCACAGGTTGGCGGTGCAATTCCAGTTCCCACAGATGAATGCTGTCGTTGTGTCCTTGGGCAAGACATTTAACCCACCTCATGCCCAGTGTCTGCGTACGCTGGTGTGTGAATGAGTGGTTCCTTGATGTAAAGCGCTTTGAGTGCTTCGAAGGTGCTAAAATGCTATATAAAAATTTGGCCATTTAATAAAAACTTCTACTTCTTACCCACTGTGATGCAAAGTTTGACCATATTTCTGTTGTATAGACACATTTTTGAGGATGTACCCGAAAGGACATTGTACACCACAAAAAAAAAAAAAAAAAAAAAAAAATTGGCACTGCCTATTCTTTGCAATTGAATTTGGTTGTAACTTCCTTTTCCACAATGTACAGCTTTACAAACACCATCCTCCATCTTGACTTGAATGGCAGATTTGCTCTGGCAGAAGGTAGATATCTCAGCAGTTGAGCGTTATCTGGAACACAAAAGTCTGTGTCTTCAAGCGCAGGCATAACTCCCCAGATCCAGGAGCAGCCCGGGTCATCTGACAGGGTTAAGCCTGTAAACTGTGAGAGGAACACTTCCATGTAATTACATTTATCATGTATAATTAGGAAGTTCTGTTCTGTCTGCACATGATGACCTTTGACCCTGAGAGTGACGAGTGCAGGCTGCTGCTGCCAGACGCTCACATCAAAACAGTGCCCTTGTGCAGTCCTGGACAAACAGGTTCTTTTCATTAAACTTCACGTAGTTAGTTTAAGTAAGTCAGCGAAACAGGCATGGGTAAAGTCTCTCCTCAGTGTGTTTTACAAAACTGAAACCAGAACAACAAGGGTATAATTGTTAGCATATTGAAGGTATCCATTCTCATAACAATATATTATACTGTGTTGTGTTGACTCTTGCGAGCTTTAAATCATGTTACAATGCTGCCACCTCCTCGAAAACACCAGGAGTTGTGTTTTGTTTCATTCACACATGTCGGAGTAACCCTTCATTTGTCTGTCTGCATCTCCAAAGCTCAAAATGCTCTGTTCCACCTTGTGATGTCTTGTAGTGGAAATTTTCAAGTTAATAGCTACCTTTTACCGTTTGTTCAGTAGAGATTAGAAATTCCAGGGCTGAAATTATCCAAATGATTCTAGTGAAGATGTATCGGGTTTAAAAACACAGTGGAGCACTTCCTGATTTGCCATATAACATCACAAGGTGGAATAGAGTGGTTTCTGTTTAAGAGAAGAAGAGTGTTTGTGTGTTAAAATGGGTGAATGAAACACAACTCCCGGTATGTTTTTAATGAGGAAACAACATTATAACATAGATCAGAAAATAGCATAATATGAGGCCCTTTAATGATGCCTGTTTCTTAAAGATAAACTCTGCAACTCTCTGGTGGGAGTCTGTCACCTGCTTCTCTCCATGGAGATGTTAATGCATGACTTTATATTTACCGTGAGGGGGTTGCCTCTCCACAGAGCTTACCTAACATGCCCTCATGGTGTCACTACTTGTCTTGATGGAGATGAAGCTTAATGCCATACTGAAGAATACCGTTGGAGTTGAATCTTCAAGAAGACGAGGAGGTTGACGGACATCAGAAAAATGAGTTACGTCCCTAAAGTATAAAACTCAGTAATATTTTGTTTGAATCTATGGTAGCTGACTTACTGACAGCAGAATCAAAATATGTGTTTTTTAAAAAATCATTTTCATTGTCCGAAAGTGTCAATATTAGTATGTAAGGACTTTTTATCCATCCATCCATCCATTTTCTTCTGGTTATCCGGGGCAGCAGTCTAAGTCTAAGGGACTCCCAGACTTCCCTCACTCCAGACACGTCCTCCAATTCTTCCAGTGGGATCCCGAGGCGTTCCCAGGCCAGCCGAGAGACATAGTCCCTCCAGCGTGTCCTAGGTCTTCCCCGGGGCCTCCTCCCAGGTCAATATAGTGGTTCATTCATTTAATATAGTTTTGGCAGAACCACCATCCCTTTAATATGGCTTCAAACATTGTGATGCTTTTGAAGTTGAGGGTCTGAGGGACAAGAAAACTGTATCTCGCCATAGTTTGAACACCCCTGCTTTAAACCAACCACCGAATCTGTTCCAACCAATCATTTTGTCTTCCTCATTCACTCCAACCCTTTGTCTCTCCTTCTCCAATGTCCTTCCTTTTCGTCTCCTTTTCGGCGGGACCCTTTTTGTGTTATAATTCGCACCTATTATTTCTGTCCCAGACCTTCATTAGTCATGTTGCTGTCAAAGTCCAGCTGCAGGCGCTCCCCAGCACAAACCCAGAGAACGAAATCCCACTTTTTTCTTACACAAGCTCAGGTATGGAAGTCATCAAGTCAAGGGCAAAGGGCAAGCTCATTACCTGGCTCCAGCGCTAACTTTTTGGGCTGTTTTATGCCTTGCTATACCTGAACGGGGGGCATAGTAGAGGACGATTATTATGGAAGAAAAATAAGGGATTGCGACAAGTATTTACACAGAAGTTGAACTCAAGAAGGAAATTTATTGAAGTAATCACGTTTCTGGACTTACTCATTCTAATGATCTATTACCTATTGCTAACAATTTGTGATTTAATTATGAGTGTGAGTTGAGTGTGTTCCTGTAAAGCTCTTTCAGTATCCTGCACGATTATTTGATTTAATAGGATAGGCAATATATAAGCATTACCATAGGCTATTCCATTTTGTTGGTTAAAAAAATAGTTTAAATTCGCTGTAAATCATGTAAATTATTAAAAAATCATCATCAAACATATCTCTTTTTAAACAGAGAAGTGTCCATTTGTGTAGCGTTTAACATGCTGCCAGTGACATCCACCCGCAGCTCCTGTCCACTCCACTGCTGTATCTTTAAATATTTATTCATTTTAGCAGCTCATTAAAAACCTCATAGTGATACAATTAGAAGGAAGTATTGACGCTGAGAAAGAAGTGACACTGAGGCTGCTAGGCGCCGTTGTGCACAGAGTCAATTGCCTGTTGTTGCCCAGCTGCAATACCTCGCTTGATAACCCATCCCCAGATCTTGGGCGATGCTTGGTCAGGTCCACCTTAGCTGAAGATTTTACCAATTGTGCATGTTTTGGGTTGATGGGAGAAAACTGGAATCCCAACCAGACACGGAGAAAACATGCAAACTCCACACAGAACGGCTCAGTTCTGCCCTGTCCTGCCGAGAGTCAAACCACCTTCTGCCACCTTCTTGTTTTAAAGGTTGAGTGTCTATTCAAGTGAAACTACTATCTGCCAGTCGTTTCCACTTAGTTCTCATCCAACTTTGTCTCTGATTGGATAAATTTGACGGTTCCTGTATGATTCTCATCCAGCAAAATGCTTTTGAAATGTAAAGGCATCATTGATTACAGGCTCTTTAACCATATCTCAGTTTATTTGAGTAATAGTTTTGACATCAAATTCGGCTTAAAGTGTCAAACAATACGCTAGCCAATCTAACTTACACGCGAGCCATTCCAGCAGTTAGTCAATCTCTACATCCCCACCTTTTAGCAAACATAATATCCTGGTTAGACATGAGGAAGCAGTGGTCCAGAGGTTATGACACTGTTAATAGTTCACCCTGCATACACACAAACCCCTGTCCCCCTTGCACACACACACACACACACACACACACACACACACGACCATGGGGTGTTGTCTGACATGAACCCAAAACATGTTTAAATAAAGCCATTAAACTGCGTCCAACAGAAGACCATTCATTCGCTCTTCCTCCGCTCGCTGACATGTCACAGAAAGCAAAGCAGAAGTGTTTCGGGGGGACTTTTTTGGGTAGGGGAGGGAGGTAGGGGGGTGCGCATGTGGGGGTAAGGTGGGGGTAACGTGGGGGGTAGGTTGGGGGGGGTCCCGTGTCAGCTGGCACCAGTCATTGGGACAGTGCTGATCCGGACTGACAGGGGACATAAACACTCAGGTCGACCGGTGAAGGGGTCCATTGTCCTCCTCCATGTTGGCGTATGTGTGTGTGTGTGTGTGTGTGTGTGTGTGTGTGTGTGCGTGTGGGGGTGTGTGCGGTGGGGGTGTATGCAATGGAATGGTCCAACATATGTGCGGCTTGTCTAATTGTCCAATCTGTCCCCCCGTGTGCGTGTGTGTGTGTGTCTGTCTGTCCCTTCCTCTGCGTGTCTGACTCCCTCACCTTTTCCACTGGCTGATGGCCCCTAGACCCTTGAGGAAATGGTGCGTAGCGTACTGGATAGAGGGCCAACTGTGTCTTCAAAAGCATGGCTAAAACAATTGTGTGGATAGGTTGGAAAGTTGAAGAAGTAAATCGAATAAAAAACAAACTGTGTGCATTCTTTCATTTCGTTCTTTCCTGTGGTTGTAAGCTCCTTGTACAGCCACAGGGGGCACACTGACACAAGTGCCTACGCCCCCCCAATGAACATAAACAAGTTTCACATATATATAAATAAACTAACTGTGATTGACAATGCCACGAATCAAGGATCTTACTTGTTTCCATAGAGACAATATAGAAATGGTATTGCTTTGCCTGAAATGTTGCAGTGTTTCATTAAATATACCTAGAGCAGACATGTCAGACTCGAGATTTGGCCCTCGATATAATTATATTTGGCCTGTAAGATCATTTGAAATATGTATTAGAGCTGTGAAAAAAATGATGTACATTTAAAAAGAGCTCAAAAGCTACAGATATAAAGACATATTATTTACTCAAAAATGTAACTATTATAAAAATTGCATTACATATCTTGAAGAGAAAACATTCAGAGTTGTTCTTGAAATTTGTCAATAAATATTTAGTTTGGCCCGCGACTTAAGTCTCACATTTTAATTTTGGCCCTCTGTAAATTTGAGTTTGACACCCCTGATCTAGAGCATTTATACAATAACAAGTGAGTCAAAATAAAAATATATGCACATCAAATACATGCATTCTTATTGTTAGTAGGTTCGACTCTCCAAAAATCTGGTGGTGTCTTAGGTCTTAAGTTAATAGGTTTAATGCCATACAGTGGAACATCGCAGGCAAAGCAATAACCTCCCTAAACAAGTCCAGTATATTTCCAACCTCCTTGTATTTTGGCGGGTGCCTAACGACCCTAAACAACAGGCAGATTTGCATTCTGTTGTGAAGTCCGCAGAGGAGGTGGAGGTGTGCAGAGGATATGAGATCTTGGGGTCTGAGGTGGGGCTGTAATGATGAGGTGTGGGAGACTAATGGGAGGGCAGAGTGAGAGAGGTGCCGGCGACGTTCACGATGGCCCGGACCCCGTAGTCTGTGCACACTTCCAACAGTAGCCCATAGAGAGGTGCTCGCAGTGGAAAGTCATTGTAAGGCAGCTCTGCAGTCATGTTCACACCTGAGTCATGAGCTCAGATGGAGTCAACAGTTATGCTACGCACCATATTAATACATAGCGGGGAAACTAATGGCTGTTTTATGTGTGTGCAGTAGAACATGTTTCCATATGTCGTGAGCTGAGTTTTCTGGACCCACAAATGTTCATTCAGGTTTCAAGGAACCAACGTTTCCTTTATATGAGCTTACCTTTCATGGCGTGACAGCATATGTGTGTTACTATTATTATGAGGTATGATGAAATAGATGTGTGTTCATTAGGCCTGTCACCATAAAAACTTGAAAAATTGAAGCACAGTATGTAATGATACAGAGAAATATTGCGATAAACGATAATATTGAAACTACTTTACGCCACTGAGCTGCAACACTCTACATTTTACGGAGTACAAGTCGCACCAGCTAAAAAATCCATAATGATGTAGACCAGGTGTGTCCAAACTTTTCTCATTAAGGGCCACATATAAAAACACAGACAAAGCTGAAGGCCGGTTCAGGGCCATAGACTGGTCACCAATACTTTAAATCCGTGTCATTATTACAAGTTAGACTGAAGCACTAAACCTTTTTTCATGCTTACATCCTCCATGGGACACATTAAATATTTGATACAGGCTTGTTAAAGTAGATTTTCAGAAATGTGCAGTAAAAAGTATTGTTCACGGGCCAAGAAAAATTGGTCTGAGGGCCGCATTTTGCCCCCGGGCCTCAGTTTGCGCATGTCTGATGTAGACAAAAAAAAAAAAACCCATATATTTTACATATAAATGGCTTGTGTAAGTCCAAATTATAAAAACAGTGCAACTTATAGTCCAGAAAATATAGTAAATAGTCAAATTAACTAATAATTAGCCATATAACATATTTACTCAGCCCTCTACAGTTTAAATCGTTTCATTTTACATAACAAAAATTGATAAAATCTTCCAATTATTGCAAAGAAAAGTGTTCATTCCTCAAATTATCCAGGACGCAGGCTAATGACACTGAAGTTGTTGTGTATAGCACTTAATGACTCCAGATGTATGGCGCTTAATGACTCCAGATCTTGCGCTAGTCTTGGTCAGGACCACCTTAGCTAGACGATTTAACCTATTGTGCCTGTTTTGGGTTGACCTTCTTATTATGAAGGTCGAGTGCCTATTCAAGTGAAACAACTATCTGGCAGTTGTTCCCACTTGGTTCTCATCCAACTATGCTTCTGATTGGATAATATTTTGTTTATCAATCCCAAATTCTTTCAGTCTCAACCTTTCGAGAAGCTTCACTCATCAAATTCCAATCGAATAGTTACTCATTTTGAAATTATTATTTATTCATGAAAGTTGATAAGTCATAATCATTTGTAGAGAGCGTTACCTTTGTGATATAACGGCCCCTATAATTCTTCACTGCACATATTGGCTCGCACTGAAAGCCCTGTGTCTCCCTCCCTCAGTAGTCTGTTTATTGTAGATGAGATGTGAATGTTTGCAGTCTTCTTGAAGCCAAACAAACGGAGCCGAAGTGCGAGCTGATTCTAAAATAATCCTCTGGCGTTTTAACACTTCAACACTGCCGCGGCCTCTTCCACTATTTGTTCATTTTGCACTTAAAAGTCACTTAAGAGCGCAGAGTGGTCCTGGTGGTTTATGTCTCCCCTCAGACTAAATAAATGGTTTAGCTTGGCTGCTTGATAATAGGAGGGAGTAGAAATTATTGGGTAATAGTGGTAACAAGTGTAAATCAATGTAGAAAGCCGGGAAGGAACTGGTAAGATGTAGAGTTTGTATATCGTCTAATGCGTGGACCGGTTACTCTACGGTTAAGGGGTGAAAACTTAACCGACTGAGCCATTTAAAGTTAAAGGTCCCATATTACGCAAAATGGACTCTTGTGAGCTCTAAGACATGTTAGAATCTTGTTACCTCATCACAAACATTGGAGTTGTGTTTTTTTCAAGTTAATCTCCAAAGCTCACTCTGTTCCACCTTCAGTAGAGATGGTAGTTTTCAAGTTAACCTACCTTTCGTTCAGTAGAAAATCATCCAAATCATCCAAATAATTCTAGTGAAGTGTATAGAGTTTAAAAACTTCCATGACATCACAAGGTGGAACAGAGTGTTTTCAGTTTGAGAGAAGAAGTCAGCCTAAATATGCAGGGTTTGCATGATAAATATGTGTAAATGAAACAAAACACAACTCCAGGTGTGTTTTTGACAAGGAAATGACATTATAACATAGATCAGAAAACAGAGTAATATGGACCCTTTAAAGTGCAAGTTAAAGACACATTATGTAACCTTTTTTTTTTTTTTTTTTCAAAGTATTTTTGATATCAATAAAAACTGAAAAAAAAAAAGCTAAATAGGTACGTTTAATGCTATACTCAGTAACATTCCACTCCATTGTAAGCAGTAAACACTAGCATCGCCATGGTGAACATCAGGTAGTTGACCCCCTCCAGACAAGTTACTTAATGCCTCTTTAAACTAGCCATGACCCAAAAGCCTTTTAGGTTTTTTTTTTTTTTTTTTTTTTTTTTTTTTTTTTTATAAAGAAAGAAATTGTGTTTGTTCTAAGTTAACAATAAAGTTTTGTTTTTTTTTTCTTTTTTTTTTTTTTCCAATCAACACACCATTTGCATTGCCCTATCCACACTGACCCACAGGAAAATATTTGAATATATCAGCTGCTCGAATCCCTGCTCTAAAATGTTTGCTTTGAATTGTTCGACTGGTTTGATTGACAGCGTTGCTAAGTGCCATTGTTTCATTTACATCTGACATGAATAGAAGTTAGTATACATAAACAACCGCTTTTACTCGCTTCCGTTATGACCTATTATCTTCAAATATTGGCCTATGATTCTTTTATGTGTCATCTATGGGACTCACCAATGCCACTGTATCATAACCCCCAAACCCTTTGTACTGGTCTATCTTCTCACCCTATCTCCCCTCTTAAGCCCGCTCTAGGCCTGACGGCGCATTAGCGTATGTATACATGCGGCACATAAAGGGCGCACAATGGCCGGCGGAGGGATAGATGTCCGTGGTGAGTCCAGATAAGGACGACAAAGGGCCTACACTAAGCCCTGTCACCTCCGGGCCCCTCACCTGTCCGTCTCTCACCCAGGAGCACCCAACCATCACATCACCACATGATGTGTGTGTGTGTGGGTGTGTGAGAGAGTGTCTGTGTGTGTGTGTGTGTGTGTGTGAGAGTGTGTGTGTGTGTGTGTGGGGAGATTGATGCTGTTGCTACTTTGCATTTACTTCAGGGGGGGCGGGGTTGACCTAAAGCAGGATCAAGAGTACTGTTACTGTAATCATAATCGTTTTACTGTAGTCAGCTTATCAAAAAGTAAAAACTAGTGGCACGAATAACCACTCTTAAAGTAAAAATACCCGAGTGACAGGTTGTATGTTTTGCCAACACAGTAAAGCTAATAACAACTAGCATGCTGACACACACTTCCTGATAATCTGACAATGAAATGCTTTCTAATTAGAAGGAGACAGCAGGCAGCAGACTTATTTTGACCTCAAGGAAATATAGACAATAAACCAGACATGGGCAAACTACGGCCCTGGGGCCACACACGGCCCTTTGGGTTTATTAATCCAGTCCGCCAAACGTGACCAAATTATTTTAAAATAGGTAAGGGTAAACCTTCTTCAAAGTTTTTTTCTGCTGTTTATATTTAACTGAAATTTAATTAATTACGAATTTAATGAATGCATTTGGGGAAGAAAAAAAAAGTACAATGAGCCTGGCATATTCATTCTTTGTAACATGGTACAGGACAAATCTCTAATGTAATATATGTAATCTAATGTAATGTCTCTAATGTAATGTATATCCTGGCTCTAACCTTTAGAACACATTGTGGCCTGTGTGTCAAAAAGTTTGCCCACCCCGACAATAAACGATAATACTGAAACAAATTTATGCCATGATATAATGACCCTAAAGTAAAATTATTCCCAAAAAGCTCTACTAAATATGTTTTTAACCATACTAAACAAACTGCAATACATAATGGAACTCTTTGGTTGTTAGTTTATATCTATAATGAATCATAGAAGTTATATTTTCAACCCTCTTCAGCTCAAATCTAACAGTATAACAGGAAAAATAACAAAAAGTTCTCGACTAGTACTAAAAAAAAGTACCCACAGTAAATATTGACCCCTGAAAATGATTGTTCCATCAAACACATATAGTAGTAGTATTTATCGTGACGGGCCTTCGGGGACAAGGCAAGTTTTGCTCAAATGCTGTAACTCTACTACAAAGAAACATTACGTCATAAAAGTGCTCTTCTTAGCATCGACTCTACCCGTCTATTTCCAACCCAACAGACCCTCTCCACTCTCTCTTACCCACTCCACTCCTCCACCTCCCTTTCTCCCCTCACCTTGCCTATACTTCCCTACACTCTCGCCCTGGCGCTTGTGGGAACCCCGGAGGAGATGAGGCCTTAAAAACAGATCATTGTCCTCCTCCTAGATTAAAGCCCGAGAATGTGGCGCATTGTCCGACAGCGGCGAACGGTCCCACCTTCCTGCTGTCACTCAAACGCAGCACCGGGCCCTATACTCCACGTCTAAGAGGCTTATCTGTGCTGAAAGCCCCCTAGCTGCTGAGCGGACACAGGACGTAATCAAGCGTGTTTTTTGCCCTCCTCTCAGTGGGGTAGGGGGACCTGCTGCTACAGGGAGA
The DNA here is from genome assembly GCA_019594935.1 of Periophthalmus modestus. Classification (NCBI taxonomy): domain Eukaryota; kingdom Metazoa; phylum Chordata; class Actinopteri; order Gobiiformes; family Gobiidae; genus Periophthalmus; species Periophthalmus modestus. The sequence continues at coordinate 15,317,264 of JAIEZT010000016.1, forward strand.
GGGGTGAGGTGAGGTATGGGGGGGTCGGGGGGTAAGATGGGGGACAGTATACAAAAAATATTTCTCAATCTTTTTTTTTAATTCTCCTGATAACGATAGAAATGTGGAAAAATGTACATAGAATTGTTTCGGTTGGTTCAGTTTTCAGTGTTGCACAAGGGCCATGTTTTAGCATGTATTTAAGCAAAATGTGTCGTGTCCATAAACTGTATATATAAATGGACGTAGCTAACCTGCTAGCCGCCATGTTCCAAATAGGAAGTGATCATGGGCGCACTTCCAGCTCCATCGACTCTGGCTCCAATTCACTTTACATTGAAAAATCGTCACCTCTCTGTCTGTAACTGCTGCAGCGAGCCTCATCATTTCGGTCTTAAAATGTTCGTATTAACCTGCGCTACATGATCCCGGTGTTTTTATTTTGCTATTTTGTCCGGTAATCAAGATATGAACATTAATAACAGACAAATCAGGTGCCTTCTTTCCCCAAGGTCACTCCCGCTAGCGTTATTGACAGGTTTGATTGCTTCTAAGTACCTGTTTCCTGCTAAACCAGCGAAAAGGGGCGTTACCCTGAATACCCTCGCTCCAGATTGGCTCTTTGTTTGCTGTGATACTTGTGGTTGAAATTCAAAATGTAGAATTCAGCCCCTAAAACCTCGATGATCTTCATTTGGCTGGAGCCGAACGCAGTACAGAAATATTGTACACGCAGCTCTTGAGGTCAAAACATGTTTCCTGCTGTCTGCATCTAATTACAAAGCCTTTTATACCAATAAGGAATTATAAGGAAGTGTGCGGTTAGCATGCTAGTTGTTTAGGTGTACTGTGACGGCAAAACTCTGTACTGGTCTCTGAGAGTTGTGAAAAGCACTCATAAAGTCATTGCGGGGAGTGAGTAGAATTTTTAGGTATCTGTACTTTACTTAAGTACATTTTACAGTGGATACTTTTTACTTTTACTTCACTACATTTGAGAGCAGGTATCTGTACTTTCTACTCCACTACATTTTTGAACTGGACTGAAAATAAAAAGTCCTTTTCATATGATTTGAGGGGTTATTTTTGCTTTGAACGTGGTAGCATCCTGACTAAAGTTTTCAAATTCAAGCTTCGTCTTTGAGCAAGCAAAAATAAATATACAAAATCATAAAAAAAATTAAGAAATTGATTTGTATTGTTGCCGCTGACCAAAATATGTATCGTTTTTTAATCAAATGATCAACACTTATGTGAAATACTTTTACTTTTTACTCTTAAAGTACATTTTTAAACAGGTACTTCAATATGTTTACCTAAGTAGAGTTTTTCATGTGATACTTTTAATTATACTTAAGTAACTATGTACCTCTGTAGCTGTATTTCTACTTAAGTAACAAAATTGAGTGCTTCATCCACCCCTGCATTACAAAACTGTACGTGACAAAAGGTTACTGTATTACTACAACTTTTCAAGCTGAACATATTTTTTTTTGGTACCTCGATGGAGGCAGGATGGGAGAAACGAGGGGAGAGGTGGGGTGGGTGGGTCCATGGTATAGGGGACATTATGCGTGGGACGTGCCCAGGGACCAGAAGCCTCTATGGGGATGATCAGCAGCAGGCTCCCTCATGAGCTCCTCTCTTTGTGCGCTGTTGTTTGAAAAGGGGAAAGTTTAAGTGTTGAGCACATTCAGGGCTGAGGGCTGTCCGAGACGGGGAGGGCTGCAGATAAGCCGGCAAGATCCAACTTACCATGTTTATGTATAGGCGAATATTATTGTGTAGTTTAGTTTGGTTTATTCTTTATTTCTCAGGGATCATGCACAAATACTTCAATTCATTTAAAAAAAAAAAAAAAAAAAAAAAAAATGTTCTTGTTCTTTATTTGTCAGGGACTGTGTACAAATTCATTCATTTTCTTTTTTTTCCCCTGTATTTTTCAGGGATTGTGCACAAATACATTCATTTTTTTTTCCTTTTTATTCTTCTTATTCTTTATTTGTCAGGGACCATGTAAAAATTCATTCATTTTCTTTTTTTTTATATATTTTTCAGGGATTGTGCATAAATACATTCTTTTTTTCTTCTTCTTTTCCTTCTTATTCTTTATTTGTCAGGGACCGTGTACAAATTCATTCATTTTCTTTTTCTTTTTTTTCTTACTCTTTATTTATCAACGATCCTACACAAATTCATTCTTTTTTTTCTTATTCTATATTTGTTAGGGATCATGTACAAATTATTTAATTTATTTAATCTTTCTTACTCAAAGATCGGGGACAAATTCATTAATTTTCTTTTTTTTCTTCTTATTTATTTCTCAGGGATCGTGCACAATTTCATAAATGTTCCTTTTTTTTCCCCTTTTTTTTTCTCAGGCACCATGTGCAAATTCATGAATCTTATAAAAGAAAAGATGATTCGTACCAGATTTAGCTACTATTACCATCTGCGGTCCATGGGCAGGTGAACACACATTAAAATACACAGTCCACTACAAGTACATTATAAGACTAAAAGTTCATCATTAACGCAAAAATCATTATGTGCACATTTCTACAATGAATACGGAACAGCACAAACAAACTAGAGTGATGTAGACACACTTGATTGATCCGATTTTGTTTTTTGTTTTTTTGTAAAATTATTCAGACATACATAAGACAATTTCAGACTGTCTGGAGCTGATTCCAGTGTCTGATGGTTTGAAAAGAAAAAGGCTGACTGAGCAAAGGCCGAGGATCTATGCAAGTAAGTTTTTCCAATGGAGCTGGAGCTGCATTATTAATAATTGTGAATGGTTTTTAGATTTGAATACAGCAGGACACACAGTACGTCATATGTGGGATCATTACGAATACTTTACTATAGTAACTTAGCTCAAAAGTCACACTTGCAAATACATAATGGGTTCGTTTCCTATAAATATAAGCAAAGGTTATGAAAGGAGAATGCACACATCTATTCATGAGTTTGGCTTCCTGTTCTGGCCATAACTTTTCATCATTTTGAAATTCATGGACAACCAAACATGTATATGTGGTGCAGTGAATAAATGTTTGCCCCATGACCAGATGGTTGCCGGTTCAGTTCTGCTGTTGGGTAACAATAATCTTGGTGGCTGAGACTGTCGCTGTTATTGTCCCAGTGGTCACACCTGTGTCCTAAGCACCATTCTTATCTACTTCCTAAATGCAGTAGTGCAAAGTTCCTGACATAGAACATAAAAACAGCAGCAGGGATTACGTGCCAACAGTGACATAATCAAAAATACCTGTTACTTGAATCACAAACTTTAAAATTTTATCTAACTGATGGATTTATACTATGTTAATCACTTCTATTAGGCTTTCCCACAAATATTTGCAACTCTTTTATAGTTTTTCTGAACCTGGTCTAACGCCAAGTATTAGCTGTGATTAGGCTGACTTTGAATGGCCCAATTTCATGTGCCAAAAGCAAGATGCACTTAATCATAACTATTGTCTATCTAGAAGCCTTCAGCCACCACATTTAAACCTTTATTTGTAATAAGGTCCTCCTCTGTGTCGGAGGTGGAGTGGTTGCATACCTCCAGAGCAGAGCCAGGGCAGACAGGCAGAGGGAGGGACCTGAGGGGGGAGAGTTAAGTGAAGTGGACCCGCTGTGAGGAGCGGCTCAGACGTCCATTTAGATAGACTGCCCCATGCTGAGGTACGGTACATCCTGACAACATATAACAAGTCCCATACCTCTGGTCAAATGCCTAAATGTGAATGGGAAGTACTCTACACATCATTTTAGAGTTGTGTCTTCATCTGTCCTGTGGTGTCCTGTGGTGCACTGCGCTGAGCAAATACCAGGCAGACAACAGACTGTCTTCATTTAGTTCAGTCCAACATTGTGTGTTTAACAATAATAATTTCATATACATATTGCCGTTATTCTTATTCAAATGGACTCTTCAAACAGCAGCCGCTGAATGGCTTTGTCTCTTTCAAGAGGATGATAATCGGATTGAGAAAATGTGAATGGTAAATACAAAATGATTCATGGGAATGATTGCTACATATCAACGATTCACTGCTGACAATGTGCCCATGCACCCAGGAGTGATAGGTGCCACATTGTGAGGAGGCGCAGAGAGGATTTGAAGCTCCTTTTTCAGTAAACATTTAAAAGAGTGGAGCAGTGGACAAAGGCCTTAAGAAGGGCCTGTTTTGTTGGGCCTTTTTGAACCTAAATAGGCGGTCTGCCTGACCGAGGCCTTGGCTTCAAAGTATTATCCCACACATGCAATTACCATTTCTATCAACTCAGAGACAGATTATGCTTTTTGGGTGTTCTTCTGTGTTTCTTCCAGTGGATTCACTTCGTGAATGTGACACATTTTGTGTCTTCCACCCCCTATTGAATGAGAGTCCTACACCAGGATGAATAGACACTGAATCTTTCAAGGTTAGGACTTAACCTTCTCCCTCTAATTCATCTTCAAACTTGTGTGTGAATCCAATCAATATCAGATGATTGGTAAACAATGTGCAGTGTCTGATAGGCAGGTACCAAGGGCTCTCAATGGGATTGCAAATGCTTTGTGTGTCCCCAGTGGCTTTGGCTCTAAAGCACTGTCACAAAAAGTGAAATTACCATTCGCTTGGAATGATGCCATTCATCTTTGTCAGGCCGCCAAGCTCCGCACGCACGCCGCTCCGCTCAAATTAATTCCTTGTTTTGCATCAGCTGAATTTGCCCAAATCCAGGAGGATAGCTGGGCCTACAACCCTCGCCTGCACTCTTTAATTTGCCAATTCAAGTTGATTCCACTATGCACAAGGTGTCAGTGCTTTATTTGCTGCCTAATTCACAAAGAGAAAGGAAATAGATATGAAAATAAGTTGGAAAATAAGATAAATCTGGTCAGAATATGCATGGATCAGGCTGGGCGTGTTCTGAGCTGAGTTTGAATGGGATTATTCCATATGGGAGTCTGCTGCACTGCGCTCTTGTCAATTTGTCATGGGCTGTTGGTGCTGTACAAAGGTAATGTGGTCCCACAGGCTTCTACCTGTGTAATAGAGAGGACGGGCATTACCAGGTCTGAGGGCTCATGCATTATCCTGCAGATGCAACCCTCCACTGCTACTTTCAAACGCCCATTTAGGAGGCTTTTTCTGTCAACTTTATCATGTGCAAACATAAACAAGCACACTACAAGTCACTTTGAAGACTTCCATACAAGTTCATTGTTTGACTTTTCTTGTTGGAAATGTCCTTCAAACCCTCTGCCATTTTGCACACAACATTTCAGTGGTCACATCTTTCTTCCTGGATCATGTCTAGATATTATCTCCAGACCAGAGGCGCAGCAGAGATGAGTTTTTAAAGAGCGGGTTGTCCTCTTTCTTTCTCTCTCTCTGACAGACATAAGGCTAAAAATGGTCCCAAAGTGAATGTATGGTTATGTGGTGGCCGTGACCGCTGATTTGTGATCTTCAGTGTTTTTGTTTATGGAAGGAGACTTATTTGCTCCGTCTTATCGTGGCAGATGGACAGCGTGGCCTGACAGGGTTTATTTAGATGTTTTCTTTTTACGGCACAAACTATGATGGACTGCAATTACCAGGAATGTGGAGTGAAGCCGTGGGGTTAAAAGGGCCTTTTCCTGTCTGCCTCCCCGGGAACCATGAATACACCAGTGTCTCTCTCTACTTATGGTGATGTACGTTTGGTTTAGACAGGCTTCTGCGGTGTCCAGGAGCAGACCAGATCAGTGTGGTAGAGTCACGAGAAAGAGGCCATTTTGAAACTAGTGTGTACAATTTAAGTCAATGAATGGACAGGTCTTTGTTGTGTGTTGCACTGCTTTTAGAGAAGGTATCTACACTGTTTAAACTGTTTAAGTAAAATGATTGTACTTTGAAACTTTTGAATGTATACAAAAGCCCACAGTATGGACATTACCTTTGGATTTCACTGACTGTTGCCATAGCGATTAACAATTTGTAGCACAGTGGTCTATCTATGGAATGGTCAAGTCCTCAAAATGGCCCCTATAACAGAAATAACAGGAATCACACTTTTTTTTTAACTTTTTTTGCATTTTTGTTTTGGCAATTGCTTCTCCAAGACATATAGGTAAAACGGTAAAAATTAACGCCACGTCGTCTTTGCATACTGCCGTCTATTTCATGACTTTACATTATCGCACATATACTCCTGTTTCACTATTTCCCCATGTCAGATCTGAGTAAGCCAGTTTAGCATCGCCATTGATAAATAGGTTAGACTTTCGAGAGTTCCCCTTCACCTCAGACACCTGCACCGCTCCACATCCCTCCATCAAGGACCCGTTTTGTCCCCGGGGCCGCGCCATTGTCCCCCTGAAGGGCCCTCCAGACTTGGCCCCTGAATTGCCTCACTGTGCTCCTCCAAGTGGATGCTAACCAGGACCAGGGAAGCAGACAAAACCCGGCAGATTCCAAAGCTTTGCAAAACCTCTTGGCATTCCCTAGATAAAAAAGACAGGCTCGATTCAATCCTCCTACTCCACAATCTCCCAATAGAGCAGAGAGGGGACAGGGGGACAGACCAGGGGGTAGGAGTGTCGGGGTGTAGGGGTATAGGGGTGGTCTTAAGGGGTCATGCAAGTTGCTTAGGTTTAAAGGTGGGTGGTTGTCAGTTCCATTTACTCTAGTGACTTATTGAAACTTTCTATCATACCCTAGTATTACTATTACTTCCACTTTACTGACAAATCCAGAATTATACATATATATATTTCTGTATTATCTATACAGAGGGATGTCAGTCTAGTCACCTCGCCCTCCTTCGCAACTCAAGTCAGAACCAAACCTTTTTGTGCAGTCAGATTTGTTTAGTGTGAAACAAAGGAGCTCATTGGTCACCCATCGTTTTGAGTAAAATTATATTTGTCTCACCTCAGATTAACAGAACTGTATTGATTCTGCAGAAATTCGCAGTGTTTTTCCTGTTATTTTTTTCCTCGTAAATAGCAGATGGACCACGCTTGTCCCTGATTGGCTAATCCACCTGTCAATCACACCCATCTGAACTTGAAGAGATTCACACCTTCAAAAACTGATCCGAGGCAAACTTTTACTCATATTTTATTGAGTTAACAACGCTCATACTCAAGTAAATGTTGTGGCTACTTTTCCCACTGTTGTAGAAGAAAATTAAGTCAAAAGAAGAAGCATGAGGCTGGAGTTCCAACGCAGGAAACATGAACCCTCCAGACATTGTGATGGTACTGTCCATTCGAGTCGGGATATGCTTCTATTGTAGTTGTTATACATCTGCTGAGGTAGATAACATGGGCTGAGCTGGCAGTGTGGGACTGGCACAGCACATAGCAGTGAAATTGCACTTTACTGTCTCTGAAATAGTACTTCCTAATTATTCTAAAATGTATTAATTATTGTTACGCATATTGCAGTAATGTTATGTTAAAACACTACACTCACTGAATAGTCATAGTTGACCATAGTTTACCTTACTTTTACTGGAGTAATTACTTGGATAACTACTTTTTACTAGTACTCAAGTAGCGTTACATTAAAGTTAATCTTTTCTTCCATCAGTACAATATTTAACTACTCTACCTCTGATCAACTGCATTATTTCCTTAAAAGCAGAATATATTGAAATCAAACAAAAGAATTACAAAAATCTAGACAGACATTATAAATCAAAACTATAAGTAAGTACTTCTAACTTGAACTGTTTGTTAGCTTTGTGCAGTGCAGTGGTCTGACAGAGCGGAGTGGGTGGAGGAGGAAGTGCCGAATGATTCCCTCCTGGTTGTCTGTTGGCTCTGTCTGGACTATATTTAACCACACTGACAAGATGGATGTTTCAGAGGGAGTTCTCAGCTAACCTAAATGAAGCCATTATGCTCCTGTCCCACTGCAGATTGGGTTAAACTCAAAGAAAAACACAGGCTGGACACAGGCCGGTTAGTTTGTGATCAGGACTCCACAATGAATGAATGGACAGGACTTGGAAGCTTAAATCATTTTTTTTACAACAAGAACGGTATTGAGAGGAAGCAACTTAATCTTCCCTCCACAAATTCAGATACTGTATTCAGATATTTTGACTCTGTTAAGATTTGACCAGCGTTGGAATAGCAAAAACAGAAAATAATTGTTTATGAGATTGCAGATACTGTGTTATAGATCAGTGGCTCTCAAAAGTTGCGCTTGAAGTACTGAATATGAACTAGTGTGTATACTAGGCCATGTACCACGTTTCCAGTGTCTGATACAATAAGCCCAGTTTTCGCCTCGTTACTCGTTGGATGGGAGACCACTGGGAAGACTAGATGCCTCAATGGGGGCAGGAGTTGCTCTAGTGGAAATTGTTACGCCCTTGAGCAAGACACTTCACCTTCCTTGCCTAGTATCCAAGTGGTGTTGGTGAGCGAGACTCTTGGTTAGTTTACCACAAGGCGGCTATGGCTACTGTAGCCATTATGGAGTAAATGAGTAATGTTTTTATTGTTAAACTAGAACATGGAACTAACGATTTATAATCCCTTTAAAATAATACAGACAAAACTATTGACCCCAACTGGAAGAATCCTGCGTGTAGAAAGCAGACACCAAGTAATTTCCCTCATGGATCAGTTTCAATTCGATTCAATTTTATTTATATTGCACATTTAAAAATGACTTCAGCTGACCAAAGTGCTTCACATAAAAAAGTCGACCAAGACAAATACACAGATGATACGAAACATAGGCAAAGACCAATAAAACGCCAGGGTATTCTGTCTAGCTAGTATTAAATACCAGGGTGAAGAGGTAGGTTTTCAGTCTAGCCTTAAACTATGTTAAAGACTGAGAGGATATGACAGGCAGAGGGCGCTGTTCCATAGTCTGGTCAGAGTTGGGCTCTGGGTGGAGTATAGAGCTACAGTAACTCCCTTAAGTAAAGAGGACCCATAGAGTGCAGACATTTAAACACAATAACATTTTGAATCGCACTGAATTGGATCAAGAAAGTCTAATCCAATAAGGCAGATCCCCGAAATCCCCATATCAAATCATCCAACTTGTTTTAGTTGTTATCATGTGGTTTGGTGGTTAAGAATAGAAATGATCCATTATGCCTTGTAGTAATATTAGAATGAAACATTTTACAGTTCTCTTCAGCACATAAACCTCCCCCTGTCGCCACATGACCAGCTCGGTACAGCCCTTCCTTGGTCCTGGTGTGGTGTGGAGGAGTTGGAAGTGATTAGGGTAGAAATCCGCCTGTCTCCCCGTAATGTCAGTAATAGGCAGCAGCACATCAAAGTCGGGCCTGTCACGATGATGCCGATCAAACCCGCCCCCATCTGGAACCCATAAGTGACTTTTGGCTCATTTAAAGCCTCTTAAAACACAGGGACCAGAACTGCTCCCGTGTCAGCCCCGCTCCCCGCACCTCCTCTGCCCCCTGCACACTGTCTGTCCATGTTTGAAAGCCCTCCATGTGGTTCGCATTTGTGCATTAGGACGCTAATTTTTGATGATTAATGTTTTCAGTCACACTTTGAGCCTTGTTTTTACAGACCCGAGCAGGAATAACAGCTATTAAATGGCACTGATCCTATTTAGACACTTAGGCTGACAAGCGATAAGGTGGTTTCTTTTAAGACTCATACAGACCGTCAGACATGTGTGGTTAATCTAGCATTTACACCATGGTATTCTAAACTATCACTTTCAAAATTCCAGCTATAACCATCTCATATTGATATTATGTTTGCATTACCGAATATGAGCTCATTGTGGAGTCCTTCACTTTTGCCTCAGCCAACACTTTCATGACATAGAAGAGCGTGTCCACTATGGAACTTTTCTGGTTTAGGGTATGCCACCTTCTTGTCTCCAAAGAGATGTTTTTGCTTTGCCAGGAATGATCATGGAACGACAGTAGCTCAGTTGGTACAGTTTGTCCGCTGATCCGAAAGGTTGGCGGTCCAAATCCTGCTCTCGACATAAAAATCATTGGTTGAGCGGTCTGATCTACTGACTCACAGGTTGGCAGTGCGATTCCAGCTCCTACAGATGAATGCTGTCGTTTTGTCCTTGGGCAAGACACTTAACCCACCTTGCCCCCAGTGTCGGTGTACACTGGTGTATGAATGTGGGTGTGAATGGGTGGTGTTTCCTTGATTAAAGTGCTTTGAGTGCCTAGAAGATGGAAAAGCGCTACATAAAAATGTGACCAGGTCAAGATACAGCTCTCAGTAAGAATGCGCGTTTTCAAGGTATTTTTAAGATAGATAATCCACCAAAGTTACAGTATTGCTCACAGATGCACATGCTTTGGGACCCCACCCATAAGCTGACCGCTAGTTATACTGTGGAACTTTCAATGTAAAGCAAAAACATGGACACAAGCAGTTTTTTTTTTGTCAATCTACTGCAAATTAGCACAACTCAAGGTGTTCATTAATGTTTACAGAATAGTTTGCCTTACCTAAAGCTGCATAATTTCCGTCAATGTTATAGCCATTCAGTGCTATCCTTGAGTCAAACCAATTACTGCACACAAGCGTCCTAAATCCCGCCACACACCACAGGATCATTTGCCCGATTAAGGACCCAATTTGCGTCTGTCCGACTCAAGGGAGGCGTTACTTGACTTTTCTTTCTCATGTGTGGTGTCGATGCGATTCTGAGGAGCTCGGTCATATCATAACCACAAAACATCACCGCCCCTGCACCAGCCAATAAAACAGAAGAGAGGGACACAGTGAGGGACATAGAGGCACAGGATACAAACTCAAGAAATAGTGAAAATACTCATCTTTTGCAAAGTTGTAAAGTTAAACGTGTATCTTCTCCAAATAATGACCCTCCAGTCCTCAAAACAGTGCTATTTATCGAGTTCTTCAAAAGTAAAAAAGGCAAGAATAGTTCCTCCCGTGTGTCTTTTTACATAAATCCACGCAGTGTAGATCTGAGTGAAGCTGCTTCAGATCAGAGATAGTAAACACTACTTCCTGTGTAATTTATTACCAACCTTGAGCACAAAAAAGCATTTATCTGAACTATTGCAGCCCATTTCACAAATAATAATAATAATTTGTCTTGCATCTTAACTAGACGTGCAATGCTCTGATCGTTTGAACACTTAAGAGTCTCAAAGCGAGTTGTTTTACTGTAGACAGGAAACAGCTAACGGAGGTGCACCAGCTTTGTTAGCTTGTAGTTGTTTTAGCTTGTGGTGTGAGGTCTCTTCACTGCAGTCTTTGCGCTTGGATATATGAAATTTTATGCAATTCTCCTGAAGTCTGAGGAGAGCACTTTTTGTCGCATGTCTTAAATCGGTTTAAGACTGAAAAATGTAGTGCGTGGCGGGTAGTGATGTGACGTTTGTGAACGAGACAGCTCTTTTGAATGGTTTCTTAACGTGAATGGTTGCATCCTCATCTCATTTTTTGAAAAGAACCAAATCTTTTTCTTTGTAAATTTGTATGCATTTTTAAACTGGTTACCACAGAACTAACACAAAAATCTGAACAGAATCAGAGCAGGCAACACGAGTGAGAGCTTTGTGCAGAAAAAAAAAACATATTTGACATCATAACAGTTAGTTTTAAAATTATTATTACTGTAGTGCAACGTCTCATTTTGATTCTGCATAATTTTAAAGGGTAAACACACTCCCACTCTAAGTTTGAACCATTTTATACACATTTAAGCCTTGGTCATCTCTCCCAGTGATTATTTTGTAGTTAAAATCAGTTCTCACATCGTCTTCGGTCATATAAATACATAGTAAAAGAGCCAGTTTTCTAAACGGCTCTGTGAAATGAACAGATCCAAAAGATTCGGATCTAATAAAAGAGCAGAATGTCTCATAACTAGTGGCGGGCTTAAGGGTATTTCTATAACCTTTACATGTTTCCTAGTTATGGTAGTATTCAGTTCTGATTAATCTAGTGCAATCTTTTAAGTTCATGATAGGTCAGTTAAAACATTACAGCTATTTTGGACTCTGGGACAACACTTTAGCACTAACCTTTACAATTAAGCATAATATTATTTCTCCAGGAACAATTTGTGCTGCGTATTTCACCACTGTTAGATCTTGCGATAGTGACACTGCTACATTCTAAGACAATGATACTGATGTTTCTCTCCTCCCCCTTCTCGCTTGCCCATGTTGACTGGACTATTGGACGCACATATTATCTTTCCAAACACGGGTCGGACACTGCTGTAAGTGTATTTTAATTGGCTACGAGCTGCCTTCCTAAAGCAAACAGCTGGCAGTGTGGTGCGCGCGCTGACTGACGGGTGGCTAGCGGTCAACTCGTGGGTGGGGTCCCAAAGCATGACCATCCACCGAGCTGACAATGGGCTCTGTTAAGAATTCATTGTCGGAGCGTCTTGTGTGTCTGTTGGCATACGTGAACTCGTCGTAGCCAGCAGTGTGTGGTGAGAGCAATGGTACATATCTTTGGTGGATTAGAGTGCGTTTTACTGCCCCTAAATATAACTTAGCGGGCCAAAATGTTTCCCCAGTACAGCAATATAGTTCCCTAAATACTTTTGTTTTAAGTGTAGTTTTTTTGCGTAATTGTAATAAGTTAATGAAATGAATGGGGTGCAGTAGTCAGTATCTATCAAAAAATGTGTGTTGTTCACCTTTATATTGGTATTTAAGTTGGTTGCTATGGAGATTTTAATGCTGTATTATGTGACTTTCCTGGTTGATGCTCTGCCACATGCTTAGCTCATGACATGTTGGTGCTTTGCCCAGAATAGCCCACAGAATTGCGTCAAATCTATGTATATCTACCTATATTTCCATGAGAACAAGCAGTAGGCTCAACCAGGCGAAGTGGCCAGTCAGATCTGTGGAGACGTATTCTTTCTCACAGTAAGAATACATGCTTTTCAAGGTATTTTATGAGCAGCTAAAATGTGTACTTTCAAAATTGTAAAGCTGAATTACATGCTGTTGTGGTAAAGAAGGAGCTTAGTCGAGAGGAGCCAGCTGAGGTGGCTCAGGCATCTGTTCAGGATGCCTCCTGGACGCCTCCCTAGCGAGGTGTTTCGGACATGTCCCACCGGGAGGAGACCCCAGGGAAGACCCAGGACACGCTGGAAGGACTATGTCTCTTGGCTGGCCTGGGAACGCCTTGGGGTCCAACCGGAGGAGCTGGAGGACGTGTCTGGGGTGAGGGAAGTCTGCAAGTCCCTGCTTAGACTGCTGCCCCCGTGACCCATCCCTGGATAAGCAGAAGAAAATGGATGGAATGTTGGAGTAATTAATTGCTAATTAGATATGTTTAATGCACGGTAGAACATTTCAGACAAAGCAAAAGCCATGAAGACGAGCAGGTACTGGACCCCTTACTGGAAACGTTGTCTAGTGTACCATTAAGCACCTTTAATTCTAATAGTTTTGACACTATACTTATCACCTTTCCACAAATCTCTATCCAAGTAATTTTTCATGGACCACTTGTACATCTGTAAAAGACTGCGACTGGCAGATAGTATCTTGAGCTGCAGTGTAAGTGGGTTGAGCAGGCATGTCAGTGGGCAGCTCTTGTCCCTGCTGTGGTGGGACAGGGAGGGGGCCCTCTTTCACACATATCCAGAAAAGGCAGACAGGAGGAGGCTGGGGATCACAAACTGCTGATGCTGCTCAAACAAGTCACTTTCTACATTTTAGGTCTGTGGTTTCTTTGAATAGTTTTTCCAGGGATTAGTGGAATTCCCAAACAACAGGAGTGGGAATGTCATGTTATGCTGGATGTAGATGGAGAATAAGAATTCAAATTAAGAATCAAAGCACCCACAAAGACTCATGATTTGATTTGGAATGTTAAACAGCCCCTATTACACTATTTTCCTATCTGTTATAATGTTGTTTCCTCATCAAAAACATCCCTGGAGGTTGGTTTCATTCACACATGTTTAACACACAAACCCTGCATATTTTCTTCTCTCAGAAAGAAAACACTCTGTTCCACCTTGTAATGTCATGTGGTAATATAGGAAGTGATCCACTAGAATAATTGGGATGATTTCAGACCTGGAATTGCCAATCTCTACTTAACTTCATGACATCACAAGGTGGAACAGAGCACTTTCAGCTTTGTAGATGTGGAGAGACTAATAATAAGGGATTACTCAAACATGTGTGAATGAAACAAAACTCCAGGCATGTTTTTGATGAGGTAACAACATTGTAACATGGCTTAAATCTCTCCTAAAGTTTCTTTGTTGTTGACTGGTGACCAATAAGATGCAACATTATGGCATAAACAGTTCACTTTTTCATTACAAATGCTCAACCAAAGTCTCCAAGTTTTGAAAAAAAAAAGAAGTAGTATATTCCCACAATCCACCTTTTTTTCCCCCAACTTCTGGCTGAAATTATGACGTTGGTAAAGATCCATCTACGGGCACAAATGTAACCCAAATGTCATAAAATCTCCATGTGGTAAAGACACTTGGAGAGGAGAGGGCAGTACAACATTCTAACTACAGCGCACACATGGAGCAGAGCCCTAAAACGTTTTCATTTTACAAGTACCCCGAATCCCGCTCTTAACATGGCCAACTGTAGGCTCATAAAATCCATACACAACCATTATAAAACCGCCAGGCCTTATGCGTTTCTGCACCTCCCTTATCCCCTCTGGAAGACTTTTAAACACAAAGAAACGCAGTCTTCACTTCAACCTCATTAACTAGTTATAATAAACCAAACAATGTGTCCGAGATGGCTGGCTGCTCCGATGCCCCCCTCCCGGTCGGCCCCTCTCCCCCCCCCGGGCACAGCAGATTTACTCGGGTTGGGATGGGCCAGCGGTGGGGTGGTGCCGTTCCCATGGCTGCAGAGGCTGGTGTCATTATGATGGATGGGGCAGGTTGGAGGTTGGCTGCCATTTGCCCTCCTGTGGGATGTCCCGTGCATTGACAGGAGTATTGTGGCACTGGGCCCGGTGGTGGTGTGCCTGATCCGCCCGCTGGCACCACCACAGAAGGACAGACAAAATGCCCGCCTGGTTACAGCGATAGGCAACAGGGGAGAGATGGAGGAAGCGATGGCGAAGGTGCTTGTATAGTAGTGCGAGATTAAACACTGGAATGGTTTTATTGAAATACTTGCAAAACAGTGTTCAGAGTAGGCTCTCAGAGAATAACAAAATGTAGTTGGTCGGATGTTTTAAAAAATGCTGAGTTTAATCGTGTTTTTAGTTTGATTCTGAATGTTCCACAGTATGGCATTGAACTTCACAGCTAACCCAAGCTTGGTAAAAGTAGGCCACCTTCTTGAATGAACATTGTCCATTTGCAAACATATCCAAAAATATGTTTAAAAAGCCCGAATAAGGACGGACGACCTCCAGAACGGGACGAGACATCGGGACTCGGACTGGACTGGGACTGGACCTGGACTGAACCGGGACTGGACCCAGGGACGGGACTCAGGACAAGACCTGTGAAAGGACACAATATTAGGTACAGCTGAAGGAGTTGCATCTTAGTTCCTTTGGTCAGGTAGAAGTAGCAGTCGTACCTGTAGTAGTAGTAGTAGTAGTAGTAGATCTTGTCATAGTACTTAGTTCCTTTGTTCTGGTAAAAGTACTTTATGTCCTGTACCTTTGCTGCTTTCAGCCCTGCAGCCTCAGACCTGTTGTAAAAACTACGGGTGGGACGATAAACAATAAAGTCGTTTATCGTGATAAAAAAGGTCAACAAAAATCGCTCGTGGACCATTTTATAAAACCGTAATAATCGGCGACAAAGATAATCACCGTTACACCACCAAAATGTGCAGAAAAAACACTTATCCACAGGGAAGTCGACAAACAGAACTGGACCCCCTTCCTGTTAATTTGTATTAGAAGACTTTGCTTTTAAAAAAAAAAAAATAAATAAATAAAAAGCACTTGTAGAGTCCATGGAGATATCAGCCCCCTTGCAGTATCTGTCTGGAACAGCTTGTCCAATACAGTCCACATTTCCTCAGTGGCTGTCTTGTTAAATGCGCTGTTAGGTCGGAGGTCATTTAAATAGAGCGATAAGATAGAAGCTGCAGACAGAGACCGAGAGTGCCGACTTGTAAGTGGCCATGACCTCTCGGCAGTGTTTGTAAACAGGATGTCATTTACACTGGGAACGGACTGCTTTTCACAATGACTTTTGTCCAACCCGAGTGCATGAGAGGCCAGAGAATATGAGTGGGGACGAGGCGCGGTCCATTGGTTATGATAACATTTCAAATCACGCACTCCGAATTCTTCCACTGATATCTCAGCACCCTCGCGAGAAATCTCCCCAACTGCCCTTTCAGTCCAAACAACGTCCAGGTTAGCTTCGTCACATCAGATAAGCGCGGGCTAATGTGATGAAATTTGCGTCTTGGCGTGGTCGCGGTGCTAATATGCGGCTAAGTGCACTGGACTGTCAGCTTTCATTGTGGTGCGAGGCCTTCCTTGTAATTAGTGTCCTCAGCGGGCAGGAAGCAGAGTGGAGCTGGACTAATCTGTCAGAGAGGCCAGACCATCCTCGCCTCTGCCACTGTTTCCTTAGATAAACCCATAGCTCTTTATCTGAGTGCGGGGGCATGCAGGGGGGTCTGGGAAGCCCCTAGTGCTCCTGTTATTGCTTCTTCTATATCTACATGTTGTACTAGACTCGAGATAGGATTATGCAGAGAAGTTTGGGCTACTACTGAGAGTTTTAATTGTGTTTGATGTAACCATCTTCAGGCTGAAGGTGGAGAATGTGAATATAGATGTTTTTGTTTGCAGACAGAAGGCCTGGGTTCACACATAACGTCATTAAAACACTGTGTTATGAACAGTTTTGATTGACTGTAATTTGTAACACTTTAGAGCAGCACTATCCCTTATTCTTTTAATAATGGATGTATTAATTTATTTTAGCTTACATGTAGATATAACGGTAGGTAATATAAAAAAATGGGAGAAAGAGAGTGGGGAGAGACATTCAGACCATCCTTTGATCTGAAAATCTGTACTGTGGAGCTAAAACACAACTTTTCACAAAAGCAAACTTACTCCAGTCAAAGAAAAGATCCACACTCATTGCTTGAAAGTGCAATTTTAGGATAACGCAAAGTGCCTTGTATTTGTGCTGTGACCTAACCCTTAGGCCACCCTGCTGCAATTTTTGTTCCATTTTTTTCACTTATTGTCTGTTTGGCATAAAAAAAGCCACAAAATTCACTTTAGAAATGCCTTTCTAATGCAGCAAATACAAAAATATGATCAAGTGAAAAGAATAATAGTACAGCACTGCAATGTAGTCACTGTGACAGGTGCTGATTGCAAAGGACACTTCCTGGCAGACAGTTTTATCAGAGAGTACCCGCGGAGGTCGGACAGAGGGGGCGAGGTTATCAGACGTCAGGTACTGCATAACACCAGTGCACTGAGCCAACTCGCACCCCGTAAATGCTGACCAAGAGACCTGACGCGTAGACATTCACACACTTAGAGGGATCGCTGCATTTTGTGATTACTCGGTTACTTCTCTTGTATGTTTGGCTGGTGTAGTTCAATAGTTCATTTAAGAGGTGGAAGGGGTTTCTCCAAGCTTGTTTGGGTATTGTCTAAGGGCAGTGACACATCCTGTACTGATATTAGTCAAACACACACATGGATTGCCCCTTGGCTCGGTGTCCAAAAAGTTACAAACAAAAAGTCCCATTGCAGGAAAAGAGAAAGTGAGAGATAAGGAACTAAGCAGCCATAATGAAGAGCCAATGAATTTAGATTGACAAAATGGTGAGTTCTCTTGACGACTAACGAGGATGTTGTGGCTAAATTGGCTAGAGCCTTCATCATATTTTAATGGGTTTGCCATATTGTTGCTTGGATTGGTTACTCTAAATAGCCCCTATCATTTGGAAGCACGGGTTTGACTCCCAGGACCAATCTTTCATGATGTTGGGAGGGTTTGTTCCGACATCCAAGGAGATATTTCACGCCCTGGGTTTAATTTCACCACTACAGCATTAGCACTTAAGCACTACTTTCCCAACAAACAGCCCCTCATGATGACGTCACTGGACCGTGGCTCGGTTCAGTTGTACAGGTGTCAGTGTGGGACATAGAACGCGCCACAATCGTGCTTGGGCATGGTTCAAAAAGCCTAGTGTGAAAACACCCTTAGTCGACCAATTATTTCATTGGGATTCTACAGAAGTTATACGCACAACAGCAAAAGGAACAAAGCATGGATTTTGAGTTAGCTGGAGTTTTAGGAGTGACTGGACTCCTTAAAAGAGAAGAGTGCAGAATAAACACCTTTCAGTCATATGCAGAACCTTTTTAAGCCTGGATTTAAACATTGTCAAAGTAGAGTAGAGACCTGTCCCACATCTTCAGGAAAAAGATGGAAGACTGTTCCAAGTTTTAGCTGTATAAAATTGAAAAATGAAATAGTAGCACACCCGATTTTAGTAAATTAACTGATTCATCGGACACATCTTCATTCAATCAAGAATTTCTTCACCCGACTACAGCCCAATCTCCCCCGTCTTCCTCTGTACCCCTCTCCCTCCTCCCTACCTCCAGCAGAGTCCGATTTGTCCAGTTGAGCGCTCGGTTGATTAGGGACTCACCCCCCCAGCAGCTCCTGGCCCGGGCTGGTCCAGCTCCACGGGACCACTTCAAATGCACCTCGCCTCTGCCACCCTGAATAAAACTGACTGCTCCTAATGGACACCTTTAATCTCCCCGGGTTACTGAAGACTTCTCCCATCGCAGTTGGACACGGCAAACTCAAATTCCTCTGGCTTTGTTGATTAAACCTCCGCCTCTCCACCGGCCGCTTATCATCCCGCAACGAGACGCTACATTTAATTAAAAGTGAGTGCGCAATTAACAGCTGGTAATTATAAGACTCTTCAGAAGTGCGCTCTCCTCCTTCATTCTGTATAAAATGGACAAGTGCTTATTTGATCTCCAAATTAGCATGGGGTTGTAGTATTTGTTTTGTAGCGCATACGGTTGGACGTGATTGATGTCCGAACAGAAAAAGTGATATTAAAACTGTACGGAAATGCAAATGGAACCTTTGTGTTAATATGCAGGCAGCGGGCCGCGCAAGCTAGCCAACCGTGTGTTTCAAGTGACGCAAACAAGCAAGAACTCTGCTGCCAACTGATTAGGCCATCCAAATGTGCTAGCTTAATTAAGTACCTCTAATGCAGATTGTTTAGGAGAGTGACACGTAACACAGAATCGTTTGATAGTTAATTTCCCCGTGTTTTGATTGCAAAGCGAGCAGAGCTGAATTGGCAACGCAAGCATCGAAAGCCAGTCCCAGAGGAGGTAGGAGCTAATGGACTTTGTTTAAAAGCTTCAACTGATAACTGATGAAAATGTATTTAATGACCGCTTCACTCTTTGAGCACATAATAGCAGAACACTTGTACACTTTTAATTACAATTGATTCCCATCTCCGTGCGCGCTCTTTTGTTGATTCGGAGTTTGCGTTCTTTCACTTTCTGCCGTCCATCAATATGAGAAAAAGTCCGGGCAGATTGATTTTGGGCTGGGCGAGAGCGCGCTAGCTAGGTTCAAATGCGGTGATTAATAATTGGCTTCCGCGCTGTAATGTCTATGGGGGATGCGGTCTGGCCAGCCTCTCTTTACTGGATAGTCAATGCATCAAGTGGTTCAGAAGAAGTTTAATCTCGAAGCTGTTGTGATTTTTAATTGCTTTATTTCCCTGGTCGATACGGCTCTCGTTAAAATGTTTTCTCTTTATGCGGTTGTACAATCGCTACCATATATGTGCTGTAAATTATATTGCTGTTTGGTATTTATGAACAAGCAAATTACATGGGATTGCATCAGGGCTGTAGTCATTTCGTTACTGACGAGCCAGTCTCTCCTACTTTCAGTTTAAATCCAGGAGGGTCCGGTACCAGACCACAGAGTGCATCAGGTAGCCGTTTTTACTTGGAATGTGCCAGACACAGACATTTCCTTTTATATATCCTCGTATATAGACTATCCTAGAAATATACAACTCATTTTACGTCAAATAGCTTAGTGCTTTACTTGTTGGAACGTCAGTTACTTGTGATTGGTTAATCCGCCTGTCAGTCACACCCATCAGAACTCAGGAAGACTGTACACTGTTCCAGATAATACGTATTTATAAGAGCGTGTGGTCTTGTTTGAGCGCTTTTCCAGACACTTGAAGTCACTTGCATTATTCATTCACTCTGCATAGTCGGTAATGATAAGCCACAGCTGCCCTGGGGAAGTCTGGGAAAGGCAAGGCTGCAAATCTGCTCCACCGGCCCCACTGACCGCACTCATTCAAACCACACTCATTCATAGACAAGGCTGAAGTGTGTTGCCCAAAGACGCATGACTGTGTGCACTGTTCCAAACTGGGATTCAACCGCCGACCCTTAACGTGCTTGGCAAATACTCTAAATAAACAATGTGAAATTGTGCTTGAGATTTTATGCTTATACATAATTGTACTTTATTCCGGAAATTTGTCATCAAGTCATGACTCACACCGTACCAAATTGTAAAAAGCACTATTGCATCGGTGAATATTGGCTCTACAATATAAACAGTGTACATAAAGTCAAACCAGATCATTATGGACGTTCTTAAACAAAATGTCAGTCATTAGGAGCGGCCATGTGGCTCTGCTTAGACTCCTGTTTGTTTAAATTAGAAAGAAGAAACTATGGGGATTTCTGAGCGTTCCCATGATCGACCCCCATCGGCGTGGCGTTTGTGTGCGCGTGTGCATGTGAGGGTGCGTGTGGAAGTGCGTGTGTGACTTTAATCTGAGCTGCTGTTATGTCATGCTCCTCGCGGCCGTGGCGAGTTCCCTCCTCAATCTCACCGTCATTCGGCAGATGTCACTCCGCATTCGCGTCCCAGCTCCGAGCGCCTCTCTTTGTCGCACTCACGCAGACAAAGGCAAACTCACAGGTACAACGAGCAGCTCTCTAGTCTGATCGAAATCAAACTGGAATTAGAGTCATTGTTTATTTTTACATGTTTCGGTGTAAGCTGAATTATACAAGCAAAGAGCCAAGACAGAGTTTTCTTAAGTCCTACTAAATTGCATTCATGTTTTTTGACTCAAATACTCAAAGCGTACTAAAAGATTTGTTTAAAGGTGTCATATTTTGTCATCTATAGAAATATATGACCATTGCAGTTTAAAGCCTCACTGCTTAACTTTTTAGCCAGAAAACAGACTATAATAAAAGTCACTGAAAAACATAGAAAAATGTGTCCTTATAGTGAGCAGGCTTGCATCTCCACAAACCTGACTTGTCCTTCGCCTGGAGAAGCCTCCACCCTCTTGTCTCCTTTGCCTACTACTGTATATTCTACAGCATGGCACAAATCGTATCTATATCCATGGAGAAAGCACTAAAGTACAGTTTTACCTTTCTGTTTCCATGGAATCATGCAAGTGATATGCCACCTCCGGAAAGTTACCTGGTGTTGTTTTAAATACTCAAGAATCAGTTTTCCATTTCTTTGCACATCAATTTGAAATGTATAAAAATGCATATTGCGCACAAACATAGGCTATTTTTTTAAGATAACTGCTTTTAATAAGGAGTTATGTAAGCGAGCAACTTGTATATGGTGTGTTAGGTTTAAAATAGGTCATTCCATCTCCTGATAAAATTGTTTAAAGTCTTCTTTGTGCATTTTTGAGTCTGTTAATCTATGACACCTGTGGATCATTACCTTATTTTCCGCACTATAACACGCACTTTTTTCATAGTTTGGCCAGGGGTGCGACTTATACTCAGATGCGATTTATATGTGAAATATATGTTTTTTGTCATTATTATGTATTTTTTTGGGCTGATGCAACTTACACTGTATGTTATAATTTGCACATTTTAAATCACAATATTCATCTAAAATAATTTAGTAAAAGAAACAAGACCGCTGACTTCTGCACTAGAAAACTTTGGTGCCCATTAGGAGCTGACGTAGCCGTAATCATCACAACAAAGAAAAGAGGGGTTGATCTGCAATATGGCACAATTAAAGATTGCTCAAACATACACGAATCACTAAAAAAAAACAACTTTGAGAGTGTAAATGGTAAAAGAGAAACAATTATAACATGGTTTAAAGCTCTGAAAAGCCAATTTTGCAGGATAGGTCTGCTTTAAAAACTTATATTTAGTCATAGGAGATGTTTTGCTATGGCACTGTTGGGGAATTACCATCTAGACTTGACTTTGTACCTATGTATTATTTCATATTCAGCAGCACTTTCTAGCACTTTCACATTGCTTTCTCACAATGAACCCCAATGTTTATGTCTCATTCCACTTTATACATACCCGGCTATATGTATTGTCTGCTCAAATCACCTCCGAAATCCATGGAAATTGACATGTATAACAAATAACATAAACACTCACTTCTTCTCAGAGGGGGAATTCTCCTGCTTGGGTACACGGCTCAGTTCTGGCCCTCCTACAATCACTAAACAAACATCCTGTCCGGACCCTCGCATGTCCCGGGCCGTTCCACACGTCGCCCCGTGCTTTGGAAAGTGTCTGCAGTTAGCCGTTTTATTGTAAGTAACAAGTGGAGTTACAAAGTGAAGGTGGAATTGGCCTGCGGACTCCGACAGTGGAAAAGCAACACTTGGACAAATTACATTCAAATCCATAAATATTAAATACAAAATGTCAGGTGAGATGTAGGTGGTCAGTGTTCCACTTTTGCTATACTACACTATATTCTTTTTTTTTGTTTCAACAGAGTGAGGTGTTGATTGAATGCAGAAACACGAGTCTTTTTTGGCTTATGGCTTGTGTTTCCAAACCTACATGTCTGTTATCCAGGATATAATAAAGTTTGATATATGATTTCATTGAATAGCTGACATTTTGTAATACTGGTAGTGGACTAAGTGAGTGTGACGTCACCCATAATGTTTAGCTCCAGTCGAATGAAGCTCATGGAGGCTAGCGGTTACAGGGTGAATTTGGAGCCAGGTTCCATATTTGGAATTGTGAGTATCATAGCAAGCAAAGAGCAATCTGGACCGAAGCTGAGGACGGTAACCCCCCCTTCCTACCCGCATAGGTGGTTTATCCCGGTGCAGGCCGCTTAGCAACGCTGTCAATTAAACCTGTTGGTAACGCTAATGCCCATATCTTGAGTTACGGACACAACAGCAAAATAAAAATACCAGGATCATGTAAAGCGGGTCAGTACGAACATTTTATGACCAAAATGATGAGCCTGACAGCAGCATTTATAAAGAAAGGGGCTGCAGTTTTCTATTGTAAAGTGAATTGAAGCCAGAGTTGATGGAGCCGGAAGAGCGCCCATGATCACTTCCTGTTTGGAACGTTGCACATTAGCTATGTCCATTTTTATATATAGTCTTTAGGTTACGGTGAAAACAATTCTGCATATTTATATTTAATTTGCATATTTTCAGGTCACTTCCTGGATGTACATTATATATATTTGCCCCAAACACCTCAGGATTGTCTCGTCATAGGTAATGGAATTTTTATGTATCGTAATATAAAACCAATGGAGATTTTAAGACGCTACTAAGCTTAGCGTTGTGAATGCTGTGATGTCATCTTAAACCCAGCGATAGTGTAATACATGGATTTGAATGCTGTAGATGTCCCATGCATTATTGTTCCATGGCTCTTTTAAGGTTGAGTGGGGGTAACGATTGCTCTAAAATAAACTCCGTTAGGCCTGGAAATCAAACCCAGGACTTCCCCAGGAGCTCAGGGCGACAGTTCGAATCCCGCATAAACATGATTAGTTGAGCGATTAGTTGCAACTGAAAGGGCATCTGATAGAAAATCCTCTTATGTCACAATTTTAAAAAATATGCTTTGACAGGACAGACCACACTAGATTAAGTAGAAAAAAAAGAAAAGAAAAAAAAGTTGGTTCAATACTGATCAGGTGTAGCCTTTGTCCAGTCCTGTCTCATCTCTGACTGTGTGTGAGGTGTCCATGAGATGAGTTGAGTTTGTCAGATGCCTGGGTCCACCGCTCAGGGCCATTTGTCATTGGTGGGATTCATTATACATGTCCCTGTACCCCCCAGCGGCCGGTGTGATCACAAGTGACCCCCCTGACAGCCACAGCACCTTCATTATGTCAGCGCAGCACCCTGTCAGTCCGGCCACTCTCTAACTGTCTGGGTGACACCCCTGGGTGGGACTCCAATCTCTCATCCGGAGGCCTGGCTGTCTGTGGAGCTGTCACGCTGTGTGTAGTGTGCATCTGTCTGCTGTCTGTGTGGGGCTGCGCTGTCTTTACCTATAGCCTGTGTTAGCTCAGATCTCATCCCTGTAGTTCAAATATCAGTGTTCAGCTGCATCAATACATAATGTTACATGCATATACAAGCATTTGTTTACATTGCATGGAGATGAAATTGGATGAAATAGTGGAAGATAATTTATTGTTTTGTTTATTTCTTCATTTGTTTGTTTGTTTGCTTGTTTAGTTCCAGACTTGCATAACTTTCCATGAAGGTGTCATCTGATGAAATGTTGTCCTGCCTTTCCCCTTGTGGCTGCCCTCTCTTGACTCCCAGTCTGATCATTCCAGATAACACACTGGACACTGCTGAACTATTATTTCTCCCGCCTCCATTTTCTAATCAGCAATTATTTAATTATGTCCCATTAGCAGGAGGGTGTAGCCGCGCGGCCGCCCTGGGCGTTTAGCCCCTGCTCTCTGTCAGGGGGAGACCCCGAGGGTCCTGGCGAACGCCTATGATTAGTGTTGCATCTGCAGAGAGGTGACAGAATCCCTCTTCAAATATTTTGTCTTCATTTTACGGCTCTGAGATGCAATTATGGAGCAGCAGTTCATTACACAGTGGCACGGTGCTTCATGTTTTATGCATGGAGACTGTTTAGGCCCTTTATTAACGAGCTGGCTCAGAGCGGCCTGTACCAGGCTGCAGTCTGTGCTGTGACCACTGCTGTGGGCAGGAGAGTGTGATCACACCCCGAGAAGGAGTAGAACAAACAAAGATGAAAAACACAAGTGCAGTAAAAGTGAATGAAACAGAGAGAGTGGTCAGTGCAGTGGTCAGTTCACCGGCGTAGCCCTTTCATCCCGGCCCTGGCCCTGTAATACAGCGCAGAGTGGAGAGGCGGGCACGTCCAGGCGCGGCTTAAGCCTTTAGATTGAAGGGGCGGGGGCAGCAGGGGTGACTAACTGCACCTCCCCGAGCTCAACAAACTCCATCTGCATCCAACATTGAGACAGATGAGGCCAATTTGGCTCCTTACATTTCTGCGCTGTGATGGATGTGGGGTGGCTGTGCACGGGGAGAGTGAGGGGAGAAGGGTGAGGGGGGGAGAGGGGGACACAGGGCCATGTCCTGGGTGTGAGAGAGGAAACTCAGGAGTCTGAAATGGTTTATTGGCATTCCACTGTTTTATTCACAAAAAGGAGTAATACAATTAGGAGATCATAAATGAGCAAGGCCTGGTCTAATACAGCAGGAAAAAGTGAGATGTGGAGCCAATGCATCCAATGAAAAAGTGTTGACTCTGAATGGACCATTTACTATATGATTGTGAGAGTGAATGCTGGAACTTGTCACTATGGTTTAAGTCTGGTAACTGCGGCCACCTGCTTCAGGACTAAGCAAATAAGAACGAACTTTATCAAAACAGTACTTTCCATCAGAGTAAAAAGTGCAATAAATGGTGTAGATAGAGTTTTACAGTCTTAAAAGTCGAAAACAGAACTAGTTCATTTGAAATGGTTTGCAGTGGTCCAAAGTTATTCCTCATTTACCTTATGCATTCCAAACACCCTAATCACAGCTATGAGTAATGGTAATGCAAACAACAACTAGCATGCTAACCGCATACTTCCTGATTATCTGACAATATTCTTCATTTACCTTATGCATTCCAAACACTGTTTTCACCGCTATGAGTTTATAAGCTATTCGGACACCAGACCAGAGTTTGCAGTCATGGTAATGCAAAGAACAACTAGCATGCTAACCGCACACTTCCTGATTATCTGACAATATTCCTCATTTACCTTATGCATCCCAAACACCCAGTTCACCGCTACGAGTTTATAGGTTTTTTAGACACCAGAGCGGAGCTTGTAGTCATGGTCATGGTCAACAACTAGCATGCCAACCGCACACTTCCTCATTATCTGACAGTAAAACGTGTTATTAGATGCAGACAGTATGCAGCGAACTAATTTTGACCTCAAGAGCTGCATACACGATATATGTACTTCCTCACGTACATGAAAATAAATTGGTTACAGACGCTTTAGTACAGTATATAATGTTGTGAATTTTTTTGTGCCAAATGCAAGACTCCTTAAATATTCTTTGGGAACACGAATGCAGCTGATTGAGCCAGTAGCAGTGGTAGAAGTCTACAGTCTAAATACACTCACTCGTGATTACCACAAAGTAAACAAGTGTTTTAGCATGCTCCAATGCACTCTCACAAATACACTTTTTATGTGGTGAATTACATCTAAGGAGCCAGGTAATATTGCCCAGAAGCCTGTAAGTGACTGATGTCCCCTTTGCCTCTGCTCCATCTGTGCCGCAGCCTGTGATAAGAACTCCCATCCTCGCACAGCATAAATATTTTATCAAGTATAATGGAAATTGTCAAATCAATCTAATTGTGTAATGCATTATGAAGACATCAAAGTTAAACAAAGCACATATGCTATCATTTCTTTTAACGACCACGCCGGGCTGAATCGGTGGTTTGGTACCCAGGGGGCCGTAGACAGGGGAGGAGGAGGGGGTTCCTGGCAGCGAACGCTCTCGCCCCTCTGCCCGAGCCTTCCTCTGCTCACATCTCATCAAAGGAATCAATTTCTCAAATGTGCACAACTGTGAGCCGTAATTATATTAGGGCCCTATGGCAGTTAGCCACGACATGGAGCGAAAAAGGTGGGAGACTAAAGAGGAAAAGGAAATACGCTTTAATAGTGCTAATGTAACATCTTTCAGTTCAATACGCTATTTTCTTTGGTAATTAGACGTAGCCATCGAAGGGTTGTGTGAATTTAAGTTACAAGTCTGGGTTTGTCAAACTTTCTTCATGTACAAAAATTGGCACATATACAACATAAAATGTCATAAATAAGCCTTAAATAGAAGTGCGATATATTGCTAAAGTAAATATAGACCAAAACACAAAGCAAAATGATGCCCCAAAAAAATCATCTAAATGTAAAAAAATTGTAAAAAAAAAAAAAAAAAAAGATGAATGCAACACTTTATTAGTTAGTTTGTGTCTATAATGAGTCATAGGAGTTGATAATAATTTGAACCTCTTCTACAGCTCAAATCTCATTGTAGCAAAAATAACCAAACATAAGAACGATAAGTTGCTGTAGTCATTAAGGTTACAGGCCTAGACATAAAGGATACATGGGCAAACCAAAAAGATTTAAAAACGGCTTATATTCTTGTAAGTTGTTCAAAGAAATTGGCAGAGGTATATATGAGGAGCTTTTATTTGTCACATGCAAGTTTAAACAGTGACATGCAAAATGTAACCAAACAGTGAGCAGTGACTCAAATTTCCCTTATGCATTTTTCTCATAGCCTTTAAAAAATAATAATAATAATAATAATTTTATATATCTGAATCTGAATCTTTATAAACCTGCTCAGTTACTAAAATATTTCGCAGAATTTTGCATTTTAAATGTGCTTTTTTGGACTTAAAACAGCTGCGTTATGGATATTAGTTAGCACGTAGCTGGGATGCCTTTGAACTCTTAATATTTGAGACATTATACCCTAAAAATATATCAAGTTCTATTCCTGGTTTTGTCGCAACTTCAACTTATGGTGGTAAAAAGGGTGTAACATGTAGCAACTTGAGGTGGGATGAAATTTATTTAAAGATATACAGGTTATTTTGAAATCTAACCATTTTCTGCAGTAGTATTTTTTAGTACATCTTCTGCTCCTAATTTATGTCCGGTTTAGTCCTGATGGTAGAGTTACTTCAGTCCTGTTCTAGTCCTGGTTTTGTCCTGTTCTAGTCCTGATTTTGCCCTGGTCTAGTCCTGGTTTTGTCCCATTCTAGTCCTGGTTTTGTCCTGTTCTTGTCCTGATTTTGTCCTGGTCTAGTCCTGGTTTTGTCCCGTTCTAGTCCTGGTTTTGTCCCGTTCTAGTCCTGGTTTTGTCCTGTTCTAGTCCTGGTTTTGTCCCGGTCTAGTCCTGGTTTTGTCCTGGTCTAGTCTTGATTTTGTCCTTTTCTCGTCCTGTTCTAGTTCTGGTTTTGTCCTGGTCTTAGCTCATAATTTTGTTCTATTTTTTTTATCCCCAGTTAAGTCCCTTTTCCAATGTGACATTTGTGCAAGTGTGAAGTGCTGACTCCATGCACACTATAACAATATGAACACAGCTTGCATTTTCTTTCACTTCTTCATGTGACAGGCTTGAGTTAGCGTCCGACTGGGATCCTCATCTCATTAGACCAAATGTGGGGTTAAAACCATCATAAAAATCCTTTGGCAACTAGCATCCCACTTTGGAACACCTGTCAACATATGAAGGGAAGATAAACTCGGAATATTACACTCAGCGCTGGGATTGGGTTATGGGGTAATGATATGAAGTGGGAGAGGAAGGCTTTGGTTGACGATATTGATTGTGGTGTAGCATGCACTGTGAAGTATGTGTGTGTGTGTGTGTGTACCTTCATCTGTCAGATCACTATGGCCTCATTCATTTGCATTTCATTAGCAACAAATGTGCTTTATAAATCCTCCATATTGATTATGGCCCAAACAAGCACACAAGTAAAAGCATGGTGATTCATCTCAGATACAAATGTAGAAGGGTGCAGGATGAAAAGTGTGTTCTGCTGTGTGCTGTCTGACCAGTGTATATAAGTATAAACTATAATGTAATGTGAAGAGCCATATGCCTGATTCAGAATTTCAATGTAATGTATTGGCAAGGCAAGGCGAGTTTATTTGTATAGCACAATTGGTACGCAAAGTAATTCAAAGTGCTTTACAGAATAAGAAAGACATTAAAATCACAATACAACAAATCAAAACATAAATACACATAATAAAATTAGCATTAAATTCCCCATGTTTAGTCCTGACTCTGGGCACCAGCAGGAGGCCGGTCCCTGAAGTCCTCAGAGTGTGAGATGGTTCATATGGCACTAACATGTCGGAGATGTACTTTGGTGCTATGAAGAGTACAAGTCTCTGTATCGTATCATCTCGTTAAGTTAAAGCTACACTGTGTAACTTTCCTGGCGGCAAAAGACGAATCTTAAATCTGTCAACTGGACAAATTGTTGTAGGAGTGAAGACGTTTCGCTGCTTCTTCAGTTCTGGTCAGATTGCTGGTGGACACTGCCTTATGTCTATCTGAAGGGAGGAGCTAACTACACTGAAACTGTGAACAGCTATTGTCTCCAGTTTCAGCTGAAACTACCTTATTCAGCCTTTAACAACCCTGCTAATGTTCTCTTGGTCTAGGTCTTAGGATGGAGTTATAGACGGGGGATCGATGATGTCTAAGGCCTCCATTCCTGATTAAGGAAGGATTGTCTTTCCTAACAAAAACAGCTTCTTTAACTCCCCTCTCAAACATTTTTTTTTTTTTCTCTGGCTAAAATCCGAACTTCACTATCTTCAAAGGAGTGGTTAGTGGCCTTGAGATGGCGATGTACGGCGGACTGGGGTCGAGAGAAGCTTTCGCGCCAATGTTGGTACATTATCTCATGAAGTCACTACTTAGTTCCTCCAATGTAACTGGTGGCGGGAATGCTTCTTGCTTTTTCTTTGTTATGGCTTTACCTGAAATCTATCATTTATTTCATTACGGATATTTCCATTGCTCAAAATTTCCTTAAAAACAAAAACTGAAAGGTCTCCACTTCTCTGACTTGCACAGATCAGACTTTACATGCTGTCTCCATGGAGGTGCAAACATTTAATTCCTTACTGTAGAACATTCCTGGCAACGTGACAACATCTCCATGAAGAAAAGCAGATGTTGGATCTTCCACCAGAAAAGTTACGCAGTGCAGCTTTAACTTTTTGGTGCGACTGAAGTCATTTTAGCATTATGAGAGATTGCTGCTCAAAGTTGAAAAGAGAACACATTTTTTCAATCATTTGCCATTAGCCATCATCAGTTTTTTTTTTTTTTCTTAGATGTGAAATCACTTGATAATTTATTTTCTTTAGCAGTTAAAAAATTATATACTGATACTCCAGAACTGCAACTTTTAGTAAAATGTTTAGTCCGTCTGTGAAATAATACACAAAAGTCCTTCATATTCAAACATGGCTAGACATTTCCATTCCAGTCACAAAATATGCAGATATCCTTCCATCTATTTTTTCCTCTTCTCATCCTCCACCTCTCTCCCTTCCCTCACCCCGTCCTCCGTTGCGGCCCCGTCCCCTCCTGGCCCTGTCCAAACATACATCTTTATCAAGTGGCTCTTGTCAGACAACATTAGATAATTAATAGGCCATTTGTCAGGCCTGTGAGGAACATGTTAAAATCCCCCCATAAATTCGCTAACGTCTTTGTTGTGCGCAGCCGCTGCCATCCGAGCTGCCCATTTACCACAATTATTAATCAACGCTAATGCTAATTAATGAGATGTCCTTGTGTGTGCGCGCGTGCGTGTGTGTGTGTGGGTGCATGCGGCAGTGGCTTAAAGTTGCGCCGTGTTGTGCGGTGTTAATTGGATAACTGGGCCCTGAGCTCCCTAATGGACTGTTTTCCATTTGGATCAGTGTAGTTGACTAACACTGGAGTGAAAAACACAAGACAATATGTGGTTGTTAATTAGAATGTTGTTTAGAGCAGGGGTTGCTAGGGTGTTGCTTGGTTCATTAGAGGTTGACTACAGGAGCGTTCATAGAAAATATATGGGTATTAGCCAGATACACTATTCAAATGGCAATAATAAAGTTTCACTATTTAAAAATGGCGGCAGTAGCTTAGTCGATGAAGTTTTCCCGAATATTGATCGCTCTGTTCCCAGTCCTACCAATAAACTGCATAGATCCCACTTATTTGCTCTAATTTGATAATAATGGAATAATAATAACAAAACATGTTGCTAAATTTCTAGAGATGTGACAGATTAAATTGTGATAAAGTGCTTAAGTTAAAAAAGACATTGTTCTTGTGTCTGCTCTATAGTTAGAATCTATGACACTCGAGGATCATTATATAATAATTTGCACATTTTAAGTCGCCGTATTCATCCAAAACTACTAAATAAAAGAAACAACTCTGCTGACTTCGACTTTAGAAAATTGCAGAGCCCAGTGGGAGTTGATGTCGCTGTAAACGTCATTACTGCAAAGAGCCGTGGAGCCGTCAGCCCCTCCGATGGATAACTGCACATCACGCTACTGAGCAGCGGCTTTTTTCATTTGCATCAAAATTGCAAATTAAGAAAATTGGATAAAAAAGCAGTGGGCATATGCTGGTGGTGGTGAAAAGGGGTTGATTGAGTGATAAAACTTTGCTCAAATATACACAAATTCACTCCAAACACAACTTTGAGAGGGTAAATGAGGGGAAACTATTATAATATGGTTAAAATCTTTATGCTGGCATAAAAGAAACCTACAGGAGGCACAAAGATTTAGATGGAAACAGTTTATTCAAATTCAGGATACCTAAAAAGAACAGAAAAGGAAATGTGTGTGTAATTTGTGTAGAGAAAGTCAACATTCAGAAATATAACAGGCCCCAAATATGAACCTTGAGGTACCCCACAGCAAAAGTTCACAGAGGACAACTTCTTCAGTACTCAACACCAAAAACTATTTTGCTCAGTCACTATCTTAAATTAATTAAAACTTTATTATAAACTTCCATAGTTGTTAAGTTGAATGCATTGTTGTCAAATATTGCAAAAGTTAGCATGAGAGACTAGCAAGAAAAGTGTTTGGCCATTTTTTTTTTTTTTTCCCCTCTTCCATAGCTATAGCAGTTTGTATCAGCCATTCCCCTTGTTTCTCCAAGTCAACCCCTGGACCAAACAAGCCCTCAAAAGCCCAGCTCAGGCTCTGTTTAACACAATGGCAGAGTTAATGAGGAAGCTTATTGGCCCTCCTGAGGGGTCCACACACACGGCTATAGAATCAGCTGAGGGACCAATGGATGCACTGTAATTAACGGTGCTTAGCATATCAACCACCACCATTTTATATCCGCCAGGAGCCACAAAAGCATTTAAACGAATCCAGTGTGAAGATAATTAATTATTGTTTGTTTTTGGGGAAAGCCACAATGAGCCGTCTCACCCCAAAGGCACGCCAGTCCTCCAGACCAAAAGATTCCTTGCCGTGAATGGAGCAGTACTGGCAATGTAAGGCTTGGACAATTGCACATTTTGATTGCTGTGCTAACGCTGTAAACAGGCTAAAGAAGCAGCTTACATTGAATGCCCTTCAATTTGTAAATAAAATGGAAATGGTAAAACAAAAAAAATGGCATTATGTTTAAAACGGAAATGGAGACTTTAGGTGTTAAGTTAACTTTTTTTTTTTTAACCATTTTATACATCTTAATTAGCCCAAATAAAGCACAGTTTATTAAAGAAGATATGCTGTACTTGTCTCTGTTATATAGTTATAATGGATTTTTATGTTATAATTTGCCCCTAATATTGGCCCTCCTATGGATAGCTGCACATCTCTCTAGCAAGTACTACATTTTAAATTTTTTTCATTTGTCCAAACTCAATATGCAACGCTGCCAAAACCTACTCGTATTATGCAAACCAAACACCAGGATTCAGGACGTATGACAGATTGAGCTTGTTCGCGTTTAGGATGAAGACTAATGCAGGGGATCGTTTGTGATTATGTTTGACCTGTACCTCCAGACCCCCCCCCTTCGCCCAGACCCCCATTTGCACACACCCCCCCCCCCCCCCCCCTCCTTAACCCCTCAGGCCGTTATCACACAGCGCACATGAGCCGGACATGGATACACGAGAGCCCCGCGGCCATGTGGAGGTGAAAGTCCATCTCCATATTTCCCCATCTAAAGCCCCATCAGTGTAGCGTTAGCCTCCTGAATCTGGTGTGATGAAGTGATCAGTGCATTGGGTCCTCCTTTAGCCCATGATGAATGAGCCCCCCTCACTCTTTATATAGAGGGGAGCAGGGGGTCTCCAGTGTTGCTTTGTCAAGTCATTCTGAACAAATGTGGGACTTTGGTTTCGTTTTGTCTTTCTTTCACAGTTGAAAACCTAATATGACAAAGCTTAACCATCTTGTTTAGCATCATATTTAATCTCATCTGATGATCTATTATCTATTGATTTATTTTTATTTTGTAGTGTAAGTGTAAGAGCTGGAGAAAATGAATTGAACGTTACAAATAATTGTATTTGTCCAAAATATATATGGTAATTTGCGCACAGTCAATATGCTGCTCTTGACATAAACATCACTGGTTGAACAACGATCAGATCCACTGACCCACAGGTTGGCGGTGCGATTCCAGCTCACACAGATGAAGGCTGTTATTGTGTCCTTGGGCAAGGCACTTAACCCACCTCGCTCCAGTGTTTGCGTACACTAGTGTTAGAATGTATGTGTGAATAGGTGAGTGAAGTTGGAAAAGCGCTATATAGAAATGTGACCATTTCCCATGATTATATGCGATATATATAATTTTTTTTTATTCTTATTTTTTAGTTTGAATTATGATGTACATTTATGAGAAATTACACAACATTTTATACAATATTTGCAATAATAATTCAAATTTTTGGGCATCTTTTTGGGACTTAAAATGTTACATCTATGCCAATAATATACATAACCACAGGAGAAGGTAACTATGACAGCCTATTAGCCAGCCTTTAAGCACCAGTCCCTGTCCTGACACTGGGGCTGCCTCTGTCCACAGGTAGGTTATTGCTCTTTGTAAACATGTGTATCCATTTGTCCCGTGGGTGCGTCCCCGTGGCGTCCCTTCGGTGCGGCCCGGGTCACTCCTCCATTAGGGGCTTTGTCACTGTGATGAATAGCTCTTTCTATCATGTTTAATTCACTCCCTGATGACTGGGGCCTGTTCGCTGCTCGGGGTAATCGTGTGATGTATGGCTCCATCCAACACCTTGTGGCAGAGGTGAGGAGCATTCTACCCATGCAGATAACAGCACCGCGGAAAATCGATTCGCTCCTAATAGGAATTAATGAATTTGGGATTGGGAATAAGAATTTGAATACATATATGCTGCATGGTAATAGCATTAATTTATACATGGGTTTATCTAGATACATGCATCTGTATATAGTAATATCTGTGTTTGAAAAGCAATGATTGCATGTCAAGTTGGTGCAGTTCTGGGCTCAGATTTACATCAAATTTAATACTTAACACTGTACCCTGTTTATGGTAATGTGGGTCTCACGAGATTGATTTTGCAGTGACTTTAGCGCTATTGGTGCTATCATCTTATTGGGTGGGTTATATGCAAATATCCTGTTATATGCTACATTTTGAAGGACTTTACCATTCAAAAGATATACAATTTAATTTTAAAGCAGACCTATTACGCAAAATCGACTTTTCAGAGCTTTTAACCATATTATAGCTGTTTCCCCTTCACATTTACCTTCTGAAAAAACTGTAATTGGAGTGATTTGTGCATGTCTGAGCAATATTTAATCGATTCTTCAAAACGACATATTGCGGATCGATCCTGTTTTCACCGCCACCGGCATATGCACATTGCTCTCTACTTATTTCGTTCTTCAATGTTTTACTACGACATCTGCTCCCATTGGTCAACGGACTTTTTTCTTTTATTCAGTTGTTTTAAAATGTACAAATTATAACATATCCACATGATCCACAGTTGTAGTAGATTATAATTATATAACAGGCTCAAACTCAATATGTGTTATTTAATTTTATTCACTATGGTATTCACTTTTCATCTTTTTGAAACTCATGAATAACAGGACGTTTAGCAGTTCCATCCCAGCTTCGACCAGTGAATATGCTGGTCCTTGGGCAAGGCACTTAACCTCCACTTTGTCGATGTATGAATGTCTGAGTCGATGAGAAAGTCTCCCAAAGAAATAGCGAGTGTGGGGAGTGAATGAAATAAAATGGTAAACCGACGTGTAACTTTACGAAGCTGATTGTTCCTTCTTTGTTGCCTTTACTGACATCAAAGTATCCGCTAATCATCTTGTCTTATCTGTGTTTCGTGATGCTCGTGCAGTTTATGTTCTGATCCCGGCCCTCTCTGCCCACTCGGCCTCTTTGATGAAGGGCGTCAGCTCGCACCGATGAAGTCATGTCCATTACCGCACAAATAAACATAGCTTTAAGTATGCCCACACTCATAGCATGCACACTGGTCTGCATTCTCTTCACTGGGCCACCTCACCGTCCAAGCACTGCCACGCTTTTTGACGTATCCATCAACTGCACAAAGAAACCGCAATTTTTAAAACCCTGCACATCGCATATTTGCTTTTGGCTGGAGTTTACCTTATAGAAACGTATATGTTTATGAGCTGAAATGCGCTTGTTGAGTCCAGTGGAGCGGGGGAATTTCTGCGCTAAATCAAATATAAACTTGGAGAGCAGCGTGAGAGGGGAAACGGCAATGGATGGATACAGTTACCTTTAAAAGCTCTCGTCCCCGCACCATATGGCCAGCCCTCGGTTCAGGACTTTAACCGCGTTACACAGTCGCAGTGCTGAAAATCATTACGCGCTTTCAGGTTTCGAGATCTCATAGCCTTTAAGAGTCTTTCTCAAACAACCAGGCCCACACAGTGAGATTGTCAAACACAGTAGTTTCACAGAGCGGTCAGGTACGGCTACAGGGAGAATACTTTGACTGGACATGCAATTCAATAATATGGTCGCTGTACAGTTGAACATTGCGACGGGTGTTAGACCAATATGGTTTAGCTTATGTGATTATGGTGGTCTTGGGTGAAAGCTTTGTACCAATGTTTGAAGTAGGGTTTGGGAAATGCAGTGTCCCTCATGATTTTGCAAACGGGCCACAGTAATATTGCAGTACTATGATTAGATGGTAAGACATGCTGTACTTAATATTGTGACCAGGACAATTTGGTCATCAGGATGAGAAGAGTGTGAGGTTATGAGTTGCTTTATCTGCAGTTACTTTTAGATTTTGTAGTGGAGGTTTTCTGCATGTAACTAATTCTGCATTTTGTAGGGGAGAGAGTGCATTTACAAACACGGTTCTGATTGGTTGAGAGCAGTGTGGCGGCTGGTTAATAACTTGACCTCGATAATTTTTTGTTTTTTTTTGTTTTTTTTATATGTTTTTTATATTTGTTTTCAAATTTGAATGTGTATCTGCATATGCTTATTTTATAATGTTAATTTTAGTCATATTACATTATTTGAGCCATCTGTTTGCCCTTTGACAGCGCTGGGTACACTGAATGGAGTTTTATGGGAAAGCATGAAGTTTTGAGAAAATTTGACATCGAATGGGGGACTTCTGTTCAGCCAAGTCTGTCTCTGGCAATAGTTATTACACAGGTATTACAGCCTGTGAGCTACTATACTATATATCTATATCTATTTACAATTTTGGGCCTAGACGCACCCCATCAGCCGCTACTGGTTGAGAGGTATAGCTGGCAAAAGGGTGACAGAAGCCCAAGAGGTACAGTTGACCTAATTTAGTGACACCTCATAACTTTCTGAAGGTGGCACTTACCTGCATGATTCAATGGAAATAGAAAGTTAAAAATCATACTCCGTAAAAATAGAGTTGTATGCAAGTTGTGGAATATTATAACATTTCCATGGAGACAAGCAGATGGATGCCCTCCTCCATGCCAAGTCAGTATCAGGTCTGTGAAGAGGCAAGTTTTTCAATGCAAAAAAAAAATAAAAATGCATGCCTTTATTTTTATATACTTTTGACTTTAAACGTCACACGGTGAGGCTTTAATCTACTCTAAATTTGAAAATATGTGCTCAAAGATTATACTTCTCTATCCTAGTGTGTATGATCTATAAATGTAACTTCACTTCAGCTGGCTTCATTCTACAAGCTTTCTGACTTTCGAGTGCATGTCTGGCCCGAGAAAAAAGTGGTGATCTACAGCCTTTCATGACACGATCAATAAAAAGAAATTGTTTTAACACGTGATAAACACTCTTGTTTGAAAAGCCCGTCCTGTGATGTTTATTTGACTGGATCTTTATTGCGAGAAGACATGGTACGCTTCACTAACTTCGTGTTTCCATTTCAAATAGGATGAGGGTCAGGGGGCTGCTTTGTGGGCTTTGTCATTGTTGTAGAACATGAATGGGAAAACAAGCTGCGTCTCAGATTGCAATTACATTTCTGCTACAGTGTGTGGCAATGCTATGTGGACTGGAATCTGGTATTTATGGTACTTACGGTTTATATTCTGTTACTAGTTTTAAATTGCTTGCTTTATATTTGCTAACCTAACTGTAAAATTTGAACCTGCTTATGTACTTTTATTGTATATCTCTGTGGTTCTGGTAGTATCATCTTGATTCCATTGTGTTGGGAAATGGGTTCTCTAACTTGCTGCCAGCTACTCATCAATGACGTAATATGACCTTGTGAATCAAAAAGCTCACATTTTTAAGGAGTTACATAGTTTTAGTTAGATGCACAGACTTTCTGGTGCGCAGTCGCCTGGAATATTCCACAGTATGACGCTGACCTTATCTAGCAGTTCAAATGTCGGCTCAAGAGAGGGTTTTATTGCTCCAGAAGACCTGAAAATTTGCCTTTCTTGTGCGTGGACTCGTTTCTCCACAGATGTGATTTGTAACTGATGTTGTACTTGTCAGGATTTTTAATTTAATGCTATGACACCTTCACGTGGAAAAGCAGGAGGCAGATCTTCCATCCACAAGGTTTCATAGATCATCTTTAAATATCACTGTGTATTGGAAGCTCCCAACATTTATACAAACCTGTGATCAAATGAGAAAAACTAAAACTTGCATGGCGTCGTCAACATCTTTGCTATTTTTGCCCAAGAAGTATGTATCGCTAGAGTGTTGACATGTTGATCCCTTGGTTCTTCAAATATGGAATACATACAACTGTTACTATTCTACTATAAATGCCATACCTGTCCCTCACTTGGTATCTTCTCTGTTTTATTCTGCCAGGTGACGGAGATGAGAACTTCGCCCTGTACCCAGCCGAGCTCTTGGATGAAGCATGTGTCTCCAACGGCGACCTCCAACCTTCTCACTTCTCCTCCCTCGCAGAAGACCAGCCATCCCCTGCTCTGTCTGAGGAAGCCATCTCACCCTCCTTCCAGCTCCATCCACACGGCTTGGTTTGGACGCAGGAGGACTTGAGTGTTCCTGAGGACTTTGAACTGAGACAGTCTTCAGTTTCGGGTGCTTCTTTGGGCGTCTGGACTCACAGGAAGCTGGAGGTTGGAGAAAGATTTGGACCATATATCGGAGAGCAAACGCCTTGTCTTCTTGATCACACTCAAGGCTGGGAGGTAGGAGACTTCAAATTAATTTGCCTTACTCTGGATTTTCTAAGGGTTTTTGACATCTTTGACAAATTTTTGTGTGTGTCTGTGTGTGGAAAGTGTCTGATTTCTGTGTACGATGTCCCATATATATGTTGTGACCCAAGTTACAACGGTTTTAGGAGCAGAGGTATTGCTGACTAGCCCTTATCAATTTTATCAACCTAACTAACTTGTTTTTTCATTAACAAAAATCTAATTTTGTTTTTGAATGTTGAAGTGGTTATCCTAATACAAGGTTCTAAACTGGAATTAGTTTGAAGCATTGAAACTTGTGTCCATTACAGAGCTTCAAAACAAAATCAATGAGTCAAAATCTTCAAATCTTAGAAGTTTTTTTGTGTTTACTATGGAACCATAGACTGTATGTATAAATGGACGTAGCTAACACGCTGAGAAGTGATCGTGGGAGCACTTCCAGGTCCATCAACTCTGGCTCCAATTCCAATCGGAAAACTATCGCCCTCCCTCTCTGTAACTGTGAGCCTCATCATTCTGGCCTTAAAATGTTCATATTAACCTGCTCTACATGATCCTGGGATCACATTTCACAATTGTGTCTGTAAATCAAGATATGAACATTAATAACACACAAATCAGGCACCTTTTTTTCTCCAAGGTCGCTCCCGTTAGAGTTAGCAACAGGTTTGATTAACGGCATTGCTAAGTGCTCGCTTCCTGCTAAACGAGCGGTTGGGAAGGGGCTTTACCTTCAACGATCTTGCTCCGGATTGGGCCTTTGGTTGCTATGATACTCACAGTCAGATGTCCTAATATGGAACTTTGCTCCAAGTTTGTTCCCCTATAACTGCTAGCATCGATAAGCTTCATTTGACTGGAGCCAAATGCAATGGGTGATGCCACACTCACTTAGTCCACTTCTTTATACAGTCTATGTATTGAACACACCTGCAATCGAAATCCAACTAGTTTTAGACGCTTGTCACCTTAAACGTGTAACTGCAGTTCAACATTTAACCTACTGATCAAAACTTTGTATTTCTTCACATTCCCGGTGATGTAATGTTAGCTCAGGCCCGTGCAGTTGAAAGAAAACAGACAGGCTTCTTGCTCTTAACTCAATTAAAATGAAAAGCCATAAATCCCTCGCTCAGCACGGTTAGGGACCCCGAGCGGCCATTGGCAAATCACATATTGGTCAGCGACATAAAGGGATCGAAGCCGGGGTCACAGGACAAGGTCAAAGGTCGGGTGTGGCCTCCGTCAGTGTCAGTGGCTCAGCTTTTATGGAGCAGGAGACAGACAATCCGCCTCATTTACTTTGCTCAAATGGGTCCTCCCTAATTTGGAGGGCTGGAATTAACTCTCCGCTCTCTGCACATTGTTCCTTTCTGTTCCATTCATTAAGTTGTGTGCTCAAGAAAATAAAGGAGTGAAAATGAACTGGTTTTAGGTTCGGGGGAACGCAAGACCAAGAAGATGTTAACTTCTTAGCATTCATTTTTGACTGGTTTGCCAAAATTTTCCAAGCAAGTCCAGAATGATCTTTCTCTGACCGCACTCACATCATTGTAAAGTATAGAAGAAGTGTGTGTTCTGGACCCTAGCCATTGCCGAAATATGACAGAATAAGTCAAAACATATTTATGTATTTGTCTTTGTTGCAAAAATTGTAAAATGTCAGAATTTGAATGGAAAAAAATGCTCACTAATATTCATCAGTCCTTAGCAAAGCGTTACAATTAGTGAAGTAGACTTAAGTTGACACAGTTGTAGTCCTCTGCAGTTTAGCTCCAATTCGTTAGTCCAGCTGATAAATTGTAATCTTTTTGTCCACATTTGAAAGCAAGCACCCATTGCAATTCAAGTAAAGCTTGTAAATGACCCTAACCTTAACCCTAACCATCAGAATTTTGATGAATGACCACACAGTTTGGTGGAATCAGCTTTTTGTACTGTGTTTTAATAGAGCTCATCGCCTGAAAAAAACGCATAAATACAACTATAGGGAAATATGTTTAATATACTCTGAAATATATACATTTTATCACATATTTTATCATTTTGTACAGTGTAAATTATTCCAAAAAAGCACGAAAAACTTCTACAATACATCCTGATATTAAAATGTAACCACCCAACTATTCAAGGATGAGATTTAAAAGCAGCTGGACCATCTCAATATTCTTCTTATTTTCCCATGGAGAAAAATAAAAGAAGACATATTATCATGACACTTAATCTGTCTGTAATTTATGACTCTTGAATACTAATAATATGTGTTTAAAAAGGTGGGAGTGTGTATGTGCATGTCCCGGGCCAGACGGATAGATGTGGGGGGGGTCTGAGATGAGATCCTAGCGACGCGGCACTGTATCACCATGTTTAATTACCGCCCTGACAGCCCGCCATAAGTCTTTCCATTAAGTAAATAAGTTGTAAAGAATTTATGATGAAACGCCACATTATTCAGAAGGGATATTCAGAGATGACATCCCTTTTTGCATTAAATATGGTAAACGCCGTCGAGAAGTCCCCTCCCTACCCCCCTCGCCCCGCCGCCCCTCCCGCATACACCGTCAATATGCCAATAAGACCGGCGAGCTGGGGGTCTGTAAAAATAAAATTGATTTGAGTTAAGATAGATATGTTTGCTTTCATCATCAATCCCACGATGCAATGCGGCGGGCGGGGTGATGTCACCGACCAGGGAGCGATAAAGTGGGTGCTCCCATCTGGACGGCCGTGATGGAGGGCGCGGAGTGGACCGGGGACCGCCGTGAGCTGACGAGCCGGGGGGGAGTTTGTCACCTGCAGCGGGGAGGGGCGGGCACTACTCTTCAATGCCATCACAATAAATTTCAGGACTTTATTCATAAGAGGGGGAGAGTGAGATATGAGACCCGCAATGGTTTATGGGTACAGGAATGGAGAGTTATGGGAAGGAGCGCTCCAGTAAATAAGATGTACAGTAGAGAAGAGGAAGAGGAGGAGGTGCAGAGAGAGAGGGAGGGTAAGCGTCTTCGAGAACGCTGATAGAACATTGTGGTGGAGTTCAGAGGGTAACATGGGATAAAGTCATTATTTATTTATTTTTGGATTATTTACTTTATCAGTTTTTTTTCGTGAAGGGTTTTGGCATTGGAAATAAAAATGAACTCAACCCCTTGGGCTCACGATCACTGCGCAGTCCCCTACCATTTTTGGATTTCCATACGAACTTTTGGCAATATCTTCAAAGCATTGCTAAATTTCACATAGGTTAGCAATTATTCAAGACTAATCATGTGTTTGTTTGGGGTTTTTTAGATTTTTTTTCCATATGATTAATGAGGTAGAATAAGTAGATCCTGAGCATAATAATTAAGACCAGTTATTCCAGCGGCAGAGCCAAGTATTTGTAACACGTCTTTCAACTTCATTCAAGACCTTTCTATTGT
Organism: Periophthalmus modestus; assembly: GCA_019594935.1. Classification (NCBI taxonomy): domain Eukaryota; kingdom Metazoa; phylum Chordata; class Actinopteri; order Gobiiformes; family Gobiidae; genus Periophthalmus; species Periophthalmus modestus. Next base: position 15,359,235 of record JAIEZT010000016.1, read on the forward strand.
TTTGGTACTATCAATCCATCCATCCATCAATGTCAAAATGTCAGTCTTTCTATTTTTTCGTGAAACTGCTTAAGAATGAGTAATCAGGCGTCTTGTCATACCACCTTGTAAATGTCTGATCTTGTGAGATCTTGGAAGCTAAGCGGGGTTGGCCCTGGCTAGTACTAGAATGGGAAACAGCAGGGAATACCAGGTGATGTAGTGGAGCGGCACTGTGCTCTAGTGCAAACTGTTGTTGTGTCCTTTGGCAAGACACTTCTCCCGCTGCATTAATGTGGTGTACGTGTGTTGGTGGTAATTGGAGGGGCAGATGGCACAGATTAGCAGCTTCTCTTCTGTCAGTGTACTCCAGTGCCGTATGGAGTGAATGAATAATGTATAAATTGTTTTGTAAATTGTAAAGCGATCATTTGCAATTGGAAAATGATAGATTTTCTAAGATGTGCTTTGGTTACATCACTGTATATGAGGTTACAGCCACCTGTTTGCACACTTCCAAACCGTCTGTCCATTGTCGCACAGTTGAGAGAACCTGCCTACTCTTCCATAGTATTTGCATGTATATCTCCTCCTTTTCGCCTCCGCCTCGGCAGTCCCCGTAACGCCTGGATGCCCACCACTCCATATTCTGCTGTCTCTTTCTCTCAATCATTATGCACATTGAAATTCCAACTCCATTTGTGTCTGTCCTCTTCTCAGCACCGCCAACAATACCAGCGCGACTTAGGATCCGCGAGAGAGTTATCCAACACTCAATGAGCCTTTGGGGTTTTCGCTGAATCCCAGCCTCTCTGGATTACGCTCCTTGGGACTTAGAAAGCTGGGTACCTCCTGCTGTCGGGGCTATGGGCGGAGCAGGTTAGGGGCGCGGGGAGGGGCAGGGGTGCGAGCGGGCTTTTGTGCACCTCTTGAGTGGGGAGGTTGAGGTGGCTGTGGGGAGGTGGTGCCCGGAGATTAGCGTGATGGTGAATGGGAGTGGGGATTATAGCTGGCTGGGTAGGGTCTTTCTCCGGGGCTCCTCATGAGGGGTTGGATGATAGGAGGAGGAGAGGCAGGTGTCTGGGCTGGTTTTGTTCACATAGCCATCGCATAGACCCATCAGTCAAAGCGCTGTCAGTGCTACAGCAGCCATTCCCAAGGCCAAAGAGTAGTCAGTGGGTCCATCATGACGGAGGCCGGAGCACTTGGCTTTCAAAGTTGACACATGAGGATTTGGAGAGGAAAAGCAGCAGTGAAGTAACTTTGAGCCTGGGGCAATGGGTTGTGTTCAAATGTCAGATTTTGATTTGTAGATTGGTCCAGTAAGTAAAAAGATGTTTTCAATAACCTGTCAAGACAGCTACATTCTGAAGTTTCAACAAAAAATTTGGTTGCATGTAAATGTTACTCTACACATTATGAAATACCATGTAATTAGGATTAGGGTTGGAGTATTGAGGTAAGGGGTATAATGTAATATAAATTGTTTATGAAAATAAAATAGTTCCATTTTAACATTTTGCCTAGACCCAGAATGTTATGCCATCAATTTACTCAGCAACCTAATGAAGCTCGACAGTGTCCGCCCAGTGAATTTGCCATTCGTTTTTCATAGACTTTCCAGGGGAAAAAAAAAAAAAAATGTATTAAAAGTTTGAACGCTTGCTTAGGGATAATCAGCTATGTGGTAACTAACCACAAGACATATCACTTTGTTTAAAATCTGTTTCTGTAACAAAGTTCATCAAAAAGTTTTAATAACGTAGCGGTTTATAAATGTGCTTTTGGGCTTCAATCTTCTGCGTTATGGAGATTAGTTACTGCATATCTGGTTAGCCTTTGCGATGCCTTTGAACTATTTTTTTTTTTTTTTTTATCTATGGGAAAAATGAATGGAAATTTACTTCAAAGTTGTCCGAGACTGTTGGTCTCCATTCATGAAAGATAAAAATGGTCATCATGTACTGTAGAAAAACGTGAGGATTTCCTGGATATGCTGATTATTTGCTGATTATTATCATATTTATGTGGTAGGACAGGAAAGTTGGATTATCGCGAGGGGCTATCCTTAAATCTGAACATTGTTAAAAGCATAGTCTTTTAATTAATTGAATACTCAGATTTTTTTTTCCTGAGTGTTAAATAAGAAAACAATAAAATACAAAAAAACAAAAAAAAAACATTAAAGATCTAGTATTACGCAAAATGGTCTCTTGTGAGCTTTAAGCCATTATAATGCTGTTACTTCATCAAAAACATACTGGAGTAGTGTTTTGTTTCATTCACACATATTTAAACAACCTTTTATTATTAGTTCGTCTACATCTCCACAACACAAAATGCTCTGTTCCACCTTGTGATGTCATGAAGCAGTAGTTTTCAAGGTAACAGCTACCTTTTGCCTTTAGTTCAGTAGAGATTGGCAACTCCAGCGCTGAAATCATCCGAATGATTGTAGCGAAGATGTATGGAGTTTAAAAACACAGTGAAGCACGTCCTGTATTACCACATGACATCACAAGGTGGAACAGAGTGTTTTCTGTTTGATAGAAGAACTCACTGTGTGTTAAACATGTGTGAATGAAACAAACCACAACTCCGGGTATATTTTTGATGAGAAAACATTATAACATAGATCACAAAATAGCATAATACGAGCCCTTTAAACAAATTCACAGAAGTGGCTCCCAATCTTTGTCTCTCCATCCACACCTCATCGTTTAGCCCCAAGTGTGAGAGTGTGCTGGGAGGGCGTCTCCGGAGGGCGTGTCCCTGTCCTCCATAAGCCCTGTCTGAATGAATGCAGATGTCCTGGCTGCCTGTGGCCTGTCCCCTGTACTCTATGGCCCGTCACCTCTCTCTGTCACCCACAGAAAGAAGCAGCGGAGAGGCCCGTCCAAAGCCCCTAATCCTCCAGCCTGCCTCATCTCCTCCTCTGTCACCGCTCAGGCTCTTGGGATGTACCCCTCTGTCACTCATGCACCGCTCAATGGACACACATCTTCACGTTTTTCTCACAGATATGGGTCTATACTTTATTTGAAATTCAAAGCGGTTAAATCCGGCGTTTGGGAAGCTGGTGTGAATGGTGTTGTCAGTGCATTGTGGAATAGCCTGTTTTTTTTTCCTATAGCAGATGAGCCCTGTGTATGAGTGAGTGAGTGAGTTGGGGGTTTAATTAGCACTTAATGAAATGTAAAGGAGACAATACAGTGTCACCATCTATATATATCTTGGGTTTTGGCTTGACATATCCTTTAAAATACATATCTCAGACTTGCCAGTTCTCCAATAGGGCTTTAAACATTCGTATTTCGCACTTTTATTGTTTTATTGCTATATCAGATCAGCAGAATATGCATTTACTACAGGGTTTTTGGAGGAAGTGTAAGGGACATTGTGATTGGTGTAACAGGCATCCACACTTCAAACTCCGCCCCTGCAGCCAGGTGTTTTTAATCAGAAACACCTTGCTGTAATCAGAGCAGTCATGTGTGATGTCATGTAGTACTTTTGCAGTGGTCCCGGGAGCCAGGACGCACTCGTTTTTATGCGTTTTTGACCAGAAGGCTGCAAATGTACGTAGTTTGAGTATGAAAATGACCAAAAAAGCACTAGGGGTAGTAGAAAATGTAATTCAAACACCATATACAGAGTTTAGTAGATTTAAACAAAATATATCGTTCAAAGGTGGTTACAGTAGCCAAATAAAGTCCTTATTTGTTTTTTCTCCTCAGTCGTCATAACCTCCTCAGCTGCCACAATGCCCCCAGCTTTCATTGAGCAACTAATTCTTCTACTTCATCCTTTTGTGGTGTGTCTGCTCTGTTGTCTTTGGAGGAGATGAGTTGTGAATGTAGTGTAACTGGAGCCTGGTAGTATGAGAGGGGAGTGTCGCCCATTGTACCCCAGAGAAAGGCCTTCACCTGCTGAGGGTCTGGTCAGCTTCCTCCTGGTGATGAGTAATCCCTGTCCTGGAGCTAATCTCTTTTGTTTGTCTGTGGTAGTTTGGGCAAGAACGTGAAAGTGGGACACTGTCTGAGAGTCACAACGAGGAAGAACCTTTTATTTGGTTGTTAATACTTTTTTTGTCCAAGAATATGAAATGGTCAACGTTGTGGAATACTGTTCACGATTCTATTTAGTTAACTAGATGAGTTAAATAAATGGGGTCTCTGCTTCTCTGGGGGAAAAGCAGGTGGTATCACTAGTCTAAATCAGATCTTTGGTAGGGAGAGCGCACGTGTCAAGTATTGACATGTTATGATTAATATATCGTAAATCCTTGCTACCAAATTAGTCGATTTCCAAAGCCCCTTCCTCAATTCCTCAACATTGACCCCCCTCCCCTTTTCCTCTCTCTCCCACATACTCCCTCCTTCCTCAGCCGAGAGTTCCCAGCAGGGAGGGGAAGCTACGTTAACTAAGTGAACAAAGTCAGCCCGAATCGCAAATGGGACAAAAGACTTCGCAAATGGGGGCCAGTGCCAATCGGAAGGTGTTGCCTGCCGCACAATACCAGGTGAGGGAGGGGGCTCTCCAACCGAAACGGGGTCAAAGGTCACCCAGACAGAATAAAAGAACAGATTTGATTGAGAAATGAGAGGAAGAAGGAGTCCACCTGTTCAACACTCCAACCGTCGGGGACACAGACAGATACGTAGACAATAAGCCTTCACATCACTGCAGAAAGAAAAGTGGGTTGATCTGATTGGAACCACATGCTGAGTGCCATAAGCCAATAACACAATGACACATGTCTAGACAGCAAAGGCAAATGGACTTTATAAGGTGGATTGGCTCAGAAGCAGCAGCCTTGTAATTGGCATTTACATCATTTATACAGAGCTGTTATAGGGACTGGGGACATATAGGTACAGGCGAAGAGGAGTGGGGTCTTTCTCTCTTGGGATGTGCGGGGTTAAGGTGAAATGCAAGGGCAGTGATGGCATGTTACAAGTCGAATCTGTTTAAAGAAGATTATGATACTTTTTAGATCAGGATTTTGCATTTTGTTAATTGGAAACTGCCATATTGATCTAAAACGGCATAGCAATAGAATGTTGTCTAATGAAATGCCAATTACAGGCTTTGTAAAGGGCACTGGGCGCTGGATAAACAGAACTCTTTACCCCCCCAGTCCAACACCCCTGCTAATAGAAACAGGTCCATTGATTTGACTTGTTCAAAACTGCAGAACGGACTAGCCCCACATCGTCATACTGGCATTTCACTGTGGCAAGCAGTGGTTTTATTTTTATTGTTGAAAAAAGTCTATGTGACGTTTTAAAGGAGATAGGGGGTAGGTGAAAATAGAAATTTTCTGAGCACTCAAGCCAGGACAACGCATAATAACTCGTTCAATTTTGAGTAAACTAACAAAGAGGGATTGCCATTGTAACATGATTAAAAGTTCATAAAGACATAATACACTGCCTGGCCAAAAAAAAAGTCGCCACCAAAAAAAAAAAGGTCACACACTCTAATATTTTGTTGGGCCGTCTTTACCTTTGATTATGAAATGCATTCGCGGTGGCATTGTTTCGATAAGCTTCTGCAATGTCACAAGTAACCCCTCAGTGGGGTTAAGGTCTGGACTCTGTGGTGACCAATCCATGTGTGAAAATTTCACTTAAATTAAATTAAATTTCACTATTTAATCCCGATGAATCCTGGCATTGTCATCTTGGAATATGCCCGTGACATCAGGGAAGAAAAAATCCATTGATGAAATAACCTGGTCATTCAGTATATTCAGGTAGTCAGCTGACCTCATTCTTTGAACACAGTCTGTTGCCGAACCTAGACCTGACCAACTGCAGCAACCTGTACCTATTTGCTTAGTTAAATTCAGGCGGCGACTTTTTTTTTGGCCAGGCAGTGCATGTGTATTGCATTTATTCACTGACATATCTAGACAGAAACTTTTTTTGCAAGGCTTTAAGCTAACTTTGTTCTATTACATAACTGCTTTGTAGAAGTTTTACACACTGACATGCTACAGTAAAGAATCATTTCAGCAGGTTCTACAAAACATTGGTCTTAGACAATACTTTTTAGACAGGCTCTAGTCTCGTGATAAGTTTAGTCTTATAGCCACAGCCGCCAGGGGTAAACTAGTAGCGTTCTGATTTCCAATTATCACCTATAGCCTCTCTATAAATCAGACATTTACACATTTTTTATATGGTTTGAGCTCTTTGTTGAGTTGTTTATACTCTTTTGGTTATGTTTTGTTGTGTTCTTTAGGTTCTTCTTGTTGCTTTTATTTATGGATTTGTATTAAGTACGAGTGGGTGGCGTGTCTTGAGTGGGACGCCTGCCCTCCTTGGGTTTGTCAATAATAAATAAATACATTTAAAAATAAGCATGTTTGGTATGGTATCTTGCCAGTGACACACCAGTATTCACCTTAATCCAAAAGTTGCCATGGGCGCCGCCATCGTCAGGTCTTAGTCTGGACTTCTTCAGTGTATACATAAAACCTGCCTATCAGTGCACAGCTCGCTAGCCCCCCAGGCCCTACCACTCCACACTTGAGCATACACCCTCTGCTCTTCTCAGACAGGGGTGAAAATGAGGGGACCCTAAACGCCAGACAGGAAGTCGGGGTGATGAGTTCCTTGTGCCGCGGGCTCCGTAGATACCTTATCTATGGGGGATTGATAGGGGGAAGAACCTGCTTTTAAAACAGGCTTCTGATTGTTTCCAAATGTCGTCCAAACGTGGAGAGGTGCAGGAGTTTTATTGGGGAACGCAAAAGGGAACAGCGGTGGTGTCCATGTCTCGATGTTGCTGTTTGTGTTGTATCTGTCAGTCAGGTTCGGTTACCTGTAGGTTCGGTTACCTGTCAGTCAGGTTCGGTTACCTGATCCAAGCTCACATAATGTGCACTTAGTATCCTCCAAAATATTCGCAACCCAGAAAAAATCCATATAAGTATCAGGTTGTTACACTGTTTTGTAGACTTTCTGATCCAACCAACTTCTCAGTTCTCAATTTGCTTTTAAATTTCAGATTTTTATCCTAGTGGAATCGTCCTCCTGACATGTGTTTGAATATATATATTTTTTTTTTTTTTTGCATTCCATGAGTAAATAGTAACAACCTGTGGGTCAGTTGCTTTTACACCTTCAAGGCAGTGACACAGATACTGGAGGGGGGATTCGTGCCGCCAACCTGTATTAATGGACAAAGACACAATGACAGCATTCATCTATGGGAGCCCCAGTGGAATTGCACCGCCAACCTGTGGGTCAGTTGTTCTTACCGCTCAACCAATGATGTTTAAGTCGAGAGGGGGATTCGTGCCGCCAACCCTCGTATTAATGGACAAAGACTCTACCAACTGAGCTACTGTTGCCCCAGTACTAACTAAAACTTTAATTCGTACATCTGTATTACATAACTATCTGCCACATGTTGAAAAGTAGATTGTAGGATATGTAATGTAGACAAGCAGGTGACATGACCAGTTCAGGTTACAGGTCAGAGCTGCGAGGTAGCAAGTCTGCTTACAGTAAGAACGAATATCTTTCAAAGTATCGTGCAATAAAAACATGTGTGATTGAAAACATGGATGATAGATTTATTTAATGTCATACTGTGGAACGTGACAAGCAGGTGGCAGACCCTCCAGCAGAGAAGTTACATATTGCACCTTTGAGATGTAAACAATAAGAGCTTTTTCATCCATGCAATTTGCTATTTGTTTGATTTTTGTTACTTTATTTATTGTTTTAAAATGTCAAGGCTGCAAATATAATGAATATATATATAGTGTATATTTGTGTGTCCCTGCAGAATGTTCAGTCTTTTTTTTTATCAGTGTTGGAAGAAGTACTCAGTTTTGTTACTTAAGTAAAAGTACAGATACCAAAAAAAAAAAAAAAAAATTCAAGTAAAAGTCTACTTAAGTAAAAGTGTTAAAGTACCTGTTTTAAAAGTGTTTCAAAGCGATTTTGATAAAGATTTGTGCAGAATTTTGTTCAACTGAAACAACTGCTATAACATCAATATAGCTGTTTTTTTATTTTTCTTCTTCCAATTCTGTTCAAAATGTAGTGGAGTAGAAAGTACAGATACCTGTTCTCAAATGTAAGTAAAAGTAAAAAGTATCCACTTAAAAATGTACTCAAGTAAAGTACAAATACCTAAAATTTGTACTTAAGTATAGTACTTTTTTACGTTCCGCCCCTGTTTGTCATTGCACTCTAGTTCACAAGGGTAATAGAAAAGCACACTTGCTTCGAGAACGTATTACCGCTTAATGCTGTCTGAAACCACATGTTGCATACTCCAATTATTCCATAGCGCGCCTCCAATTAGACCAGTGCACGTTCCAAAAACGCCACTACTCCCAGGGCTGTGCGGAGACAGAACGCAGAGGCCCCGGGTGGCGGTAACAAGGTCCTAACCCTGACTCTGCTCCATTAGGGAATAGCGTTTTAATTTGAGCCATACCTTCGGCTGCTGCTCGCTCTTCTGTGTTACTGGAAAGTCAATATTTGTGAGGTTGCCCTGTCTTTGGCCCTGTGGTGTTGTCATAGAAGTCTGCAGACAATGCGGTGAGGAAAAAAAAAAAAAAAATGGAAGTGATTGACACATAAAAAGGCAGAGCGAGATGGTCAATAAATGTCGTGATAAGAGTAGATTATAACAGCAATGATTAGCTGCCATTGTATGTATATGAGCCATGGAAATAAGTCATCAGTCAAACGAATGGCAGATGAATCAATGGGTATAAATGTGATAATTATACACAGGATCAATGAGGGAGTGTTAGACATAACATGGATACTTAGTCATTGCTTTTGAGTTCATGTGTGATTTTACAGACTGGCCATGATGACATACTTGACATATCAATTAGCTTAATTACAAACTGTGAGAGTAAAGAATGGGTAAAAACTTGAAAACTAGGAAGGGTATTTTTATTTTGTGCATATGCATGTAGGGTTACAATGCAAATAGTGTAGTCGCAGGCATATTATGTAGGATTCACTTTTGTTGTACTGATGGACTGTGTAAAGACGTGGACTAAGTGAGTGTGATGTCACCCATATTGTTCGTCTCCTGTCAAATGAAGCTCATCGAGGCTAGCAGTTATAGGGGCGAAGGTCCATATTTGGAATTCCGACGCCGAGTATCATAGCAACCAATGAGCCAATCCGAAGCGAGGCTGTTGAAGGTAAAGGCCCTTCCCGCTCCCACTGCTGGTTTAGCTCGGAATGGGTGCTTAGCAATGCTGTCAATCAAACCTATTGTGGGAGTGACCTCAGGGATAGGACGCTGCCCGATTCGTCTGTTTTATTAATGTATCATATCTTGAGTTACGGACAAAGTTGTGAAATAAAAATACCAGGATCATGTAGAGGTGGTTAAAACAAACATTTTATAACCAAAATGACGAGGCTCACTGCAGCAGTTACAGAGAACAAGGTGACAGTTTTTCAATGTAAAGTGAACTGGAGTCGATGGAGCTAGAAGCACGCCCGTGATCATGCGGCGGCGTGCAGGTTATCTCTGTCCATTGAAATACAGTCTATGGTTGTACTACAGCTGGAAAAAAACTAAAACGGGGCCACCATAAGCTTTCTGAAACTAATTAGAAATCGTTTTATCATCTGCAAACCTGCAAGTTGTTGTTAGCATTACCATGATAGCAAAATTGCAATATAAATGAGTTAACACATCATAATCTACTCAGAAACATCAGTAGAAGTGTGTGTATTCTGGACAATAGTCAGTTGCTGTGAAAAAGACAGAGAATGTGGTGACAACTTTCACTAATGTACAAATAGCCCATATACTGTTAAACATCCTAGGAAGCAGCGGGCATTGAGTTGGGACTAAATTAGTTTATCAAGTCATAATTTTAAGTTATTTTCACTCTGTTTCAAATATGCTTTTATTTTTATACCATATGCATAAAAGTACATCGTTGATTTTGAGGTTTGTTTGAGGAACAGGCCATGTGCATGTTCAGAATCGAAGGTCAACAGTTGCTCAATTGGTAGAGTGTTTGTCCACTGATCCACAGGTTGGCGGTGTGATTCCAGCTCGCACAGCTGAATCCTGTCCTTGTGTCCTTGGGCAAAACTCTTAACCCACCTTTCCCCCAGTGTCTGTGTACATTGTTGTGTGAATGGGTGAGCGGTTCCTTCATGTATAGTGCTTTGAGTGTCTTGAAGATGGAGTAGCGCTATATAAAACTGTCACCATTTACCAAGGTCATGTCAGGAGGCATCTGTCTGTAGAAAATGATCTTCTATCTTACCGGCTGAAACATAAGATTTGATCTAAAACACCCACTCTTGAAATGACCATTCAAGTCTTCTTATTGCAATAAACCAGTGCATCAAACTTGTAAATACATTGGCATCAAGTGAATCATAATCCTCTAATGGAAAAATAAGCCATGTATCACCCATCCACTCCTTCCCTGAGCAGTTTGTTAACTACTAATGTGTTTGTTAATATCATGCCCAGAGATCACATTTATAAACAAGCTCACTTCTTGTATTTAATTGTGTTAATTACCATAGTAATGAGGCAGTATCACTTCATGGACAGTAATTGTTTTGTAATTGCCCGAGTCACAAACAACAATAACACAACCATCTGTTCTTGTCAGTATATACCATAGACTGTATATATAAAAGACATAACTAACCTGCCAGCCGCTGTGTTCCTAAATAGGAAGGGATCATGGGTGCACTTCTGGCTTCAGTGACTCTGGCTCCAATTCGCTTTACATTGGAAAACTGTGGCCCGTCTCTCTGTAAATGCTGCTGTCAGGCTTGTCATTTGGGACTCACCTTCAGCAGCCTTGCTCCGGATTGGCTCCTTGGTTACTATGATACTCGTGGTCACTATTCCAAATAAGAAACTTGGTTCCAAATTCGCCCCTCTAGCCGCTAGCCTCGATGAGCTTCATTTGACTGAACGCTATAGGTGACGATAGTCCACTTCAGTCTATGGTTATATACACAGTAGCTTTTAAGACAAAAACGAGTTTGACTTAAATAAGAATAAAATAAATTAAAAAAAATGTTGAAAGATTATTTTACAAACAGAATTTCTCCAAACATCTTTACTAGCAGCACATGTGTCCTATATAGTTCCTCGTGTGTTTTGGTTAGCTACATTACTTGTTTACATTTTACAGTAATTCCAAGAATGTCCTCCTGCTCAGCTGCATAAGTGAGATATCATTTTTCATACCAAGCATGGTCCATTGTTTTAAAAAAGTAAATTGGTCAATAAAATGTTCCGCCATGTTGGATATATTGAATTAGACACTGACGACACTCTATATATGATCATCTGTTTTGTGTTGTACATTGGACATGGAGCTATGGGCAGTAATGTGGGTTAATCAGAGAGGAAAACAAAAGTACTTTTATTTCGAATCATGTCATGTTGAATAACCCCCCATATGATACTAAACATATCTATAATCATATCCTTCACTTATTAATTAACAGAATTTAATTGCTACACTGAATTACTTTGAAAAACATGCATTTTCACCATTAGTAGGCACACCTCTCCACAGATCGGACCTGTACTTTTACCCATTGGAGTCCCCTGCTTATGTTATGTGGTTCATTCAGTACCGTGGTATTTTCCAGGCAAAGCAATATCATCTCCTTGTACACAATCAGGTTGTAGACCACCCGCCAAAAAGTTACATAATGCAACTTTAATGTACACTGGAGTTCCACTGTCTAACACTTCAATTATCCTCGACTTGCCTATAGCGCAAATAACCATCGATGTTAAACCCAAAGAAAAAACACCCTACACCCTACAGTGAGTCCCCACAGTGTTTACTCCCCCTGGACCAGATGAAACGGAGCTCCTAACCCATTCCTCTGCACAGTGTCACAAGGTCTGTGGTTTGAGAAGATAGAAGAGACACAAGCAGATAACCAGACAGGGCCAACAGCAACAGTGATCGATGAGGCAGAGGAGAAGCAAAGACGGTGGAAGAAGAGTACAAACCAAAGGAATCCATCAGGCGGGGTGTCAGAGCCCTGAATTTGGGTAGAGAATTGGACGTCTTAGGGAGCGCTACGTCCCGAGCGATACAGATTTCCCGGAGGAACGTGCCTAAATGAGCCCCCCATAGACCGTAATAGGATTTTCTGTGGTACTGCAGGTAGTAGAAGCTAGCAGATAAGGGTTAATGCAGCCCCAAAGCTTCATGTCCATGAACAAGGAGCTATGGGAGTCCTCCGCCAGCCCCAGCCCCAACTGTCAGCACTGATTGGTCTCAAAGGGTTTACTCATCTCCAGAAAACAAATATTTGTTAAAAGACATTTTAAGTTTTCAACTGCAACAAAAAAGATGTAAAAGTCTAGGTGATTTTGTTAAGGAAATTTGCGGTTACTCTTTCCACTTAATTGTCGCCATGGAGACATGCAGGAGCGGCCCCTCCACCAAGTTACATAATGAAACTTTAAGGGTTAAAAAAGCCTTATTGGTTTGTATTAAAGCTACATAGTTTACCATTTCATAAACAGCCAGATTTATGAGCAGAATTCCTTCCACAACCAAAACTGTACTTAGACAATGTAGTTGTCTTCACCAACTCACTGCTTTTAGTCAAGTTGGGAATTGAACCATTAAATCTAGCACTTTTTTATTGCCACCAATATGAATTCATGACACAATTGTTTTTTTTTAAATAATAGGCCAAGATGTATTTTTTCTCTATTTTTTGTGGTGAAACAGCAATTTAGTGATCAAGATAAACAACATCTCCTGATACTCAAGAGTTCTTTTACTTCAAAACATTACCCCAGTAGAGTAGTGCCCATCTCTTCTCTTCTGCCCTGAGTGACAGTGGGATCATGTCCAACTCCACACGGACACAGAGCCATAAATCATCCTGCTGGCTCCGGACTGCACTTCCTGAACTGCTACCAGCTCCTGTGGGGGACAAAAAGCTCTTTGTGGGTTCTGCCAGCCCAGTCTTGTGCACACTTTGAGGACCTGTAGGTTTACGATGTTTTTCTCTCTTTATGAGTTAGTGGGTATATTAAAAAGTGCTGTGCCAACATCCCCTCAGTGTAACCACCTGTTGAACGGCAGCTTGTAAGCAGGTTTGTCGCTGTTTGTTTACATGGGTTGCCTTGGAAACTGCTCGAGACATTTGTTGAGTGAGTTTTCTGGTCCATATTCTTTATTACTTATCACGTTTTGTATGTATATATTTGAAATCCCTTTAATCTCTATCTTTATCTCCATGTTCACCAAACAACTGCATGTCCTTGGCAATAAGTAATGTAAATACGTGATTCGTTGTTGTATCCGTTCATTGAGGCTAGTTTGTCATACTCTGTAGCTAGTCGGTAGAATGTAATTTGCATTGGTTATTTTCAAATTGTAGACAATATTTTTTCTCAGGTGGGACAAGAGCAACTATTCCTCCATTGACTTCCATTTTTCTCTGTATTTTTTCAATCTCAACAGTGCTTTGGCTTGATAAGATCCTGATTTGAGCCCTTACACAGGTTTAGTTTAGATCTAGTCCAGGATTAAAGCAGTTAAAGGATCAAGGCACTCAAAGAGCTTTATATCAAGGGGCTTGGGGCAAGGTGGGTTAGGATTAGTTTCTTGCACAAGGACACAATGACATTTAATGATTTTTAGGTCAAGCGTGGGATTTGAACCACCAACCTCTGGGACAAACGGTCTTCCAACTGAGCTACAGTCGCCTCCATGAAAGTGCAAAAATGTTGTTTTCTAAAACCTAGCAAAATAATTTAAAAGCTTAAGATAGATTTTATTGTGTGCATAGGAAAATATTATTCTCTGCATTTGACCCATTCTCCAATGCCACGAGGGTTAAACCTGTCAGAAGCAGTGGGCACCGACGTTCCTTGCCCAGGGACCCATCTTCAAGATCTAGGGCTAGGCTACATTAGGACTACCTTAGCTTTACCTGTTTTGTATGTTTTGGGTTGATGGGGCGAAACTGGAGTACAGGAAACTCTCTCAGAAAATACATATACAGTAGAGTCAGACAGTGATATCTGAATACTTACTGCTTGTAACTGTCATACTTGCAATCCTTAATGTTATAAGAAACATCCAGAAGACAGAAAACTACCTAATACCATTGCCAGCAAGTCCCAAAGTTAATGTCTCTATCCCAGCCTAAGATATACCACATCCCCTCTCCTCTCCGCTGGTGGCCTGTGTCCTCAGTACATACTTTGTCTCTGGTCTTCCCCCGTGCTCTGTGTGTGTTTGGATGTCTTCTCCGTGCTGTCAGCCTGTGAGGGACGGCTGTTTTCCTTCAGGCCCGGATCAGGACAGCCAAATGGGCCCTGGAGGTTCGGAGAAGTGAAGCCTCTGACACCTCCAGTAAATCTCCACTGTCCTGTCTCCACTGGCTGATGTGCTCACCACGATGCGAGCAGCAATGAGGCGTGAGTGCGGACATTCCTAAGACCTTTTCTCACACTTGGGGGTTTGCTACGAAAATACTTGTACAGTAGGTCTATTGGTAGATTGGTTGGTTGTTCTCTTCTGGTCTCTGAATCACATAATGTTTTAATTGTTTGATTTTGTGCTTGTCTTTAATAATAATCATACATTCCACTTAAAGAGAAAGTAATGACTCTAATGTAGGATGGCTTTAGGTGGTCTCCATACGACTACTTGATTTGAATGTACATGATGGTGGGGTATGAACAAAAATGATCTCTACAAATGAATGCCATCTGCCAGCTAACTACAAGGTTAACCTAAATTTCCGTGAAACATTTGATAGTGCTGATGCTTCGGTGAAAGAAGGAGGGTCGTGGAATTCTGAAGAACAATGGATAAAATCGGTCATTGGGAAGGGCGATATGTTGGCGATATCCCTATGGTCAAGTATTGGTATCAATATTAAAAAATCCTATTATGTTGTGCTGATGTTTTTCTAATTGAAATAAAAGAGCAGACTGCCAAGGATCCAGAATACACACTTCTTCAATAGTTTACAAATATGTGAGTTTTCAGATGGACATGATTGACAGGTTGATTAGCCAATCAGGAGCACGCATGGTCCGTCCATATTGGAAAATCACTGCAAAATCAGAGATCGAAGCACTAAACTCTGTGAATCTGAGGTGAGACAAATGTGATTTTATTTGTGAATCATAGGTGACCGATGAACTCCTTCGTTTCACACGTCAGTGAAAAATGAGCAGGCTTGAGATGCAGAGGAGTACGTGGGGACCAGACTGATATCAATCTGTATAAAAAATACAGGAATATCAGTCTGGATTTGCCAGGCAAGATCACTGAAATGAAAGAGATGGATGTATGTTTACAAGACCATCATAAAAAGTTCAATAAATCATTATGTCTCTTAGAACATTGATTTTTTTTTTATTTCCTTAAAAAATTGAGTTAATTTGTGAATTTAGCTACAGCTTTACTTCAGTTTGTGGGCCTTGCCAGCAGTTTTGAAATGCTCACAATGATATCAGCAAATATCAGTTACTGGCCAACCACAGCAAGTCAAACATTGGACATCAGTTTTATTGTCTATATCGGCCTGTGCCTGATGATGGCTTGTTGACAATGTCCATTTGATTGAAGACATCTATTATCTGATTACAGGACTGTTAGCATACTTCTTAGTGAGTCATTTTAGGTGTGGATCGTTTTGATTGACACCATTAGACAAACCTTTATCCTAATTTTGTCCAAAGTTCAAAGCGCCTCTATTGTCGTAGATCTACATTTTAACTTGCCAAACCAAGTAGCAGACACACCTTCACCTCAACTCTAAGCAGACTTCAGGATAGCTTATTGGACCTATTATACTCACCAGACCACATAAGGCTACGTGCGCCTGATTTTTCACCCAAATGAAAATGCTGCCTGTCAGTTGCACGCAGTCGGCAAAGCGCTCAGTCTGTCCAATCCTTCACAGCGCGCTAGCAACCTCGCAAATAGGCCTGCCACTCTCACTGTCGTCGCGGTAACGGATGTCCCGACACTATCATGGGGCGGGGACTTGGGGGGATCCACTCCTGCTTCCCTCTCCCTCCTCATTCTGGCTATAATATTTTTGGATGTGTTTGGAGGTGGCTTTCTGGGAATAGGCTGGTGTAGAATATGAAAAAAAAATGGTTTTAAATGTCAAAATGCTAATATTGTGTCCTGGTTCATGGTTAATATTTCTGTAATTACTGGATCTAGCTACACAAAATAAAACTGGTATTAAGTTATTGTCTTATCTGTTGGAACAAATGAACTAACATCAAATATTTGTTCACTACTGTAATAAAAAAAAAAAAAACATTATTCAAACACACAGGCACAGTTATTGTCAGATGAAATGACTTGAAGCTACAAGAGTAAAATAACACATTTGTGAACCCAAACAAGACTTACCATGTCGATTTTATTTGCTTTATTTGGTTGTTTAAATATACACAATAATTAAATATATATATGTATATATATATATATATATATATATATATATTTTTTTTTTTTTTTTTTTTTTTTTTTTTTTTTTTTTTTTTTGCTCCAAGGCTCAAACTCTTAACACAGAATGGTATCATGAACATGCTAAAAAACAAACTTGTCCAGTTAAAAATGCAGATGTTGACCTGCTTTCAAATATGGTAAAATAAAACTAAAAACTATCCATTATCAAGTATCAATGAAAGTATTTTACTGTAATACTACTACCACTGATTAATGGGTGATAGTAGCTCAGTTGACAGTGTTCGTCCTCTGACCCGAAGGTTGGAGGTACAAAACCTGCTTTTGTCATAAAACATCTTTGGAAGAGCGGTCCAGCACCCACAAATGATTGCTCGTCGTTGTGTCCTTGGGCAAGACACTTAACACCCCCCCTCGCCCTTAGTATCTGCATACACTGTTGTATGAATGTGTGTGTGAATGGGTGAGTGGTTCCTTGATGCAAAGAGCTTTGAGTCCCTTGAAGGTGGAAAAGTGCTATATAAAAATGTGACCATTTACCTTTTCAGTTTGGAAATTTCATCAAAGAGTAAATTCCTCAGATTTAAAAGACTTGCCTTTATCCGAAACTGCCATCAAATTGTACAATACATGCAACTCCATACTGGCTTTTTTTTTCTTTTTCTATTTTTTTTTTTTTTTTTTTTACAATGAATTCTGCACACTCCACCTTGGCGCCCCATCTCCCATCAAGCCTCAAAAGCAGTGGTATAATAGGACCAAAGGGGTGTCTGCGAAATAAATTGTGTCCCGGGCTGGTAACCTAACAGCCGTCGTAAATAATGTAGACCTATTTGAAAGGGAAGATGGGACATTAGGAGCTATTTACACTACGGGTGCCTTGCTATCGATCAGCACGCGCCATCCCATAGATAAGAATGGGATGATGTCATGGTTATTTATGGTGATTCCCGACGGTAAGGCTACAAAGGAGGTCCTGGGGTGACAGCATCATCAGTTCTTCAGGATATGATGCATTTTGGCGTTAATGGGGCAATCGGAAGCGCGGTGGAGGAGCTAATATAAGCGCGGCTATAACAAGTACATAGGAATACGAATGCAGGACGTATACAGGACAAGTACATTTTGTGGTGTGGGTAAAATGTGGGGAGATGGACCACTAGAGATTGATTGTTGGGTAGAGGAGCATGGAAGGTAATTTTCAAGGGGCATTTTGGGAGTTATAACCCTAGATGAGATTTAGGAAGTTGGACTGTTGGGACTTGCGATCACAGAGACATTACTTCCCCAATGAATCAAGTCCTTCAGACCCTTTCCAGTCTTGCTATACTCATTTTGTTACTCAAGTAAAAGTACATATACAGAGGCAAAAACTTACTCAAGTAAAAACGAAAGTATCATAAAAACTTTAGTCAGGATGTAACCGCAAACATGGTAAAAATAACCCCTCAAATCATATGAAAAGTACTTTTTACTTTCAATCCTGCTAAAAAAAAATGTAGTGGAGTAGAAAGTACAGATACCTGCTCTCAAATGTAGTGAAGTAAAAGTAAAAAGCGCCCGCTGTAAAATGTACTTATGTAAAGTACAGATACCTAAAAATTAGTACAGTACTTTACTACTTTTACTTTGTTACCTTGCAGCAGTCCTTACAACCAAATAACTTCATGTCACTTTTACCATGTGCGTGTAAATATCGTATAACTTTAACTCGAAATAAATGAATGAATCAACCAAAACACTAACTACAACAAGAAAAGACAAGAAAATAGACCGTTGGACCTTTCTTGGTGGAGTTTGCATCTTTTACCTGTGTTTGAGTGAGTTTTCTGCTTGTACGTGCATTTCTCCATCACCCTAAACATGCACAATAAATAAATTAATATGCCAATTTGATCTTAATTAGACCTCCCGAACTTTAGCTAGGAATTCTGTCAACTAGACGTTTTCTAGAGTTCAAGAGAGTGTGTTTACCCACTTTTCCAAGCAGCTTCTTCAGTTTTGACAGGGTTCTGGTAAGTCACTGTCTTATATTAGTTTGAAGGGAGAAGCTAACAACCTAGATTTTTACGGTAAGCATCTGTTATTAGTGTTAAGGTTTAGGTTTGAGGATGGAGCTAATGGTGCCTTAGATAATTTCTAAGGCACAATTTCCTGTCTTTCCTAACAAAAATTGCTTCTTTAACTCCCTTTTCAAACCATTTCTTTTCTTTGGATAAGATCTGTACATTTTGCGATGGAACCTACCAAGATGATTGAGGGATTACACAGACCTTTTACCCTTTCTCAATATAGGTATAGCAGTTTCCATACCATATAGAATGATGAATTCACCATTTTACCATGAAACAAAGCAAAACTGTACTGACTAACCTGGTAGGGACCATATGACCATAGTGACTTCTGGCAGCCAATGCAGTCATATGTGAATACTTAACACAACACATACAGTCTGGATAGTCACCACTCATTTGCTCTAACTGCACTCATCAATTATAACAGGGCTGGGCTTTTTCTTGTTACCAAATGGAGCCCGTGACAACATGTGTTAAACACCGCTCAATCACATTAATGATAAGAGGCAGCAGTCACACCATGAAAGTAAAACCGTAATTGTAATGAATGTAGAACACGGAGAAATGACTCATGTTTCATAATCATAGAAATATAATGGTGTATTATTGTTATTTTTTAAAACTCTGGTGAATGCATGTTGACTATTAATGCCACAAATGCACTGAAGTGAAAATATTTATAATTGCTTTGGTTAACTGGCAATGTCATTTTATTCCTGGTCGCAGGTAGTTAACTTTAATTTTGATTTTTTTTTTTTTTTTTTTTGGCAGACTGTACGCCGTCTGGTTGTCTCCCTGCTACTTTTGATGTATTTATTACAAAACTACCCTAAAAACATGCATTCTTACTGACAGTGGGTGGGACTCACTTGTGCCATATGAACCATGTTGTACCTTTCCTTGCCTCTCCACAGATCTTTCTTGGCCTGGTGGCGTCACATGGTATTCTGTCTTAGATATGTGCAATGCCTAGAGAACCCACGGGGTCAAATTTGACTGCAATTAATAGCTGCTACCCAAAATGAGAAAAAAGAAAAAAAAGTCAAATTTCAATTAAAAAAAAATTCAAAAAGCCCAGAGTGCCACTTCTGGCCCCTGCATAGAGATACCTAGTGGATGAATATTGAACTAAAATGAGCCAGAGTGGTACTGACAAGATAGCTGACCTGTTGAGCTGGAAAACTACCCAAACAAATCATCTTCTCAGCAAAGTTTTTTTTTGGTTAATCTTATTAGTAATAGCTTTCAGAATGTCTGGAAGTACATTTTATATCCTTTTTTTTGATAAATTAGCGAGCCCAATGGGTCAAATTTGGCCCTGATCTTAAATTAGGGAATAAAGAGTTGAAATTGAAAAAGTGTGTATTTCAGTATTCAGTGAACTTATAGCAGTAATTTAATGCAATGTTCATAATTTTCCAAAGAAGAAAAGGGTTCTTGGGTTCTCCAAAGTTAAGGCAAAGCAATAGTATAATCAATTGTTAGTACTGAAATGCAGTGAAAATGGGTACACTAGCTTATAACTCCTTTATGTTCTATAGCCTATAAAGTGATGACGTAACAACATATTAGCAACAACTGTTCTTTGCAGTTATTTTTGCCTATTTAAAGTACGATAATGAACTTAAACTGGCCTTTTTTTCTTTTTTTTTTTCAATCCAAATAAGTCCTTATGTAGACTTTTCCTCTTGACACTTCCATGAACATAAAAGCACTCCTCAGTAAACTCCATTGGTACACACTCAAACACCCGTGCCGCCTTTGAGTCCGGCACAACTTTTCCCTCAATAATAATTCATAAAACGCGACGCAGATTAATGGAGGAATTTGAAGTCACTAGAGAAACTCATGCATTGAAAGTTAGCAAAGATAAGATGGACATCAAACAGCCACATGTGTTTGCTTATTGGGGAAAAGCTGGGACTTGTTATCAGGAATGGGCAGGGCTGTAGTCACGTTGTTGTGCTTGCCTTTCTTGTGTACAGTTGAATGTGAGATTGGGGGTGGTGGCGGGTAATATTATGGGATGTGTGTGTGTGATGGAGTTTGAACCCTGCTGCTTAAACCCAGTCCGCCTGCAAGAGCTAGCTGGAAGGATGCCAAAAGATCTGAACTAATATTCACATTACTGTTCCAAGGGGCCAGGCAAACAGTGTGGACTTGTGCCAAAGCTTCCAACAACCAAGATTCTAGCGCCTTGTTGCATCTAGTACTTGAACTTTAACATCTCTATGGACTTTTGGGGGAAAAATTGAACAATAAAGTTTTTGCAAGTGGTCAGGTGATATAATGATTTAAAAAAGTGCAATCAATTTCAACTAGTCCAAAGCTAAGTTCCATGTTGATGTCATATTCTTGTGTTTGCATACTTCACTTAACTTCTACTTCTAAGTGAGTGTGACGTCACCCATAGCGTTTGGCTCCAGTCAACTGAAGCTCATCGAGGCTAGCAGCAATAGGGGTGAATTTGGGGCGAGTTCCACGTATGGATTTCTGACCGTGAGTATCAGAGCAACCAAAGAGCCAACCTGGAGCGAGGCTGTTGAAGGTAACGCCTCTTTCCTCCTTAGCAACACTATTAGTCAAAATGTTGTTAACGCTAGCGGGAGCAACTTCAGGGAAAGAAGCCACCTGGTTTGTCTTGATTTACATTATTTAGGATCATGTAGAGCGGGTTAATACAAACGTTTTAAGACCAAAATGACTTGACAGCTGCAGTAACAGAGAAAGAGGCGACAGTTTTTCGATAGAAAGTGAATTGGAGCCAGAGTCAATGGAGCCGGAAGCGCGCCCGTGCACACTTCATGGTACGTGGCAACAAGCGGGTTAGCTATGTCCTTTCATATATATATAGTCGATGGTCACACAGTAAGTACAATGGCCAATGATAACCAATCCCTATTGAAAATGCAAGTATTTATTGATATTTTTATTGAAAAGACAGTGCCTCAGTGTTAAATTCTACAAACAAGGCAACATAATTGTATCTGACATGCAATGCAATGCAGACAAACATAGTTACAAGTTACGAGATATAGGAATAGACTTATAGAGCCAATTCTCGCTTCCTCAGGCTTCTAAATCTGCACATTGAGGGCAACAACATAGTATAGAAATAAAAAAACTTCCAGTTAGCCTTTACTGTGCAATATGAATTATAATTGATATGCATGCCTTCTATAATCCTGCTTCCTTACACAAAATAACTATGAAATAACCTGCTGGGTGCAAAGAACCTGATGTTTTCAAACCTTGCCATAGTTGCATAATGTTAGGCGTGCCCATTGGCAAGACACTTCCTCCAATTCACTGAAAATCACTGTGGCGCTTTTTTCCTATGTCACACGAAGGAAGCTGAAAGATCGTATATGGATTTAACAAGTGAGCCGTGATGTAACGTCTCTCTAAGCATTTATCTTGTGTTCACCTCCCGTTAGCTCTTTCACCTGCGCGTTAGCCGTGTCTCTGTACATTTGACGGCTGCCTGTCTGCACTTGCACCGTGAGTGAGCGCACAGTTCATGCACTTCTCTGACCCAGCATTGACCCGGCCGCATTGTGTCTCCATGTTCCCGGTGAAAAGAACTGCCACCCTCCTCCTCCTCCTGTGTGATAGGGAGGTACCCGCTCCTCGCCCCCCCCATCCTCACCCCTCCCCTCACTCATAGCCCGCTTCGCTTTGTGTGCATTAGCTTCAGAAGACTTGTGGACTTGTGGAGTGAGGTCAAGAAGTTCATTTTCAGTTAGAGGTGGAAAAAGAAGTCGAATACTACACTGAAGCAAGAAGACATCTGAAGAAGCCACGTTACCGAATAGTACTCACATATAAAAAGTGTATTTATATTATAGTTTAACATAAAGGTAAAAGCGTGCAGCAAAAAAAAAAAAGACCCACTACTTAACTTGCGAGGATGCAGGGAATGAGCTCAAGTCTTTGGAGACAAGTGTCTAAAATAAAGGTCCAAGCGTGCATAAAAAAAATCTTACTTGGCCTGCATGAGAGCCTAGGAAGTGTTTTCCTTTGCATATATTATCCCATATTAGGGGTGTCCAAACATTTCTCATTAAGAGACACATATAAAACACAAACAAAGCTGAGGGCCGATTGAGGGCCACAGACTGGTCGCCAATGCAGTGAATACTTCAAATCTGCATTATTATTACAAGTTAGACTGAATCACTAGATCTTTACTCATGCTTACATCCTCAATGGGACACATTAATATGAGCTTGTTAAAGTAGATTTTCAGAAATGTACAGTAAAAAGTCATGTTTAAAGTACTTGAGGGCCAAGAAAAATTGGTCTGAGGGCCGCATTTGGCCCCCGGGCCACAGTTTGGGCATGTCTGTCCTATAGTATGGCATAAAACTTACCTATTTCCATACAGAATCTTCCAAAGTATGGTTTTAACTTTCTATTGCCATGGAATCATGCAGATGTCATGCCACCTCCAAAAACTAACACAGTTTACGTTACTTTAATATTTATGTACATTCAGATACTACTGATAAATACTATCTCCAGCTAAACCATTAACATTCTATTTTTGATTTTTCTGAAACTATTACATGATTATTTTTTCCCCCCTCCAAAGTCGCTTCTTTCAGTTTATTAGTGGAATAACTTCTGAATCTTAACTTGGGAAAAAACTTAAAAATGTAATAAAACCATCACTGCGTTCACATCTCTAAAAGCATCTGTTTGACCTTTCAACCCTGGAGAGGCGGTTGCCATGGCAAAATTTTAAGTGGATCACAGCTAGTACATATTTAAATGATTTATTTTTTACATTACAACTCATCAAGAAATACTTTTACATTTAAAACGTGGGAAATCATGTCTACACCTGGCCGCTATTTAACATATGGCAGTTTATAAAAGGGGGCGCATTAAGACCTCTATAATGCATTCTATAGAGTGCACATAAAACGCCCCCTCATTGCTATTACCCATCACTAAACCAACCCAAAAAGGATGCGTCTGGCCTATTCGATCTATCTGTCCCTTCTATAGAGATTCTGCAGTCTTCTTGTCCCTCCCTCTTTTGTGTGAGTAGTCTATGTAATAAATCCAGATCTGGTAAATAGCCCATGAATAAAGGGAGATTTTATCCTCGGTGGCACGGAGAAGATTTAGCGTCTCTTCTCTTCTGAACAACTCCAAAGTGGTCACTCGGCCAGCCTCGGGAGACATAAAAAGCCCCGCAGTAGTTCATTAAATGTGCAGCATGAAGATGGGATGCCGTCACCATGGTGATTTACAACAGTCAGGTGCACAAAACGGATGGGTAGAAGGGAAACAGGGCTTGTCCCGGGATGGTGGGAGCAGAGGAGACAAGATAATAGCAGATAATGTGGTTAGTATTTCAACCAGATGAACGGTTTATAGAAGGGATAAACTTTAACGCTTGGTAAAGATATCAGATATGACATGAATACATTTGTTATGGATAATATCTCAGCTTGGGACATAGAAGATGATTGTCAGAAGGGAGGATGGAAAAGCTGAGGAAGGGATAGTTCTTCTGTCGCAGTTTACGATTTCTCTGAGTGTTGGTGGGTTATCTTTGAGGACTCCATGCTAAAATATGCTTGTATTAATTGAAGTGGCATCCCGTGGTTGTTTGGTTTGTTAGGGGAATGTCATCGATTTGTCTGGAGAAAGTGAATGCATTTGGTCACTCAAATGTCTTCATTTTATCATGAAATTATGTATCTATATCTATACAGTGGCTCAGTTTGTCCACTGATGCGAAGGTTGGTGGTTTGAATCACGATCTTGACACAAATATCATTGGTTGAGGGGTCAGATCCACAGGTTGGCAGGTTGGCGGTGCGATTCCAGCTCTCACAAACAAATACCGTTGATGTGTCCTTGGGCAAGACACTTAACTCACCTTGCCCCCAGTGTCTGCGTACACTGGTGTATGAATGTGTGTGTGAATGGGTGAGTGGTTTATTGATGTAAAAAAACACTTTGAGTGCCTTGAAGGTGGAAAAGCGTTATCTAAATATGTGACCATTTACCATATATCTATAGGTTTGCCATCTGCTTGTTTCCATGGCGATGTTATTGCTTTGCCTGGAATATTTCACAGTACTGCATTAAACTTATGTATCTTTATATAGAAAAGTAAGTGACACCGCTAGACCAAGTTATAGGTCTAATCTGTGTAGATCTGCAGTTACACAGTTAGAATACATGCATGTTTTGTACGATATTTCTTTGCATTTAAACACCTCTAATGCCACTCTTTGTACTGTGTCCTAAACATTTTTCCAACCTTACCGTTATCACAAATATGTCCTAGTATATCTACTGCACTGTGGGAACATCAAATATTAGCTTGTTCTTTTATCACTTCACATGCTTCACAGTGTTTGCAGTGTTCAAAGTTTTATCCTCAGTATCATGGACAATATACAAAACACATATCACACTTTTAAACTACCAGGAACTTATTCCCATCTCGAACTTTTCTCATTGCATTCTTTGTCATTTCAAAGAAGAAATATCGTGTTTACATGCCTGCCCTTGTCTCAGCGTTCTATTTGATTCTTAAGGTCAAGTTCCCATGAATAATCTGCACCCAAAATCTGCTAATCTCCCATTGAAGAATGTACGTTTTTCGAGACGATGAAAACACCTGTAATTGAATTAAATGCAAGTTTAAAAAGTTTACTGCCGGAACAAAGTAATGACATGTATTCATAGAGATAAGCAGGTGGCGGACCCTTATCAGATACGTTACATAATGCATGTAGGAGGAGGCACTTTCTACTTTTCAATCCCGTTAAAAAATGTAGTCAAGTAGAAAGTAGTTTACATATGATTTGAGGGGTTACTTTAGCATGTTCATGGTGACATCCTGACTAAAGGTTTTGAGTTCAAGTCCTGGCTTTGAGCAAACAAAAATGATACATAAAATACAATAGAAAAATTAAGAAGCTGATTTGCAATACTAAAATTAATATTTCAGTACTATTACTTAGGTAGATTTTTTTATATGAAACTTTTACTTCAGTATTATTTATTTATTTATTTATTTATTTATCTATTTATGTATGTATGTATTTATTTATTTATTTATTTATTCATTTATTTTTTTATTGCCCCTGTATCTGTACTTTTACTTTAGTAACAACACAGACTACTTCATCCAGTACTGCAAATGTCTTGCCCAAGGACTGCAAAAAAAACCCAAAAAAAACCCCTGCACACTCCCCTCTCCCCTCTTCATTTGCTTCCTCCATCCTTTCCTTTGCACCTTCTCCTGTCTCCTTATCTCCTTGTCTGGCGTCAGGATGAAGACGCAGATTGTGATCAGTAAGTCCCGCCAGGCCAAGTTGCAGGTCAGATCTGTGGAAATGCAAGCCTGACCCCTGTATGAATGTATGTTTTTCAAATCAATAAAAACACACTTTAAATGATACATCTTTAAATAATCCCTTTACAAGCCACTTCACTCTTTTTGGAAATCTTCATACATAGGCAAGGAAGGTGAAGTGTCTTGCCCAAGGACACAGCGACGGCACTGATTGAAGATATGGACCAAAACCATTCAGACCTTATATTAATCACATATTTCAAACGTCACTTTTCCTATTTAAAAAACGCTCGCTTTCTCGACTCCTCCTACGCTGCCTTCCTCGTTCCTTTCCTTGCGCCCTCCCCTGTCTCCTTGGCTCCTTGGCGGGTGTCAGGGTAAAGATGTAGGGCGTGATCAGTGGAAGTTGATGTTCTAATAGAGCACTAATGAGGATGAATCTGCGCTTGCGGCCGGGCTGTCCGCGTGTCTGCTCAAGCCACTTTAGCGAGACAGGAGCGCGGGACTGCTAGCTGCTACGGCCCTTAGCGCTAAGATAATATTCACTGTTTTATCCGCCTCCCCTTGACAAATGGCGGTCATTAATCAGAGGACGCAGGCAGGGTGTGCTGGTGTCATGTGTGTGAGTGTGTGTGCATGCGTGTATGAGAGAGAGAGACGTTGCAGTGCAGAGAAGAGACAGAGAGAGAAGAGGCAGGCCGAAATGCAAACAGAAGAGTCACGTTGAAATAATATTTGGTGTCTCGCTGGTAATAAAAATCGCGTTTTAAAAATAAAGTTCAGACACTATTTTGGATTTGGGAAAATAAAATACTATGTTGTGTAAAATAATAGAAGCTTGTGAATAATATATGAAGAATTCAGAATGAATAGAATGACTTACTTGAGTGTGTTTTGGTCTGTGGCCGATACACATTTGGGTAATAAGTTAATTCGTATATAAAACATAAACATAAAAAATATAAAAGAAAGTTGTTATCTCAAGACCGCTGAAAAATACATATAATACCGGTAGTCTTAAAGTTGCACTATATGCAGCTGGTGGAGGATCCGCCATCAGCGAGTCTCTATGTAGATGTTATGCAATGTTCCAAAGTTTGGGATTAAACTATGTCTCCATTGGGACAAACAGATGGTGTTGCAGGTCACATCTGAGCATCTCACAGTGCAAAGTTTCTGTATTTTCTTTTTATCAATAAAATAACACCAGTCGTATGCTTGCAACATCCATACATTTTCTTCTGTTTATCCGGGGCTGGGTTGTGGAGGCAGGAGTCTAAGCAGGGATCCCAGACTTCCCTTCCTAAGCCAGCCAAGAGTCACAGTCCCTCCAGCATGTCCTGGGACTTTCCCGGTGCCTCCGCCCAGTGGTTGATGCCCGGAATACCTCCCCCAGGGAAGGTGTCCAGGAGGCATCCGGAACAGATGTCTGAGCCACCTCGGCTGGCTCCTCTCGATTTCGAGGAGCAGTGGCTCTACTCCGAGCTCCTCCCGTGCGACTGAGCTCCTCACCCTATCTGTAACGGAGCGCACAGCCACCCTGCGGAGGAAACTCATTTTGACCACTTGTCTCCATGATCCTGTCCTTTCGGGCATTACCCAAAGCTCATGACCATAGGTGAGGGTAGGAACATAGACTGACCGGTGAATCGAGAGCTAAATTTAATGTTATGCTGTGGAACATTCCAGTCAAAGCAAAAACATCTCCATGGAGACAGGCAGGTAGAGGACCCCTGACCAGAAAAGTTGCACCTTTGACTCAAGTCTGTAAGGCCTAAATATTTTTGCAGAAGAATGTGATGGATGTGTTTTTTTTGCTTGTTTTTTCGTGAAGAGGGCCAATCCAAAAAGAACAATTGAGTAACACTTGCACTTCCTTCTGTGCAAAAAAAACTAAACATAAACATGCTTTTGCAATTTTAGTTTCACTCGGAGTTGCATCTAGCAGACTTCATTAGGGTAGCAAGTTACTGTTGAGTAAATAAGAAACACTGACCATACTAGCACATCTTGACACAGTCACAATATAACACAACAATTCCCCCTCAAAAGAAACTGCAACTTTAACAAAATAACAAAGTGAAGAGGGAGGGTCAGTGCCAGCGTAGGTTATAGCAGACGGGGGGGGGGGGTGCAAAGGTCTGGAGCCAAGGCCGAGCTGTGACGAGGTGGCAGAGGGGGGGAGAGAGCGAGGCAGAGAGGGCCCAGGGGGGAGCGCCTTTGTGTGGGTGAATGAGTCTGAGACCTCCACTGCTATCATGATGGTCCTGTCATTAATCACAATCTTGATCAAATACACTGTGACCAAGAATCACCCATGTGGCAGCCCAATTGTGTGCTCGCTTTAGCACACAATTACACACAAACGCCCACTCACACAGACACACACACAAGGGCATCTAGACTGGTTTAAAAAGTCACTCCAGCTCCAATTCACCTGCTTATTCTTCAAGTTTCGCCTAGTTCGGGTCCATGATTACGAGGCGAAAACGGCGAGATTGACCACTTTAGATGTACACTATGGAACAACGTTATGGCGTTTGAAAATGCTGTGTTGTTTTGGCAAAGTTGCAAGTGGTAAAACAATGGATTTTTCGTCTGAGATGTTATTTGCTCAGTCTGGAATGTTCCGCAATATGGCATTTAAACACCTCTTATCGCAACTCCACCAGACCAAGTTGGAGATCGATTAGATGTGAGATAAATAATGCCTAAATATGGGAACATTCCAGACAGAGTAAGAACAGCTTTATAGAGTCGACAAAGCAGAACGGACCCTTCACTAGAAATGTTACCCAATACAGCTTTAAATTATCACTTTATAAGCCTGACACGCCAGTTCGGTTGGTAGGAGTAAGCTTTTTCCGCAACTGCCCTGGGAAAAATGGCTGTCAATTTGCACCATTGTCCCCTCTGACCACCACCAATCACTCAAGCACATGCATAACACATTCATACATATATAGGCAAGGATAGTGAAGTGTCTTGCTCAAGAACACAACAACGGCATTCGATTGAGCGACGGTAGCTCTGCGTTTGTCCACTGTTCCGAAGTTTGGCAGTTCGAATCCCGTTCTCGACATAAACGTCATTGGTCGAGCGGTCGCACCCACCGACCCACAGGTTGGAGGTGCGATCCCAACTCCCACAGATGAATGCTGCTGTTGTGTCCTTGAGCAAGACGCTTTAACGCTTAACCTACCTTGCCCCCAGTGCCTGCGTACACTTGTGTATGAATGTGTGAGCTGGTAAGTGGTTCCTTAATGTAAAGTGCCTTGAAGATGGAAAAGCGCTATATAAAAATGTGAACATTTTAACAAGATAGACCTTGAGATCGGTGGGCGTTCCCGCTAATCACTGCACCACGATTGCCTCATATGTTAAACTAAAACATTCAGAAGAAATTATACATAAAGTACTATAATGGGAATAAAAAATATGGGGAAAAAAAAAAAAAAATTGACCCCAAAATAGACTGAATTATGACCCCCTAATCATACTTGAAAAGTTGCTCATATTGTTTCAGTTTATTTAAAAAAACTTGCCAAGCGGGACCATGCGCTTCCACGGTCAAAACCAATGTCAACTGCAACTGCATGCAAAGAAGTTACCATTTAAATATACCTATACCCAGACGCCTGTCACTCCTCCCATTACAACCTTCAACATCTCACCATAAACAAGCTTCATAAAGTCCTCAGCCTAATCATTTGGCTGTAAGGGAGGTCTAACTACTTTTCTCTTTGGCATGGCTTAGCTCGGAGTGGCTGGCCTCTCTCCACTCCCCTCTTGGCACCTCCCCCGTGTCCTTAGTCTGGCCCTGGGTCCTGCCAAACGCCCGGCACCTCCCCATGGAGCAGGCATCACTGCGTCTCTTCTGATCCAGTCTATCCAGGGGCCAATGCCAAGTCCTGTCCCCAGTGCTACAACAGGCACACTGCTGGCTCTGTGCAAAGATGCTAACGTTGCTAACGGCAAAACACGGTAAATGTTGGGGTTTTGTTTATCTGTGAAAATATAAAAAAATCTATATAAAAATGAGTGAAATGTACTGGAGTGTATTTCTTTGTCAATGAGCGGGAAGGTTGCCGGTTCAAATCTCACTGGACACATATTGTAGTGTCGTATTACTAGTATTCGAGTAGTGTTGTGTCTTGTTGCAACAGGTAGGGCATCTGGTGTGGTGGGAACTAGAACTGCACCTCCAGCTTGTATTTATTTCGAGAGTGGGGCTCGAACCGCCAACCTCAGCGGACAAACGCTCTACCAACTGTGCTACAATCACAGTGCTATGTTCATTTATTCATTTATTTGCACCTTTTATATCTAATACTTGGTTTCTCTCGTAGCCTGCTCTCAAACACACACAGTCTCGGCCCCATCCCTAGACCAGTCGCGGTTATTTCGCGCATGGGGCCCGTGCCAATAAGTGAACAAATGGCTAAATGTTGTGGCGCATGTTGTCATAGTGAGTGCTTCATTTACAAGACTCTTTTCTGTCTGGGCCCAAGTCTGCGAGGAGAGCTCTTTCATAGCCTTGTGCAGCAGCTAAGGAGGCAAAGGTCCCGTTTTTCCCATATTCAAATCGAATCTTTCCCGAAACACATCTGAACGGCGCTCAATTTGGTGGTTTTGCTGTCAGTCTCGATTCCAGTTACGATTTCTATTTGTGTGTTATGTTTTTTGTCAGTGGAAAAGTTTCGAACAAGTCCATTTACAAGGTGTTGCAAGCCATATCTGCGCTAGTTATGGATAGAATAACGTTGTCAGGTAAGGCGTCTGGCTTAAAAGTTTTTGTGAAATTCGTATTAGTAGCCAAAAGACATAATTGACTTGATTCTCAGAAAACATGTGCAGTAAGTTGGTGACGTTTAACTGGTCGCCTTGGTAAGTGATTGGTTAATTTTACTAAAGGTAGAGGACAAGATTTCAAAACTTTATAAACTTTCATACATTACAAAAACTAGAATTTGAAGTTGGTGTTGATGTCTTGGATAATTCCCAAACTAGATTAGACACTATGTAACTTTTTACCACCTCTTTGCATCTGTGATGTTAACACTTTGCCTGGAATGTTCCACAGTATGGCATTAAACATACCAATCTCACATGTATTTACTCAGCGGGCTTGCTTCTCCACAAATCCGACCTGTTGCCCCCATTGGAAGTGTCTTATTGTATTAAACATTTTCTGCAAAGCGAATAACATTTCCACAGACACGAGCGGCAGCAAACCCTCCACCAGAGAAGTCGCGTTATGCGGCTTTAAAATAATAATCGTAAACCCAAACAAAAACAACATCGAGATTGTTAAGCTGTTCCAAAAACTTTCCTACCCTGAGTATCCCATATTGGAATTTGCCCACCAGGGAGCAGCCTCTTGCCGAAGTTCCATACACCTCCATAAAAGTGCCAGGGATCTGTCACTTACTGGAGGCTGCAGACACTCGAGGAGAAAAGGGCTTGTGCTGAAAAGTAACATGAGAAACAAGTGTGTCCCATTCACTTGTGCAGAGCTTAACACGGGCTCTGTGACACTGATGAGGTGCATAAAACCCCCTTTACTACTACACCAGGTGAGGCTGTAAAAGTGGAGGGCACAGGAATTTCAACTGGGCTTTTAATAGGTGAAAAACTATGAGACTGTAGCATGTTCTTTGTATTACTGATGGAAACAAATTCACAGCCACACAAAGCATTATGTGAAGTTGTGTATTTTGTGTCATTCCTACTGATACTATATTATATTATTACTACTATACTATGTTACTGCTCTACTATACTTTATGCTAGTGTTTCTCAAAGTCTGTGTATTTGCTTAATTTAGTCAGTTTTGTCCACTCTAGTCCATTTTGTCACTGTAGTTCTAAAGAAGAAAACTGCAAAGTGATGTGGTCCACTTTTAGAACTGGTTTAACCCTAGATTAGACCTGGAATAGTTCTGTTATAGACCTGGTGGTACTTGGAAAACCTATATCTACACTACACTACACTACACTACACTACACTACACTACAGTACACTACACTACACTACACTACACTACACTACACTACAGTACACTACACTACACTACACTACACTATGCTACGTAATGTACTACCATACTTTTCCACACTATACTATACCACACTACACTATACTACATACTGTACTACTGTGCTGTTCTATACTATACTATACTATACTATACTATACTATACTATACTATACTACACTACACTACACTACACTACACTACACTACTCTACACTACACTACACTACACTACACTACACTACACTACACTATATACTGTACTACTATACTGTACTACACTAGACTACACTAAAATACATACTGTACTACACTATAGTATACTATACTACAGTATTGTATACTATACTTTTCTACACTGTACTACTATGCTGTACTACACTACACTTCACTACACTACACTACATTACACTACACTGCATTACATTGCAATACACTACATTACACTACACTATACTACATACTGCACTGTTATAATATACTATATACTATATTACATACTGTACTACACTATACCACATATTGTACTACTATACTATGCTATGTTATGCTATATTTGCTTCCAAATAGTGCCACATATTGCCACAGTTACCACAACCTACCACTACCAATATTAAGATTACTTTACTATAAATTCCTGGCTTGTACTCCTTCCCTAAATATATTCAAGGAAAGGGAATCATTAAAAGTTGCGTAAAGGATATGAATGCATACTACTAAACTGGTCACTATTACTAGAGAGACATATAGTAACAGTTAAAGGTCTTTTTTATTGACTTGCATTTGACTCTAATTAATTAGCTAGTAAATAAAAAAAAAAATAAATTGCAGTTTTTCCACATTTTAAGTGTTAGTTGGGATTATCAGTGGCATTAAGTAGTATCAATATTATCATGTATCGTGATATTTGTGACAATATATCGCACTTCAAAATGAGTTATCAGGACAGACCTGGCCCCATCTCTTCCTTTTGTCTAAGCAGTGTCCAGAGCTGAAGAATGCAGTCTCCCACATGTGTAAGTGTTTTGCCGGCTGTACCCGTCCTGTTAAATACAGCTGATGATAATTGTGGCCTCTGCGTGATGGCTCCCTTGTTAAAGACGCTGCCCGTAGAGTAGAGAGTGCATTTCAGGGTTGTAATTGTAGCTTGTTAGAGTAATGCCAATCAGGAGCTTTGGCCCATGCAATGTGTGTGAGCAGTGGGCTAGAACAGTAGAAACAATAGTAAGTCCAAATGCTATGGCAACGCAACTTTGAGGGTCATACTTCATGTTACCTTATGCTATTTAAATCATACTTTGCTCTTTGGGTTAATAACAGGCGTTACACGGTGTGACATAAAAATAAAGTGTTACCATTTATAGAACTGCAGTAGAATTAGTAGTAGTAGTAGTAGTAGTGGTAGTAGGACAGGTAGTGGTAGAAGTTTTAGTAATAGTAATACTGGTAATAGTAGTGGTAGTAGTAGTAATAACAGTAGTAGTAGTAATAGTGCTGGTAGTGGTAGTAGTAGTAGTACTGGTAGAAGTAGTAGTAATAGTAATACTGGTAGTGGTAGTAGTAGTAGTGATAGTGGACGTAGTACCGGTAGTGGTAGAAGTAGTGATAGTGGTAGTAGTACTACGGTAGTGGTAGAAGTAGTAGTAACAATAATACTGGTAGTGGCAGTGGTAGTAGTAGCAGTGATAGTTATAGTTCTGGTAGTGGTAGTAGTCGTACTAGAAGTGCCGGTGGTAGTAGTACTAGTAGTAGTAGTAGTAGTAGTGGTAGTAAGTAGTAAGAGTACTGGTAGTAATACCGGTAGTAGTCGTAGTAGTTCTAGCAGTAGTACTACTAGTAGTTGTAGTTCTAGTGGTATTGGAAGTGGTGGTGGTAGTATTAGTATTGCTGGTAGTAGTCGTAGTAACTGCTAGTAGTAGTAGTAGTAGTAGTAGTGGTTGTAGTAATAGTAGTGGTAGTAAGTTTTAGTGGTAGTGGTTATAAGAGCACTGGTAGTGGTAGTAGTACTGGTAGTAGTCGTAGTAGTTCTAGCAATAGTAGCACTTGTAGTAGTAGTAGTAGTTGTAGTAATAGTAGTAATAACTATACCCAACTTCACATTTAGTCTAAGTATCCATAATGTCTTGAACTTAGAAGAAGTACATGGCAGAGTGGTTAACATCCCTGCCCTCCAAGAAATTCATGGGATTCAAAACTCTTACGTACTCTCACTGTTAGCTTCATTCTCACATGGCAAATTTAACACCAAAATGTCCAAAACAACCAAATTCTTGCACCTGATTTAATTTTGAAACGTTCATGCACACATTTGGCAAGACCATCTAAACACATGGTTAACAAAGTGTTTACCGATTCAGTCTGTTGAGGTCTTATAACTATTAGGTTGTGGTGTAAACAATTTGGCAGAAACCAAAACTATTCTAACCCTAATACCGCCATATGCGCCCATGGAAAAACACTGCAACAGGTGTTCTCAAAATGGTATGATCGTAAATAACTGCCACATATAATTTTGAATATAATCTCAAATGAAATGTCTTTTTTACCTTACTGTGACTGCCAAAGCAAACGGTATACATTTCTTCCAACTTAGTCATATTGCGGTCAAGTAATCCATCCTTTGAACAACCAAATTATACAGTATCCTACCCCAAAGTTGGACGCAACACTCTTGTTATTCCTCATATAAAATTTGCATTCTGGCCGGCGATATTTCAGGTTTTAAAACTTGGTACCTCGCCAGTCATGACCATGCCGGCTTGGAAGTTCCTTGGATGTGGGCCTTTATCGTTTGCGGGGGTTGCACATTAGAAGCAAAGAGCACATGGCTGCAGTAGTACTAGTGTGTAATTTAGGATTTCTGGTGCGCTAAATGGCACTCTAGCTCAATAGCCGTCAATATGGCCGCTTGTAAAAAAGTGTGCGAGACGGGAGGGAGGCTGGCTGTCTTGTTAGGTGCTGGGGAATGTGGGAGGCAGGTGGTGGTGGAGGGCCAAGCGGGGTCCATCTGGGTCTGATCACAGAACAGTAGTGGCAGCTTATGGGCTTTGGGTGCTCTGCTCCAGCTCTGGTCCTTAGTGGTTCTTGGTTAACGTAGCAGATGGGATTATGGGCCCGAGGGGGTTTATTTAACGCTTTGATCAGTTTGTGAAGGACTAAACAACAGTAAATAAGTAAAGTAATGACCACTTTGGAATGTGAGATAATGGAACCTGTTGCCAATGTTGAACTTTTTGTGTCTTTTTCCACGTATTGAGTGAACATTTCTTGCCCCAGTACAGCCCTTTTCACTGTACGCAACTACGCAGACACTGTGGGCGAGGTGGGTTAAGTGTCTTGCCCAAGGACACTACAATATTCATCTGTGGGAATCACACCACCAACACGTGAGTCAGGAACCACTTCACCGATGATGATTTATGTCGAGATCGGGATTTGAACCACCAACCTTCGGATCAGTGGACAAACACTCTACCAACTGAGCTATAAAATTATAAAGTGTTTTACTGCCCGACAATCAGGAAGCGCACTGTTAGTATACTAGGTTGAGGTTGCAAAAAGGTTTGAACTGACATCCCTCCAGTCGACGGGCAAATGATTAACTCACTGCATCACCCCATCCGAAACTATGACACCGCTATTTTCGAACAATGTTTGATTTCTTTTAAAGTCTTTGAGTAAAAGGTTCACCAATGAGTCATCAATGTGTGTTTGAGCAGTGTAAGGTGTCAAGTGTCAACTGTTTTCTGGTTTAAAGATCTACGGTGGTGCAGTGGTTAAGCGAAAAGATCCTCGGTTCCGTTCTAAGACTGCACATGGCCTTTCTGTGTGGAGTTTGACTAACCCTTCATTTTGCTAATTCAGTTGTTGTTTCAGTTTGAAAAGCAAAACTTGACAAATCTATAGCCACTAGCGAATCCACATACTCCACTTTTATCTTACTTTCTATTGTATATCTCCTGCACTTTTGAACCCTGTCCTCAAGGGAACTCTCATTGTGTTGACCACGCTTGCATTACTCACCTTTGAGAGATTTGCATACTTCTACCTGTAATGCTCATAAGCCCCAACAAGCTCAACGGTAAAGCTTTTGTAGTCTTTCTTCCAATATCATGCTGTCATGTTTTGAAGAACTTTAAACAAATTCCTTCTCCTCTTTGTCTCAGTCGAACTTCAAATATTTACTATTGGTGTGGGCTTGTGGACAGAGGTGGGTAGTACTCAGATACTTCAGTACCGGCAACTTTTTAAAGAAATTTTGCTTTTCAAAGTACTTTCTTAGCAGCATACTTTTATTGCTACTTGAGTAATATTTTTGTATTGACGTAACAGTATTTTTACTTGGGGAAGAATACTTTGGTTACTCTTTCCACAAAAGTGACCAAACCTTTATGTGGACAACATGAAATGATTTGAACATTTGTGTTTCTTGCACCACTCCTTCAGACACGATTTGCTTTGTCTCATTTTTATGTTTATCCTTTGTAAATGTCATATTACATTCACTTCAAATTATGAGTCAGATCAGTGGTGAACTCGGGACCTAGACTTTCAGACACTCATATTTAAAAATCCAACAACCAGTAAAAATGCCAAATCCCTTTCACAGACTTTCAGCCCCCTGCACACACCTGCAGAGACAGACACAAGAGCAGCTTTCAATGTGCGTGGAACATGAGCCTCTCTGAATATCCACCATCACTGTTGGCCGCTGTGACATCGCCCAGAACTGAAACTGCGCTAAGCACTGACAATTTTAGCGCTTATACACACCTCACAGTCACTACACGTCAGTCACACTCACGGCTGCTGTCTCCTCAGATGAGCAGTTTATTCGACACTTACTGAACATGTCAGGCCATCCGATGTGTAATCCAACAGTTCATTCATTATGTGCTTTGTGAGGTCCGAGTGTTAGTAAATCCTTTAGTAGTAGCCCGGTTGATTTAAGATGCTCTTCGGAACAATTCAGGACAACTTCTATAGCAAACGTGGCTCCTCTTTAAAAATAAATCCCATTATTAATCCAAACGAAAGGATCTTCTCATTATTACTTTTTCTTAAACTCAGCCAAAAGTGAAACATAGATCGCGCTAGCCATCAATAAACTTTTAATACAAGCAAAACAGTAAGGCGCCGGCTGGTGGCCACTCCATTCATTACACAGGAACGAAGCTGTAGAACTCCCCTAGAATCAGATGTTACGTCGTCACAGTTACTCTTTAAGTTACCTGAGGAGTGCTTTTCCCAAATACCTTTTAACTCTTGAGTAATTTCTTGGACCACTACTTTGTACTTCTACTTGAGTAATATTACTTATCTGAGTACAATTTTTATCTACTGACTTGTCACTTGTGTCTCCGTGTTTTGGCCCCTCGAGGAGGCACACAGTTGGGCTGCGTCAGCTCTGCCCGGGGCCCTGTGCTCCAGAGCTGGACTGCTTAATTGAGATCTCAACGCGACACTGAGCTCTTGTAAATTACAATGTGCGAGCCAGACGAGCCAGGGGCCTGCGTCTCCTCTGCACAGCCCGGTAACATGTGGCGTGTGTGAGGTTACATGGGCCTCTGCTGCTGTAGTCTGGACATAGTTGGAGTTAGGGCTGCACCATTTTGGAAAATAATCTAATTGCTTTGCTAAAAAGTAGGATTCTTTTTAGAGTGCACATTGTAAACAACTTCAGGATCATGGACATTTGAGAGAATACTCAACAGTACAAGAATCCCATGAATTTCAGAACATGTTTGTAGACGTCTAAACCACAGGTGCAAGACTTTCCGGAGGACTGGATATTGTGCTGTTTGCAGAGGATGTTCTATCATAATTGCACCAGCTCAAATTACAGTGTATTGTGTAGCCCTAGTTACAATGACGTTGTATTAACTGTGTTTTTTTGTTTTGTTGGCAGCAAGCATCTTTTTATATTATAGTTGTAATGACGAGTCAAGGTTTGATGAAGTTCATGTTGATAAAGAATGCTCTGCGTCATTCCACCTATGGCTGGATAATATCTACTCTACAGCATTTGTGTTTTTTTCTGATTTAAGTTTGTCTGATTTAGCTTTGATCATAAATCAATCTTATAACTTTGAATATTTGCTAACTTTCTCAGTACTACTAAAGTGATGGTTTTGACATAGTTCAAAAATGAAAAACACAAAAAAAATGTTTTCTTTGATTTGACCAACATATGAGGCGCACATGAACCATATCTAAATATACTTTAGACACATGCAAAAACCCAATATCAAACAGAAGTTGATTTTATTGGTATTTTGAAAATCTGAAAACAGATTTTTGCCTGGACGCCTCCCTAGGGAGGTGTTCCGGGCATGTCCCACTGGGAGGAGGCCCCGGGGAAAACCCAGGACACGCTGGAGGGACTAATGTCTCTCGACTGGCCTGGGAACACCTTGAGGGTCCCACCTGAGGAGCTGGAGGACGTGTCTGGGGTGAGGGAAGTCTGGGAGTCCTTGCTTAGACTTTTGTTTGATATCGTTTTTTCCCTTAGCCCACACCTATGCGGGACGTTGTGCATCTGCTCAAGAGATGTCCCTTTTGACACAACCCTCTTAGTTCTTCCAGGCTCAGTTAGCACAAACTAGACTATGATCCCAAATAAATAAACTTGTTGATTCTCATGCTATCCCTCTTTGCTATCCTTCTCTCCGGATCACTAGCTTGTCCCAAATGACTGATCTCTTTAAACACAACTTCAACCGCCCCATCTCAAAGCCCGTTTTGTTTTGTCCACACACAAACACTCCTGCCCCCACACAGCCCTCCGCACACACGCAGACACCAGCACATGCTTGTATACCTCGCCGTCCGTCAAGTAGCACCACTGTTTATATTTAGGCCGTGTAATGAGCGTGATGTCATTTCTACGCGCCGCTGCGAACAATCTGGCAATCTGGATTCTGTCAGTCACTATGTGCCCGCAGGCCGGAGCGAAGGGGAGGGGGGCGGGTCGGGTTTTTTTGATGAGCTTTTCTTAACAAAGATCCAACATATGAGGCGCACATGCTGGTGTTTTTTTAAGGGAATGGGCTTCATCATTCGCACCTCATCAGCTTGGCACAGCGCGTTAGCCGCTAGCAGCTCAAGAACGCACACTCTCTCACACTTGAATAAAGCATGCCCTGTCATTCATTTGAACAGCTGCTAAAAGCTAACGCTAATTTGGAAAGGTGAAATATTTGTTTATGTTCTGTTGTGTTTTTTTTCCCATGCTGTCATATGCGGGAAGTGGGTGATGGAGGGTTAATAGAGACAAATCGCACAGATGAAGTACTGTGCAAGTGGACAAATTAGATGCCATATCTTTTTGTCGGAAGTCGAGAAACTAGACAATTCTGAAACATTAAGTTATGTTAAAAAAAACATGCTGCAGCAACCACTAATGTGATAACTATGGTGAGACAATAACATAATAACATCTTGTAGTTGTTCTTATTACAAAAGTCAGTGGCTCTCGAACTTTTCACACCAAGTACCATCAAAGCATCAACGATTTGGCACTAGGTCTAAACCAGGTCTATAACAGGACTATTCCAGGTCTAATCTAAGGCTAATACCAGGTCTAAAGTGAACTACATCATTTGTAAACTTTGTATATTATCGGCCTGTTATTACATTATTGTCACATTATTTCATTATCGCCCTGTTATTACATTATCTACTTGTTATTACATCATCAACCTGTTATTACATTATGGGGTTGCTATTACATTATCTGCCTGTTATTACATTATCAGCCCATTGTTACATTATGGGCCAGTTATTACATTATCGGTCTACTATTACATTGTGGAGTGGTTATTACATTGTGAGCCAGTTATTACATTATTGACCTGTTATTACATTATGGGCCTGTTACTACATCATCAGTCTGTTATTCCATTATAGGCCTGTTATTACATTATGGGCTTTAAACTTAGCCAAAATAATTATGTTATTGGTCTTTTTTTTTTTTTTTTTTTTTTTTTTTTTTGGTTACTACAAATGCCATGCACATTTTCTACATAAAAACAGGGTGAAAATCCATGCAATTTTTTTTCTTCCTTTCTTTTTAGTATTGCTTTTTTCCTCTTTTTTCCTCTTTGATGATTATACATTTCTAAGCTTTATTAGTATTTTTTTTTAAACCATAGGAAATAAAAGTTGTAGTTGAATTCATGAATAGTAAAGTAATAATTTTTTGCATTTAATTTAGCCAAAAATATAACTAACGCAAAGGTGTGTTGTTGTTTTTTTTTTTTCATTTTGAGCGATTTTACTGCACTGAAAAAGTCCTAAATGTGACAAGCCTTGCATCCCCACAAACCTGACTTGTCTCCTTTGGCTATAACATTCCACGGTATGAAATCTCCATGAAGAATGTTCCAAAATGTGTTGGGTTTATTTTTCACTTTCCATTGAATCAGGAAGTTACATGTTGTTACTTTAATTACTACTGACAATTGGTAACTTTTTGAAACTGAGACAGAGTCAGATTGTCCCCAGAGAAGAGTTGACCATCAGAGTACAAAGTGCCCTGTCTGTGTCCTTGCTCTGTTTGTCAAGTGCGTGTTAATGTATTAATGGTATGCAAAATAGGTGTGAGGGGGGTTGTCTGTATAAGCGACTAATTAGAATAATGAGGAAGGAAAAAGCATGTAGGGCTATGTCAGTATTGATTAAATCATTCATAAAGAACAAGCCGGGTGCAGCAGGCGCGGACCCACACCCCCCCACAACTCCACACACCTCCACACACCTCCACATTAAATGAAATTATAAATAGAAAATACAGTGAACATAAGTTAAACAGTAGCAATGGTGAATGGGATTGTAAAAAAATCAATACCCAGATACAGTACTAATCGATACTAAAGCTAGTATCAACACTAGATATACATTTGACCAACATTGGTACAGAAAGAAACTTAACCTTTTCATATCTGTATTTAGTACCAAGTAGTATGTTTCCTCAGAGTGGTGATCTGAGTTCACACGTTGTCATAAAGTATATATACATTGGGAAGTTTCATCCATCCATTCATTTTCTTCCGCTTATCCGGGGCTGGGTCACAGGAGCAGCAGTCTCAGCAGGGACTCCCAGACTTCCTTCACCCCAGACATTTCCTCCAGCTCCTCCGGTGGGATCCCAAGGCATTCCAAGGCCAGCCAAGAGAGGCATAGTCCCTCCAGCGTGTCCTGGGTCTTCCCCGGGGCCTCCTCCATTACATTTTCATTCTTGATATAGAGATTGTGAAATAAATATCAGGTCCACTTTAGTTAAAGACATATAAAGATGTGATTGTTACGTGAAAGCTTTGTACGTTGTATTCTTGAAAAATAACTCCCATTTCAAACTTCCTGGTTTGGTTCCCAGCCTGAACATTGTCTGTGGCCAGTATCAGTTCACTAAGGCCTTTCTCATGCTTCTCCTATAACAGGCTGTTTGCTGTGTTGTCCACGCACCACTGCACATCAGAATAAACAACCTAAACACAGAGTCTGAAAGAGGATCGGGTTCTCTCTTACACTCAGGTTGACCAATAAGGGCCAAAGCTGGATAACCAGTTTTGCATTACTATTATTTTTTTTTTGTTTGTTTGTTTGTTTGTTTGTTTAATTGGAAAGTTTGATAAAATATTTTGAAAGCAAAAGAAAATAAAAATCTGTCAATTGGACAACATTTTGTTTAGGAGTGAATACATTTTGCCACTTATCCAAGAGGCTTTTTCAGTTATGACAAGGTTCTGGTAAGTCATTGCCTTACATCAGGGTTGTCCAAACTATGGCTCGGGGGCCAAATGCGGCCCTCAGACCAATTTTTATTGGCCCTCAGGCTGTCACTTGAACTGGCCCAATTGATCAAAATCAGTACGGCATCCTACCAATATAACCTAAATAACATCACATTGCATTGTCATACAGACCTACTATTAATATTTCAAGCTTTATTTAAAGTATGACATCAAAACTACGTGTGTTAAATGCCCCCGTTGAGTGATCCACTGTACTGACCACTGGCCCTCTGTGTCGAATATTTTTCAAGATATGGCCCTCGGTGAAAAGAGTTTGGGCACCCCTGCCTTACATATTCAGATATTTAAATATATTTTCTTTTGCTTTTTGCTATGGACCCTAGTAAGATGCTTGAAGATTGCACTTTTTTTTTTTTTTTTTTTGCATTAAACTCTTGCATTTATTTAGTTACAAGTATTTTATTGCTTTGAAATATACCTAGTGTGAGCAAAATCTCAGAATCTGACCTGTAACTTTGCCCTGGTGATCTCTATGGAGACATAGATTTAATGCCATACTGTGGAACATAATCTCAAAAAGCATGAACATTTTGATGGAAATAACCAAATGGTCAACCTGACACTAGAAAAGTTACATAGTGCATCTTTAATTTCAGTCGGTTGTGTGTTCTACTGGTTACAACTGATGAGAAAAGGCAAACACAAGTCCTGCAGATTTTGTGTGAGATTTTGCAGTTGGCTTTTAAATATTACACATTTTCTTATTTCAGGGCTATGATCAGAACTGAAGTCATTTTCACCCGTTCTACATATAACTTTTTGCCCTAAATACTCATGCAAAGTTCTCATCAGCGTGTCTGCTTCCATTGTGCTTGAGCCGACAGCAGCAGCAGCAGCAGCCCTGAGTGCAGACAGACGCTCCCCACTCGCTCCCTGCAGAACCCAGCCCCATCAATCATGTTAACATGTTAATTAACAGGATTTATTTGATTCAGCAGAAATAACAGTGAGGATCCCATTACGGAGCCGGGCCTGGAGGCAAACCGTGCTCTGTTCTTCTGTTTGTGTATACGTGTGCGCGTAGAATGGATGGACAGGTGGGGGGGGGGGGTCCTATGGGAAGACCCCCTGTGTAACAAACAATCTCTTTCACCCCGCTGAGAAATGACGATAAGGCTGCAATCAATCAAAATATTGAAGTAGATCAATTGTGTTTTAAAAAATCTAAGTTGATGCATGGAGATTGGTGGGGTCATTACCGTGACTTGCTATGCTGCAATTTTCAATACGTCAATTCGGTTAAGTGGCAAATTGAAATGCAAAGTTTGTCAAATAAGCTTGCCCAAGTACGGACTAAAGAATTCTACCTTAACTGCTCACTCCCACTGTATAAGATTCTGAAGAAGTGGCCAGACTTTCTTGTCAAAGCCTGATCTCGTCAGATCTCCGAAGCTAAGTGGGGCCGGGCTTGGTGAGTACTTGGAAGAGACGGCAGTGGCGAAAACTGTTGTTGTGTCCTTAGAGAAAAGACTTCACCAAAGCGCAAATTGGCCGCCTTGCTTCCGTTAGTTCGCCCAGGGCAGCTAGGGCTAAAATAGTACCTTAAAGCCACTGAGTGTGGAGTGAATGAAAAACAGCAAAAGACGAAGATTAAATCTGTCAACTTTTGTCCAGTTGACAGATTTAAACTTCATCCTTTGCTATGGATCAGACCTGGACGACTGAGGGATTACACAGACGTGAATGAATAATGCACCAAATTCTAAAGCGACTTAGCAGATAGTGTTGTCAAGATACTACGATTTCAATTTCAATTTTGACACAAATGAAAAAAATGTAGTACTTTCCTTTATATTCCCATGTGGTCTTATATCTGTGTAATCCTTCAGTCGTCCAGGTAGGATCCATAGTGGTCCATAGGCACATACTAGTCGATTTGGTGTTATACTTGTTCTGATATAGCTCGAGATCTTTCTTAAGCTATTCAGAATGTGACTTTTTAGTTTTGATACTTGCTCAAATGAGTATCTAGTTTTGACACTAGTTTTAGTATTGATTGGTATCTGATTTCAATACTTTCGATAACTCTATTAGCAAATAACATAATGATCGGGTTACTCTACCTTAATAGGTTGTGTGTTTTGCGTGGATGGTATTTTAAATGGGGCGTGTAATGGTTGTGGTCTGTCTATAGGTTGATGTCATTCACTGTGACGTTACGGAGATAGGAGGGTAAGTGCTGACAGTTATGCCAGTTTAATATGGGATAAGAGCTACACATGTCAAATGCCATGTTAAATCCGGTGCCTTCAAAGTGACTATTAACTGTGATGTGCTCCCAGACAGCATATGTCAAATCCAATCAGTAGCTCGACATGTTAAC
This sequence comes from Periophthalmus modestus, assembly GCA_019594935.1. Lineage (NCBI taxonomy): Eukaryota > Metazoa > Chordata > Actinopteri > Gobiiformes > Gobiidae > Periophthalmus > Periophthalmus modestus. The sequence goes on from JAIEZT010000016.1 coordinate 15,403,255, forward strand.
GCAGGTACAGGGCGAGGTATGATAGTAGAGGATTATGTGGTTTCCTTCGCAAGCCTGAATGAGTATGTGATGTAAAACTAGACCTAAATCACAGTTTGTTTGGTTTTTTTGAAGAGGGCAGAGTAGGGAAGTATAGGAAGACATGGATTTTAGGGTGGTGGGTGGGTGCGAAGGGGATAAAGGAAGGTCAGATCGAGAAAGCGGTTTCATGGGCGCTAAGTGTCAAGCGAAACAAAGCAATACAGTAACAGACCTGATGTTCATATATCACAGTAATTTAGAATTTCATTGAAACATATTAGCATATTATAACACATAGAGTATCCCTAGAAATGGAAAGTTACAGGGCATCAAAATTAACACGCCAATATAACTGTTTTATTACAGTCTTTGCGTCAAATTTTATGCGAATGTTGCTGTAATTCATAGTTTGAGCTGGTCAAACTTAGAGAGAGTTGCATCAGGAAGGGCGTCTGATATTTAAAAAAAAATCTACATTATTCAATTAAATGCATTTAAAACAACTTCAGCTTCACATAAAAATCAACAAAAAACAAATATACACAGGAAAAGAGCAATAAAACACCAACATATCCTGTCTAGCTAGTATTAAATGCCAGGGAGAAGAGGTGGGTCTTAAACTGCATTAAAGACTGAGAGGATCTGACAGGCAGAGGGCGCTGTTCCATAGTCTGGGCGCTGCCACAGATTATTATAGAGAATCCATTCATTCTTAGATCATATTTATGCCATAACACTCCATATTTCCCCTTTGCTTTGTATGACGGTGCATTTTTTCCATGTGTGCTCCATCTCCACACCAGGCCCCGTGCTGCTGGCATATAAAAACAAAGGTGAGGGCAGGAGGAGCAGACAGGAGCGGGGAATCTGAGCCTTTGCTGCTTGCCCTGTCCAACTACTGCACTGAACATGTGGGCTGTACATGGAACTGATTTACAGTTTCAGTAGTGGATGAAGTACTCAATATTGTTACTTAAGTAAAAGTACAGATACAGAGGTCAAAAGTTGCTCAAGTAAAAGTATCACATAGAAAAATCTTCTTAAGTAGAGTAAGTATCTAAGTACCTGTTTAAAAATATCCTTTAAGAGTAAAAAGTGCAAAGTATTTTGCACAAGTGAAGTGATGTTGATTCAAAATGATACATATTTGCTCAAAGCCAAAGTTTGAACTCGAAAACTTCAGGAAAAGTCAGGATATTACCACGTACATAGTAAAAAATAACCCCTTAAATCATATGAAAAGTACTTTTTACTTCAGTTCAGTTAAAAAATGTAGTGGAGTAGAACGTACAGATACCTGCTCTCAAATGTAGTGAAGTAAAAGTAAAAGTATCCACTGTAAAATGTACTTAAGTAAAGTACAAATACCAAATTTTTAATTTGTGGATTCTGTAACTGTATTTGGAAAATATATGGGTGAATTTTGGTTTAAGACACTAATATTTCTTTGATATCCCAAACAAATAAGCAAATTTGTTTGGTATTATACAGTCAAAAATGCTCAGTAAAAAGTTACCATGTTAGTGTGTGTACAGTTGTCTCTCAATCCTCACTATTATGCGGTTCACCTTTCGCGGTCTCGCTGTTTCGTGGATTTTTTTGTGCAATTGTGTATGCTTTTTTACAGCATATGCATGTGCACTGTGTTCTGCGTCCTGATTGGCTAAGGGAGTGTAGACCAGTATAGTACAGAATGTGTGCAGCCAAATTTACATAAATGTTCAAGTGCTAGTGTGACTCTTAAGTGCTGTATGTTTGCAAGTTTTCTCCCCGATGAACTTTGAGTGTTCAAACAAGAGAGAAATGTGAGAAAATGTTAATGCCTGTCTGAGAAAGTGTAGAAAGTGTGTGGTGAGGGGTTTTACAGCCTTAAAACATATAATAATTGTAACTCACTGCTTTGCGGATTTCACCTATTGTGGGTTATTTCTAGAACTAACTTCCGCGATAAATGAGGAACCACTGTATAGGTTTCTAAATGGTTTCCCATCAACCAAACCCATACTCCCTATTATGAAACTCTCTTTATATCTGAACAGACATCACAGTGGATAGTATACAGAACTATACTATACAGAGCACAAAGCACCACAGATTCCTTCCAACTATTAAGAGCATCTTTTGGTTTTCTTAAAGATGTTCATATCTTCAAATTGAACAACATCGGTTCTTCTTTGGCTGCGTGCTAGTGTGATTTACTGTCTGATTGTTTGAACACCTGTGTCGGCCGTGTCCACAGATTAGTGTCTTTAGCCTGACACTCAAGGCAAAACCTGCTCCGGTTTCTCAGCTGTGTCTATGTGAAGTCCTTTTTTTAAGTGGTTATATCAGATTGCAACTTTTGTAAGACACGTGCAAACTATACCTCTTCACACTCCTTAAATCTTTCAGTATTTTTTTTTTATTTTTTACATTTTTTCCCCTTTCTTTACCTGAAGTCGTTGTTGTTCTGTAGTACCCAAACATGTCGATCGACCATCCTTACCCATAGATAGATAGTCCAAAAACCTATAAGATGGGAGAGTTGATCCAACTCGGTGCTGTTGGTTTGTCCTTGGGCAAGACACTTCCCCTAGAGTCCTGCTTTACCATAGAATCCCACTTTACCACAGTTTAATACAAAAACAACCACTTAAATTAAAGACAATTTTCATTTTCGCACACGACCAAATTGTCTTTACCTCAATTCATTTCTGTTCCTCTTTAGATTTCGAATCATGTTATAAAAGTCAAGGCGCCTGTATATAAAGCCAAGTATATAAAACGTAGTGGCACATAAAACTTGCGTATGTGCATCTGTCGTCTGGCCTGTCCTTTCAGCCGATGAGTTTACACACCTCATATCTCACTCCATCCTCATTCAACAATTTAACTACCTCCACCCCCCAATTTGCATAGACGGGGAGGACGGGTGGACAGCTAACAAAGTGGCCCGGAGGAGAGTGCATGCATGGACACTTGCCAACTTAGCACCCATGACCCCCTCCCTTTCTCGATCTGACCCCCCTTTCTCCCCTCCGCCCCCACCCAGCACCCTATATGAAAGTCCACGTCTCTCTATACCCACTCCACAAGCTCACAAATTCTGCTCCCTGGGACAATGGTTAGGTCAGCCTAGATAAAGCATGTCCATTACAGGCAATTGAGCCAAGAGAGGGAGGAGGGGGCCGAAAGGGGGCAGAGCACAGAGGAAGAGAGAAGTGGCTTGGACAAATATCAGAGGTGATAATGCGTCTACTTGTCTGGTATCCTTAGTGAATTTGGGGATCTTAATCTAAGGCTTGTATCGTCTTGAGAGCAACTTAATTGGCTGTTTTTGAGTGGTGGTGTTTAGTTAATTTGTATGAGTTGTTGGGAAAATGGTGTGAGATTTTAACCGATGTTGTATGCTCCGTGTGGATTTCATTTGGATATAGGGGCTTAGCTGGTTCTGTTATGAAATGAGACAATTATAGTCACATGTATTCAATATGAATGCAAAAATTTACATTCAAATCATGATTTACTTTGAGTTTATAAGGACTTTTTGCAATCAGAGGCCAGAGCAAAGTTATATAAATAGCATGGTAACAGTGCATCAGTGTTTCTTTTGATAAACTACAAGAAAAATCATGTCCGACAAGCTTAAGTTTCACTTCTGGTATGTATTTTCAGATAGACATGTAATTTATATCAGTGGTTTAGTCATGGGATGGTCATTTTTTAGTCATGGGATTTTCAGCTTTCTTATGGGATCTGAATCTTTTGGATCCGTTCAAAGAGCTGTTCAAAAGACTGACTCTTTTACCATTTTTTTTATATGACGGAAAATTATGAATAATCTAAATAAAACAATTCACTACAATAAGTTATATAACTATAAACTATAATGAGTTGTTTTTTTTAAAAAGAAAATAAACTTAGTATGATGCAAATGTATTTATTTATTTTTATTTTATTTTTATTTTTTTCTCCTTTGCTTCTGTTCTCATTCTTGAGTTGATTCAGAGTTAATCGGGATAAAAATGCATAAAAACTAAAAAGTAAAAGAAAAAAATGAGATCCAAAGTTCACATTGAGGAACCGTTCAAAAGAGCCGACTCGTTCATGAACATCACACACCGCCACCACTTTTGGTATATCCTGAATGTAGGCGTAATCTATTAACAAAGTACAACACTAAATCCTGTATTCATTTGCAACCTGGAATCTCAAAATGCCTCTGCCAAGCTCCGCAGCCGTATCATACCTTCTCTCCCCCATACTTTTCCAATTAGCCCTCCTCGCGGTGTCCCGTTCCCCTGTCTCTCCCCTCATTCCGGCTCTTCTCCTGCGGTTAGCCGGTTGTTATGTGGTGATGGAGGTTGATGGAGCGCGGTCATGAGCTGTTCTGTCGCGGTGCCGGGTGAATCCGTCTGTGACTGCGTGCTTGTGGTTTGTTCTGACAGCAGACATGGAGCTTAAGATACAAATATGCTGAGGTGAACCTGATCCTGGAAGGTGTCAGTGATGTTCATTGCTAACCCACAAGAAGAAATGCGTAGGTATGTCAGGTATTTGGGCATTAGCATAAGTGGTATGTGCTGTGTTGGGGAAAAAGATGGATAGATCAGCTGTTCCTTGTTTAGGTTTAGGTTTTCAGAAAGAAGATCTTTAAAGATTCATTTGAGTAATCCTTTATTATTAGTCTGTCTGCATCGGCAAAGCACAAAATGCTCTGTTGAACGATCTGATGTTACCCTTTACCTTTTTGTTTAGTAGAGTTTGCCAATCCCAGAGCTGAAATTATGCAAATGATTCTAGTGAAGATGTGTGGAATTTAAAAACACACTTCTGGTATTACCACATGATGGAACAGAATGTTTTCTGTTTGAGAAAAGAACTAAATATGCAGGATTTGTGTGTTAAACATGTGTGAATGAAACAGAACACAACTCGGGGCATGTTTTTGATGAGGAAAAGTCATTATAACAGATGAGAAAATTGCGTAATATGGGCCCTGTAAGGACTTGTTTTTTTCGATACTCACCATAAGTAAAATTAGACATCTTTATATACCACTTTACATCGAGGAACCACTCACCCACTCACAGTTTGCGCTGACACCTGGACCGAGGTGGGTTAAGTGTCTTGCCCGAGGACACAGCGACAGCATTCATCTGTGGGAGTTGGAATCGCACTGTCAACCTGTGGGTCATTGACCACTCTCCCAATGATGTCTATGTTCAAAGCGGGATCTATATATTTGTCCATGGATACACCCTGATGCAATTTTTTTTGAGAGACATACATAAAAAATGAAATATAGCTTATCAATACTTTATAAATCCATTATAGATATCATGTTTCAATCAATAAGTACTGCAATGCATGCTAGTTACAGCAATGGCCAAGGTTGCCTACAGAAATTCTAAAAACATTATTCATTCCAGCTTCGGTCCAATTTTCCTTATGCCAACTTTTATGTAATGATTTGGAGCAGAGTTGTCCCGTGAATCATCCCACCAATTTCTAAATTTTGTGCTCTTTGACATCCCATACTATTCCCATTACAAAATCAATGTCCGAATGAAGTTGCTCCTTGTCCTCTTATCGAATGGCCGGTGAGGTCAGTGAACTCGCCTTGGACACAGCTTTGACCTCATTCTCCATCTCTAACCCATACTATTGACAGATATATCAGCACATGTCAATACGTTTAACTGATACATTACAGTTCGGACGTTCCCATAATAAACAACGAGCTCCGTAGGCTCCACCACATTCAAATGCAAGTCCATACACTAAGCCAGTAACTAAGATGTATTTGCGCTGATTTGAATTGCGTATGTGAGTAGTGTGAGGAATCAATAGCTCTATAAGAGATGGCAGAAGATGTCGATGCTTCCGCGACAAGCTCTGAGTAATGAGAAAGGGGTCTAATGGCACGCAAAGAGGGGGGGCGCCGACCATTCCCCTCCTTATCACCTTCTCTGCTTGCTTTAATCTTTCCTTTCCTCAGTCCTTGTTAGTTTGTTTTTCTTCCTAGATCTCCTCTCCACGCTGACATCACTGATCTGTGTGTGGTAATGTTCTAAAGTTAGCCGGAGCGGGTCCTTAGCAGACTTCTGCCGATACGCACTGATTAGCTATAAATCTGGCAACCCGGGCTAGTTACCTCATGCTTTAGTGGGCACTCAAATGTATAGACTGAAGGGCAGAGTAGGGAACCCCATAGCAACACAGTTTAAATGCGCAGACGAGGGGTATTGTAGACTTGTTGACCTGTTTTATAGTTTATGTATGTGGGATTATATGTCCACATGAAACAAAAACTTGCACAAAGTTTGATTCGAAAGTGGTGATATTATTCATACCCAAAGATGTGATGATTGTCAGTTGAAAGGACCTTAAGCCGTAAGATTAGTATGGCAAATTTGTGGAGCTAATCCCACGATAAAATTCACCGTAAGTTTAAAAATTTCTTCCAAAAGCAGTGAATGTGTCATAGAGTTATACAGGTCCCTGCCAACCATGCGAAATTATGACGTTATCGAACTGTACAACGTGAAAGCAACCTTTTTGACATTGGAAACAACAAAAGGCCCAGTGCCATAACAATGCTGATTTCACGTCTTGACTCCCGACACTCAGTAGAATAAACTGCAAAATAAACACGGAAGATAACGTGTAGTCTAACGCCAATATTGTTTCGCCCAAATGCAATTCAACAACACGCATTAATAACTCATCAAAACCTATCTATCTGCTGTTTTATTTCTGACAGCGCAGATAGAACTGTCCTCTCTTATGAACACAATGATGACTGATAGAGCTCACTTTGAATCCATCCCGATCCCAGTTTAAACATTAAGCCAGCGCAGAAGCCAGGGCGGTGACCCGAGCTTTCTCAAGGATTTGCTCCTCAGTCTGTTTGAATGGGAACCACTTGATGAAATGCTCATAGACTTTGGCCTAATCCCTGTGGAATGCATGTGGGTGTGTGTGCTCAGCTCTCCTACAATCTTTGTCACCTGCTAGAGGCCTGTGGACATGTTTCTCTGTTTAACATGCTCTATTCCAAAGGTGTCTTGTCCCCAAATAGAATGTAATGATGATAAGAAATGGTTGTTCATCTCTTATAAGGCAGTGTCCACCAGTGATCTGACCAGAACTGAAGAAGCAGCTTGGATGAGCAGCAAAACGTCTTCACTCCTACGACGTTTTGTCCAGTTGACGGATTTTGTATTTTTCTTTTGCTATGGATCAAACCTGGACGACTGAGGGATTACACAGATATCTTGTGCATGCTATATGATATAACGAACGACAACGACAAACTAGTTTTCAAAAATAACTGACATTGAAAGTTTGACCAAAAATATGCAAAACAGCTAAAATCTTCCAGCCAAAGGTAGTCCTGACCAAACCGAGCTCAAGATCTGGAGATGGGCCCCTGAGCGCTGCACTTACTACGTTTACACAGAGAAATCCAAGTGAGCTTAGCAACCGAATTAAAATTGTCTTTGACCCAAACCTGTCAGACCACTCTTGGCCCAGACTACATGCAAGTCAAAGAACGAATAGGCGCAAACAGGGACTATGAGGCTACCAAGCATTAGCACTCAAACTTTCCATTTCAGTAGGTATCGGCTTCTCCAGATGTGTCATTGTGTCATTAAGAAAATCGGTTTACAATGGGCCAGTTATTTGATTTTCTTGGCGTGCATGGAAATATAGTGAGTGGCACCGACTGCTCCTGACAATTTGCCCTAGTGGCTTTGTATGATGGGTCAAATGCAGAGAACATGTTTCCTTATGGGGACAAGTGAACCTCAACCTTACAACATAGACTTTATGAAGAGGTGGAATAAGTGAGCGTGACATCACCCATAGCGTTTGGCTCATCAAGGCTAGCAGTTATAGACCGCAAGTATCATAGCAACCAAAGAGCCAATCTGAAGCGAGGCTGTTGAAGGGACAGGCACTAGGCAACGCTGTCAATCAAACCTGTTGCTAACGCTAACAGGAGCAACCTCAGGGAAAGAAGGCGCCCGATTTGTCTGTTATTAATGTTCATATCTTGATTTATGGACAAAATACCAAAATAAAAACACCAGGATCATGTAGAGTGGGTTAACGTGAACATTTTAAGACCAAAATGATGAGGAGGTCTTATAATCTGGACCTTTTGGCAATGTCCTCAATCCCCAATATCGATGTGAACGAACACGCCATACCTTATAGACAATATGGCTTTTGTCTCACGGAGTACCTTTATATGTAATGCCAAGAAACCTCAACAACTAACAAACTTAACTTTTAGTGATATTTAACATTATATTATGGCAACAGGGCGTCAAAATGATTCAAGAGTCTATTTACGCCTGCAACTTCGTGTATACTTGTATGCCACCACTTATTATGGTTGGATTTTGTGCACACCACTGATGATGTTTCCTCCTTGCCTAAATAGTCCATCAATACACCAATACCATCTGATGTATTAATCAATAATTATGCTAGGTTTTCATAACAGTATATAAGCTTTTTTTTTTTTTTTATTGACACCTATTTGGTTCATGCAGCCCTCATGAGGAAAAACTGTGAACATTTGCATCATCCATATTCAAATTACACCCCTTTTTGAACCATTTCCCATAGTTTTGATAACTCACATAATCTTGGAGGTTGAAAACTATGAAATCTTTGGCCGATTGTGTGCGCTTCTTGATTTTGGGGTCAGGTTGTGTTGACAGAAGGGAGTGGAGCCCTGAGCAGACAGGCTGACCTTGGCACCCTGACTGCAGTTGTGCTCCGGTGAGCCCAGAGAATACCCTCCAGCCTCTCCAACTAAATGTTCTCCACATGTCACTCAGGCAACTCAAAAATCCTCCCCCTGAACTCGTATCTAAACACACCAATTGCTCTTTGATTCTTGTAATTCTTGCATGTTTGTCTGTGTGTTTTGGATGGCTGCGCGCAAGTGATTTCAAAACCACCTTTTCCTAAAACTATTAAGTATTCCAATGCTTCAGTCTCGCAAACCTCAAGTGTTCCATATTTATATATCCGTTGTTTAAATTGGTTTGTAACAATTATGGAAACCTGAATAACACATTTCTAGAGTAGTTATTGCATACGCTTTGAGGTATTGTGTCAAATTGAATTTATGTTGAGCATGTGGATCATAAATAGCTCTATTAAAGGTGCACTATGTAACTTTTCTGGTAAGGCGTACACCGCATGCTTGCTCTTGGGTGTTCCACAGTATGGCATTAAACTATTCATTCTCCATTCATTTTAATTACATATGTTCCTATTGCTCAAAATACATGAAAAGCATTAATTCTTACTCTGGGTGATGTTTGTCCTCTCCAAAGATCTGACCTGTAACATGGCTTGGTTGCGTAACCATGGAAATAGTTAAGTTTAATGCTGTGGGACATTTTAGACAAAGCAATAACATCTCCATGCAGACAAACAAGGCAGCAAGCCCTCCACCAGAAAAGCATTTTATTGTCTGAAAATCAGGAAGTGTGTTTGCATGCTAGTTGTTTTTGGCAAAACTCCGCTCTGAGCCCTAAGAGTTGTAAAAAGTGCTTATAAACTCATTGCAGTGATTAATTAATTACGATGCAACAGTGGCTCAGTTGGTAGAGTCCACTTTGTCCACTGATCTGAAGGTTGGCGGTTCGAATCCTGCTCTTGACGTAAATATTGTTGGTTGAGCCGTCATATCTGCTGGCCCACAGGTTGGCGGTGCGATTCCAGCTCCCACATCAGTGTCTGTGTACACTGGTGAATGTTTGTATGAATGGGTGAGTAGTTCCTCGATGTAAAGAGCTTTAAGTACCTTGAAGGTGGAAAAGCGCTATATAAAAATGTGACCATTTACCATGCTTGGAATGCATAAGGTAATAACGTTGAACCACTGCAAACCGTTTAAAATTAACTAGTTCAGGTTTTTCACGTTTTTTAAGACAAGTGAGAAATCAGGTACGACGCGTTTAACTCCATCCACCATTTTAAAAGCAGTTGGGACACATGTTGCATGAATAACATTTCAGTGACATGGTAGCTTTAGCTGTTGTCAGATGGCTAGCGTGGTTGTAACAGATTGCGCTCTTGCGGTGAAGTGACAGTGGTTGAGGAGCGGTGCACGAGACTTGTGGTTGGGGAACATGTCTGGACTGTGAGAGCATAGCATGCACACTCCGGCCCTGTAACTGCGCTGTCTGCATGTCTGTTTCTTTTTCAAATTGCATTAATATTAACACATGATAATGAGGGTCCAGGCTACCCTCGCTCGTCCGCTCACACTCACCTCCCGCTCCCTCTCTCTCCCTCTGGATGGCTCGGGCTGGCCCTCTTCCTGTGACAATCTAAACCAGATGCCCCGGGTCACCGAGTTAAGGAGGAGAGGTGATGGTGGTAGTTAAGTGTGTGAGTCTGTAAGTTAATGTCTGTACATCTCTGCTATTCATTATGGTTATTGGGTTGCTATATTTTCTTGAGTATAGATTTGAAATGTGTGAAACTGTTAAGATGGTAGTTTTTCTGTCTCCTTAAATCATACTTAATTACCGGTAAGCATGAAAAATAAGATATAGTGTGTATATCAAAGGTGCGCTATGTAGCTTTTCTGGTGGGTGGTACGTCACTTGGTTTTCTCTAGAAGTTATTGCTTTAGCTGGAATGTCCCACTGTATGGCAATAAACATATCTGCCTTGTATTTATTCAATTATAGGTGTTTGTGTAGCTAAAATATACCTTGACCACACATTGAACATACTCCACCAGAAAAGTTACATATTGTACCTTTAACATTCATAGAATAATACCATATTGTAATCATTTGTATCTAGCAACATGACTTTAAAAGGTGGGGGAAAAATAAATATTACACTCTAGGAAGTCAATTATAAATCGTTAGTGTTTGTATTCTTTTTGTATATATATATTTTTTTTTTTCCATCAAGATCATTATTATTATTATTTTTTTTTATTATAAATTTTATATTTTATAAATAAATAAATAAATTATTTTTTTTATTTTTATTTTTTTTTTTTTTTCATCAACTTTAAACAGTTTGCAGAGGGCCAAGCAATATTATAACCAACCACTATAACCAACCAGTTCACCATTTTTATTTTTTATTTTTGTAATATAGCACACTTAAAGTACAATCTAAGCTGCCCAAAGTGCTTCACATAAACAACATTAAACAAAAACAGATATACATAAACAACAACACATAAGCAATAAAACAATAAAACATCAAGATATCCTGCTGAGCTAGAACCAAACACCAGGGAGAAGACGTGCTTTTTTTAGACTGGTCTTAAACTAGAAGAAATATGCCAGAGATAAGCATATGACATCATAGGGTGACCAATTTTTTTTATTGATGCCACATGAAATATTTTTTGGGGTGCACTGGCTTTTGGGGTTGTAATGTGTTCGCCCCTTTTGCTATTCCAGTCTCTCTTTGTGCATTTCGATAATGGTTACGAATGCTACAAACTAAAAATCACGTTGATTTTGATTTACTGTGTCTGTCTTATACTTCTACAATATGTACCTCTTTTGCTACAATAATGCAAATTGTGTAATACCTACATATAGAAAAAGTATACCATATCTTTTCAAATGTGACTTTTCTACAGATAGCCTTTGGGCGGTCAAAAACCCCAAAAAAGCCAAGGGGAACAGAAAGGGTAAAGTCCACGCCAAACCAGGAGTCAATTGTCAGGGGTTGAGGTCTGATCTTGGGGGCTCTGCGGTCGTGCGGTGTCGGTGGTGGGGCGGGGGTGCAGTGCCGGAGGGGCAGAGGGGGTGGAGGGGAGCACGGGTCATTAATTTGCTGTCCTTTGTTTTGTCAGTTTGTTTTTAGGGCCGAAAGTAAAAGCAGTCGGCCTGAAAATTGTCTGCTTGCTCTGCGCTGTGTTCTACCCTTAGGGCTTAGCCAACCACCCATGGGAGAAAAGAGGAGGGGTGAGGTGGGGTGGCTGTAGCGGTGGCTGACTAGAACAGAACCAGGGTGGGGGTATTGTGGGACATTTGAAGGGAAGGGGGGGCGCGGAGGTTGACCCCACTTCCCTCTCGCAGCGACCACTGCTTCGGCCTAAGATTGATCACAGATAGCTAGTCGTCCTGTCTCACTCCGCTGGCTTTTGTGTCTTGATGGCCTCACTCGTGGTTTCCCTTTGGTCAGTGCGTGGACAGCCGATGGGACAAAGATAAGCCGCTCTAGCCCGACCACACTGACAATTAATAGGAGGAAATGAGTCCAAGCTGTCTGGGGTTAATCAATGCGCGGTCATGGATGCTCCACCGCCACGTTGTCGGAGGTCTAGATTAAGAGAGATTAAAGGGCCCATATTACGCTATTTTCCAGTCTGTGTTATAATGTTTCCTCATCAAAAACATATCTTGAATTGTGTTTTGCTTCATTCACACACGCCACTGTGTTTTTAAACTCCGGACACCTTCACTAGAATCATTTGGATGATTTCAACCATGGAATTGCCAGAAGGTAAAACGTCGGTGTTAACTTGAAAATGACCACGATATGACATCACAAAGTGGAGCATAGCATTTTGAGCTTTGGAGAAGTAGACAGACTAGTAAACCTGGATTACCCAGGATGTGTGAATGAAATTAAACAAAACACAACTCCAGGTATGTTTTCTGAAGAGCTAACGACATTATAACATGGCTTAAAGTTTACAAGAATCCATTTTGTGTAATGTAGAAAGAGAAATTTGAGTGGTATGGAGTAGTAAGTAGGAGAATTTTAATGTGGCGATTGGAAATTAGCACCATTAGCAGATAGCAAAAGTTGTCTTGAACACCTTGAATATGCTTAAACTAAACATTCATTTTTGTATATCATGTAAAAACTGCTATATAGATATTTGATTTGAAAAGTGTTGCTGTGAAGTACATGGATTAGCCAACGCAAACAGAAATGTGTTATATACTATAATCCACCAGTTGCTGCGTGTGCACGTGTTCCATTCAAACACATTGTAATCGATTTTGCAAGACTATCCACTTTCCCCTCTAGACTTTCAACACTCAACATGACTGATGGATGAAATTTGCATAAAAACTCAAGTAGGCTCTTGACTTTATAGTTTTCATTTCCACTGTACAACTGTCAGATTTTAGGGAATGTTCTAAACTCTCCTAAACATACTCAACATAACATACACATCCTTTGTTACACGATCATGCAGTTACAGTTGTTGCATAGCCCAAAATGAACAAACAAGCTCCAAATGATTTTAAGTTACTCCTATTTTAAAAACGCACTATGTAACTTTTCAAATATGAAAAAATTTGCGTGATAATTTGCTTGTCTCCATGGAGATGCTATTGCTTGTCTGGGATGTTTCTCAGTGGCAATAAACTGTCTGTCTTGTTTTGTGTTATTTCTGTGAGTGGGCTTGCCTCTCCACATCTGGTGTTGTCACCATGATGATACATACGTTCAGTCCATAACGCAGTTTAAGACTAGAGTGAAAACCCAGCCCTTCTTCCTGGTATTTAATACTAGCTAGACAGGATATCTTGGTGTTTTATTCTACTTTCCCTATGCATCGTTTTAACTTTATGTGAAGTTGACTTTTATGTGAGCTGAAGTTGAAGTTTTTCAATGTGCTATATAAATAAAATTGAATTTAATGAGCTGAGTTCATTCAATGCCATACTGTGGAACATTCCAGGTATAGTAATAACATCACCATGGAGACGAACATGGCTGACCTTCCACCACAAAAGCTACATATTTCACCTTTTAGTAATATCTTAGCCACTTGTCGCTGCCTGTGAACCCCCATAAAACCAACAAACAATAAAATTTATGAAAACAAATATAAAAAGAAATACCAACAGTACTAAAACCCACATGTGCTAAAGCGCGTGTGGTGCCGGAGGTGTGTGCGTGGCCCGACGCTGACAGCACACTGAACCAATAAAAGTGAAAATCTGCACTTTGCTTCTCCGGTTTCAACCCCCTGATGGTTCTCCACCGTCTGCTGGAATTCCCACCTCTGCACCCTAGGGCCCACCTAAAGTACCCCAGCTCCACCTCACCCCATCCTGCAATGATAAGGTCTTTATAGGGAGGCCAAAACAATGAAGGTCTTATATTGGGCGCGCATTGGGTGTTGGGTGATCAGGGTGGAGGAAGAGGGAGGGAGGGTGAAGAAAAAGCTCAGGCAAATGCGAGACCCAGATGTCATCTTTTGAAACCGCGACTGAGAGCAGACTGACAGAGCTATGAGGTGGTTGTGGGTAAGACATAGACGTAGTTGAATATGTTACAGTTAGAAATGCCCAAGGGGTCTGGCTTATGGGCCTTGTTTAATGCAGCCTCATGATCATAGACCCAGGGTTACTGTAAGTCACCTCTATGTACAAAAATAGATTCAAGTTTTCAATCCATACAGTGCTTATAAGTCAGGGGATCAGAAAGAAGTTAGAACATGTAATGGAGGTTTGTGATGATAGGGGTGACGAGGGCAAGGATAATAGGTAGTGTTTAAGAATTGTTTGATGATATGTGATGTGAAAGGATTGCTGACTTTAAAAAATCTATAGTGGAATTAGTTTTGGTTCATTATTAATTAAACACTGAAGTAAAGTCCACTAACCATAGACTGTATAAAGAAGTGGTCTAGCTGAGTATCATAGCAACCAAAGAGTCAATCAGGAGGGAAGCTGTTGAAGGTAACGCCCCTTCCCACTCGCTTCGCTAGTTTGGCAGAGTGCAGGCGCTTAGCAACGCTGTCAATCAAACCTGTTGCTAACGCTTGAGAGAGTGACTCTCTCTCTGACCTGATTTGTCTGTTAATGTCTGTTAATGTTCATAGCTTGAGTTACGGAGACAATAGCAAAATAAAAATACCAGGATCGTGTAGAGCGGGTTCATACGAACATTTTAAGACCAAAATGACGAGCCTGACCCCAGCAGCTACAAAGAGAGGGGCGACAGTTTTCTAATGTAAAGTGAATTGGAGCCAGAGTCGATGGAGCCGAAAGCACGCCCATGATCACTTCCTATTTGGAACATGGCGGCTAGCAGGTTAGCTATGTCCATTTATATAATCAGTCTATGCCTCTAACCTTACAAATACACAATAAGGATGCAAAAGATATAAAAAAAAAACGAATACCTGATGTGCTAAAAGTTTCCCTCTATAATTATTCCCAAAATGTCAGATATTTCTGAATTTACTTATTGTAGTATTTATTCATTTCTTAATTTAATTTAATTTTTTTCCCTGTTCTTTTTTTTTCCCCTTGATTTTTTTTTTTAATTTTATTATTATATTTATTTTTTTTTTTTTTACATTATTTTACTCTCTAACCTTCAACACATGATCTCTTACAAAGTCAAGATTTACTGATGTGTTCTACGTGTTCAGCAGGGAAAATACATGAGGTCGCCATGGTAATTTCCTGGTTCTTGATCATTTGTGATTTTTAGCTTTTAATATTTTGTATGAAGATAGTTTTGAATGCTTAAAGAATGACTGGCTCCTGCAGACAAGCTATGAGATGGAGATCTAAAACTATTCCAGAAAACAACACCCGATATTTTGCCCCCACCCCCTTAGATACAGTACGTGCAGTGGCTGGAGGGCGGGTATAAGGAGGGGGGCATATTTCACTCCGGACCCCCTACCGACTCCTGTGTACCCACATTGTTACATGCGTACAGATCTTAGCAGCCTGTAAAAATACTGTCAGCTGCTTACAAAGGAGTCCTCTCATGCTTTGTTACTTTATTCTCACCCTCTCCCTCCTCTTCCTCCCCCTCCTCTTCGTCTTTTAAGCCTGTATGTAATAGCGTTGTAATTTCTCTGTCTGTCCATTGCAGCGGGAGGCCCCCGTTGAGCCAGATGAGCGCACAAGCTGCCTAAAGTTTCACAACATGTAATTAGCGAGGTCAGCGCTAGCTAGCCTTGCGGTCAGCCATTGCGCCTATCTTACTTTAACTTTTGTCACAGCTGGCTTGCAAATAATCTAATTTTAAAATGCATTTCACTAAAGCATAGTTATATAAAATTTAGATAGCTTTTTACTTTTTTTCTTCTTTTTTTTTTGAGCTGCAGATATGTTATGCATAAAGGTAATTCCATAACTGTTAGCTAGCAAGCATATTGTTAAGAAGGGCTTAAATTGCACAGTAGCTACATTAGCTAGGTTAAACTATTACGAACTCTTGTGAGCTTTAAGCCATGTTATAATGTTATTACCTCCTCAAAAACATACCTGGAGTTGTATTTTGTTTCAATCACACATGTTTGAGTTAGCCTTTATCTGTCTGTCTGTCTACATCTTCAAAGCTCAAAATGCTCTGTTCCACCTTGTGATGTCATGAAGTGGTAGTTTTCAAGTTAGCATCTACCTTTTAGCTTTAGTAGAGTTTGTCAATTCCAAGACTTAAATGATTTTAGTGAAGGTGTATGGAGCACTTCCTGTATTACCACATGACATCACAAGGTGGAACAGAGTGTTTTCTGTTTGAGGGAAGAATTCAGCCTAAATGTGCAGGGTTTGTATGTTAAATATGTGAGAATGAAACAAAACACAAATCCAGGTAGGTTTTTGCTGAGGAAACAACATTATAACATAGATCAGAAAAAAATCCTAAGATGGGACCTTTGAACTGAAGAAAAATGTCTTGTCGTAGCATTTTGGATGGAATTTTCAGTGTTGATGAGATAGGTAGAGTTATTCTGTTTCAGAACTCAGCACTACTTCCTGTATTTTTCCCCTCAACTTTTTTTTTTCCTCTCAACTTTTTTCTACTTAACTGATGTAAAACTATGATAAATATTCATTGGAGGGACTGTCCTATCAAAAAAGTAATAATCGCCAAAACAGAGGCCAGATGACCACTGAAACTGTCTCTACACTGAACTGGATGCAAAACAGTTTTCTCCAGCTAAACTCAGACAAGACTGAAGTCATAGTCTTTGGCCCATAGAAACATAAAGAAAGTGTCTACAGTCACCTCCAGTCTCTCTCTCTAAAACCTTCAAATCAGGCTAGAAATCTAGGGGTAATAATGGACTCAGACTTGAACTTTAAGCGCCACATCGAATCGATAACTTTTTACCATCTGAAAAACAATGAAAAAATCAATAGTATACTGTCTAAACCAGACTTGCATTTGTTTTGTGGTTAGATGGTCTGCTCACTGGCCTCTCCAAACAAGTCTTTAGACAGCTGCAGTACATCCAGAACGCTGCTGCTCGGGTCCTGATTAGAACTAGAAAGTACGAACACATAACTTCTGCGCTTAGGTCTCTGCACTGGCTCCTGTGGCTCAGAAAATAGTCTCTCCATGGCCTAGCACTAAAGTACATCTCCCACATGTTAGTGAGACCATCTCGCACTCCGAGGACTTCAGGGACCGGCCTCCTGCTGAGTCAGGACTAAACATGGGGAATCAGTGCTTAAGTTTTATGCAGCTAAAACCTGGAACACAATTGTGCCATACAAATAAACTTTCCTTGCCTTGAACCACTCCTGGACGACTGAAGGAAGAAAGTTTTGAATCTAATCACCATCCTTTTTTTACTTATATAAATTGCTAATTGAAATGCCGGAGGGTTGCCTGCATGCATGTCCCAAAAGTCAATAAAAAGTTCCTCAGAATAGAAGTTTATAGGGGTTGTCTATGTGCGTAATTAAACCCTTTCAGGCGTTCAGAGAAAGGGGGGAAAAAAATGGTGAAAATAGATGGTTATGCAAGCCGTGCCTGCTGAGAGAAAAGACCAGAGGAGGCAGATAAAGAGCGGACGCTTAGGACAGTGGAGCTCACAAATCAGGGGCCGACCAACACCTCTGGGATGGCTTCACGGTGGATGACAAGAGCAATAGTGCCTCCCCAAGAAAAAACAAGAAGGAAGAAGAAGACTCTCACTCAAAGCTGGACGACTTGAGAATTCGGGCTGTGCATTTTTTGCAAAAAACGCAAAATGGCTAATGCAGCAGTTGATATCACTACAATACATGTTTCTCCACCACTAAAATGTACTGAGTTTTGAAGGTAAAATGGACAAAATCAGTAATTTTATGATGCTGTTACATAGATCCATCAGGTTATCAAAACAAGATCACTGAATTTTGAGTAGACAAAACATAAAACGGCTAAAAAGATATGCCAAATTTGCATGTTCTTATTTAGGATTGGTTTCTTTACATGAGCAACTAACATGGTATCTTCCAGTTTAATGGTTGCACATTTGGGAGTGATAGAGCACATGAGGATACAGTTGGTCTAAGGGCAGCACAGGGAGGTCCTGACCATCAGTGCTCTGTTTGCATAGACTCATGAGCCTGTAGATCATTCCACTCAACTTTACGGCTCTTCACGGGTCTCCTCTTGTTGTCTCTGCTACTGTTGATACGACTGGTATTTTGGTTATGAGAAAATAGGGCTTCGGGGGGAAAAATGTATAATAAAATGTATTAGGACTTTTTTTTTTTTTTTTTTTAATGGCTAGGAACATTGACAAATATAAACAGATGAACTACAAGAATTGCATGTATTTCAGAACTTGTTTGTGGTGGTCTAAACTTGAAATCGTTATCCATAATAAGGATATGTTTGTGGAGGACGTTGTAGCTTTTGCGGTTTGCTAATTGCCCCAAAGCAAATTATAATCTCCATTCAATCCCAATTAAAGAAACATGTTTTCACAGTAGTTAATAATAGACTGCACCACTCAGAGGTGGAGACTTGCAAGTTGTGACTTAGACTTGAGTCAGGCTTGAGTCATTATGAGCTTAGTTAACAACAGTCTATAGAGCTGATAGTTGGAACTTTTTAAGTAGGATAATTTACAAAATTAATAAGAATTTTTAAGCTTTCAAATTGTTATAGAGCTTTTTCTGACTTACCCAAAGACTTGTAGACTTAATGACACTTGGTCTACCACTAATCTGGAACAATTTTGAGACCTATAGTGTGAAGTTGGGATGTTAAAACCTTGTGCAATTACAGGGTGGCCCAAAAGTCACTGACACTTTAAAATCTTCAATAGCTCCTTTAATTTTTAAGTTATATTGACCAAATTTTAGCAGTAGGTAAACTGAACTCTCCGAGATTTTTGGCAATATATAGGGTTATAATTGTTCACTTATATTTGAACTTAAACTAGGGGAAGTAAATATGACCGCATTTGTAAAAATAATGTTTTTTTAAGTGTCCGCCATTTTCGGTTTTGCACTGAATAGCCCGATCCAACACACTTTGCAGAACATTTGAAAGCATTTCTGGGCTTATGGCTCTTATTTGATCCTCGATATTACGTTTTAAGTCATTTATTGTCTGAGGTTTATTCACAAACACTTTTTCTTTAAGATAGCCCCACAGGAAGAAATCGGGACTAGTCAGGTCTCGGGAGATCACATACTGCCCCCTGTCTTTGAAAACAACATATTATTCCTTTAATGGCATTTACACTTGGGGCATCTCTGGTATTAAAATGTCAACGGTAACACTGCTGGGTCTCTGAATTTGACCCATGTAACTCAAAGTACCACTGTACAATGAGGGTTCATTCCTCTGTGCTATATTCACTCATATTAATATCGGAAAGGTAGTTATAAATGCTCTGAAAAAATAAAATAAAAATATTTAGAAACAAAAGAGTTATGAGTTAAGAGTTTTTTTTTCAACTGTCAGTGACTGTATAATTTCTGGCACACATCCAGTTTGAATTCTGTAAACCGTTTCCTTTGCCAATCAGTGTTTTAACATGGCATATCACTTCTAATCCAACACTCTCTTGAAATTGGCACAAAGTACACTTGAACCCTTATGTCTGTATCTCTAACCTACTACCAGCCTACTGAAGCTATCTATTCCCATTGTCCCTGTTGAACATCTGCTCAGAAGGTGGCCATGGCTTCCCTCTCCTTCTTGATGATAAATGACAGCGGACAGGAGCAGATAACCCTCCAGGAGCCAACATTCTGTAACTCCCCGCTGACCTGACACACAGTGCAGCCTCTGTCCTGTTTGTTTTCTCTCTCCTCCTCTCCTCTCTCTTTCTACCATCGCCCCAACATAAACCCTCCTTCAACCCCTACCCCTCCACCTACCTTCCCTATCCCATCCTCTCCCTTCTCCGGTCAGCGATAGACGGAATAGCAGGGCCCAGAGCGACTTGGGGCAGCTCACCGTTCTTGGCGCCAGTTAGTCGCACAACCGCCCCATCACCGTCGCTCCCCCCCTCTGCCCGCCTACCGTCCCTCTTTGGAGATTTAGGAGGGTGTGATTCTGCCGAGCGGCTGCCAGTGTCTCTAGCCTTAGAAGAGTGGTTGATGTGTTATCAGGTAGCGGCCGCATGGGCAGTGCCAGAAGTCAAGTCGGTGCAGTTCCACATTGGGTTCTTTGTTCAAAAGGATGGACGTGGAGAGGTCGGGGTGGTTGGGACTAAATTGGTGGTTTTGCAGTGGAAGAGATGAGACAGTGGAGGCTATACACGGCAGATGCATTAGCAGAGGGATGTGGCGACCAATTATGAACAAGTTAAAGGAAACGTGTAAGTAGATAGGCTGGGGGAAATGGTGGGTGAATGTACTAATTGGGATGGGGTCAGTAGGAGTGCACGGTCTATGGACTTATTGTGCTTTGAAGGATAATTATGGGCAAGATCTTCTGAACTAGACAAGCCAAGTGAGGACACGAGAACATTTAAAAACATTAACGTTTTTTTGAAGATGGTCCTAAAAATATGGAAAATCAGAGTGTAAAATCTCAAAGTTCAAATGGAGAGGCTTTTCCCCTGTTGCATTCAGTTCATTTCAGTTCGAACTATGTCAGTATTAAAGGTCCTTGGGTTCTTGTGAGATTTAAGCTGTGTTATAACGCTGTTACCTCCTCAAAAACATGCTCTGTTCCACCTTGTGATGTCATGAAGCCGTAGTTTTCAAGTTAAGAGCTACCTTTTCACCTTTAGTTCAGTAGAAATTGGCAATTCTAGGGTTGAAATCATCCTAATCATTTTAGTGAAGGTGAATGGAGTTTAAAAATACAGCGGAGCACTTCCTGTATTACCACATGACATCACAAGGTGGAACAGAGAGTTTTGTGTTTGAAAGATGAATGCTTTGTGTGTTAAACATGTGTGAATGAAACAAAAAGCAACTTCAGGTATGTTTGTGATGAGGAAACAACATTATAACAGATCAGAAAACAGCCTAATATGGGACGTTTAAGGAGATCCTACTGACATTGACTGATTGATATTGTTTATTTATTTCACGCAGCTTAAAATTAAACTTTTTTGCACTTCATTTACAATAATTAATTCGATTTATATCTTGCGGTAGCCACAGTTGCCCTGGGATACACTGACAGAAGCATTCAAACCTCCGATCACGTGTTTGCGGGCGGGTGCTCTCAGTCCCGAGCCATTTAGGTCAGTTGAAGTCATTCGTCAAGTCCCCAAGGCCACCATAATCCAACGAAAAACATCAACAAGAACATAGCTTTTTCTAGCATCATGTAAACATCGTCCCAGCTGGCCTCGGAGCGGCGTCGAACACGAGGGAGCAGAGAATAGTGAGGGGAGGCGTAGCGCTTTTTACAGCCGGGGCCGCACCAGCAGGCTCTGTTTAATATGAAGTCAAGAACAGATCCAACTGCGTCATTAACTCTCAATTACCGCCATCAGGCTAGCAGGCCCGGGCTATGGCTAATCTCTGGGTTAGTGCGTGTCTATGTGAGCGGAGTGTGAGGGGAGTGCGCGGGGACACAAGTGCGGTGTGATTGGAAACATATTGCTGAGTTGAGTGTTAGATTAAAAATAGATCTATAAACAGGGTGGTGAATTTGGCCCATTAGAAAACTGGTTCAATAAATATAATTGTTATGTGTGATCCAGTCAATGGTGGAAAGTGGTAAAGTACTGTACTTAAGTATACATTTTAGGTATCTGTGCTTTACTTAAGTACATTTTAAAGTGGATAATTTTTACTTAACTACATTTGAAGTATCTGTACCTTCTGTTCTAATATATATGTTTTGAACAGGACTCAAAAGTAAAAATATTTTTTTATGATTGTTTGAGATCTACTGGGATTTATTTTTAACATGTTCATAATTTGAGCAAAAAAAAAAAAAAAAAAAGATTGATTCAGGGTTTCTGTTTCAAAATTTTGCACACAGCTCTGTAAAAATCGATAAATTTGAAGCCTTATTAGACCTCAAAATCTGCGTGAAATACTCACAGTGTACTCTTTAAGTACATTTTTAAACGGGTACTTTAATACTTTTACTTAATTAGATTTTTTCAGATCTTCAAATTCTGGGTAAAGGCTTTTTTTTTTTTTTTCTTTCCCTTAGTGCTGACACAACTAGAAAACTAAATATGTGTTTGTTTAAAAAATATTGATAGTGACACAACTTCTTAGGGCCAGATGTCAGTTCCACATGTGAGTGAAAAAAAATTTGTGTTACTGGTCCAAATAACACACCTTGCAATACATTTTACTTTGACGAAATTATAATTAGGATGATTAGGATTAATGCATTTGTTTAGTTCTGAGTTTTTTGTTTGTTTGTTTGTTTCATTATTCACTTTGATTATGTGATTATGATTATGATTATTATTTTTAGGCCTATTCTACTTGTTGTGTGTGTGAATTTGTGTATTACGTGTTTGTGCATGTGTGTGTGTATGGATGTGTGTGTGTGTGTGTGTGCGTGTGTGTGTGCATGTGCCTGCTGCATGTCTATGTGTGTGTGTGCGTGTGCGTGCGTGCATGTCTGGGTGTGTGTGTGTGCATCTGTGTGTGTGCATGTGCGTGTGTATGCTTGCATGTCTATGTGTGTGTGTCTGTGCATGTATGTATGTGTGTGTGTGTGCGTGTGTATGCTTGCATGTCTATGTGTGCGTGTGTGCGTGTGTATGCTTGCATGTCTATGTGTGTGTGTGTGCGTGTGTATGCTTGCATGTCTATGTGTGTGTGTGTGTAGGTGTGTGCGTGCGTGCATCTGTGTGTGCGCATGTCTGTGTATGGATGTATATGTGTGTGTGTATGTGTGTGCGTGTGTTTCTTTTTTGGCCTATTCTATTTGTTGTGTATGCGTGCACGTGTGTCTGTGTGTATGTGTGTGTGTGTGTGTGTGTGTATTAAGAGCTGACAGACAAGTTTATGTTCAATCTCTAAAACATATCTCCAAATACAGAATTTCACACCATAAGAGTTTAGTTCTGCCTATGGCCTGTACCAAGTTCACCATATATACTTTTGTGTGAAGTTTCCACAGGCGTAAACAGCGATGGAACAGTGAGGAAGTGCTGAGTGTATGCAGAGACAATTGTACGATCTATAAATCTGAGGCAAGCCCCAAATAAAGTGGAAATGGATTCCCCACACGCTATAAAGGTCCCCACACGATGAAGGGAGCAGCTGCAGCCTGTTAGGAGCGTTTTGCTTAATTAAATCTTTCTATTAAAACAACAAGTCCGTGTGTTTCCCTAAAAGGCTGTCGGCTTTGAGAACTTTTAGCACTTGCACTCAACTTCCCATCCCTCACCTTTCCTCTCTCTCTAAGCCTCTCAATCTCCCTTTATTTCTTTCTTTCTCTTTGTATCTCTCTGTATTTCTTTTTCTCCGTCTCTGTCTGTATCTCTCTTTCTTTCTCCCTTTCTTTCTCTCTGTATTTCTCTATGTTTCTCCCTTTCTTTCTTTATTTCTTTCTCTTTCTCCCTGTATCTCTCCATATCTCTCTCTTTCTCCCTTTCTTCCTCCATTTCTTTCTGTATCTCTCTTTGTCCCTGTCTTTCATGCTCTCTTTCTGTATCTTTCTTTCTTTCTCTCTGTATCTCTCTTTCTGCCTTTCTTTCTCAATTTCTTTCTCTCTGTATCTCTCTCGATCTTTCTCCCTCTCTCTATATCTTTCTTCCTCCTTTTTTCTACATTTCTTTCCCTTTGTATCTCTCTGTATCTTTCTTTCTCTCTTTCTTTCTTTTGCTCTCTCTTTCTCCCTTTCTTTCTCCATTTCTTTCTCCATCTCTCTACATCTTTCTCTCTCTCTAAACTATTATTAACAGTCACAAAAGTGTCTATAGTTCAGATGAGGTCTTCCTCCATATCTGTAACACCACAGTTTGATGAATCGTGCATGAAATGGCTCTCGTCCAGCTCAAACACACAGAGTGCCCGGCCCCTCTGAAGTCAGACTGACCAAAGACCACGTGAACCTGTGACGGAGGAAGAAGCTCAGAGTGTTCATCTCAGTGAAAGAGTGACAAAAGTGAGAGAGGAACATGGGATTCTGAAGCAACATCTACTTCAAAAATACAAAATCTTCGCAAATTTCGCCAACTGCGGGTTATTTTTAGAATGTAACCCCCCCCCACCCCCGATATACGTGGGAGTTATGTATTAACCACTGTATTAACACTTACCAATTTTGTATTTCTTTGTATAATACAGTTTTTTATTGCTGTATAGAAACACTAAAAAGCACGCATTCATAGGGTGAGCAGGGTAGTCTCTCCACAGATCTGCCTGTAACTTGGCCTGGTTTCATTACCTGCTTGTTTCCATGGAGATTGAAGAGTTTAATGCCATACAGTAGAAGCAAATAAAGCAATAACTCCACCAGACTGTTGACCGCCCACCAGAAAAGCTACACAGTGCAGCTTTAAGCTAAGTTATTTTCTGATCTATATTATAAAGTTGTTTCCTCACCACAAATATACCTGGAGTTGTGTTTCGTTTCAGCCACAGATGCATATTGAGGCTTAGTTCTTTTCTCAAACAGAAAACACTCCTTTTCACCTTGTGATGTCATCAAGTGGCAATACAGGGAGCGCTCCAATGTGTTTTTAAACTCCATACACTTTCACTGGAATAATTTGGATCATTTCAGCCCTGGAATTGCTGATGTCTACTGAACTAAAGGTAAAAACTAAAACTACCACTGCATGACATCACAAGGTGGAACAGAGCATCTTGAGTTCTGGAGGTGTTAATGGACTAATGAACCAGTTACTTAAACACGTGTGAATGAAACAAAACACAACTCTGGGTATGTTTTTGAGGAGGTAATGGCATGGCTTCAAATTCACAATTCATAGGACCTTTTAAGACTTTTCTCCAGAATGTAGTTTGCACCAAAGACTGAGCATGCATACAACTGTTTCACTTTTGTCTATCCTATTTCTCCTTTTGTTATCACTTCTGCCCTAACAACGCCGCCTTTAGCCTATAGCCTCCGCAGCTTTGTGCAAGTTTATATGAATGACATCAGTCTTTATTGGTCTAGTAATGTTATACTGTTTTAGTTATGAGCACTGACTTTAAAAGAGCACGACTGCAGCTCTTTGTGGCACAGATAAACAACATAAACTTAACCAAAGTCCATATTTGTGGATATCATGTCCGGGTATATTTTTGGACTCGTACAAGCATGTAACGCACACCATCTAATTGAGTGGGTTAAGTCGTACGCACTACAAGGTCCTTCCTGCTCTGTCTGCTCTCTTCGATGCCACAATCACAGTGTTGTTTTATGGGTTTTCTTTGAGCTTATTCACGTTGCACTGGCTCTCCCTCAGTGGGCAGCCCTGAGTTCTTTTTGGCACCCAGAAAGAGAGGCTGGACCTGGGACACATTCTGCTCTTCCTTGGCCTGCCAGCGAGGTTTACAACGTGGGCACTTTTTGGTTTGGCATTGAGAGGCTTGGCTTGGCACCGCAAAGGCTGGCAAGTCTATCAATATTGAATTTTAGATCTACGTTTAATGCTGACGGCCTGAAATCAGTTACCTGTGGCATTTACCAACCCCACCTGTCACCAACAACAGTATACTTTTCTCTGGTAATTTTAACCTCAAACAAATTTGCCACTTCAAAATCAACTAGAGAACTGGATCTTTTTAAAGAGAAATATTGCCTTACTTTCAAGTGATCCAAGCCAGTTAGTTGGTTTTGATCAAAAGGTCTATTACGTACATGGTAAAAGAACATTTCAAAACAGTCAAATGGGCAAAAGGCTGTTTGGATGGAGACGTTTCACTGCTCATCCAAGCCGCTTCTCCAGTTCTGGTCAGATTGCTGGTGGACACTGCCTTATATATCTATCTGAAGGGACGAGCCACCTACATTGAAACTAACGTGTTTATTGTTTACAGTTTCTGTTTGTTAGCTAGGTTTAATTAACTAAGTATGAAACTGTCCCTGAGTCCATCTTAGCCCTGGAGAACCTACAAGGTCAAATTTGGCTGTAGTTAATTGCTGCTACTCAAAATGAACAAACAAAAAAGAAAAATGTCAAATTTCAATTCAAAAAATTTTTAAAAGCCCAGAGCGCCACTTCCCCCTGCATAGAGATACTTAGTGGAAGAATATTGAACTAAAATGAGCCAGAGTGGTAGTGACAAGATGGCTGACTTGTTGAGCTGGAAAACTACCCAAACAAAATCATCTTCACAGCAAACCAGCGGTTGACAAAATCGTGTTTTTGTGTTAATCTTTTTAGTTGCAGAATGTCTAGAAGTGCGTTTTATATTCTTTTTGGATAATTTAGAGAGCCCAATGGGCAAATTTGGCCCTGATCCTATATTAGTTTAATGCAATGGTCATAATTTTCCAAAGAAAAGGGTTCTTGTGTTCTCCAGAGATAGTATAATCATTCAGGCCCCTAATGGCTGCTCTCTCACTTATTATCATACTGGCTATCCCTACTGTTTTCCTTGTTCAGATATAAGTCTAAGGATGGAGTTATAAATAGGAGATAGATGATGTCTAAGGTCCACATTCCGGTTCAAAGAAGGATTGTCTTTCCTGAAAAAAATTGCTTCTTTAACTCCCCTCTCAAACCACTTCTTTTCTTTGGCTAAGAGTTTTTACTATGGATCATACTGGATGACTGAGAGATTGCACAGACATTTATTATATGGGTATAGTAATAAATGTATCTTTGAGATGCTAATTTAGAATTGCATTACATAGCTATAGCCAGCAAACCCCATGTTTTTTGTACAATCAAGGTGCACGGAGTGTTTTGCATGTACACACAATGGCAGGATGCAACGCTAGTAGAAGGGGTCGAGGTTAGTTTGCTATACTAATAACTGAATTAAACCTAGATTCTATTCAAATTAATGAGTGATAGTGGACTTAGCCATATACTTTAAAAGGATTTCAGATTTTCAAGGTACTACTCCATACTAAAACTAGTAAAAAAACTTCATCCATTTGAGTAGAAGTCTATGTAATCCCTCAGTCGTCCAAGTATGATCCATAGCGGCTTCTTCAGTTAAGTCAGTGTCCACCAGTAATCTGACCAGAACTGAAGAAGCGGCTTGGATGAGCAGCAAAACGTCTTCACTCTAAAACTTTTGTCCAATTGACAGACTTGATTTTTTTTTTCTTTTGTATTTGAGCTGAGAAAAAAAAAAAAAATACTTAAATAGGCCAAAGTTGGACCTTTTTAAGTAGCTTTACGATGGCGTGGGTCTATATCAGAACTTAAAAACACTATTATATTTACGATATCAGTATCAAGCCTTTTTCCCAGTATCGAAATCTAGTTCAAAAATACTGTCTGGAAAACTAGTACTACCGTTGTATAACACGGCTGAAAGTTGGACGCCAGTTCGTAAGGACATAGTACACAGAGAGTGATCCAAATGAAACCAGAACACCAGTATGGGAATGTATCTGATTGGTTAACCCTTAAACCGCATGACCTCTGTGGCAGCTGCTCGAACCATTATCAGTTGGTGACATGGACGCTCCCAGTACAATGCGGCAAGTATTCAGGCCACGATGTCTTCTCCCTCTCTCACTGTCCTCCAGAGCTTCCCTCTATTGTCCCTCTTCCCATCCAATCCGCTCATCCTCCGTGTGTCTGTGTGAGGGGCCGATTCCCCGCTGGGATGGGTACAGAGATGCCAGGCTCACGGGCCGCGGGGGAGAGCGCTTTTTGAACCCCTCATGTCCTCCTGGTTTGATGCAGTGGATCTTTCTGTTGTGGGCCGTCTTTGTCCAAAGCCGCAGGAGGTCGGTTACTTAAGACCCCAAACTTTTCAAATCCCTCCTCATCTCGCTATACCATGCTCTACTGTCATGGGTATAGAGCAACTAGGGCACAGTGTCCTCAGGCATTGTGCGCATCAACAAGTAGATTGCATCGGTGTATCGTGTGCGTTCAGGACAGTCTTACAATACAAACTGTGATGGGTTAATGGGTTTTTAGTTTTCTTTTAATATCAGAGAACGAAACGCGCAGTTATTGAGGCCCGTACCGCAGTTGAAAATGACTAGAACTTATTTCATACCAAAGAGGAAAGTATTACACTGTACTGTTTATTATGAAGATCAAACATTTTGGATCCTGGCTCATAAAAGAAAGTAAAGCAATGGATGAGAATTTGATACCGATACTTTGGGTTTGGAATATTTTGTCAACTGAACCACTGCGGTGTAGGGTGCCTTCACGCTGGTTTAGTTTTGTGGACTTGGTTTGGTCCTGTCCTACTTCTGAATTTGTCCTGGTCTAGTCTAGGTTCAGTTACGGATTTACTCCCAGTTTACTCCCGAAACAGAACAAACTATTCCGAATATTCATTAGTATTTATTACTATTATTTTGAAGTTGTGAAAAGTTGATCACCAAAGGTGGCTTGTACAATAGTACTCGGCGTAGTACGTAGTTGATTGTCCAAATATATTTTTCTCGATCAAACTGACACCATGTTTAATGCATTCAGTCTCAAGCGTTTCGAATTAGAAAAAGATTGTTATTCCTGGATTAACTTTTAGAGATTGAAGAACTACTTCAAAGTATGTCCAGTCAATGTGAATTAATTTCTTTTGAATGGCTTAAAAACAACAAAGACTTGTTATTCTGCAGGTCAGCTTCTCGTTGTTAAATTATTCCATCATTTGAAATTGTATCAACTACAAATGGTATTGCAGATGTGTGGACAGTTTCAAAGTACACTACATACATTTGCGGTTTAACATTACCAACACATTACAAGGTCTAGACTCCGTGTGGTAAAAATGCTGAGATCATCCATCCATGTGAACAACCGTATGCAGTGAGAACCGATCACTCATCTGCTCTCCCCAAAGGTCAGCTCGGTGCCTGCGGCGATACTGATGGAGGGATGGAGGGATGGAGAGATGGAAAGAGGGGGGACATAGAGAGAGAGAAAGGAGGGGGGGATGTCCTGAGAACCAGAGGCACCCGAGCAAGACGGTGTCCCTGGGTATTTCACCGGGGGGCGCTCTGTTTGGATTTGTGATTTAGGATGTCCACCAGGTCAGGGGGCACAATTATACACACAGGCCGGGGTCAGGCATGGATTGCCTTTCTCCAGATCTTCTCAGTTTACCCACGATGCCACGCACCCCTGACCTACGCAGAGGAACACAGATCATCCAGATAACCACTGCTCAAACACATGCACTGTTCTGATACTAGTTAGGTACCGATATGCATTTTTCCAGACTTAGCAGTAGTATATTACAAAACAGAACCCTCAGAACAAAGCCAGTATGACCTCAATATCACCATACATCTTCCAAAACATACTTCAACTCCTTATTCACTAGCAGATGGAGTCTTAACATCAAGTCCAAGCAGAGGAGCACAGCTTATGCACAATAACATATGTTTTCTACGAAGGCATTATTCTAAAACAAGTTCTAAAACATGATGAAACAGCATAAGCAGGCGATGGACCCTTCACAAGATGGTTAAGTTACATAATACACCTTCAAATGGTCACTTTACCACCCCGATAAACCGGTTCAGTTGGTAGTAGTAAGCGTTTTCCTCAACTCCCCTAGGTTAGACTAGCTTGGCTGCCAGTCTGTGCCATTGTGAAAGTGTCTTGCCCGAGAACACAACAATAGCCTTGATCTGGCGACTGTAGCTCAGTTGGTAGAGCGTTTGTTCACTGATCCGAAGTTTGGAGAGTCGAGTCCCGTTCTCAACTTAAACATCATTGGTTGAGCGGTCATTTCCGGCGACCCACGGTTAGCGGCGGGATTCCAGCTCCCATAGATGAATGCTGTCATTGTGTCCTTGGGCAAAACGCTTCACCCACCTTTGCCCCCGGTGTCTGTGTACACTGGTGCATAAATGTGTGCAGGAATGGGTGAGTGGTTTCTTGATGTAAAGTGCCTTAAAGGTGGAAAAGTGCTATTTATAGATGTGACCATTTACCATTTTACCATAATTGATGTACTACGCATTTTCCTTTTAACTTTGTCCATACAACACTGGCATTGCAATTACACATTTAAATCATCTTAAAAAAAGGCATCCATCCAAAGTTACATCTCTCTTTGCTTCCACACTGACAGTTCTTACCGTAAACCACTGAAGTCCCTAACAAGAACACGAGTGTGCATACGGACACCCCTGCACCACTCCTCTGGCCTTCTGAATACATTAATTCATTTACCACTTCGAGGTCGCCAAAGCCAAATATTTACCCATGCGCATATTTAATATTTATGATGACGAAAGCAAACATGGCGAGGTGGATTGAGTGACACGGAGGGGTCAGGCTCGGGGCTGGGTTATGGTGCGTTTGTGTGCTCTCCTGAGAGTCCGAGTCCACATCACAGGCGTACTGATCGCTGCTCTGCTTGCACTAAGGCACACGTGTAAATAGAACACGCTAAGGCAAACTGTTTACATGAAGTTGGGTATTATGGATTCACAACGTCAGATCTGAGCGTCTGGGCTTGGTTCTCGGGGATAGCTGTGGTGATGAAAGCGGGTTAAGGTGTGCACATGCTAGGTGAAAGGGTAGAGGTAGGATTGGGTTAGTGGGCGACAGTAACTCAGTCCCACATTTGAATACTGACATTGTGTCCTTGGGCAAGACACTTAACCCACCTTGCGCCGAGTGTCTGCGTATCCCGGTGTATGAATGTGCGGTTCCTTGATGGACTTTTGGTAGAAAAATACATATCAAATCTATTGCAATGAATTTTACATTAGTTCTCTCAAATGATTCACAACTGATGATTCATTCCAATTGTGTTTCAAAATGAGTCTTTTTCATTCTCTTTACATAACAGTGTTAGAAGATTTGTAAAAGATATTTCTGTGAAGTTTATGTTTGTATTTGCCAAATGCCTGCAGGGGGCGCAAGGACTCCAACTGCTGGCGCAATATGAGTGAAGCAGTTTTAATCAAGCTAGAAATTGTTGATGCAGGTGTCAACAAGAAGTTACTATGAGCCCTGAAATGAAAGTTTATGTACTTTACAAACAGAGGAGCACTCACTTGGATCACATTAAGAGATGGGAGGCAAGCTCTGGAGAGGAAAGGACATCATAACATGAAAATCTCAAAAGACCTGGTCAAAGGTGCACTATGTAACTTTTTATGATGGAGTGTATGCCACTGATCCTTTGCCTGGAATGATCCATAGTATGTCATAAAACATATCCATCTCCATGGAGACAAACAGGAGATGCCATCCAGACAAGTTACAGGTCAGATCTGTGGAGATGTTACCCTCATCACAGTAAGAATGCATTATTTTCAATGTATTTTTGTTAATGAAAACCCTGTAATTGAAGACATTCAAGATTAATACTAAACTGTTGAAGAAATAACACCATCTTATGACAAACAGGTAGTAAACCCTCCACCAAAAAGTTCCGTAGTGCACATTATTAAGCGTAAGCATATTATTAGAGGCCAATGCGGAGTTTTGTCACCATGGTAACACGAATAACCACTAGCTAACAGGCTAACAGCACACAGTGATCTCATTTGTACCATAACATGGCACATGTTCATAAAAAATCTACAAATTTTTCTCAACTCCATGGACAAACATTGAGTACAGCCGCTTTAAAGGATCAAATAAAGTGCGCACATCCTAAACATCAAGTGTTTGAACATAATCTGACATACACTTGTCTAAGTGTGACTGGACATGGCCACATAGCAGGCCGGCCACATGCGTACACGTGTGCTGCAGCCCTACGTGTCCCGATGAAGTGATCCATTAGGACGGACAGGTTTACGAGCTGCTCTCAGATCTGGATCAGCTCACCGAGGATCCTGTTTCCTCCGGACAGATCGCCCTCACCGCTAAATCCGCCCAGAAAGCTGCATGACTAAACAGGGCATAGCTAATCTCTTTTGAACTGCAACCCAATAGACACGGCCTTAAATTGTACTATCGAGTTTGCGGACAAGATCTACTTTCAGATAAGGTTGCGCGTGGGTTTTGGTGGATTTATTGCCATAGCTTGGAGACGTGTGGTTTTCGTAAGAAAATCTGAAATGGCAGACATGTGTTTGTACAGTGTGGACAATCATTGAAATCAATTGAACCTAACCACCAATTTGAATAGGATTAGCATAAAAGCATCAAGAATTTTTGTACTAGTTGAATGTGCATGTTTTAATAATCTGATTCTGAAATAACAGACACATTTAGCATATTCTGTTTCACCGAGAAGAGAAATATGATTGACTTCCCTTCATTTGGATCACTAGGAACCATAGACTGTATAATAAAAGTGGACTAAGGAAGTGTGACCTCACCCATAGTGTTCGGCTCCAGTCAAATGAAGCTCATCAAGGCTAGCTGTTATATGGGTGAATTTGGAGCCAAGCTCCTTATTTGAAATTCCAACTGGGAGTATCATTGCAACTAAAGAGCCAATCTGGAACAAGGCCCCTTCCCGCTCACACTGCTGGTTTAGCAACTTGGTCAATCAAACTTGTTGCTAACGTGAGTGGGAATGACCTCATGACCTGATTTTTCTGTTATTAACGTTCATATCTTGATTTACGGACACAAAAGGGACATAAAAACTCCAGTATCAGGTAGAGTGGGTCAATACAAACATTTTAAGACCAAAATGTCGAGGCTCACTGCAGCAGTTACAAAGACACAATGACAATTTTTTCAATGTAAAGTGAATTGGAGTCAGAAGCGAGCCCATAATCACTTCCTGTTTGGAACGTGGCGGCTCGCAGGTTAGCTATGTCCATTTATATACACAGCCTATCCTAGGAGCACGTAAATTTTCTCATGTACACAGCATCTTCAATCAAATTCACAAATATATTTACAACAGCTAATAAATCAATATTCAAAACTACCTTCATTAAAGAGAGTTTTTATTTTAAAGCCACATTATGTAACTTTTCCACAAAAATAGACTAAAAGAAAGGCATGCTTTTTTTTTTTTTTGGTTGTGTTTATTGCTCTGAAAATTGTACTAGTGAGTAAGCTTGCATCTCCACAGACCTGACTCTTATTTTGTCTTTAAATACACCAAACTGCACTTTCTTTGTAGTTTACTTCCATTTATATTTTATATCTATAGAGAATGTTCCGAAGCCTGGCTTTAACTGACATAGCAAATGCTGTAGTATATGTAATTTACTAGAAAAATTGCTCAACATTCAACTTCATTTTAAAAAGTTAATAAGTTAGCCCAAAAGTTGCAAAAAGAAAATCTAAAATATATGATATGGAAAAATGAAACATTATTCAAACATAACAGCAAATAGAAACAACAAAACTAAAGAAGGCAATTTTGGTTTTGAATTTCACTTGATACCCCTAACCCCACCGTGACCTCCGAATCAGAGCATCCTAGAGGAAGCAAACATGAGCGATCTCTAATACACACAGATGACCTCCTCACCTTTACCCCTATCTCCACACATTCTACGCCTTACCCATTCATCCCGAGGAGCTATCATTCCTCGGCACTTCCTGCTTTCACCTCTGATAAGTTATTGTTCAAGTTTGTGGAATGTACACAAGGCACGGATCTAGCTGGGAGTTTCATTGTGCCGTCAGCTGAATGCATCAGACGCCTTTCTTCTAGTCTCTTCAGATATGAGCAGGGCATAAAGGGGCCTTCATGCAGAGCGATAAAAAGTGTTTGAGTGGAGCGGACACAAAAAGAGGAGGAAAGTCCTGAGACAATATTTGACAGTGATTCACCTGCACTTCACACTGCTTTGGAGAGATATGTACTTAGTGACCTAGTGAAGGGGAACGCAGGTGGGATCAACTATGTCTTTGAATATGTGCTCATAGGAGAGTTGCTATGCAGTGGAAACAGTGTATAACTTAAATAAAGTAATAATTATTGTTGTTGTGTCTCTCTGCAAGACACTTCACCACCATGGCGTAATCTCAGAAGCTTTTTTTTTTAATCAATGAATGGGAAAAAGCCTATTTCAAATTAGTAATCTGCTAAAAATGTATTGAAAGCTGTGTTGCATAGTTCTAAAATGTTCATTCACAAAAAATATGGAAATTAAAAACGTAATTTCCATATTTTAAAACTTTTTTGGTACAAGTTCTTGCTCATCTTCATAGAGATTTTATTACTTTATTTCAAATGTCCCATATGGAAGGAGGATGAATATAGTTTTCAACCAGAGAATGGTGTAATAACCTAAATGGGTATTAATTAATTTGCTATAATGGCATTTGTGATTCATTGCATTCACTGCTTTTACATTTACATATTGTATCTGAGTTTTAATAATTGACATATGTAGGCCTATATTTGCAACCACAGCGATCATACTCGACCACATGTAAATGCATTAAATTCCAAATACATGCTGAAATAAAACATTCCAACCAGCACTGACAGCACGTTTTTCACAATAAGAAAAAGCTGTCCCCATTTGCCAATTAGAGCCTTTCTATAAGCTCTGTGACAACCCCAGGGACCAATAGGCGTGAGTGATGGAGGACGATATGGAGAAAGACAGGGACCTACTGCTGCCCAGCGGACTCATCATATTAAACATCCCACTAACTGTGAAGACAAATGTGCCGCTGCAGTGAGGACAGATAGATGAATGGAAAACATTTGAGATTTAGCGGTAGAAAGATGGCTGAGGTATGTATTATCTAAAACGCATATGATGGAAAGTAAAACAAAAAGGACCGATGGTTGAGCCTTGTGGGACTCCCTTTTTTGTTTTCTTTAAATGGTGTTAAACGGTATAGAACTCAAGTTTGTTTCAATTCAGAATTTTTTTTACATCAAATCTTATCTTTGCAAGTTGGCACAAAATCGTATGGTGTGCATTTTAGCAACTTGTTTAGTTTTAGTTTACGAAAATCTGTATTTCTCAAAGACTGTAACATTTTCTTGACTCCATTTATTCATGTGTGTCCGGCAGAAGGATTCTCTCCTGATTTGAAGCATTTGGCATGGCAACGGTCCTTCATTGTTAAAGAAATAGTGAAATTCTAATCAAAGTATATCTTTTGAATGGTGAAAGATCCGAACAAAATCCTTCAAATCAGGGAGGAATCTTTTTTGCCTAAAACCCATGAATAGGTACTTACTTTCTTCTATCTACAGTCTACAGCAAACAACTTAATAAACGTTTGGCTGTCCAACACTACTTTGTATATGAAGTGTTCCTGCGCCTTTTGAGCCTTCTGAAGTAGCTCTATCTATTTAATTCTTTTAGTGGCAAATCGCTTAAAGACAATTTGCTTTGTGTCTCCCATTTAGAACCGGGAGATTGTTTTAAATTGACCCGGGTCAATGCCACGTTCATAGCCAGCACCCATAGACTCTGCAGCCCGTGTGGGAATGACCTCACGGGGCAGCTGGCAGAACTCCCTCCTCTCCTTTGTCCAAACCCGAACCATTTGATGCTATTGAATCAGAGTGCGGCGGAAAGAGCAAAGGCAAATGCTAGTGTGAGGGTGCAGAGTGGCGTGATGCAATGCGGGATAGCAGCTGAGACAGAGTAGAGGAATGGATATATTCACTACCAGCTTGTCTATTATGTCCCTCTATTCTTAAACCATCACTCGCATGCATTTTCCTAATGGCTGGTCCATCCCCTTGTACCCGTTATGCCACAGGTGGTTGCATTGGGCGGAGAGCTCCGGACAATGTTTTTGAAGGGTTTAGCGGTTTCGCACCTGTGGATGTAAAGACAGTTTGTAACCCTATCTTCCATGCTTTGTGTCTCGTCTTTCGGTGGATTTTGCATATGAACGAATGAGGAAGGTTAAAGAGAGGATTTGGGAGCGGCGAGCAAGTCCAGGCCCCGCACAGCAGTAGCCCGAGCCGGCAGATGAGGAGTGATTCCATGTGTTAAGATTCCATGGTTCTCACGGACAGTGCTAATCAAGTGTGTGCACCCTTTGTTAGACGGGTTTCTCCTAAAGCAGAGCCAGAGGGGTTTCTGTGCAGAGTTTTGGAGATTTCAAATATGCAGTATTGTTGAAAAGGTTTTTAATGAGGACTGAAAAGACTACTGTAAGTTCAGGGAAAAAAAAATAATAATAATGGTATTTCATTTGAGATAGTCCATGGATTTGCCAAAGCATTAACCCTGAACTGGATTATATACAATTTAGATCCATGTCTCAGCACACTGAGATTATGATACTGATTATTATTATTATTATTATTATTATTATTATTATTACATACAGTAAAATATTATTAAATGAATCCCATACAATAATTTGTGTCTCACAAAGCTTAAAATTACTAGTACATCTTCAAGTTTCATACACATTTTCATTTCAAATTAAATTGTATTGACATTGCACTGATGAAAGTAATATTAATATAGCTGTCATAGTGCCCTCCCTTGTCTCCCATCTTGGTTAATGATTAGTAGCATTAGTGAAAGTCCCACACAGCCTAGCCAGTAATCATCATGTGAGACAATATTAGGAATTAGCATTCAATCATCTCTGACTTCTTGCAAGAAACACCTCTGTCTTATGCAACCAACTGTGATACCCACTCTTCATGCCATGTACTTACAGTAACATAACCGTTTTTCTTTCAACAAATCCACTTATGAAATAACAATCGTAGATCACTTTGCTTGTCATGTAGTGCCTTTTTTGGACATCCCTTTTACCATCAATCTTTCCTGTGCTGACTCCCATTAGAAATCCTACTTAGAACTTCCACAACCACAAGTTTTTGCTCACTCATTCATCCTACCCCAGTCCAGTCTGATCTGCCTTGCTCACCCTAGCGTGACCTGAACATGCGGCCAGAGGATCGGCTGTGCTTTCTCGTGTGTGGACATACGGTACATGGAAGGTATAGAGGCTCCAAACCAAACCTCAGCCATGCCAGGCCCTTGCGAGAAGGAGGGGCCCCTGTTTGAGGAAGTCATCACAGAGTCCAAATAACAGGGCCGTCTCCGCCTGGGGCCCGCTGTCAGCCCCGTGATCGATGGTCCGGGTCTGGGATGCCTGCAACCGACTGGCCACTGCTCAACAAAGAGGGGCAAATATAGACACATAGAAGGGGTCATCCTCGCTGTGGTGAGAATGACAGTGGGCCAGACAGGAGGATGGATGGGGCGAGGAGGACAGGAGGGTAGCGTTGAGGCCAGTATGTTGATTATAGTCTCTTGTTTGATTGGAAAAACAGACATGTCGTGCTGTTTTATTTCATTTGTAAGCAGTCCAGAAATCGCCAGCTCAGAGACAGCGCCGCATTTCAGTGATTGCAGCTCCCGCAGCTGTGGCCACAGGAATGTGGCCTGCTTCGTTTGCTCGCCCGTCTCCTTCCTCTCTTCATCTATCTCTCCTTCAAGTCTCTCGTTTCCTCACCTCTGCAGCCGTACCCTCTGCTCTCTCTGTTTCTCTCTCTCTCTCTCTCTGGCTTAAGGCGATGACTCTGGTTCTTCTGGGAAATCTCTGATTAACACTGAGGCCTTTTCTTAAACGAGAAGGCAGTCTTATTTCACCTCCCTTCACTCCCTCTTCCTCTTTTAGCTTTAAACATGCTGGTGAGGGCTAACATCAGCTTGACTTCTGGACACTCGTTGGTTTGGCTCAACATGGGTCTCCAACAAAGAGTCTCTGTTGAACCCAAGTGGATAGTGATGACACATCAAAATGGTAAATGGTCACATTTTTATATACAGCGCTTTTCCACCTTTTAGGCACTCAAAACGCTTTACATCAAGGAACCACTCACCCATTCACACACACATTCATACATTAGTGGACACAGACACTGTGAGCGAGGTGGGTTAAGTGTCTTGCCTAAGGACACAACAACAGCATTTATCTATGGGGACTGGAATCGCACCACAACCTGTGGATCAGTATATCTGTTCACTCAACTGATGTTTTATGTAGAGAGCGGGATTTGAACCACCAACCTTTGGATCAGTGGACAAACGCTACTGCTGCCACAATGCTACACATTATCCACCTGAAGCTCTTACATATGGTCTATCCATGTCCTACAATTATAATTTTTTTTATGCTATGGAAGCTGTTTTTAGTCCTTTTACTTCACAGATGACAGCGATCTTCAGTGTCGTCCTGTTTACTTGGGATGGGCGGATTGATACTATGACATATCTATACTATAGACATATCAAAAGTATCACTTCTCATGCAAAATATTGATACGTAAAAGGTATTTTAAAAATGCAGAATTTCATCATTTCATAATCGTCTTTAAAATATTGGTTAAATGTTTTTGGGGGTTTTTTTTATTGTTGAAGTTGGACAAATACATGCCAAGGGGTTTGTTTTTATTATTTTAGTTTTAGTAGTATAGCTGTTTCAATGCTTTTTATATATCTCAACAAAAAAAAAAAAATCTAAATGTGTTCTCAATTGAATCAAGGAAGAACGGATTACTTTAAGATGGGTTTGGTGCACCTCACTGAAACATAAGGAAGCTGCTGTGTTTGGCACTATGTAGAGATCCAGCAAAGTGACCCTGTTGTCCCAAGAAAAGCAGCGATGACACATACTATCCGCAATTGGTACTTTTGCATGGACTCTCAATAAGAATTACCATTTTGGCATGTTATTGGAGCAAGTGCCAGTGCCAGTACATAAGACCAACCTCTTACTTAAGGGTGTTTTGGTGACAGGTTGATGACAGCCAACTTCAAGGCCACTGTAATGACATACAGTAAGTAGAACTTCTTCAAATGAGGTCCACATCCACGGATTAATTTTAGCTTAGCTTTAACCGGTCAAAGGCAACATCCTGAGGTTATAGAAAAGCAACCCGTAGGTGTTAAGACGCTGCTATTCAAGGGTGAAGAAGATGAACTGACAAAGATTCAGTGTTGAAGCACAAGTGAATGGTGATGACACACTTTATCCAACTGTAATGAAGCAGTCTTTAAAGGTAGAGACTGCAGAGCATTTGTCAGCACTGGTGGTAAATGTAAGTCAGTGTGTAATGCTAAAGTATGGATGATGTTATAGAGCTGTAACATGTGGAACCAAATGAAAACTTTTGAGTGGGTTCATGAGGTTGAAAGATTGGGAGCAATACGTCTCATTTACCAGACTTCAGGCTAAAAATAAAATCTATTCAAATTTTGGTGACTTTCTGTGTTCTAATTCTAATATTTGGTCATCAGCATGAACAGTGATTTATTACATCAGTGCAAAAAGGTGTCCTGTGTAACATTTATGGTTAGTCTATCATCTATTCTATTACTGGTGGGTTTTTTTTTGTTCTTTTTTGTTTTAATTACCAAGAAAAACATGCATTCTGGCTTGGAGTGGGGTCGTTTCACCGCAAATCCGATCTGTAACATGGTCTTGGTGGTGTCATCCTCTTTTCTCCCTAATAATAGATATGTTTAATGCCATACTGTGGGACATTCCAGACATTATAACATCTCTATGGAGACAAGTAGGCAACGGATTACCTTCCCAGAAAAATGACTTAGTGCATCTTTAGATTTTTTCACTTCACTTCTTGTTAATCTACTTATTATCACTTTATTGGCGCAGTAATATAGTTAGAAAAACAAAATTGTGAGATGGTTAAGATGCGACATAGTTCCAGATTTGCAGTTGCCTCAGTCCTTTATCTGAAGCCTGGCCTTTATAAAGATGAAGAGGTGTTCTGTCATCAGGGCTCTCATTGTTGTCTTTCTCTGCATATAAGTCAAAGTGTGCGGCTTGGATGTACTTGACCCCTGCCCCTTCCTCTTCTCTCTATCACATTTCCACTCCACTCCCTGCTTTGTCCACTTGTATCCTTCACTTGTGTCCTTCTCATATATGCGTGTGGTCCGATACACCACCTGTCTCCGTGGCAGGGATCTTTTATAGGGATTTGCCGGAAAATAATTGAGTTGGGGTTCAATAGACTTAAAATGAGAGAAGTCTGTCTATAGGACACAAGGATTCATTTTGTGGTTCTTTAAGTCTGGAAGAGAGTCCGTCTGGTCCTCTTAGAATAGCTTGTGTGATTGCAACTATTTAGTATCTGCCTTAATGTTTCAATTGCGTTTATTTATTTAGTTTTCAGATAAAAGACTTAAAGTTATTTTAAACATACTTGCAAATTATTGTCTCAAATTTTAAGCAAAAGTTGTTTGGATTACGTTCCCCGTGATTACGCACATCAGATTTAGCAGATTACACGTCTTTTATGTAATCGCAAAGATCTAGAAATGTGATTATAATAATATTTTTGCTGTGCATGTGAACAAGGCCAATCTTGTTTTACTCCAGGTCCAAGATTTTCCCTGCAAACCAGAAAATGGAGGGTTGAAATCCCACACAAACGTTCACTGTTGTTACGACAATGCCTTGTGCAGTCACACTTTATGTAGAAGATTTAAATAGCCTATACTAGCAGTTGCGGTATACTTTTGTGGAGTACTGTCAGAATAGATCCAACCAAATCTTAGCATTCTAAGCGGTGTCTTCTTTTCCACGAATTAACACAGAGGAAATGAGTGGACGTGCAGCTGGAGTTGGAGGAAATGACCATCTAAGACACATGAGTGAGTACGTGTGGTCCTGTATGTCCTTCTTAATTTGACCACTGCTGGCTCACTGGACAAACTCCTGTCACGTCCTGTCTGGTGCACTGTGTTATTCATAAAACCATAAATGTGGAGTGAATGAATGACCTGTTAGGAGGAAAAGGGAAAGCAGCATTCTCTGTATTACTCATGCATGGATAAAACCACTCAAAGACTTTTTCTTGTCTTAAAAAGTATAGAAGATAAACAACTTTTCATCAAACTAATCTGGCAAACTTAAAATTGTATAGACGGGCACTTCACATCCCCAACTGTGAATGTCTAATTATAAAGCGCTTTTATCGTCAGCAAACCAGGAAGCACTTTTAGCATGCTAGTTGTTGTAGTTGTTGCTCTAGTTACCGTAATGGCAAAAGTCTGCTCTGACCTCGGGATTTTCTGAAAAGCGTCACGATGAATCATTCGATTGCTATGAATGGTTTGGAAAGTGAGGAATGAGTTTGGACCTCTGCAAACCGTTTAAAATGAACTCAAAATCAAACCAAGCACATCGCTTTTAATATGTATGCTATTTTGAAGTACCAGTATGCGTTGACAATTGACTTTTAAAGGTCCCATATCATTGAAAATTGACAAGTGAGAGCTTTGAGTGATGTTATAATATTGTTTCTTAATCAAAAACATACCTGGAGTTATATTTAGTTTCATTCCCACATGTTTGAGTAACCCTGAATTATTAGGCTGTCTACATCGCCAGAGCTCAAGTTGCTCTGTTCCAACTTGTGATGTCATGAAGCAGTAGTTATCAAGTTAACAGCTACTTTTTTACCTTTTGTTCTGTGGAGATTTGAAATTCCAGGGCTGAAATTATCCAAACGATTCTAGGGAAGGTGTATGGAGTTTAAAAACACAATAGAGAACTTGCAGGAATACCACATATGGGCCTCTTAAGTTGCATGCATCAAAATGTATTTCACAACTTAAACAATGTATCAGTACCAACAATGCAATCTCTTAACATCCCAATACATCAAACACATTATTCCAACTCTTTCACAGTCTTTTCCTCCTTCCCCTTCACTTCAAATGTTGTTTTCAGTAGCCCTTTGTCAGCTGTTGTTTGGCGCTCTGTTTCCGTGCAGGTGGGCTGTGCCGAGCGAGGAATGCTGATCAGACTTCCAATGTACTCTCGCCCTGTACATGTATGTGTGCGTCGCTTTAATACACCCCACACATCATTTGGTCTGCTGCTCTAAAACAAAAAGGGCTCTGGTCCAGTTGACTCCCACGAGACCCCCACCTTTCCTCCAATGAAAACACGGCGCTCTCCAGGTCTCTCCGACTTTCACTACTCTACGGAGGGGGTCAAAGTAGTTAACTAGTGGCAGCCTTTCCAATGGGCCCTTGCTCCCGACTTCAAACAGAGCACATTATGGCCAGGATATTGCATTGTAAGGTTCCTGAGCACGGCTGGGTTGCAGAGTGGAAGCTGCGTATTGAGGCTATTAGACCCCTAAACCAATACTAATGAAGCTGTTTCCTGCACAAACGAAATCGCCCGGTAAAGATCCCGTTCGGAGACAACACGCATTTTCCGACCCGCGCTTCCAAGTCGAATTTTGTCTCTTTGGAAAAGTTAATTACGCGAGATTAATAGAGCGTTTTGTTCCGTTTGCGCGACGATATCTGAAGCTTGTCTTAAGGCTTGTCGGCCCCAATTGGAGCTGAGTAAGTATTTATGTGATCGCATGTGATGGGCCTCCTCTCTGCGGCTCTGGCCCTCATCAATCAAGTCCGTGGCACTCGCAGTACTGGGAAATTGGTCTATCAGCTACAGCACCTCAACCCCCCCCCTCCCACTACCACCTCCCCATCTTAGTACCAACCAGCCAACCAACCCGCTCCCCCTCCCTCCCCATTCAATCAGGCCCGAGGCTACAATGCTTCTTTAGCTC
Organism: Periophthalmus modestus; assembly: GCA_019594935.1. Lineage (NCBI taxonomy): Eukaryota > Metazoa > Chordata > Actinopteri > Gobiiformes > Gobiidae > Periophthalmus > Periophthalmus modestus. The sequence continues at coordinate 15,445,971 of JAIEZT010000016.1, forward strand.
TTACTTCTGACCAACGCAGGGGTCATGGTGGGTAGGGGGTAGCACCGAGGGGGGGGTTGCCAGAGCCGAACCCATCCATTACGGCTCTTGTTTCTCGCAGTGGCAGCCGGACGACGGGATTCTATTAAGAGCTTGCGTCTATTCAGCAGCGAGATTACACCAGAGTACACCTAAAGGAGAGGCAACCCCCGGAGCTGAGCGCAAGAAGGGCCCGGAGCAAGGCTGTATGTATGGGGTCTGGAACAACCACCCCCCCCTTTCCCTTCCTTTCTCTCCAATCAAGGCACCTTCCTCCCCCTCAGCTTGTGTTTTTGTACACTTCCCAGCTGTAGTGGTTGCTTTCTCAGACAACAGCGGGAACGACAATAATCACTAAAGGGGAGAATGGGAGAGAGACAAAAAAGAGGAACTGACAGAAGGAGAGGTGTATGGGAGAAAGTGGTTGAGGTGTAAAGGGAGACTGTGAGGTGCTTGCACAAGAGTAGCCATTCAGTGTAACTAGGAGTGATTTTTAAAATAGTGGTGGGTGAGATTGGCACACACTGCAAGCCATGTATCCAGCAAACAGTACCAGGGCAGCTTATTATCAACAAGTGTGTGTGGAATTTAGTACAATGGGAGTAATACAATAAAACATTAAAAAGACTCTATCTATACAATTATTATTAACAATTTTCTATATATCTGTCTTTTGTTGACTTTTGTGTGTAGCGCCTTGGGAAGTATAAGTTGTACTTTAAATACATTGTGCTATATAAATAAAATTGAATTGAAAAGACTGGGAAAAACTGAAAAAACTTAAGGTTGAGTGGATATTGAAACGATAAACTTAGATCTTAACAGGTAAAGACATTAATTGTGGTAGCTCTGGGTGGTAACTGAGTAAATAGTACTCAAAGCGGTTCCTGGTTCGACTCCCGGTCCTATCTGTGCAGTTTGCATGTTCTCTCCATGTCGGGATGGGTTTCTTCTGGGCACAACGGTTTCCCCCATCACCCCAAAACATGTACAATCGGTAAAATCCTCCAGCTAAGATAGCCCTGACCAGACCTTGCTCCAGATCTGGGGATCGGTCACCGGGCTCTGCACTTTGCTGCCTACTTCAGGTTGTCCCAGCAGGATTGAACAATGGGTCAAATGCAAAAGCAAATTTCCTTGTGACAATATCAGCTAACCTTATGCTACCTTCACAAGGACAATAGTCTTGGTTGATTATACGCTTAGACACCCACACTGTAAGCATGTAATATTTAAAATTAACATAGTTTTATTCGACCACGTTTACATTTTCAGACTCAGAGACACATGATGGTTCAGTTGGCGTCAGGTCCTTTTATCTCCATTATATACACACTTAGACAGGGACCATCCTGCACAGTAAACACTCATCCACTCCTCCAACCATTCAGAAGTCCATTTATCTAACAGCTGTCTCTGCCGCCTCATCATTTACTTAATATGTGTTAGCACTTGAGAGGGGAGCAGGCTCCGCTTGTGCCCCCCAGTGAGATGGATGAGGGTCTTCCTGTCATGCCGAAAGAGAGGGACGGCATTACTGTCAAACAAACAGAAATATAATATGCAGCCTTGTATAGAGACGTCTGCGCTGTGTACATACTATGGGTACTTGATTACGAGAGGGGCTCTTCATCTCGTAAACAAGTGGAGAGTGGAGGCATTTGTCAGGGGAAAGAGACATGAGGGTGTGAAGAAGGTGGACTGTCCCTGGACCATTAGAGACCGCATGGGTTACAGACTACAGTTAAGGCTTTTAACAGGCACAACAATAGATCATTCATTTGGGTATTGTGCAGTTGAAAGTATTCGATGTAGTTACTTCCTGCTTTGTCACTTTCCTTTTGTGATGTCTGATAATTAATTGAATAAGGATACATGTTAGATTTCAGAATTTCAGGTTAAGAATGAATTTTTTTTACAAAATATAGTGCAATTTAAACTCCCGGACAGTGCAGGGCATATCTGTGTGGGATTTATTGACCTTATTCCACCCCTCCTGATTTTTTGTAAATGGTGGCACTTCCGGTTAAGTGGAAATCCCGTTCCTTTCAATGGAGAATTTGGGAAAAATTTTCCCACTAAAATATTACATAAAGTAGATTGATCTGGGTCGGATGCTCAGTGTTTATGTACAACTACAAGTCAACATTGCACTGATTCTCTGGAAATCTTTTCAGGCATTCATAGTGACGTCGCTTTTTGATCCTTTGATGTCAGCTCTTCCCATCATTGTGAAGCAGAACTAACCAAGCGTTGGATTGTTCATAGGCTTGATAGAGCTGGGATTAGACCGTCGTGAGATAGGTTAGTTTTACAATACTGATTTTGTGTCCTGCTCAGTAAAACAGCTCTGTTGTCTGCACCATGCAAAATAATATAACACAAATGATGATGGCGGCGCTCACAACAACTTCCTGAATAAGGCGGATCTGCTCATGTCATACCTACCTCTGTTACGTAACTTTCTGTTATATGTACATTTTTATCTAGTACTTTCTTGATCGCACAATAGTTAGATGCTAAAACTGTATTGTGTTGCATTGTTGAATCTAAATTTGGTCAAATAAAAGGTTTGAAAAACACATATATATATATATAATTTACCCTTCACAATAAAGCCACCTTTTGATACCGATGACTTAATAACCACGTGATGGACTGGCAAAGGTTCCATGGACTCACCTTTTGTTTATCCTGTAATGACTTGCCTATTTTAAAAGCTTTGTTCTCTGTGACTATTTTGTTGATCTAATAGTGCTATTCATATCTGATGTTAAATACAGGGATAGGTCAAAGAAGGATTTACCCATATTTAAGTCCACTGGCACTTGTTTGACTTCACCGCCTTGATACTCCCATTTCTTTTTAAGATAAAGAATGTTATCTATAGTCTTAAGATCTCATTGTTTCCAAGTAGTTTAAAGTGAGAGTGTGCAACTTTCAGGAGGTGAAAAGTTAACAGCATGACTCCATGGAAATAAGATATGGAAATAAACCATACTTGGGAACATTTTCTTGGAGATAGAGCAGTTTGACGCCACACTATGACAGATTATGGAAACATGCAGAAGTCAGGTTTGCGGAGATGCAAGCCTGCTCATAGTAAGAATGCATGTTTTTCAGTGCAATAAAAACATCCATAATGAAAAAAACTGCTTTTATTTTAGTCTATTTTGGGCAAAAAGTTACACATTATGGTTTTAAAGATCAAAAAGTGTCATTATTGGCATGTTTTATGATGGGACTCATTTTACACACTACTACATAGGCCTAATATAGCTTGACTTTCTCTATCTAACTTTCTCTATACTGCAGTGCATGAGTGTGAAAGCCAGTAAAGACAAATCACGTCTTTGAAACATCTACCTACAGCCCGGAGGTATCAGGTTCTTTATAAATGACTTGGGAGGAAGTCATGGACAAGACACCCGAGTATATTTAAAGTGTAAGGTGTCTATGTGACCTGTGAATATTTCTGTAGCTGGAGACTGGCTCTGAGGCTGGTTAACAGGATCGGAATGCTTCTTGTTGGGGCAGCGTAATCAGCACCTACTTCCTGTGATTGAGCGCAGAGGGCCCGCTCTCCGCCTCTTTTGTTTGGGACGGGGCTCGCTGACAGCACAGAGGAAGCAGCCGTCCCGATGGCCAAGGGAGATGTTGAAAGTGCATAAGCAGTGAATCAAGGGAGTGGACACAAAGAGAAAGGGAGAGTGCCACTTATGCTTTGGCTGTACCCTACTCGGTTTGGGTCTGCTGCTGCTATGTTTGCTTGCATAATAAATAATATATATCTGATAATGATGATGCAATGTGGGTGAAATGTTTTGCCCAAGGACCCAACAGAACTTCAGACCTTGGAGTTGGGGGACCATTGTTCCATCCACTGAGCCACTGCCACCCACTAATGCTACACTCTTAATGTTGCATTATCCATTCTCTTCGTGCAGCTTCATCATTGTGGATGAAACCTATCACAGTGATGTCGTCTGCAAACAGGACACTGGTTTTACAGACATAAAATGAGAAAAGGAAGGGGCCAAGTACACACCCCTTGTGGAACTCCAGTTTTGATTGCAATGGTGAATGAACAAGGGGGCAAGGGAGTTGATTAACTACTGTAGATGGGAGGACAGTATTGTAATGCTAGTATAAAATGCTGAACAAACAACATATTTGCATTACTATTGTCCGACTCTGATAGTACTTAGGAGATAGTGTCCTCTGTGATCCTATTGCTAGAATAATTAAACTGGTGAGGGTTGGGTGAAGGTTCATACCCCACATTGTACATAGGGAACATGGGTGAAGTATCTTGCGCAAATTTAATTTCCTTATTCCAATGAGGTTTCATCTGCTGTTCTGTTAATTTATTTTGATAGATTATTTTTCCAGACAAAAGTTTAGTTTAGGTTAGCTATAAACTGGGACGAGGGGGCTTTTTTACTCTCACACACGCCTGGGATACTGTCCTGAAGAAGTCGGACTGCAGATGGCACTGTCACCAGTAGGAAGACGGTGTCAAAACCTGTTTAAATCAGCTGACCGGACACTTTACCGCAACATCACGAGACCACTCTGAGGAAGATCGCTCACTAAACCGTGGCCTGGAAAAAGAATTAAAGTAAATGAATGGTTGCTTGTTTTAAATAGGGCACGTAAAGTCAACATTGTACCAAAGAACTTCTTGCTCTTAAATTATTCAAAAAAATCATGAAATAACCACTTTGCATTCAACCAATTTTGATTTCAGCCAGCCACTTCTGCCTCCCAACCCCGCTCCACCTTCTCCTCTGTCACACCACTCATCACCACCGACGCTTTCCAACTTTTGTCTTTGTTAAATGTTGTGTGACAATGAGATTTTCCAAAGTGCCATCAGGAGGATAAAGCAGCATGCGGAGAGAGAGATGGTCCGGTCATAGTCCAGCAGTTCCTCACCAGCGCCGCAGCCTTAGATATATCTCCTCCCTGTCTGTGGAGCACTCTCATTCACCTCCATCATCTCCCAGCAGACAGACCTCCAGTGTTAGGGACCCCGGCTCCAATCGATCCCCACTGCGGCAGCTCGGCCCCGGGCAGACACCTGAGTGTGATTGATCCCTAAATCAGTCGGTCTCTACCCAGCGCTGTAAAAACCATAACAGCCCATCATAAAAGTTGATTTATCTCAACCTGGCCCGCTGCCTCACGGTTAGAATATTAACCCAAAAGTGTGTGACAAAGGAATGATGGGTTGGGAATTGAACCAAGAGTCGTGGAGATGTCTGATGGTTTGTATCAAGGCCGATTGTAGGAATGGGCAAAGCTGAATAAGTGTTATCTTAAAAGGATTGAGTCTCAAGAACGGTTATGTCCTCAGAAGAAATAATAATAAGAAATAAGTATGTAGGTCATTCATGTATTTTGAAACATACATTTTTAAAAGCAACTGATTCAGATAAGTTAAAGAGCCCATATTACGCTATTTTCGGATCTGTTATAATGTTGTTTCCTCATCACAAACATACCCAGAGTTATGATTAGGTCTTCTCCTAAACAGAAAACACTCTGTTCCACCTTGTGATGTCATGTGGTAATACAGGAAGTGCTCCACTGTGTTTTTAAACTCCATACACTTTCACTAGAATCATTTGGATCATTTCAGCCCTGGAATTATCAGTCTCTACTGAACTAACAGTAAAAGGTAGCTGTTAATTTCAAAACTACCACTTCATGACATCACAAGGTGGAACAGAGTATGTTGCGCTTATGAGATATAGACAGACTATTACTCAAACATGTGTGAATGAAACAAAACACGACTCCAGGGATGTTTTTGAGGAGGTAACAACATTATAACATGGCTTAAAGCTCACAAGAGTCCATTTCGCGTAATATTGGACCTTTAACCTTAACCTTAAGCTTTGAAACATAAAATAGAGCCTTTACAAGTCACAAGAAGTCACAACGGTAGAGGGTTTTATAGTCTCATGAATAAATATGGTGTGATCGGTGGTGGTCGGAAAGGTCACTGTTGGAAGCCATGTTTCTGTCACTTAGTTCCAGGGCAGCTGTGGCTACAACACAAGCCCAGTATAGTCTTGCGCTCCTCTCGGTTAAAATTCTCATTCTCTTTTTTTATTATTGTAATAATATTATAACTTTGGAAGCCTGCTTGAGGCAAAATAGCTATGTGATAACTAATGACCGAACATAATTATATTTTAATACATTTGGGAAACTTTCTAAAGAGCAAAGTTGGAAAGTATTTCACTGAGTTGTTTGGACATGGACATGAGTAACTGCATATCTAGTTAGGCTCCGCTGTGCCTATAAACTTTTTATATTTGATTTTAAACATGTTTATGGGGAAAAATAAATTGATAAAATGCATAATAAAGTAGTAGTGACTCACGGGAAATAACAATCGAACCTGAGTGGAGTTTGATGTGGCCAGGACAACTGCATAAGAATTTAACAAGAAAAACTTTATTTAATTATTATTTTTTTTTTTTTTTTATTTTTTTTTTTTTTTTTTTTTATTTTTTTTTTTTTTTTTTTTTATTTTTTTTTTGGTTTTATTTTATTTTATATTCTGTGTCATTTGCTTTACATTTTCTATTTTTTATTTATTTATTTGTTTAGCTTTATAATAAATAAAAAATAAAAAGATACACTGGTTTTATTTTATTTGCTGTTAACTACACTGCCTGCCATACACCAGAACATAAACTGGCTCTGCACTCAGTCCTACAGCAGGTTGGTTAAGTCTAATGCATTCTAACCAGGGCCTCTTTGATGCTCCTGAAAACCAGTGGAGCCTTTAATAGTCCTCACTTAGAATACACCAGGTTATGTGTGAGCTCTGCAGCTTCCCTTTACCCGGTCTGGAGCAGTTGCGGCTGATTTGTTGTTTGCCTGGTTAATTCTGACTTTAATCACAGCCGCAAACACAGAGAAGACCTGTGCAGTGTATTCTGGTGGAGGTGGGAGGGGTTATGGGGAGTATAGAGAAGGGGTGAGGGAGCACTGGGGGCGGGGCTAGAGGGGGGTTTCTGTTAGACAATCTGCTTACACTTTGCACTTACTCAACAACATTTCGTCACGTTCTCGCGTTGCAGCATGGCCCACTTGTAAATTTTGGATGCGAAATGGCAATTCGTTTCACTTGTCATGTCCGTATGTGGTTTATATTCGGTAAAAACGGTGTAAGTTTTCCTTTCATCTGGCCCATAACACTTCATAAACGCAAACTCAACACATCAGCACATCAGTGTTTCTGTTCTTTGCTAAATCTTTACATGCTTTTTCTCAAGTGATCTTTTGAAGTATTGACTTTTTGCTTTTTGTGTGGTAAAAGTGAGCAATTGAAGTCGCAGTGGAATAATGGAACTTGGAAAGCTTTGGTGAAGTTTTGTGTATTATTAAGAATGAGCAAGAGCAGAGTAGTAGTAGTGGTAGTTTTGGTTATAGTAGTTTAAGTACGCTGGGCGATAGCAGCTCAGTTGGTAGATGAATTGGCCCATATTACCTTAAACAGTACTTTTTACTGTAGATTTCTGAAAATCTCCTTCAACAAGGCCATATCAAATATTTAATGTGTCCCATTGAGGATGTAAGCATGAATAAAGGTCTAGTGGTTCAGTCTAACTTGTAATAATAAACAGATTTGAAGTATTCACTGTATTGGCGACCAGTCTATGGCCCTCAATCGGCCCTCAGCTTTGGCTCTGTTTTTATATGTGGCCCTTAATGAGAAAAGTTTGAACACTCCTGATATAGAAGATATGTGGGCAAGGTGCCAAGTGCATTGCCCCACATTGTTTCTACGACTTAGCATCTTCCCAGTCTTTGTAGTGGCACAAGAAAAAAAAATAAAAAAAAAGTTGCTGTTTAGGCATGGCTGTGTTACTAGATCACAGCACATGAAACACTACTAATATTAAACATCTTGTACTTTTACTTGTGTGTATTTTGAAGTAAAACTATTATCTGATCAGGATGTAGTCACATATGGATTTAAACCAGATGCCCTTCCCAGTGTCTACAACTTTTCATCCTTCCAGTCTTTCTACCGACACAAGATAAGAATAATAAACATCTTGTACTTTTACTTGTGTGTATTTTGAAGTATGCTATTATCGTCTAAGACCCCATTATCCCTGCACCATTGCATTTGCACAGCTTTGATTTCCTGTTTGCTCTGTGATACCTTACCATAACTAACATGACAGCCTTTCTTTCCTCCATGTGCCCACCTCTGATATCCGCCTACATTAAAATATTAGCCTTCCAATTGGACACGGTCTATGAAGAACGCATTGTCTCCGTATCCTTATCCTTCTTTCTAAACCTCTAGCTTCTCGTACTTAAAACGCCCTTTTAAAGATGATATCTACCAACCAATTTGTTCACCCTGCGGCAACCCTGAAACATGCTCTAATTACCTACTCTTTCTTTTTTTTTCTTTTGGAGTGGGATGTTGAAGTTTCCAAGATGTCCCGCGAGGCATAGGAGCCGTGTGCCCCGTGAATTTATGCTCCAAAAACGTGAACTTTGACCTCCAAGGGGGTTTATGGTACCCTATAGCCCGCATACAGTGTGGCCTGGTGGTGTGGGGCTCAGAGGAAGAGTGGTCGTTCGTGTAGTATATTGTGTACATCTAAAGCTATTCGCACCTCTCTCTCCCCTGCCGCTGTGACCCACGTAACCTACCCCAGCTGCATTCCACAGTTTTAGTTTTAGTTTTTTCACAAGTGTAAAGTCAGATTTGGGCATTATATGTTAGGTTAAACTTTGTAATAATGTTTGATGTTGCCTGGCATTACACTCACATTCAGGAAGTTCACCCACTGATCTGAAGGTTGGCGGTTCGAATCCCGCTCTTGACATAAACATCATTAGTTGAGCAGTGACAACCGCTGGCCCACAGGCTGGCGGTGTGATTCTAGCTCCCGCAGATGAATTGTATCGCTGTGTCCTTGGGCAAAACACTTAACTCACCTTGTCCCCAGTGTCTGCGTACAATGGTGTATGAATGTGTGTGCGTGAATGAGTGAGTGGTTCCTTTATGTAAAGCGATTTGAGTGCCTTGAAGGTGGAAAAGTGCTATATAAAAATGTGGCCATATATCATTTACATTAAAGACCTCAATGTATTTAAATGTCCTGAGGAAGTTACTGCAGAACAAACTTCAGTGAGTTTATAATATGGCTGTATGCTAAAGGTCCATTATTGCACAAAACTGACTCTTGTTATAATGCTGTTACCTCATCAAAAACATACCTGGAGTTATGTTTTGTTTCATTTACACATGTTTGTCTAACCCTTTATTATTAGTCTGTCTACATCTCCAAAGTTCAAAACACTCTGTTCCACTTTGTGATGTCATGAAGTGGCAGTTTTCAAGTTACACCTTTAGTTCAGTAGAGATCGGCAAGTCCTGGGCTGAAATCATCCAAATGATTCCAGTCAAGGTGTATGGAGTTTAAAAACACCGTGGAGCACTTCCTGTATTACCACATGACATCACAAGGTGGAACAGAGTGTTTTCTGCTTGAGAGAGGAACTAAACATGCAGGGTTTGTGTGTTAAACATGTGAATGAATGTTAGTGATGAGGAAACAATGTTACCATAGATCAGAAAATGCCATAATATAGGCCATTTAAAGCTGCAGTACCCACATTTTTTTCCTCCTAAGTAAATAGTAAATTATGTTTTCCTCACAGAAAGTGTCTTGTAAAAGCAGAACTTTGTGACAAAAATCATATGGGTGGACGGTGTCTTCATCTAAATAGAAAACATTGTATTTATTGCAAACTTGAACCATGAGCCGTGTCAACTGATGTGACGCTTTGGGAGTGAGAGCTGACTGACTGTCCAAGGGCGGTCCACCCCACTTCACTTTACTGTCTGAAAAAACTGTTCTGAAGCGTGTTTGAAAATGCATGCACGTGAATACTAGTGTGCCAAAGAGTTTGTGAGAAGTAGGGACTAGTTAGATCGATTTAAATACATGCTTTTTTTCATGTTTCGGTGTGTTTATTTTCAATGCTGACGAGTTCAACAAATCAGTTATAATAATGATTTAAACATGTTTTGGATCATTTTTTGTCAGATAATAGTATATATTGTAATGATACATTCAAAAACACCATTTATGAGAGTCCCACTTCATCTGAATTACAAGAATTTTACAAAAAAATGTATCTTTGGAAACATAAATTCATATAAGGTCTTAATATCTTGTTGGTTCAAAAAGGCAAGCATGACATATAATTCAGAACTAAAAAATCTGTGTGTAAACTCAGATCTGAAGGCCTGAATGCGACATGTCACTGTCATTTTCATGCACGCGTGTAACATGGCTCACTTTGACAATGAGCCGCACTAAGTGTGACGCTGGCAGACCAATGGAAACTATTGTTTTGTTACACTGGGTCTAGGGCTACTGATATTGTCCCACTTTCCCTGAACTGACCCTAAATATTTGAAAGAAAATAATAATTATTAATGAAATGAAGGATAAGAAGTGCCTATTTTCTTTTTTTTAAACAATATTTTAATCTGGTGACTTTGTGGCACCGGGTCAGCAAAACATTTTAGAAGATACGGAACATTTTGACAAAATAATCTTGATTTTAAATGTCAGGTTTTGGGTTTAAGGGCATCAAGCAAAATCTAAACCAATCACTTATAGTTCAAGAAATCTATAATCTCATAATCATAATCCAAGATGATCACAGAATGTTTGGCATACAGATGGACACCTTTTGATAAACACTTGAAATGTGTATATTACAGACGTCAGTGCGATCATTAATCAAGTAAACCAACATAAAAAAAGAAAAAAATATATACATTTATGGCTAAAATCCACGTGAGCGGCCGTTCCAGACGCTCTCATCACTCAGACACTGTGCCAGCCCGAGTGACACACAGACAGAGCGCCACCTCAGCACAACGCACGGGGCCTTCTCCTCACGGGGCCTTAGATTTGTCAAGAAACCATCTCTCCATCTTTTTTTCTTTCTTTCTCCTTTTCTTCCGTGTGTGTGCGTATGCGTGTCTGTTGTGTGTGTGTGTGTATCGGAATGCCTGGCTGACCTCCGGCAAATGAAAATAATCCAAAGTAATTAGAAGTGAGGCCGGGTCTGGTCACGTGGGAGGGGCCTGGAGGAGCGCGCGGACGGGGGAAGGAGGGGTGAGGGGAGGAGAGGGGGGGGAGCTGACCTTGTCCACATAAAGCAGTGATTTATGAAGTGTAGGGCACAGCAGCGGGGGATTCTGTCTCCTCCCGCAGAACCAAATTACTGAGGTGGAGATTAACACGCCGGGCGCACAACGGGCCCACTTCCCAGACGCGAGGAAATTTTGTATTTACATGTTCCCCCTCCATTTCCTCTGCTAGGGAGTCAATGCTGATTGCTTGGTATCACTGCTCTGGTGTAGCCTACGAATTGCCTACTTTTCTATAAGCCTACAACAATTTCACTATAGCCTGCACAGTTTTCTGTTTTGTTTTTTTTAGTCTGCCATTATAAAGCGTGAATAGAAATGCATTTGGATGGGACTCTATAAACAGTAAAGAGTCTGAACTGGGACCTCTGGGTGTGGGTAGTGGAAAGTATTAAGTGTTCAGGTAAACCAATAGAAATAGACGAGTTTGGATCCAAAAGTGGACTTGGTTTGATCCTTAAATCCTGTTTTCATCCTCGTCCAGATTTAGTTCTGCTGGTTTTAGTCCCACTTTTGATGATTTTGTGATTGTGTAAGTGTGAATGCACTCTTAATCTATCGAGTGAACAGTTAAAATTTGATATTTATTTAGGCCTAGCTAATATTTTTTAGTGTATATGCGAGGTGCGTAATTCTGGTTTCGTGCGTAATTTTGGTTTCGTGCGTAATTCTCGAAAACTGTTTTATGTGAATGTGTCTTGCTTCTTTCTCTGTCCTCCACTTCTCCCTCGCTCTCTGGCTGAGGAGGGAGGATGTACTGGAATGCGCTCCGCTCCACAGGCCCTGCAGTACACCGTTTTCATGCGCCCGCCCTGCCTGCCTGCCCGCCTGCCTCCTCTCCTACTGCCACACGGGAATCCCCCCCCTTCTGTGCCATCGCGCTTCACGAGGGACTGAGCAGCGAAATCCAAAATGACTTCTAGAGAGAACAATACTTCGACTTCATTCCAAAGATGAATAGGCCAGATTTACCGGTTACGCGCTGTAAGAATCACTCCGCCGCTTCCAGTGCGCGTGAGTTAACTTCATAAACAAACAAGACAGCCACGGGGCGAATTTATTTACGCGATAAAAAGCGGTTTCAGAATTTCACACCACTTTAAAAGCATCGCTACTTTACCCCCAAAAACAAGAAAGAAACTCGGGAGTGCCGTGGTGTAGTGTGGCCCGACATGCCCCGGAGCTCGCTTGGTTTGTAATTCGTTGATAAACAGCTATTTTTTCATGTTTATTTTTCATGTTGTGATTATTATGACAACAGCGTGGAATAATCCAGATAAAATGCATTTCATCTGCACACATCTCACCGTTATTTACCGGTACTTTGCCTCACATCTAATAAATATCTTTGGAAAACAACCCTGCATGGCAAATCACATTCGTAGTAACAAGTAAACAGCGCGCATTCGTTCCAGTTCAATTGCAGTGTTTTATGTGTGCCCATAATGCGCATGCTTATACATAACTAAACGCTATTTCCATGTGGCACTTTTATGTCTTCGATTAAGCCACTGGGGGTTTTTGCACAGGTCAAAGGGGTCAAATTTTCCAGATATGATATTCGTTCATTCAACAACTGTAAAACAATATATATGTTTTTTAAAGTGAAGTCATAAAATCATATTTAAATCAGCCTCTAACACTGCTGTGAATTATATTATAACATTATTGGAGGGATTAAAGTACTACAATCATGAAGTCATTTTATATTCTGGTTCAAGAAAATAAATCGTTCCCAATGCCCAAATGACTCTCTAGGCCAATAGAACTGTGTCTGAAGAGTTTCATTTTTACGACGTTACAGGTGTGCACTTTGACATAACAACTAGAGCAGCTCTGTTTGACGTGTGAGGTGAAGCAGACGCCGAGAGCTGCTCACTTCAGTTGAGCGCGCCATCTTCCGGAGGGGCAAAGAAACGCACTCTGCCCCCCGGTCACTCTGCTCGCTCCTGTCGCCCACTCTCCCCCACTCCAACCCGCGAGACAACCCACAAACCCGCGTGTTTATCCTGGTTTTCTCTCGCAAATTCCCTCCTTTTCAGAGCCCCGTGCATGTCTGTCTGTTCCTCTCTCTCTCTCTCTCTCTCTCTCTCTATCGGGATCTTCCATCAGACTCCGCGAGGCCGAGGAGCAATCACTTTCCCAGATTACTCGTATTTAATACACAATGCATCATAAAACAAATCCCTCATCCTGACAGGAAGAAAATAGAACAGCTCATTCGGCTTGAGCTTTTCCAATTTATGGCTAAATTAAAAAGGCTTCCAACAATGGACAAGTCGAGGAGAGGCAGGAAATCAATGCGCGGCCGGACCGGGGTCTCACTGCGGTTCTCACAAGGACCGCGACACGATGGGAACGAGCGCCGGGGTCCTGCCTTATTTACACATGATTTTTCCTGTCCTTCCTGAACATTTCGCCCAGCGCTTTTCGTTAAACAATGGCCATTATCTGGGATGGGAGGTCAATGTCACAAAGCGTTATCCATCATCATCATCCGCTCTCATCAGCCAAACAAGAGGGAAAACGCCGCACTCCGGCTTTATGAGCTGCCTAATAAAGTGCGTATTGACAGGGACGAGGGCGTCTTTATCCCGGATCCAGAGCGAGAGTGGCCAATAAAAGGTTTATTCTGCTGAAATGGAAGGAAGGAAAGGCAAACAATCCGCAGTACAAGTGTTTGTTGTTGGAGTTCAAGACTGACAAATTTGCTATTGACCTTTGCAGTCAACACTTTTGTTAAAACACTCTTAAGGGGAAAAATAAGAAAAAAGCGCATGTGTGCTTTTGTGGCAGTTAGTGCGCCATCACAGAATTCGCAAACACAAATTATGGAGTCAATAAATTAGGCGGTTAGTTCTGTCATGCCAGGCTTTTGATGAATGGGCGCACCGCGTAATTTCAAAATGCAAATCTAGCTACTTGTGTATGGAATAAAATATGTTTCGTTTTTTTATAATCAACTTCTTGTTAAAAACATGTTTTAAGTGCACATAATTGAGAGTAAAAATATTTCCAAAGAAAGAGAAATCGTTGAAATGGGTTTGGTTCGTGTGTATCAGTCCAACAAAATTAAACAAGTCGTGCGTAAAAGTTGTGCGTAAAAGTTGTGGATCAAGCTTTTGACGCCCGATCCGTGCGCGCGCGTATTTCACCCTATAATGGCACAGAAGCCCCGTCCCGCCGACCTCTGGCTGACCCCCACTCTCACCCTCTCCAACCCCCGGAGCCCCCCTTGACACTTGCGCTATTTACTGCGGCGGAGAGAGAGGGGGGACCCGGCGCTATGAGGTCCAGTTTAGTCTGGATCTCTATTAGCTCGTGGGATGGGGTTTCGTTTCCCTGCGATACAAAGTCGGGAGTGAAGACCGAGAAGAAGACGCAATAAGGGGTCCGTGCTTGAACTGCTGTGGCGCGCGCTCCCCTCCTCCTCCTCCACCTCCTCCTCCTCCTCCCTGCGCTCTCTCCCACCCCTCCCCTCGTCTCCTCGCGAAGCTCTCGGCTGTCATACGGACACGACACATCCCGAGCAGCAGGAGGAGGGAGGAGGAGGAGGAAGCGCAAAGGGGAACGAAGTTGAATGGCTACGAGCGGGAGGACACCTGGACGGGACGACAGTGACAAGAGACCGAGCGGAGACGCGCGGCACATCACGGCGAAAAGAAGTTGAGAGAGCGACCACTCTAGCGCGCTATCTGTCTGTGAGGATTTAACTGCACGGGACAGCGAGGAGAGGAAGATACGACTGGGAGAGAGCGCAACTGTCCCGTGCGTAACTTCGGGGGGAAAGACGAGAGAAACGTTGTAACCGGGACTTTTTTCGGTAAACACGTTTGCCTGGAGTTTGCACCGTAGTGTTTTGGGTTTGTTTTTTTTTACCCAGGAGATCGGATGTGCAGCGATAAAACAAGGTAAGAGAACCAAAAAAGAAAAGAAAAATTATAATCAAACTCGACATTTGCGCATCTCAAACAACTTTCGTGTTCATCTGCGTAAAAGCGCACGAGTCCGGACAAAAGGATCAAAACGGGCAAAATATTTATTCAGTGACAAGTTGGACAAAGGCACAAAGCGACAAACAGGTTTTGAGTCTGAAGTGCCCCCGTGATAATGTGTTCTAAAGTGGCACTTTTATCACTATTGAAATACTATAGCTTTTATTTTATTGTTTTTAAATTACAGTGTTTTATTTATTAATTATAAACAACAACAATCACCATATATTGTAACTGTTTTTATTTATTTATTTTTACACATTATTATTATTATCATTATCATTATCATTATTATTATTATTATTATTATTATTATTATTATTATTATTATTATTATTATTATTATTTATAAAAACAATTTTAAAGAGTTATTTTTCTACATATTAATTGACATGGCAGATAACACAATTTTTTGTTGTTTTGTTTTGTTGTTGTTGTTTTTTTTTAATATATATTTACTATCCAAAAATGTCAGCTTTGGAATAATGGGACAAAATACATGTTTATTATTATTGTTAATTTTTATTACGTATTATTTTAATTTTAAAATTGCAGTGTACATTTTTATTTTTTTTATTTTTTTTTTGTACTTTTAATTATCCTTATATTTTTATGGTTGAGGCCACTATAAAGGCCTTTTATTTGTGTTACATTTTAAAACATTTTTAATTATGCATTTGACTTTTTACTTCTGTTACTGTAAGTGGCTCTTAAAGTGGGTTGTAACTCATTTACTCATTTTCCTTCAATTTTATATATTGATTTTTTCATTTGCAGGTTTTAAAAATATGGTCTCGCTAATCATTTTTCACTCTGTCTCTAGTAAATCTCCATAAATGCCATAGACACTCCTCATAATGTTTTTTTTTTTTCCTCCTCCTCCGCTTGCGTGTGTCAAACATGTGTTCGCTCTCAGTGGGAGGTATGCTCTGTAGTCACTGTTTGGACACAGTTACCTGGACTGATACTGATCAAAGACTCTTCTCTCCCCTCTCTCTTTCTCGCTCTCTCTCTCCTTCTTCTTTCTTTTTCTTGTCTTTCTCCTCTCTTCTTTTCTCTCCCCTGTGTGGTGCAGATCCTGGACAGCTCGGGCCATGTAAAATTCTGCGTGGATGCCAGCAAACCTGATATCGGGAGCTGGCTGAAGCACATCAAGTTTGCCCCGGTGTCTGAGCGACCCAACCTGACCGCGTGCCAGATAGATGACCAGGTAAGACGAGGAAAAAATATATATACATATGAAAAAATTCTGGGTTATGTCATGTTCAGGTGGTGCTTGAACTCTTCATTTTTTATTACAATTCTCAAAAAAAAAAAAAAAAAACAGCTTGAAAAATTACTGAAAAAATGCATTCAGGTCAGATTTAAAAATTCTCTAAATTTTGATCAGAATAAAATATATTTGATTTGAAGTTGTACTGGAGATAATGAGACACTCCCTTGGATTTAACCCATATATCAATTAATATAAGTATAATTATGCATCTCCTTGTCATCTCCTGTTGATGAGGAGTTATAACGAACCAAAAATTGCTCTGTTAAGTTCCAAAAAAGAGCTACATGCACAATTTATACAATGAATAAATAAACAAATAAATAAAGCAGTATCCCAAATTAATTAAATCCCTCAGAGCATTTTCAACCTGGCTGAAACTTAACCAAATCCTACACATTTCAATTCAACTTTTACACCCAATTCAGTTTTTTTTTTTTTTTTTTTTTTTTTTTTTTTTTTTTTTGTAAACTCCTTTAAAAAAAAAAAAAAAACTAAAAATACTTCAACTTCCCTTTGAGAACACTCTCCATCCCATCTTTGAGTAATTAGACACCCCTTCCCCTCCTCTTCTCCTGCTCCCTCCCTCACGCCCCAAGTAGCCCCTCCCACACTTGAACTTCATCGCTTTTATTTTGGTAGATCTGTGCGAGCGGACCACAGACTTAGATCACAAGCTCGTTCCGACGGTTCCGCTCGCTCGTACACAGAAAATCATCCAGATGACGCGCCGGGAAAACGCTTCACCTGGCTCCTATACAAACGCATGACGCATCCAGTCTGACCCGAGGAGGATGCGAGTATATAGCATGTTTGTACCCCCCGCTCTGGTGGTCCATCTTGATAGTACCTGTTGAGTCTTTAAGGAGATGGCCACCGAAGATTAGGGAGAAGAAGTGGTTGATGATATCTAGCGACAAACAAAACGAAAAAAAAAAAAGTGCTGGTTTTGCTTGATACAATTGTTGTCTTGTGGCCCCTATCGTTCAGGTATAAGACCGAGATGGGAGATTGCATTATTGGCAGTGTGGTTGCTAGAAAATATTTGGACATAGAGAGGTTGTGTTTATGCCTGTTTGGGTTTGGATCCTGGTTTTAGTCCTGGTTCGGTCCTGTTATAATCCCGGTTTAGTCCTGGTTTAGTTCAGTTTTGATAGTGGTGTGTGTGCAGGTGTGCAACTTCTGAGTTATATGAGTGATATTTAGACATAGTAAGGATGTGTTTACCCTTTTTTTTTGGTTTGGATTCTAGCTTAATCCTGGTTTAGTCCTGGTTTAGTCCAGTTTTTTTTGTGTTTTTTTTTCTTGTTTCAGTTCATGTGGTGTGTGCAGGTGTGAACACATGCAGCCTATGAGTCCTATGCAACGAGTGTGTTTTTTGTTAGACATTGTAAGGTTATGCTGACACCTGTTTTAGTTTGGATCCTGGTTTAGTCCTGGTTTAGTCCTGGTTTAGTCCTGGTTTAGTTCAGTTTTGATGGTGGTGTGTGTGCAGAGTCACATTTAGACATGGTAAGGTTGTGTTTACCCTTTTTTTGCTTTGGATCCTAGTTTATTCCTGGTTTATTCCTGGTTTATTCCTGGTTTATTCCTGGTTTATTCCTAGTTTAGTCCTGGTTTAGTCCATTTTATTTATTTTTTTCTTGGTTTAGTTCATTTTGATGTGATGTGTGTGCAGGTGTGAACACATGCAGCCTATGAGTACTATGCAACGAGTGTGTTTTTTATTATTTACTTATTATATTTAGACCTAGTAAGGTTGTTGGTTTAGATTCTGGTTTAGTCCTAGTTTAGTCCTAATTTAGTCCTGGTTTAGTCAGTCCTGCTTTAGTCCTGGTTTGGTTTTCTCTTGCTTTGGTTCAGTTGTGATGTGTGTGTGCAGGTGTGAACGCATGCAACCTGAGTACTATGCAACAAGTGCGATTTTTATGATTTATTTCTTTTACAAACAACAGAACTATATTTCAAAAAATATATTACGCAACAATCTCTAAAAGCCTTATGTGAAATCGATGAATGCAGAAAAGAATGAGTCTCTACACTCTCCACAGAAGCATGTCTTTGTGCTTAGTGCAGTTTGAATCAATAGAACTTGTAAGATTTTATTGTCCACAAAAACATGGACAAAAAGTATTTGCAAAAAATGAGCGCATTTTCTGTGATTTTTGCAATTTTTTGTACATTATTTAAAACACATAAATATAAATAATATCGTACAGATCTTCAGAATTATATTTTAAAATGCAATATAGCCTCTGTACCTAATCACTACAAGAAGTATTCGATTTTGTAGTAGTAAAAGTATAGATACCAGGGCAAAAAAAAAAAAAAAAAACTCAAGTAAAAGTATCACATGAAAAAACAACTACTTGAGTAAAAGTATTATGCTTAAAAATGTACTACAGAGTAAAAAGTAAAAGTATTTCACCCCGATTTTGACGTCTTATAAGGTATAGTGATTTTGATAAAAGATTTGAGATTTGAGATTTCAAACTTACAATAAAACCCCGCTAACGCATTCAAAAGCGGTAGCAGTATGTGTATTGCGCCCACAGAGGGAGGAGGGGAGGGAGAGGAGGGAGGAGAGGGGGGGTTGTGGGTGCGATTCCCTGTCAGCGCCTCGGTTCTGCTCGGGCGGCG
Source organism: Periophthalmus modestus (assembly GCA_019594935.1). Lineage (NCBI taxonomy): Eukaryota > Metazoa > Chordata > Actinopteri > Gobiiformes > Gobiidae > Periophthalmus > Periophthalmus modestus. The sequence goes on from JAIEZT010000016.1 coordinate 15,465,115, forward strand.
CTCTAAGCCCGGGATAGCGCTCGGACATGGCCGTGATGAGCTGATTGTTCCTCTCGTATTCACACTGTCACAACACCGCACACGTCCTTAAGCCTTCCGGTCCACACACACAGACGATACATCCCACAATGCACTGCAGTGAATGAGCCCGAATGGGGGGTCCTCTTTTTACTTTTTCATTAAGTTTACAAATGTGTGTAGACTCGGCGTGGCTTGAAGTTGTGTATTCTGTCGTAAAGGGTAGTAGAAGTACTCAAAATGTTGGCCTGCGAAAGTAAGAACCGACAGGTATTTATAATATTGAGTTCAGTGTTGAGAGTACATGATGTGAGTACTTTTACTGCAGTACTTCCTGGTAATGAGATCCTTTTATCTCTACTCCACAACTCCAACAATCATAACAAAGTAGACCTTGCCACTACTACTACTACAACTTTTTTACTACTACTACTACTACTACAATAACAACTACTACAACCTTTACTACTACTACTACCTCTGCTTGCATCGCTACTATGAATGAACTAACTAATGTACCAATACTTCATAATAAAGTATACAGTAAATGAGGGTACAGATATAATAAAACTACTACAAACGATGAGTACTACTACAGCAAGGCTACTTCTATCACTACTTCCATCACATGAATTAGAGTTTTCTTAATACTACTGCAGGAGCTACCTCTTCTACTCCACAGTAGAGCAAGTACTAATCCCACTGCTACTTTCCTGTATCTTATGACGCTTCTTTACTTCTACTATTACTAACATGCCGCCAATCCGAAGTACTATCGCTTAGCCCTCATTGTGTGTATTTATTTCCAGATACTTATTGCAAAATTGCCCTACTACTACTGCACACCTGTAAGTCTCTTTCACATAGATTCCAGATTGCATTCTGCGGTCCCGACGACTCCCTGCGCTCCTCATTCAAATGTGAAAAGCTAAAATACACGCTACCTGCTTCTAGCGCCTTTTATTACTACTCTCCAACCACACATAATACCTCCCCCCCCTTCTCCCCTCGCTCTCCCTGTGTCCCACCATCTCACCGGCCCGGGCCAAAACGTCCTTCTGCACAACATCAAGCTAAGAAGTAAGAAATTGGAAAGAAATATCGCAGTTCCAATCCTGGTTTTGGCCCCCGGGCGTTATCGGTGATTTATTTGGAGAGCCAGTTGTGAGCGGCGTAGTTCACTTGTGCTGTACTTTTTTTTTTTTTTTTTCGAAGCGCGGGTTTAGTGCGAGAATATAAGCCCTTATTTCTGACCCAGTTCTGTTTATCGTAAAAGTTTATGAGCGATTGCAAGAGGAGAGAGAGGGAGGGAGAGAAGGAGAGGGAAGGAGGGGGAAAGAGAGGAGAGGAGGGCAGGAATGAATGAGTTACCAGAGGGAGTAAAAAAAAAAAGGTAATTCTAGTTTGTAGTGTTTGTGTTCTGTAATGCATTCAAAGCTATATATGAAGTGTCTATTTTAAATAGTTATATAGTTTATGTAATTGTTAATGCAAATTAGGTAGATACTTTAAACATTAACATAATACTTACATGCAAAATAAGATATATACATCAATTTATACAATTATACTTAATGTCTTTTTATAACAAGAAACTTCAGTCAATTTTAGGCTTGAATTGACCGGTGTAAACTAATTGGAAGTTTGAAGTTTGTCCTGTTGAGGCTACCGTAGCTTTTGCAACATCAGATAACGCAAACGTGTAGAATCATGCTAGTGATGAAGTTGCTATATAAAAAAAATCACGCGCCTATAGCATCTTGTTATTAGCATTAGCAATTAGCAATTCGATCTTTATTTACACATCGTCTTAAAACAATTACATTTTCTATTTTAATCAGAATTTTTACTTTAAGTGGAACTTTGTCCTGTTGAGGCTACCGTAGCTCTACTCAGTGTACATCTACAACAAGAAATTTCAGTCAATGAACATCTAAAATGGACTTGTGTAAAACAATGGCAAGTTGAAATTTGTCCTGTTGAGGCTACCGTAGCTTTTGTAACATCACATTATGCAAACGTGTAGAATTATGCTAGTGATAAAGTTGCTATGTAAGAAAAATCACATGCCTATAGCAGCTTGTTATTAACTAATTAGCAATTAGCAATATGCTACAGTGTTTTTATTGAATTCTATATTTATTTACACACCAGTTTAAAAAAAATTAACATTTTCCATTTTAATCAGTATTTTATTTTAATTGGAAGTTTGTCCTGTTGAGCTCTACTGAATGTACATCTATCACAAGAAACTTCAGTCAGTTAACATCTAAAATGGACTTGTGTAAACTAATCGGAAATGTGAAGTTTGTCTTGTTAAGGCTACCGTAGCTTTTGTAACATCAGATTACGCAACCGTGTAGAATCATGTTAGTGATAAAGTTGCTATATAAGAAAAAACATGTGCCTATATCATCTTGTTTTTAGCATAAACAATTAGCGATTAGCAATACGCTACAGTGTTTTAATTGAATTCTGTCTTTATCAAAAACAGTTACATTTTCCATTTTAATCAGCATTGTATTTTCTCAAAAGTACGCTAATACTCTAATAATGCAGTTCTTGAAAGTACTTTTTCTCACTCTTTGTAGTAATCGGACCACTTGAAAACCAATTTACAATTTAAACCCATCCACAACATTTCCACACAATAATGATCTTAACCTCCCTCATTGTCTGCACACTGTTCGCTCGTCCTCTCCAAACCCAGTCTAAACGGCAGCCGCACTGATCCCCACATAATCATCATTGTGTTTTGTCGTTGAGATAATTAGCGCCAATTAGCTCGACGACACCCTCCATTCTGCCCGTTCAATTGAAAACAAAATGGATTCTGCGTAATTAACATCATCCGGGAGGGCCCTCGAGAGCTTTTCATATGAGACAGTGCAGCGGAGACGACGCTAATCTGCCAACCGCTATTGACTCTCGCTGTCTAAATGGGATAAAGTGGCTAAGTAGCATATTACAACCGCGCTGGTGCGGGAGATAGGATGTGCGCTGAGGAGCTAGCTAACCGCAAATGTCAGATCAAATTATGAAGTAAATACGGAGGTTTGTAAACAGTTCATTTTCAATAATCTAATCAGCTGTTTGAATGACAAGCCCAAAAGTTACAGAATACGAATAATTAGCGATAGCAAGAATGTTAAAATCATATGGGCTAAACCAGGAAGAACAGCTGATTTAATACCTTTACCTCCAAACTGCTGTAATTCTGAAAACTAAAAAATATTAATTGTTTAAACACAGTGGTGGAAGGTAACGAAGTACAAGTAGTAGAGTACTGTAATTAAGTAGAGTCTTTAGGTATCTGTACTTTACTTGAGTACATTTTACAGTGGATACTTTTTACTTTAACTTCACTACATTTGAGAGCAGGAATCTGTTTTTTCTGTTCCACTACATTTTTGAACTGGACTCAAAAGTAAAATGTGATACTTTTACTTGAGTAACTTTGTACTTCTGTTTCCATACTTTTACTTAAGTAACAAAATGGAGTACTTCATCCATCCCTGTGTAAACACCAGAAGTGGAAGAGTTGGAATGAAAGAACCTCATATTTGGCA